>CM044431.1:99269129-99313271 GCA_024363595.1 Xenopus borealis
TGCTTGGCAGTAGATGTTCCGTTTTGGACAAAATGGCTGGCAGTGAAAGGGTTAATGCTGTTGATTGCTGATTTTTGCCGTGAGCTATACTTAATTCTTTCATCCCATAATCTTTTTCCTCCCCTCCAAAGACCATCCAAAATTTTGTTTATTTTTTAGTGTTTTATATGGCTAAAAAAAGGAAAATAAACAATAGATTGGGACATTGTCTACTGATTGTTGTGGGTGTTCTGTAATATTAATTTGTTACTTTGTTTTAATAAGTCAAATCAACTGGACTTTTTTTTTCTAGTTGCTTGCAAAAATCTTGGTAATGCAGTCAATACCTTAACCTTATGCTGGTTATGCTAAACACATTATGCTGATTGGAGCAAACTTCAAGTGTATTTAACTCCAAAAAGTTATTTGTACAAATAATTCTTAATTTAGAAAGTTAGGCAGATAACTAGCAAATGTCTTCAAGAGAAAAAATACACCAGATCGAGTTGATTTGACTTATTACTATAGATATACCATGACCAGGAAGAATTTCAGAAGAACTTCAGAAGTGTTCTGGTGTTATTTCAAATATTTTTAGTTATAAAAATGATCAGTGGTTAAGCTGATGTCTGGAAATGTCCTGTACAAGAATCCTTGTTAACTATGTCCATATTCTGTATGCTCAATACTGAATGTGGGTATGCAGTCTTCCATAGACTTACGTGTCAGTAAAAGTTTTGCCTGAACCGAGATTAGCATTCTGTCCAAATGCTGCATAATTTGAAATATTTTTTGACACAGTCTGTTGTGCTGGCTCTGTTTTTATTTTAAAAACAATTGCCTATCCTTCTTAATCATTTCTGCTTATTAAAAAAAAAAAAAAAAAAGGGAAAACTTTTTTCCTGTTCTATTGCTCATAGCTAGTTTTGTGGTGACAAGATTTGCTGGATCTTATATGCATGTCTACTGGTAAAGCTGTATTTACAAACATTTTCAGGTAAATCTATAAAATGCCTTATACTGTAAATATTTACTTTCAAAATGTTTATTCCATGAGAGAAATATAAAACAAAGAAGGAAGCGCACACATAGGACAATACTGTATTCAGTTAAAAGAAACCTCAAACAAAATGAGTCAGACTATGTCTGGAAATATATTTAAACTGCATCAATATGCCAATACGAGTGGTTACCCCTTCGGGTATAAAACTCACAGGATTTCAATATACAAATTCATGTAACTGAAGTATTCACCATGTTTTACGCTGCTTTCCCCCAGTTTGTTAATGCATGCAATAAAATATGGAATAGACCATAGTGTAATTCCTTTTTAATAGCTAAAAATAACATAAAACTATTTCCTACGATTGCCTACTAAGAAGTATATCCAGATCAGCGTATATAACCCAGACCTAATGAGGTCTGGACTTCTCTGGAAGGTATATGCTGATGGGATGGTAACAGTGAGCATAGGAGTCGACAACAGTGCTACACTGTCCACCACCCATTCATTTTGCAGGTTTTCATGTCTCTTTCCTGAGGTGGAGGGTGATGGTGTGGCTATTGTATAAATTCCTGGAGGAACAGCCATCCTTTAGGACAGCAAGTGTGTTCGTCTGTAATCTCAACCTATTTGACTTTCAAGTTTGGCCTTCCAGGGAGAGTCTAAGACATCAAGTAGGCATCACCCTATCTGGCCTTCAGGCTGGGCCAGCCCAACCACTGCTCCATGCCCTCCTAGGATGGCCAGTCCCACAATTTGCTATAATCAAGAGCTGTGTGTGATTTTCTTGCCTCCTGGGTGTTCTGTTTTAGGGTTATGATCTAGCACAACTAAAATACATTTTAATACAATTAAAATACATTTATATCATTTTAAATCGGCACTTTTGTCATTTATATTTCTTTAAAAAATTTTCTTTCCTAATGATCTGCCCCACCCCATACTTCCTCTCCAACTGATATTTTGTACCTCCGTAGAAACTTATGAACTACATCCTGATTGGACAGCATTCCTATGAAATCACTGTGCAATACAGTAGACACCATTTGTACTAATTATTACGGCTCTGTAAAACTTTGTAACACCCTCACTTGGATCTCTCCCTCCATGAATATAGCATTATTCTGTGTGAGGAGTGATTTAAGTAGACAATTTGTAAACAACACAAAAAGAAAATGTAGGACTTACACTGTTAGTAAACATCTAGTTTATTTATAGCCACATAGAGCTTGTGAGGTAGATTAATGAGAGCAATATAAACTGGGACAAAGCCAGGGTTTGTAAGTGTGTGTATGTATGTATCAACTCAGCTTTATTATGTAGCTATGCCATAATACAACACTGTGAGCAGCATACTTGATAAAATAATTCAAATCACAAGACTGAATAATGAAGACTGAAGGTAAAACTCATCCAAAAGACATGGAGACAGTTTGCAGATACACACACAAATTTCAAAAGAAGTAGGCAGGTACATAGGACCATGTAGATAAATGCAGAGGAGTTTGGCCTCCTCCCACATTTTAAAAGAATGTATTCTAGATAATAGTCTTTTGGTTAAATTTGCCCTAGTACATATTCATGCACTGTGTAATATGTTGGCACTGCTGACATAAATTATAATAATAAAATTTGAACTGTTTAGATTTGAGTGCCATGTCAAAACCATGGTCTGATTTTATACCCTCAACTTGTTTGCTGTCGAGAATTTCAGCATCGCTGTTTTTATATTTCTTTTGGTTCTTAATGTGTGTGGGCACTAGAGCCAGAATGAGTGTAAAGTGCAGCATATGTGTTCATGTCCTACAAAACACATTACCCCCCAGTTTGTCAGGTGCAATAACCTGTAACAACCAACAAAATATTTGCTTTTAATCAGGTGACGGTAAATGCTACAACAGATTGGTTGCCATAGGTGATTAGCACCATCAGCACTTCAAGTTTATACTTGCTTACTCTTTACATTGGTTACATATATTGTGAATAAAATTGTAACAAAACACATACCTGTACCTCTTTCTCTTTTATGTTGAATCATATCTGGATATGTAATAATTGTATTTATATGTAAAGGGGGAGCAAGTTCTTTCTCTGTTTGCCTATGATTAAATGCTGAGAGGCATGAAACGTGTATAGGGACATTTTTTTTGGCATATCTGTAAGAGAACATTAAAACATGCTCAAAACTTGTCCCCTACTTTAGATGCCTCCTAGATATATTTATTCATATTACAGAGACATGCATCCTATGGGGCAGATTTACTAAATTTACATGAAGGATTCAAAGTTTGATCGAATTTTCAAAATTATTTGAATTCAAATTTTTTATTGTTTTTGAAGACCACTTCGACCAGTGAATTTTGAAAATTCAATCGAATGATTTGAATAAAAATCTATTCGACTGTTGAAGTACTTCCCCTTTAATTTTTATTCGACTGCCTTGTTCGCCAGATCACAGCTACCAAATTGGCTTTCATTATTTTTGATTGAATAAAAATATTCGAACAATTTTATGAATCGATTGAATATTTCCTATTCGATCTTTCGACCAATCGAATTGCGTTAAAATCCTTCGAATTCGATATTCCAATTCGAAGGACTTTACTTCTCCAACAATTCCCGTCTATTCCTATGGTCGAATTCGAGGGTTTTTTAACCCTCGAATTCAACCCTTAGTAAATCTGCCCCTTTGTCTCAATTTGGAAAGTATATTGCCACAGGTTTATTTTACCCTTAAAGTGGACCTTCACCCCAAAAAATATTCAAAATCCTAATTTATCACATTCGTCAAGCAAAATGAACATTAATTACACTATATAAATTATTTAATCATGTTTTCTTCAGTCTGGGAATTCATAATTATAGCAAGCAGGCAGGAGCCATTTTGTGGACACTGTTATTAAGGCAAGCGTTGCATCATCTCAGAATCTTGTTTGTGCACCAGAATGGGGGACCCGATGTCCATCCTCATGTCCTGGCTACACAATTAAATGGTTAAGAGAACTGGGGGAATGTGTGGAGAGCAGTGACATCTAGGAAGTGCTGAATGGAAAGTGAAAGTAATTATCTGCCCCGCCTCTATACCTAAAGCATAGAGGAGTGGCAGACAATATTTGATTGACAGCTGAAATTTTTAAATGAGCTTAAAACCGCTATGAATGTTTTAATAAAAAATTTTAATTGCATTTCATGTTTAATTTGAAAAGGACTTTTATTATACAGATTTTTGTGTCTGGGTGACGGGTCCACACTGCAGAAGGAACTTTTTTCATATGGTTAGAACACCTTTATTTGTCAGGCTGGCACAGATCTTCACATCAATATTTCAGATCTAAAATAAGGGGGGTTCTGGCTTGTGACAATGGATGTGGATGTTAACATGATTTTCTAGTAGACTTAAGCTATGAAGATACAAATTACTCAAAAAAAAAAAAAACCCTAGTCCGAGCATTCTGATAACTTGTCTATACAAGGCAGTTACAACAAGCATACCAAACAGTGACATGGATATGTATATGTATTTCTATAATACTTGTACATGCAACTCCTCTTTTCTTGAACATGTATTTACTACTACTAAAACATGGTAAAACTGCTTTTTTTCTTTAAGTGCTTTAAATGATTTGACACAAATAAAGTTTTATTTTGTGTTTTTTTATTTTGATGTTAGAAAACCGAAGAGAGACCTTCCTAGAGGCTGGCATGTTCTTGCATGCTGCACCATTGGGTAGACAAATTAGTCCAGCATATTTTTGGTGCGCTACCAGGGAAACCTGTTTTAAAATAATTAAATTATATATTCATTTTACTGTCTCATGACCTGTCTGACTAGTCTGGTGTGGGCAACTGACGGCTTCCTTGGAGCAACAATGGAATAGTACAAAATGAAAGTTGAAAAATTCAAAGAATGGGGGAGGCAACCAGGTGTGCCAAAGCCTTGTCCTCTACTATTGGAATGTCACTAAACATACTATCAGGGTAGCATTCTTTTTTAGAATTGTGTGGTTTTAGTGAAATATTAAATAGGTTGTAAATGGTTTTATACCAAAAATTATGTAAAGGCTAGTGTGACGTAAAATTATAAAGCTTTGTTGTTTTCCTTATGTGTGAATTTATGACATGCATGGTAATCACAGAAATCTTCATTAACCATTTCTTGAATATGTCCCTAACTATTTTACATTAGTTATATGTGTTCAGTTAAATATCTCTTGTGTGATAGCTACAGTACAGTTGCTTTGTATTTGAGATATATTTTTGTGTACTTTATATTTTGTGCTTTTAAACAGAAATTATCACATTATGACCCCATTTTATTTATATAACTATTACATTTTCAACCAAGCCTTAGTGTTTTTTTTCTGTAAAATTTGAGATTTGGATTTCATGTATTCTGTGCTTCTGTTCACAACCCCCTACTTGGGCACTCTGATCACTTTCATTCATATGAAGTACTAACTAGCAGTGTACATAGATGTGTTTCAGAGCAACAGGGGTTGCCTGTGCAGCAGTGGTTGGCCCTTGACTTGGGTGGTCTTGGGCACCCCAGTGCGCCACCAGGTAGTTTTAGGCTTTTCTCCACAAGCTGATATATGCCCACAGAGAAACAACCCTATATAGCAGTAACTTCTATCTTTTAAAGCAAACATGAACAGCTTTCATTCTGACAGCCAGATACTGTGCATAACATCTGCATATTCTTCTACATACATAACATGGGACTTTTCCATGGATTAATAAATTAAATTATCTACAGTTATGTATGGTTGTGATATTAGTTTTAATTGTATTGAATTCAGCTTTTGCTTCTGAGAGACAGTTACAAATGGTTGTTATAAAGTGTATTCGATTATTGCTGTGTTGTGATGATCTACATATATTTTTTTTTTTAAATATCCATGCATTATGAAAAATTCAATAATAACATTTTCATCACAGCACTAGGGCTGTAACTGGTTTCTGAGAAAACATACAACTGTGTATTTATTTTGGTATGCTCCAGTGAGGTAGGCACCTGAATAATGAATCATTTTATATATGTTTGCATTATATAAACAGAAGATGATGATGATGTTTTTCTTCACAGAGCTAATGCCTTATTTACAATAGTGACTGTGGAAAGTGGCTCTAAATAAGACTGTGATCTGGCTGATTGTGTATTTTGCATGTAACTGTCCGTGTTCTCTCTAAAACTGATCAACTCGGCCATCTAGTGATTCTTTTATTTCTTTCTTTGTATAGGCAACGTCTCCATTTATACCATCCAGGATTCCTCAGATATTCCAAGGCCTCCTCCCAATACAAGAGAAATAAATTCATTGAACATATGAGTTCTAAAAAGTGAGAAGAGACCTTTCCCATTTTGATACATTCCTATGGTTTCCTTGTTTTGCACACTGACGTCATTGTTACAAATTCAATATTTTATTAGACTGTCTAACTTCTCAGGATTGCATAACCTCTTCTGTTGAGCCAAAAATATTTTTAGGTAAAATATTTAAAAGGGAGTAGCACTAAATAAAAAACTATAAAACATGTTCACCCGCAACTGCAACCATACCAGAATATAATGTCTTGGGTGAGAAGCAATAAACAAAAATAGCCATTTTTACAACTTTCTGTGCTGAAATTCTTTACACTTATAGATCTGATGAGGTATGATTAGGACCAGTATGTAAGTGGTATTTTGTCACAAGAAAGGTGTTTTTGATCTGAAGATGTTCTGGAGCCTTGCAATATACTGTATACTTCAAAGAGATACTGTTCAACTAAATTTGTTCTCTGGTTTGTGCAGTAGGTCAGTCAGAAAGTGTGCTATTTTGAGATAATTCAGGGACTAGCTCCATGAAGCATGCATATCAGAATTATTTCTCCATGACTCAGGTCTGCCAGAGTTCTTTTGAATGGAACTGGAATACTTTGGCTGGTATCACCTATATTGTTTGGACACAATATAGGCTGGTGGGTTGCTGTCTCCTGGCATCTTAATATAGCTTATCCATGAGAATATAGGTATGCCATTAGAATAGCTGAACAGCTGGGTGATTTTTCTCAAAGCTAACTTGTGTAGTTTATTGTTGGGAGAGGGTAAGGTGCAACCAGTAAAGAGCAGACCCATATATATTATTCTGTATTGGTAAAAACCGTATTACATTACTTGTCTTTATCTACTGAAGTTATTGTAACTTTTGCTGTGTCCAGGGATTCCAGTCATTATCTTCAGAGTTCGCTGTTGGCTTAAGGCTAATGCCACACACAGTGGATCTCTGTGGATAAACGCAAGCTGAAAATCTGCTCATACAACAGATTCCGGCTATTTGCATTTTGGCACAGAAATTGCGAGCATGTGCCGGCACCCGGGCACGCAAAGCAGTGGTTATGGATACAAGCAGGGAAGGGACTGAATCATGTCATAGGAGTGGATTCTCATCTGTTTTTAGTCTCAGGCCATTTTCTTGGAGCTGTAGTTAGTTTGGAATGTTTTATAGATCCCAACGTAGCAAAAAAGAAGCATGGTTAATATAGTCAGTCATTATCCCTATTGGGAACCAAGTGGGTGTCTCCAACCAAGTACTAAACCAAATCAAACAAAACAAAAAGGAAACTAAAACCACACTTTAATCATCCCAAATAAGTAGTAATCCAGTCAGAATCATATTGTTAGAAAGAAAAGCATGTTTATTAAATGCCAATTAGAATAACTTTAACCCTTTAAACCAATGGTTCTCAACCTGGGGGTCGGGACCCCTTTGGTTTCCGAATGACCCTTTCACAGGGGTCACTTAAGGGGTTCCAGGAGCAGGTTCATCTCTCTCCCCACTAGTCCTGGGGCAAGGTTGTAGCTCTCCGTGTGTTGGTCCTGGAAGTTGTAGTTCAGTAACCTATGTAGGGAGGCCAGTTGCACTACAACTTTCTATATCCCCTTAGTAGGGACTGCCATACAGCTCTTCCTGCCAATTTAAAATTTGTAAAATTAACATGGTAATTGGGGTGTGACCACAAAATTAACAAATTTTTGCCGCACTACGCACGGAAAACAAACCTTTATGCAGCCACGCTGTCTCCTGTACTTTCCTAACAAACCGCTCTGGGTTTGTAACGAAAATATTTTAATATTTTATGGTTGGGGGTCACCGCAACATGAGGAACTGTATTAAAGGGTCGCAACATTAGGACGGTTGAGAACCACTGCTTTAAACCATGCTGCTAGGTGAAAGGGGGCCCTGTCTCCCAACATGAGTACAGTTAGTACAGTGTATGGCAACACAAATTAGCACATCTGCCCTTATTATGCATATGTGTACAGCAGGTAGTTTGTTTCTTCACTGGTTTGTATGAAAAACAGTCCCAGGGAAAAAGTTCCCATTTGACAGAGCTACAGATAAAAGTCCCATAAGTCTGGCGCTACCCATGGACTGTTTACAAACCCTTGCCAAAAGATATAAAGTTCCTGATGAGAACAGAACCAGAGGGTAACAAACTACTTTTTAAGTGGTTAGGTATGGAACCTAAATGTATTATTCCTTTATTTTCTGTTAACCATTTTCTGATATTCTCAGACTCTGTATCTTCTTGTGAAATACCAGTTGAATGGAGGAAAGCCAAACCAGTTCATTTAAAAAGGCATGTTCTCAACCTGTCTTTTATAATCTTATAGTTTGACAGATGTAACTGTTATGATGTAGTAATTGCTTTATGAAGAAGTAAGTAGGAGCTTGGAGAGTGGGTTTGATCACATCTACTGCAACTCCACTGTCATAGTTCCTGTTAAATTCCTAACTCTTCAGTCCAGAGATACCAAACTGAATTAAGGTGTGTGTGTGAGACATACTTGTATATTAGTGCTGGTAACTATGCATCTGAATATGAAGAATATATTAGTGCTGGTAACTATGCATCTGAATATGAAGAAGCACCAGAAGGGAAGAAAAACAACAGGAAACCTGGTCTGCCAACTGCAAAGAGGCGAATCCAGTAAAACGCATTACACGTCTGTTATCCTTCTGCTTAATACCGTACATTATGCTAAACTTTAAAGTATTGTCGGAGTTAATATAATATACTGGATTTGTGCCAGTGTTGTAATAGCCACTGTAAATGTTTTTTGCAGCTTTTCACAATTAAATTTTTTGGGTCTCTTTTTTTTTTTTTTTTCAGTTTTAGTATTTTTTGAATGAAGCCTAAAAAATGGCCCCAGTATTGTTTGCATTTCATTGTTAGTAAAGCAACCAGTTAAAAAATAATAATTGGCCATCTTGCCCCTTTGTCAGTAATATGAAAAAGTTTGGGAACCTCTTTCAGCCAGCATAATAATTTACTCCACTTTCAACAAAAAAGATAAGTGGTATCTTTCATTTCCTAGAAACATCTAAGTACTGGGGTGTTTTCTGAACAAAGATTTTTAGTGAAGCAGTATTCAGTTGTATTAGATTAAATCAAAACTGGCTGTGCAAAAATTGTGGGTACCCTTGTAATTTTGGTAATTTGAATACATGTAACTCAATACTGATTGCTGGCAACACCAAATTGTTTGGATTAGCTTGTTGAGCATTGAACTTCATAGGCAAGTGTGTCCAATCATGAGAAAATGTATTTAAGGTGGCCAATTGCAAGTTGTGCTTCTGTTTGACTCTCCTCTGGAGATAAGGAAGGCCACAGACCTGTAAAACCCAGGTCTGATAGGCCAAGAAAAATACAGGAATGGCAAATCCGAAGGATTGTGAGAATGGTTACAGATAGGGTTTCCACCTGGCCGGTATTTTACCAGCCTGGCCAGTATTTTTGTTGGTTGATCCCAATGTTATTAATAGGAAAAAAAGATAACTATATAGGAAGGCTGGTATTTTATTCAAGAAAAGGTGGCAACCCTAGTTACAGACAATCCAAAGTTCACCAAGAACCCATAGACCTGCAAGATATTGCTGGAGATGGTGGGGGAAATTCACTAAAGCGCGAAGCATCTAACGCTAGCGCTAATTCGCCAGCGTGACGTCAATTCGTAATTTCGCAAATGTACTAACAACGACTGGTGAATTTTCACGAGCCAAGTAGATAGACTAGCACAACTTCACACCCTTACTCCAGGAGAAGTTGCGCACTGACGAAGGATCCTGATTATGCAAATTCACTAAGGTGACCATTTTACGCTCTTACGCTAGACTTCACTTCGCCAGGTCAGACCTGGCGAAGTTCAATACCATAGATAGGCGTGTTTTACCATTCTAGGGTGATAGTCTAAAAAAGATTTTTTTTGGGGGGGTTACCCTCCTTCCCCCCTACATTTCCTAACATATGGCAACTCAATTATACAGGGGGCACATGTAGGGCAATAGGACAACTATATTTTTTATATTAAAGGTTTCCTGGGCTTGTGTAGTGTAATGTAGTGGCTGTAACATATACTTCTATTAGACTTTGAAATTCACGCCGTATGCAAATTGGGCATCGCTATAGTAAATGCGATTTGTCTGGCGAAGTAACACTAGCGCAACTACGCTACCGTTCGCTGACCTTAGCGTAACTTCGCACTTTAGTGAATTTGCGCAGCGCTGGCGAAAATTCCCCTGACGAAGTGCGGCGAACGTTGGCGAAGACAACGCCAGCAAATTTTTGCCGCTTAGTGAATTTCCCCCAGTATATCTGTACATCATTCTACAAGTCAGCGCAATTTGCGTAAAGAACATCTGTATGGCACGGTGATGAGAAAGAAGCCCTTTCTGTACTCATGCCAAAAACACACACGCGCATACTGAAAAGTGGCCACACTTCCGGGGTCACTTTTTCATTCTGCGCATGCACATATCTGCTATCTACTGTGTAACTTGAGCCTTTTCTCCTTTGAATGGCTGCCCCCATGGCTACAAAGCAGCTTATTTATATAAACAATAGAAGTGTTTCTGAACCAAATACAGCAGATTTACCAGTGCAGGGCAACACTGCCGTATATTTTTATTACTTTAAAACCATTTCATTTTTTGATGTTACTGGTCCTTTAAAGCAAATGTCAAATAAGAGAACCGTGGAAACTTCCACATCAAGTACACTGTTGATACAGAGGTGCTCATTTCACTTATACCTGATTCCCCTGGTCTTGGCAGCAGTTTATTCAGAACCTACTAAATTCATAATTAGCTTTTACTAGTTCTAGTAAATGACGTGATTTCTTTCATAATTAAGAAGATGGTTAGTGGTCTAAGTAATTGGGAGCGTTGAAGTTTCTTCTATCTGGCTATAGATTATCATTAATTACTTATAGCCTACAGTACCTCCCTGCATCAGACTGCAACAGCTATTATGTTCCAGAGATGTAAAATATGCTGTTTCTCTCTGCAGCAGGAGATCATGGGGAACCCATGCATGATGTACACCATATATACATGTATTCTTCTGCAGGGAGACTATGAGCACTAATAATAAATATATATATAAAGATCTTTGACCAGGGCATATCACTGGATTTCTTTTTTTCCGGGGAGGGGGTTAAAGTCATAAATGTAATATGACATAGCAAACCCCTAAGGAATTAATACTCTGTGGAGTATTTTAAAGCAGCATTGTGAACTTCTTATGTACCCTAAATGGAAATTGAGGTATAAAGCAGGGGTGTCCAACCTTTTGGCTTCCCTGGGCCACATTCGAAGAAGAAAACATTTTTGGGGCCGCACATGAAATACATAAAACTTTTGATGTCTAAAAATAAAGGAAATACACAGAAATGAACTACAATATAAGCTGGATAACCAGATTGAGCTATAGACTGGAATATGGGACAAATATAGAGCAACCTTCTCCGCTATATGATTGCTAATTGGGCAATGGGCGGTCCCCCTCCTCCCTAGGTCACCAAATTGTTACAACCTGGCATAATAAGCCTATTCCTAACAAGACAACAGACTGAGGTGGTATTTGACCATCACCAGGGGTGTAATTACAAAGGGGCCCAATTTGTAACTGGCGTATTTTCACATTTATTTATTTCCCTGCAAATGTGATATTTTTGGGCTACTTTGGAAGTGCTGTTTTGGGCTGGTTTTGAAGTCCTGGCAACCCTGCTTTATTTAGTTGAGAGGATCCTGGCAGTCTAGTTGCAACATGAAATAATGTGCACAATACGAATAAACGTCAACAGATAATAAAAATAAACAGAACGTAGTCTACTCTACACTATATCTCCCAGCATGCCCTCTACCATAACAAAAAATGCTGCGCTTTCAGCGACGATTTGCTAGCCTAATAACCAGCGGCTTTGCCAAGCTTATCGCTGTGGTACCAGCTGTGTAGTAAAAGTGAGCTATCCCGCCCACACTCTGCTTCCTTACTTACAAACGAAAATCATATCATACTTACCGAGATTTTCTTTTCCTGGACTGGAACACGGCAGTGGGCAATGAACTGGTTAATCCCTCCTGCCATGCAGGAAAATAAGCTGTTGAGTTGGCTTGAGGATGCTTTTTTCTTGATTTATCATCCACCCCATAGATTTCAGGTAGGATATCACTTTCATCAAGTGGGTTCCCAGGATTTCTTTTGACGAATCCTTGATAAGAATATCGTCCAGATACGAGAATATCTGTATCCCCTGTAGCCTTAAATTCTCCATTAATGGGGCCATTATTTTTGTGAATACCCTTGGAGCTGTTGCGAGGCCAAATGGTAGTACGTTGTACTGATAATGTTTGTTTAAAATTTTGAATCTTAGAAATTTTCTGTGACTCTTTTTTATTGGGATGTGCAGGAAGGCATCTTTGATATCTATCTTAGCGAGCCAATCTCCTGGGCACAAAAATTTTGCGATGGTACTTAAAGTCTCCATCCTGAAAGTAGTGACCGTGAGCAGTTTGTTCAGTTTCTTCAGGTTCAGAATTACTCTGAATCCTCCATTGTGTTTGCTTCTTAGAAAGAAGTGGGAATATATCCCTTGATAATGTTGCTTGTAAGGAATTTTTGATATCACCTTTTGGTTGAGCAGATCTTGGATGATGCTTCTCAGTTTCTTTTGCTCTTTTCGAGATCTTATTTTGTCCGATGATACAAAGCTGTTTGCTGGTTTTTGTATTAGGTTTAATTTGTAACCTTTCGATATTATGCTTAAGATCCAACTGTCTTTGCATTCCCGAGCCCACGCTGCTTTGAATTTCCCAAGTCTGCCTCCTACGTGCAACGGGGCCCCCGCACCTTCATTGTCTTTTATCTGACTTCTGGTCTGGTCTTTTGGCAGGAAAAGTCTGCCTAGGTTTCCATTGCCTGGAAAAAGGCCTCCCTGGTTTGTATTGTTTAGCATCTCTAAACGAATTCCTGGGATTTCTGGGAATGTTCTTCTTTTCTCTCCTTTCTTGTGGTAGAAAGGACGACTTACCAGCCGAGGCCTTAGATATTATCTGGTCTAGTTCAGGACCGAAGAGAAAGTTTCCTTTGAATGGAAGGGAGCACAAATTGTGTTTGGACTGTGAATCTGCATTCCAGTGCTTCAGCCACAGTCTTCATCTGGCCACTACAGACAAACTTCATCGAGTCCATAGAGGCTTCTGCTGCAAAGTCATTCGCAAGTTTTATATCTTGAATCATCTCAATTAAGTTCTCCCTTTGACCTCCGTTCTTGATAGTGGCTTCCAATTCTTGGAGCCATATCTTATTAGCCCTTGTGACAGATGTGATTGCAGTAGCCACTGTACATGCTGCTCCCCCAGCTATGTAAGCTCTTTTCAAGGCCGCATCCTGTCTTCTCTCCATTGTATCTTTTAGTGATACTCCTTCATCCACCGGAAGTGCGGTCCTTCGGGCTACTCTTGTGATGGCCGCATCCACCTTTGGTGGGACCTCCCAGGGTTTTGATACCTCTGGGGAAAATGGGTACAATTTTTTTAATTTTTTTGTGGCCACTTGCTTCTTATCTGGGCAGTTCCATTCTTCTTTTATCGTCGATAGAATTACATCGTGAACTGGGAACAAATGATTCTTTTTTGTTAAAGATTTAAACATTTTATCTTGTTTCACTGAGGAATCATCTTTATCCTCAAGGTCCAGGGTCTTTCTAACCGCTTTGATAAGTGGTTCGATCATCTCAACTCTAAAGTCTGAGTTATCTCCTTCTTCAGATTCGTTGTCTGAGATTTCTCCTTCTGATTCAGATGAATCCAGGTTGATAGAAAGAACCCTCTCAGGACTATCTCGATCTCTGAGCCCTGATGTGTCGTTGTGAATTTTGGTGGTGTCTAATTTTTTCAACAACAATTCCACTTGGCACACACTCCACGACTCAGCAAGATGCGGTGAATTAAAAAGGCTCTTTATTTCCCAAACACAAGATTTCCCAACGCGTTTCGTGTGACCCCACACGTATTCATGGGAACCCCTGAATACGTGTGGGGTCACACGAAACGCGTTGGGAAATCTTGTGTTTGGGAAATAAAGAGCCTTTTTAATTCACCGCATCTTGCTGAGTCGTGGAGTGCGTGCCAAGTGGAATTGTTGTCGATATTGTCTCCCTTAAGCTGCGGGTTCGGGGCAGTGCACCCGGACCAGACGGTAGAAGCGGTGAGTAGCCTGCCATTACATGTGTTTTTTGGAAGAAGTATTTTGGAAGCGATAGGTCCGGGGCATAAGCACCCGTGCCCACCTAAATCAAGGGTGAGCACCGTAGGTTTAAGGAAGGGGTGCCAAACCTGTGGTCCATTTACTAAATGGGATTAGAGCTTACTATTAATATATTGTATAGTCATTTTCTAATTTTTTCAAGACTTCATCCGTCACCTGCGACACCATAGAAGACATTGATTGGTTGAATGTCTGTTTCATCCAATCCATCATTTGAGTAAATTGTGTTGCTGTATCTCCAGTCGATCCAGAAGCCTCTTTTAGGCATTTAGCACAGATATTTTTATCTGGGAGAGCCCTTTCGGAACAAACATAGCATTCTCTTCGGGCTGATTTCCTTCTGTTTTCAGTAGGAGAACTCCTGTCAAACAAGCATACAGTTAATGCAATCATTATATGTGAGCCCAAGTATACCCTTTTCCTCTCTGTTGTTTCCAACACTCACCCCCTTGATCCTGAGTGAGAGCGTCTGCTCATAGTGTAATAAGGACACACACTTTTCACCAGCCTGTAACAAACATATACAGATTAGTATCCTTTACCTGATTCCTCTAAAAGAGGAAGGCACTAATCTATAATAACCAATGAGATTTTAGCTTTTAAACAAGTGAGCAGTACATGCTACCCCCTGATTTAGTAACTTTCCAGGAAAGAAACACAAGACAGTAAAAACATTGCATTAGGATTAACTATAATTATCTGCAGAACTGACAAAGTGGAATTTAAATTCTAAATAAACTGATTAGGAGAAGGAAGCTACCACTTGAATAAAGCCTCACCTTATAAAAAGTACACACTAATCCTGCCCTACATTGAAATATTTATTTATATTCTGCTTCAGGGATAGGCGGAACAGGCACATGCTTAGCCACAAGGGTGCCTAGGGTGTAATATTATTTTTTGTATGAATGTATATATATGTGATTTATTTGGAAGAGTTGTTTTGTTACGATGCTGTAACCTTGTGCTACTGGCTTATTCCCCCTTGCTAGGCCTTATGGGTTCATTAGGAATCTTGCACTGACAAAACTCTTCAGCAGCTGAGTGTCTAGTCGCTTAATTAAAGGGAAAAGGGTGGTTATATGCAGAATGCCACTTTAGAGAATATTACAGTGATTTGTTGATGACATCCTAAAAATCAATTAAAACACTCTATATTTCCTTCTAAACATACTAGACATACTTATGCAATAAATTTTACTTTGAAACAAATTAAAAATGTAGTATTGTATCTGTCAGGTGGAGTTACTGACGTTCATAGTCCAAAATTGGGCTCTGTCAAAGTAACAGAAAGTTTGGTTGCAAAACATTAACAATATGTTTCACTATAACAAATAAAGATTTTCATAAATATCTACCTTTTAACATACTAACCAAAGGATTTCTAAGAGGATTCATATTAAAAAGTGATAAAATACAGGCTTACTGAATTGAAGAGGATGCAGATGGGTTTCTCAGCTTCCTCTAAAACAACTAGCAGTTAGGCAGACTTACTTACAAAATAAAGGTTGAACTTGATGGACATGCATCTGTCTTCAATTTAATTTTATGTTATCATTTCAAGTTTATGTTATTATGAATGTGTTTTTCCTTGACGATAATGATTACTGATTGGGCCAAGTCAAGTATGAACATTTCCTGACATAAAACTTCAACTATTCTAGATATAAACCAGTCCTTTTGTAACTACACCATATATAGAATCTGGGAGTATTTGAGTGACTGGGGTGGGCAGGGACATTTTGACAAGCAATCTAGACATATTAACTGATTCATCAGCTAGTCTTTCTTGCAATAGGAAGCACACCAATTCTTGTGATGTGCCCTAGTTTCCCAAGCAACCAATGACCAGTGCAACTCCATGACAAGTCTGTCCACAGTCTATATTTTTGCCAAGATTATTATGCTCTAGAGTTAGCCATATAATGTAAAATTATGTTGTTTAGGCTACTGCTGATATGGGTTTGTGTTTTAGCCATCCATGGAAAACAATTACAGGTATGACACCTGTTATCCAGAATGCTTGGGACCTGGGGTTTTCCAGATAACAGATCTTTTCAATAATCTTCATACCATAATTCTTTTTTTTAACAATTCGTTTTTATTAAATATAAGTGTGTACAGATTATTACATTGTATAATAAACGTTTATCTGCCTGTTTATATAACAATATTACTGTGGGCATTATTTCAACCTTAATTAAAATAATAGCAAACAAATAATAAAAGAAACAGAAAAAAAAAATTAACAACAACCTCACAGTGCATTTAATCACATTTTTCTTTATGCATGTCCTTTATCTACCTTATCACTGATTTTTAAAAACAACGCTGTCTATATCATTCTACATGAGATGAGACCGGGGAAATGTTGGCAAGCAGGTCTTATACGGGTTCGAGAGTCACCCAGGTGGCCCATATTTTGTCAAATTTTTGTGGGCAACCTCGTCTCATGTACGTAATCTTATAGAGAGGAATGGCTTTATCAATCAGTGCTTCCCAGGTTTTTAGTTTTGGGCCATTAGCGGATTACCAGTGTATTGCTATCGTTTTTTTAGCATACATACACAGTAATATTATCAGTGTTCTTTGAGCCCTTAGAAGTGAGAGGTCCTCAACCTGGTTGAGTAGGATTACCTATCCTGTCTTGTATACATTGGGTCACTCTCCCCCAGAAGCATTGTACCCCGGGGCAACTTCCAAGTGAAAAAAATCTGCTGGTGAATGTTGACAACGTGGACACTCCTGTCTTATCTCTGGATTCATAATATGCAATCTGTTAGGTGTAAGATTTATGCAATGGAGATATTTTAATTGACTTAGTCTGTCCCTACTACAAATAATCCCATCAAAAGTGGCTTCTAGGACATCCTCCCATTGTTCTGGGAGGAGTTGTGGGATATCCCTCTGCCAAGTATTAAACAGTTTGGGTAATAGAGTGCTACCCGATAGCAACAACCTATTGTAAAATGTCGATAGAGGTTTCTGAAGGTCCTCAGTGTGTCCTAGGGTTTCAATTGCTCTAGCAGATATGTCAATAGGATGAGTTCCAAATTGCCGCAACTGCAAGTATCTATATAGCATGTTATTAGGGAGAGAGAAAGATTGTCTTAGTTCTGGGAAGGTCAGAAGTATGCCCTCTGGCATAATGTCTGAGATATATTTGATATTGTAATGTGCCCATAATTTAGGATCTGGAATTGTCTTAAAATGCTTGAGATTGGGATTACACCACAGGGGAGTGTATTGCGAGCAATGTGGTTGATTTTTGGAGAAGTGTTTATTTTCCAAGCCATAACTATGGGTTTCATTTGTGGGGTAACTCTTCCCATGGATGCTGTACCTCGGTATAAAAGGTTCTCAAGCCCCTCCTGAGATCCCAGAATTTGAGCTTCCAGCATAGTAGCTACATTAGTAGGCGATGGTGACATCCACCTCCATGCCACTATCATCTGTGCTGTTAGATAGTACAAATAAATATTTGGTGCTGCCACCCCCCATCCCCTCTTTATTGGACATGTTTCAAGCTGCAAGGCTCTTTATCACTTGATAAAGAGCCTTGCAGCTCGAAACATGTCGTGTGGAATAAAGGCACTTTAGCAGCAGTTTCCTGCGCTTCCTGGTATCATTAACCCTACACACCTTTTCTGCATGTTCAATGTTATCATAGTGACTAGCACAGGGGAGTGGTCTGATATACCTCTAGTTAGTATTTCCACATTTTGTATCATCTTGGTAGTTTCCCCACATCCCAAAGCCAAATCTATCCGAGACAGGGCATTATGTCCTGCTGAGTAACATGTATATTGCTTAAACCCGGAATTACGTTCTCTCCATAAATCATGTAAAGTAAAAGTTGAGAGCCATTTAAGGCCGGGGTATTCACTTTTGACATTCTATGTTTATCTTATTCTGCATCTATAATAGCATTAAAGTCCCCTATCATTAAAATGGGTGCCAGTGGGAGAGTTAAAATCTTATCCATAATTGTATATAGTGTTTCCTCTCGGAAAGGGGGGGGGATGTATATGTTCGCCAAGGTGATTTTTTCCCATCTATTGTCCCATGTATTATAAGGAATTTCCCTTCCTCTCCATCTGAAATGACCTTATGTACTACAAATGAACATGTCTTACATATCAAAATGCATACCCCTCTGGAATAACTTGTATGTAACGAGTGATACATAGACCCTATCCAGGGCTTTTTAAGAGAGAGGATTTTACTGCCAGATAGATGAGTTTCCTGCAACATAATTATTTGCAGTTTGACTTTCCTTATAAAATAAAAAAACAGTCTCCTTTTGATAGAATTTCCCATTCCCCTCAAATTCCACGATAGTACTTCAACCGTAGTAATATGGTAGATTATGTGACACATGCAAGATACTACATCATTTGAGTAGCATAAAGGTATACTAAACACTGCCATAAAAACAACATAACAAATTATAACCCCCTTCCCACCCACTCCATTAAACTGTCAGTTTTGAGTGAGTTTACTCCCTTTAACAATAACTCTTAACCTGTAACTTGGGGGTTAGTGGCTTTCCGAGCCTTCTACGTAGGTCTGGCCAGGCTAAGTTCAAGCATCCGTTCCGGGGGAGTCTTTATAATTGTATGAGCAACCTCATGTAGGATGAAAACTACCCCACTAGTTGTGTAAATATCAAGCTTAGTGGACAGCACCTATAAACCAACCATCCTTGCATATGTGACAGTGGAATGTAAGTATAGTTCAGTTACCTGTCCATACAGATGAGGTCCTTAATATAGGTGATTCAGCATCCACATTCCACTAAACTAGCTGCAGTTTAGCTTCTGTAAATTTCGCTCTCATTTTCCAGACCTCGAGAAGTCATGATAGATGGATACCTTCTGGTTCTCAAATATGATTTCCCCTGCTCTCCTAGCCTCTGCTAAGGCTGCATCTCTGTCTTTATAATTGAGAAGTCAGGCGATTAGCGGTCTGGGCGGTGCACCCAGTGGGGGTGGTCTGCCAGGAATCCGATGGGCCCTCTCCACTGTAAATGCTTGGGAGAAGGATGTTTGGGCAAATGTAGTTGTGAGCCATTGCTCAACAAATTTCTCTGGCGTGGAGCCTTCCACTCTCTCTGGAATAACCAATATGCCAATATTATTCTGCCTGAGTCATCAGCCTTAGCTTCTAGTGCTTGGATTTGTTTTTCAGTATTGGTTAAGCGTTCTGGTATAGGGTTAACAGTGTCCTCCAGCTCCCCTATTCTTGTTTCTGCTTCCCCAGTCTTTTCCCTTATTTTCTGGACATCATATTTGAGAATCCCGAAATCAGTTTTAAGTTCGTCAGTTATTAAGTGCTGCATGATTGGTAGTAATAGCCTGAAGTACCTCAGTTAAGGTTGTTTCCGGCAGCTTTGCTACCTGCACAATTGTTGTGGGGCCTTCACCAGCCTCCTCTCTATTTTGTTGTTCCGGAGGGGTTACACGCATGGGTAATTCATTTCTGGAGGGGTGCTGGGGCCAAGGAGTTCTCAGAAACTGCTCCAGTCTGCCTGCTGCTGAGACTCCTGTCCTCCGAGCTGGAGTTGCGGCAGCGTGCCCCCTGGATTCGGCGCCATCTTGGGACATTGTGCCTGTCCTGGATTTCACCTTTTTTAAGGCCTGTTTAGACTGTCCCATCCACCTCTAACGGTTAACGAGTAGCAGGCAGGATTTCCGATAGCCTCCCGTGGTGATTGCACCACTAATTGAGCAGGTTGCTAGTGAATAAAGGCAGGATATTAGGCCCCCGAACAGAGCTCTCGCAGCATGCGTCCTACTCGGTTCTCATCCAGGCCACGCCCTCGTACCATAATTCTACAAGAAAATCATGTAAACATTAAATAAACCCAATAGGCTGGTTTTGTTTCCAGTATAAGAATGAATTACATCTTATTTGGGATGAAGTACAAGGTACTGTTTTATTATTACAGAGAATAGGGAAATAATTTTTAAAAATTCGGATAAAATGGAGTCTATGGGATATTTTCCATAATTAGGAGCTTTCTGGATAACGGGTTTCCGGATAACCGTTCCCATACATGTATGTCTGCATGAACCTCTCATGATTATTAATAAATATTTTTTATCCCATGTGCAAGCTTATTACTTGACTAGTACCTGTCTAGCACTAGACTACGTAATCTACAGTGTTGCCTTATATAAAGCTCCAGTCAGCCTCTCCTGATAATCCTCAGTAAGAAGGTCACAATCAGTAGAGCACCAGCATGGAATAAGCCCATCATGATGTCATGCACATAATCTAGAAATGACCTCCTTCTGAACCAGTTAATGGTTTCTCAGTTTACAGCCTCTAATAACTAATCTATGTCCTTGCCTTCCCTTTTCACCTGCAATATGTTGGTCTAATTGGTGATTATCTTTTTAAAACTTCAAAAGCACTGATGTCCTTCGTTTTCAGTCATAAACAGGCCTGTCTCTATGTAAGAGTTTCTAACAGGTATAATAAAATAAGTACCCTTAAAAACAGCATTTTATATTGTTTGGTTTACAACTTGATCTAGAAATAGCAAATTTGACTAGCTATCTCTACCACGGTTATATAGAATTGCTTTTGTGACATTACACCCACTGACACACCATTGCTCTAGTAGGGCAATTGTTTAAAAATTTTACTGTTGAGGGGAGTAGATTCAAGAAATGAAATGTGAGCTGTTATCCTCTGCAGTGAAATTAACTGCAGATGTTTAACATTATGAAGAGTTCAAAGGCCAATGAGAAAGTGTGCTGTGAGAGGGAGATAACATGCTTCCATGCTCTTTTTGCTCCTGTTTCTCTGTTATTAGTAGATAAAGGTGAGAAGTGTACAGATGAAAGAACATGATAATATGAGTTGAAAGGTGACTATCTTATCTATAGAAAGAAAAAAAATTGTGATTTTTTTTTTCCCCAGGTACACATTTTATGCTGTTGTCAGGAGTTCTTGTGGAAATAATGCAGCACTGTAAAGGGGAGTGATCTTGCAGATCCTGAACTTTGTCCTTACTGCCCACTGGCCACTGAGAGTCACACAGAAATACAGAACAGATCTGTGACGGAAACTGGTAGTGCGGTGAAGGGACAAGAAAAAAGTAAAGCAAAGAACAGGAAGAAAATATTATTAGCTTCTAAATGGAAAATTCACTGATACTGCCAGAAAAACCAGGATCAGCTGAGTAAGTTATTCAATATTCATAACTGAGCCACCAAATATGGAGGTTTCCATTTAGATCTGTATAGGTATTCAATGCCTAGCAAGCATCACTTCATAGGAGGAGTAGGATAAAATTTATATTTGTACATAATCCATGGAGTAATAACATAACCAGTTGCTTTGTAGGGTGCTGAGCACATGCCAAGGTGAACAAGATGGGGGGGGGGGAGGAAGTATTAAAAGACTTTTTACTAAAAACAATTTATGCTTGTTGCCATAAGGAATCCATAAAAAGTAGTGTGGCATGGAATTACAATTGTTTACATCTGTCTGAACTGTTCTATTTAAATGTTATAAGGAAAGGTCCACAGCCTTTGGCTGCTCTACATTAGCTGTAACAATCAAAAGCTGTCATGGTAATCTTAAAATTGTAGTGAAAAAAATAACTACTGACTACGAGTCTAACTTTGCCTTGTACATATATAAATCCTTTAAAAAATTATTATTTTCACATTGTGTGAATATGCAAGGGGTTATGCAAGCACAGACCAAAACATACAAAAGTTCCGTTTGAAGAGCATGTGCTCTGGTTTAGGTCCCTTTAGTACTGTGATTGGATTGAGCTATTCCACTGATGTTCTCTAACTACCCTTCAATAATCTGCTCCTGTTCATATTGATTTTGCTTAACCAAAAATGGTGTTTGTATGTGACATCTGCATAACAGTATTTTTCTTTTTAAAACTAACCATGGACCAATATGTGTACTTTCCTGCAGCTGCATACGCGTACATAATAAAAAAAAACCTGTATACAGATTATACTATGTGTAATTTCTGCAGTGTGTATGGAGTGAATAGAAAATGGTTCTTAGTAATTTCATCATTTAATAAGAATGCTGTGGGGAGCATGTGACAGTGGGCAGGGACAGGTAAACAGCAGACAATGTAGTAATGTGGCAAAGGTCAGCACCAAGAGCCTACATATTTTGTAAAAGGGTTGGCTTAGAAGCCAGCTTAAGTATGCTAAACCAACAAATAGCATTTATTTGCTTGTTTGTCAGTCTGGCAGAACACCAGTGAATTCTTGACATTTTAGCAACTCATGGTAAGAATCCTGCTCTCGGATCATTAGTACAAGGTTAATGCAAACTCTAAAAGATTGCGTGTGGTGTTTCTGCTACATTTACAAGAAAGAATCACAAGTGGAACACTAGCACTATATACAAAGGTCACCATGCCTGTTTTTCTTTTGCATTGAGCTTTGACTGTGTGGTTGTCACCACCCATGTCTCCCTGAGGGCAGGACAGGCCCAGAGAGTTGAATCTAGTTTACTGTGCTCTAGAAACATTATATTGCTCTTATAGTTCATCTCCTCCTTTAAGTTTCAGTGAGTAAAGTGTATTTTGTCACTATATGACAAAGGAATATATATATAGAAAAAGGAATGTGTTGTTGAAAATACTTTGATTCTGTCTGCAGAGTATCAAGACTTTTTTCACAGTTCTCTCAAATACAGGTTTATGTCTAATTACAAGTATAGTACCTGTTATCCCAGAATGTGTGAGGGATGGCATGGGATTTTACAGACAATGGGCATTATATTAATATAGAACATTATCACTTTAGGCAACTAAAAAACATTTTAACATTAAAAAACTGAATTATTATGCCATGAACATGGATTCAGGCTAACTTAACATCAAGAAGATACTAGGGTTGATTTAAAGCAATACCTACATTTATCATAACATTGTCTTTACATGTTATTTATAATTTTGCCTTAAATATATTTGCTGATGTGTTTACTTTACCTATCTAATCCCTCATGCTCCTCTATGAGGGGACAGCCATATTTGTGCAGCAGTAGTCCATTAGAAACTCTAACTAACAGGTTGAGAATGGGCAGTCAACTTTAGGAACTTCAAGTAACAGTTACTTATAAAAGCAGATCTATCAGTGAAAAACATGACCTATAGGTATATTTTAATGTACATTAATATTTTGAAAACTACTTTTCTATTGTCAGTTTGACTGTAACATTAACCCAGACACAAGTGCAGTGGCATTAATGGTCACTAAACTCGGCCCATACATTTACCTGCTTTCCACTTCTATTTGGGGCAACAGCTCCAGCAGTATGTGCAGGAATTATATTGAACTCTATTGAAAATCTAGCCCCTGTACTTGCAATAGGCAGGGAGTAAGTATAGGTGTTTGAAGGTCCTTGTTTCCTTTTTGCTTGCCTGAATAAATCACATACCTGTACAAATATTTAAGACAATTTCAGATGACTGTGTTGTTTCCTCATCTAACATTGAAACAATGGAGTTTAGGATTGTTCTGTTGCTGCTAAGGACAGGCAAAATTACATAAATATGTGTGGGAAAAGCATACTGGGGGTCATATTGACATTGCTATATTTCTGTTTCTGAATTCCACTGCTTTTGGGTGTCAAATAGTAGATATATTTGTAAAAGCAAGTCATTTTCTAGTGTATATATTGAGGTTGGTGAAATCATCTAGCGGTGATAGTGGAATTTGTATTCTTTGCAGTCAAAAGAAGCTTGATTGAGGACCGCATCATTGTTATCTGGTTGTTTGCCCATAGGCCTGAACGATCAGATTAGCCCAATATCATCCACCTTTTTGGTGGGCATATCAGGGGAAAGATGTGCTCTTTTGGCAAGGTATAGCCACAGTTAGTCTGATAACCAGATGATATCTAGTACCTTACTCCCTAATCAGGGAAGTAATTGTTTTGGGCCCATACATGTGCCAGTAGTCTGCTGTGAGCAAAAATTACCAAAATGGCAGCAAATGTCTGCAATGCATGGGTACCCTTAAACTCCATTAATCAGACAGACAGCTCTTGGGAATCATGAGGCAAATTTTTGATCACATGTGGGTCACTTTGGGTGCCGTGCCCTATTGTTTAGAAGCTCAGAAGAGTCATCCAAAACACTCATAATATACATTATTTATTTTTCATTAGAATCTTGCCTAAAAAATGTGTCATAAAGAATAATTGAGGGCAATTGTGGGACATTTGGAACACATGATCTCAGGTCCAGATTTGTGGCAAGGCCACAAAGGCCCAGGCCTAGGATGGCAAGTTAGTAGGGGTGGCGGCCCTGTATGGTCCACTTAAAATTACAGTGGACAAAAAAAATACCTCCAATGTGCCACTGCCTTTTGTGGGAGGTGCCCAACATTGCCCCCCATGAGTAGAGTATTTTCACATATGGAAAATCTCACTTGTGAGACTATTAACCAACAGCTTGCCCAATCCCCCAGGGAGGCCATGACAACTAATATTGCACAACAATTTTAAAAAATACTGCACCCCTGATGCACAGCAGCCATTACTCTCCCAATCTATCCTTAACTCTACCGACAGTTGTCAAGCTCTGCCCATCTTGGACCCAATAATCTGATTTTTTTCAGATTATAGTGGTAAAATCTTAACCACCACAAATTTCCTTTAGTGAATCACAGTAGGGAAAATACCTCTTGTGCCATTAGTTTAAGGACTTGTAGCAGCAACTAATATCTCATTTTCATCAGCTGTCCATGGGTTATTTTGCACCCCCAACTAGTGATCAAAAATCCATGCTGCCACGCTTTCAACATTGAATCCAGGACTCTGGATTTAGCCTTTTAAAGCAGGATTCGTATTTGACTGAATCCAAATGCCTGGCTGAACTGAATCGAAGTCCTAAAAATCATGTGACTTTTGTCACACAAACAAGGAATCTAAAATATTTTTACCCACGCACTCTGAGCGCCTTTCACTTTAACCCTTCCTTGCCCTAATTTGCACATGCAAACTAGGGGTCAAATTCAGCCTAAACTTTCATGAAGCATTAGGGGTTCAGCAGAATCCCAAAATAGTGAACTCTAATTTTAAGCGCTAGTAATGGATAGTGTGAGTGATCCACAGCACTTAGTTTTAACTAATAAACAGTTGTGGCAGAGTAGCTATATTTTAATTGTCAAGGAGTGACAACCCTGTATTTAAACATGGGTCTCCTGATGTTGTACAACTTCAAGAATTCTTATTTTTGAACAATGCAGGAAGTCTAATAAAATTCTCCCTGAGGCAAGTTTTTCATCTTGCTTTATGACAGAAGTGCTATTGGCTTCACTGATGGCATGATTTTATCATTTTTTTATCTGACATTAATTTAGGATAAAAACAATTGCTAACTGCTCATTATTTGCTATTAAATGCTGCACAAAGGCAAATTAGCATTAGAGTTAATAAATGATCCCATCTATTTCTTCATGTGGAAATTGGTTTCGACACAACCAGTAGATGTAGACATTCCTACTGGCTGATCAATATTTTAGATATTTTGTATGCTGGATGTACATATAATTAACCCTTACCCTGGCTACACAGCAAGTCTTTTCATTTTGCATAAGTGAAGTCTGGGCTGCTGATACAAGTGTGAGCCCCCCCCCCCCCCCCCCATGGTAAATGTGAGAGAGGAATAGATTTAAAGATGTACTCTGCAGTCCAGTATCATTGTTGAACCTTCTGAAAAATGAAGCCGTGGGAATAACTGCAAGAATAAATCAAGAGCATAGCAGTGCTCCTAGTGCACTATATAATACCTAGGAGACAATGTCCAGTGCTCTTTTGCATTCAATAAAAGGTGCAAGGTTTGCTATAAGGCTAATCACCTATAGCAACCAATCACCAGGTACACTATTTAAAGGCAGTGTCAACCCAAAAAAAATTTGCCTAATAAAAGAAACATAATTCTAGGTATTTTTGCAATATACATTTGTTACAAATGTTCTATGGTATTGAAGTTATTCGTATATGTATTGCTACCGCAAGCAGCATTTCTCTGTCCCTTCCTATTCTCTGTCAATAAACGAAATACTCCAGCACACGTTCTGCTTAAGGGTTGAACCCGTGTTTAATGTCAACCCTGACAAAGGGGTAACATTGTTACCTTTTCGGCTTGACATTAAACATGGGTTTAACCCTTAAGCAGAACGTGTGCTGGAGTATTTCGTTTATTGATATTGATTGGTGGAGGTGCCGTCCTATACACCAAGCACCGTATGCAAATAGAGAGACCAGGTGTGCACCTGCAACCTTTGTGTTTTTACCCTTCCTATTCTCTGCCCTGATGGCTCAAACAAGCAGCTGATTAACAGACCTGTCTTAGCTGGGTAACCAAGACTTTTGCAACATTGTTTATAAAGTAACAACCAGGAGCTAGGCAAATGCTGCTAGGCAATTGTTTGTACAAACAGCTTTAAAAGCAGTGAGAAAATTTAATAAATGTAGATTGGAAAGTTGCATATTTGCAATTAGGTTTTCTTTTAGTAAGCACATTTTTATTTTGGGGTTGACTTGCCCTTTAAAAACAAAAACAAGGTTCCTGCACCTGGGAAAATTGAGCTTTTTAACACGGGATGCCTAGAGAATAACTCTATTTCCAGTGAGGGAACATGGGCCTCTTCCATAAAGAACAGTACATTTTTTTAGAAATTACTTACCTCTCTTCATTTGTGTCTCCTGTACTTCCTAATATATACATTTCTGTGGTGCTTTTGTGCTGGGTTGTGTGTCCAAATGTTTTTGAAACCATGAGTATGCTTGTGTAATTGTTGGATGTTGTAATGAATGTACACAAATCAATAAGTTTGTGTTGCAGATATGTATGGGTCCACAAAAGAAGACACCTTGACAGAGCCCGTAGGCCAGGTTATTTCAACTGGGATCAAAATCCTAGAGGTAGACTGGGTAGAGGAAACTTCTTTACCCAAATGGAGCTACCATTCTCCATTTAGGCTTGGAAGTTTCCCTGCCTCTTAGGACATTGATTTAGAAAATGACCCTTTCCCCCACAGTAAATACATAACCCCTGAGACCGCCTACAAGGGTTTTCCTCAGGAGTTAGATGTGAAATGCCCAACTGCATGGGTTCCTCCTGAGGTAGAGGCATAGAGGGATTAGAGGGCTTGATATTGGTAACCACATTTGAAGTTTTAACATTGGTAAAACCAGTATGAAAGGAAGTACCCCTCCTTTCCCTCTGTCTTCTATCTACCTGGATGGCTAAAGACATGAGGTCATCCAAGCTGGTAGAAAGGGGGTAGTTAACTAAACTGTCCTTAACAGATTCAGATAGCCCAATACGAAATTGGTACGAAGAGCCATGTCATTCCAACCGGTTTCAACAGCCCACTGGCGGAATATAACTCCGCATCCCGTTTTCCCTGGCGTAATTTACAAATTGCAGAGTCGGCTGTTGATGCACGATCCGAGTCATCGTAGAGTACCGCCATGGTTTTAAATAAAGTTTCTAGGGAAAGCGGGCAGGATCAGTGGAGGGTAATCTTAGGGCCCACATTTGGGGACCACTCTGTAACAGGGTAACAAACCCCACTTTTTCCTCGCTGATAGCGAAAGATTGTGGGGAAAAAGCTGAGGTAAAGTTTGCAAGCCTCCTGGAATACAAAGAAGTTAGACCTATCCCCATTAAATTTATCGGGGAAAGAGATTTTGGGTTCATAAAGTTTGGGAATATTTCCCATCATAGCAGAAGAACCCGCTTGCATGGCCACAGGAGGAGCAACTACAGAACGTTATTCAGACATTGTCTGATTTAATATGACACATAAAGAGCTTCATATTTTAACAAAACTAGTTCACTCAACCATAATTTATAACACACTGTATCAAATGAAACCCACTAAGTGTATTCATTGCCTAAAGTAAAGGATAGAAACTTGGTCCAGCCTTGCAATCATAATGTATCATCTTAATAAAACAACTGCATATGGGAAGCATTATTATTAGCACATAAGTCATAAATTTAAGTGCTCTTTTCAGGTGCTGAAAGTATTTAGCTCTGATTGAGGTGCCTCTTTAGCTTTTGGCATTTTGTGTCTAATTCCAACCAGTCAAATTGGGTTGATCTTTTTTTTAAAAAAATCAATAACATGAGAAAATAAGGCTGTTTTAACAATGTCATATATTAATGGTTCATTGGCTCAAAAAAGGCCTGTCTTTAGTTTGCATGTGGACAAAAGTCTTAAATTGGCAAACGGCAGCCAGATATGCTCAGGCTAATGTAAAGCAAGAAGAACAGTGTTCTTTTAACTTCATAGTTATTAGGTGTACTAAAAAAGACACAAGTAATCAATTTCTTGTGTGCAAAAGTAGATGTAAATATAGTGTATGAGGTACTTACATTATATTTGTGTGATTATTAGAAATGTATAAATCTTTATATATTTTATGTTCAATTACTGCATTGATTTTTTTATTTTCCTAATCTCCGATCTGCCAAGAATTAATTTTTATAAAAATATTTATATAAACATTTATTTTCATTCACTATATCAAACATTTCACTTATTAATCGCTGTAGCAATGTGGCAAGGAGTGCTTCAGTAGTGGAAGGAGCATCGGACGCAACAGCATAACCTTCTTCATCCATGGCCCGTTATAATGTCAAGGTTGGCACCCAACACCAGAACAAATGCCAAGCTCCTTGGTCTCGGCTCGTGCTTCACCTGTAGTGTGAACCCATTTGGCCTTGGGAGGAGCCCTCAGCTACTTGGATGCCACCAGAACTTAAACGAGAGCTGCAAGGCTAGAAGTTCTGGATGCAAATCATTTGAATCATTCGATTCGATTGAACGAACGTTTCAAACGATTTTCGCCAAAATCCTTCGAATTCTCAGAACTTTGAAAAATTTCTGTCCAAGTTCTGAGGTCACCCATAGGCTAAAATGGCAATTCGGCAGCTTTAAGCTGGCGAATAGTCGAATTCGAAGGATTTTTTAAAAGGCCAGTACTTTGAAGTTCGAATATTCACATTTTTTCAATTCAAATCGAATTTTGGGCTATTCTATAGTCGAAGTAGCCCAAAATTAATTTGGAATTCAATTTTTTTTTAGAATTTTAGAAGTTTCCCAGATAGCACACAAGATAACAGCTGCCTGGTAGATCTAAGAAAAACACACAATAATAAAAGCCAAGTCCCACTGAGACTGATTTAGTTACATTTAGGGTAGGGACAGACAGGGAGATTCGGGGAGATTTTGTCGCCTGGCGTTTTTAGCAGGCGACAATCTCCCCGAATTTCCTTCTCCCTGCCTGCCGATCGTTCCTGGGACAAAGCGCCTGTGCAGACGCGGCGCGGCGATTTCCGGAATCGCCCGAAGTTTCCTCAAGAGGTATCTTCGGGCGATTCCGGAAATCGCCGCGCCGCGTCTGCACAGGCGCTTTGTCCCAGGAACGATCGGCAGACAGGGAGAAGGAAATTCGGCGAGATTGTCGCCTGCTAAAAACGCCAGGCGACAAAATCTCCCCGAATCTCCCTGTCTGTCCCTACCCTAAGTATGAGAAACAACAGCCTGCCAGAAAGTAGTTCCATCCCAAAGTGCAGGCACAAGTCACATGACTATGGGCAGCTGTGAAACTGACAATATGTCTTGCCCCATGTCAGATTTCAAAATTGAATATAAAAAAATCTGTTAGCTCTTTTGAGAATTGGATTTCAGTGCAGAAGTCTGCTGGAGTAGCACTATTAACTGATGTGTTTTCCCATGACAGTATCCTTTTAGGGGATCTGTGGATGTTAAGGCAATATCTGCAAGAATACTTCTAGAGAAGCAGTCACTGATTTTATGCTGGCAAAGCCTCGTACAATTGCATAGTCTTAATTTAATATAGTTTTTAAATTATTTGGCTTTTCTTCTGCCTCTTTCCAGCTTTCAAATAGGGCTCACTGACCCTAGCAGTAAAAAAACAATTGCTTTGTGAAGCTACAATTTTTTCAACAAATCCTCAGGCAGACAGCACTTCTGGGCAAAATGTATTGTTATCAACTGCTGCAAACGGTCTAACACGTTTCAGGATTAGATCCCTTAAAGGGATCCTGTCATGGGAAAAAAAAAAATTTCAAAATGCATCAGTTAATAGTGCTGTTCCAGAAGAATTCTGCACTGAAATCCATTTCTCAAAAGAGCAAACAGATTTTTTTATATTTCATTTTGAAATCTGACATGGGGCTAGACATTTTGTCAGTTTCCCAGCTGCCCCATGTCATGTGACTTGTGCTCTGATAAACATCAATCACTCTTTACTACTGTACTGCAAGTTGGAGTGATATCACCCCCTCCCTTTCCCCCACCCAGCAGCCTAACAACAGAACAATGGGAAGGTAACCAGATAACAGCTCCCTAACACAAGATAACAGCTGCCTGGTAGATCTAAGAACAGCACTCAATATTACGTTATTATATAATCAACAAATTTCAAATTTACCGGCAATGTAGCTGCCAGTAAATTTGTAATACCCTTAAAAAGACCCATCGGCCAGCCCCCAATCCCCTGTGCACTTACCTTTTGTCCGCTTCTTGAAGGCTCGGCTTCGTGGCCATGCCCGCAAACGCCCACATGCGATGCCCCTTTTGGCCCCGCCCCCCACCGGCCGGTAAAAAAATTAAGAAACAGTGGCAACCCTAGATACTGATGACAGAGCACCTAGTCAAGGGGAAGAGCGGTGAGCTGGAGTGGTCTTTTTGTGGTTTTATAGTTAATTATCTTTTTATTCAGCAGTTCTCTAGTTTGCAGTGTCAGCAATTTGGTTTCTAGGGTACAAATTACCCTAGCAACCCTGCACTGATTTGAATAAGAGACTGGAATATGAATAGGAGAGGGAATGAATAGAATGATAAGTAATAAAAAGTGGCAATAACAATACATTTGTAGCCTTAAAGAGAATTTGTTTTTAGACGGTGTCAGTGACCCCCATTTGAAAGCTGCAAAGAAACAGAAGAAAATTGCAAACCATTAAAAAACTATGAAAAATAAAGAAGACCAATTGAAAAGTTTCTCAGAATTGGCCCTTCTACAATATACTAAAAGTTAACTTGAAGGTGAACCACCCCTTTAATCATCTTCCAGTTTCTCATTCAACATTGCATTTTCCCTTGCTAGAGTAAATTGGTTAACTGCCGCTTTAAATCATTGGATTTGAACGATACGAATGATTTTCCCCAAAAAAACTGGATTTTCAAAAACACTCCTTGAAGGGATCCTGTCATGGGAAAACATTTTTTTTCAAAACACATCAGTTCATAATGCTGCTCCAGTAGACTTCTGCACTGAAATCCATTTCTCAAAAGAGCAAACAGATTTTTTTATATTCAGTTTTGAAATCTGACATGGGGCAATCCATTTTGTCAATTTCCCATTTGCCCCAGTTATGTGACTTGTACCAGCACTTTAGGAGGGATTTGCTTTCTGGCAGGCTGTTGTTTTTACTTCTCAATGTAACTGAATAGTACGCAGTAGGACATGGGTTTTACTATTGAGTGCTGTTCTTAGATCTACCAGGCAGCTGTTATCTTGTGTTAGGAAGCTGTTATCTGGTTACCTTCCCATTGTTCTGTTGTTAGGCTGCTGGTTGGGGGAAAGGGAGGGGGGGTGATATCACTCCAACTTGCAGTACAGCAGTAAAGAGTGATTGAAGTTCATCAGAGCACAAGTCACATGATTTGGGGCAGCTGGGAAATTGACAATATGTCTAGCCCCATGTCAGATTTCAAAATGAAATATAAAATCTGTTTGCTCTTTTGAGAAATGGATTTCAATGCAGAATTCTTCTGGGACAGCACTATTAACTGATGCATTTTGAAATTTTTTTTTTCCCATGACAGGTTTAAAGGTTATAGGAGATCCCCCATAGACTAAAATAGCAATTCGGCAGGTTTAAGGTGGCAAAGGGTCAAATTAGAAATGTTTATAGAGACAGTACAAATTTTTTTCAAATCAAATTGAATTTTGGCGTATTTGATAGTCGAAGTAGCCAAAAATTACTTCGAAATTCAAATTTTTTAATTTTCACTTCGACCCTTAGTAAATCTGCACAGTTGTGTAGCTGCAAATACACTAAGTAGCTAGTCCTGACATTTCCATCTCTTTATATTTATTGTAGTGGTTACTAGAATAACTTATGTGAAAGTCGTTTGCACAAAAGACTGACATATTTTTGTTTCCATTGTGTTGGTCACCACTTTTTTTATTGTAGGCCTCTAATGACCAATTTGAGCCAATTAATACCTTTTAAATATTAGAATTCAATGTACTTCATTCCATTGACTTTTTAAAATCAGCTAGTTATACTGAATATATATCTAAAGAAAATCTTCAGAAACCTATAGCTGACATTCAAATAAAAAGGTAAAGTAATTAAGAACACTTTAAAATAAGTTTCTTAGCAAATGTCATGAAATCAATCAAGACACACAGAGAAATGGTGAGTGCAGTTCATGGCAGCACTGGTTACATAACTGTGATGATGATGCTGCAAGCAAATTTCTAAGTGATCCTTATTATCTAGATTCTATTGTTAGTAGAAAGCAGCCCTTGACATATGGATGTTGCCCAGGCATGAAGCAGATTTTTTTTTTAATTTTAAGCTAATATAATTTAAATGTTAATAAAATTTGAAGGCTAATAAAGTATATATGCGCCAAGTATAAATTAGGTGTGTAGTTGTCATTAATGCTTGAATGTACAGATTATTGTGTATAAACTCTTGAAAGAAATTGTTCAGTGTAAAACTGGGTACATAGATTGGATGTGCAAAATAAAAAAATGTTTCTAATATAGTTAGCCAAAATATACTCTAAAAATGCTGAAGTGACTGAGTGTCTTAAATAATAGCCATAATACTACTTCCTGCTTTGTAGCTCTCTTGGTTTCCACTGATTGGTTATCAGGCAGTAACCAATCAGTGACTTGAGAGGGGAGGCACATGTGCCGTAACTGTTGTCCCCAGGGGCACTCCGCCAATAAGGCGAGCTGAAGCACTTGCCTCAGGCGGCAGCGCCTCACTGGTTGCTCCTGGTAACTTTAAGAGACGAATTTCCGGTTTTCAATCCAGAAATTCAGCTCTTCTAGTGCTGAGAGTGCAATTGTGCTCTCTGCACTAGTAATGTGGACCCCCCAACACTGTCTGGTGCTGAAGGCGAGTGCCGTGGGGAGCGGTAAAATGAAGGCCACCTCAGGCGGCAAAATGGGCAGGATCGCCTCTGGTTGTCCCATGTTGCCCCCCTTAAAGTAGTGCACTGTTAGAAATCCGCTCACTCCACAATTTATACATTACATCTTTGGCTAACTAACTATATTAGGTTTTTTTTGCACATTCTATTTACCCAGTTTTTATTTTTACACTTAACTGTTCCTTTAATAAGACAGTTCCTGCTGCTTCAGTCACTGCTACAAATTCAGACAACTGCCGGTCCATGTGTTATAAAGCAAGAACAGCTTACTGGCGGCTGCTGCGATCATGGGCGTCCGCAGAGGGGGGCAAGAGGGGGCAGTGCCCCCCCCTGGAACTGTCCACATAAGTTTCCACCTGTTCGCGCAATTGGCCACAGCTTACTTTGGTTTCTGTCGCGATCCCTTGAAGATTTTTCTTCTGTGCAGCAGCGTGTTCTTTTACCTCCTTCCCTAGCTGCTCGCTCCCCCCTCCCTTGTCACAGAGCTGCAGGATCCTATTACTTGAGCTGTGACAGGGAGAGAGAGCAGCCAGGGAGCATCTGATTGGCCAGCAGCACAGATAGCAGCACGGGAGAAAACGAAGCAAGGAAAGCCCTATCTATTGCAGTCTGCAGCCTTGTACTTGTGAGTTCTGGGGTATTTATACAATTACTTGCCACTGTACCATCTGTTTGTGAGTTCTACTGGTATTTATTCATGTACTTGCCCCTGTGCCATCTGTTTGTGAGTTCTGGGGGTATTTATATATGTATTTGCCCCTGTGCCATCTGTTTGTGAGTTCTGGGGGTATTTATACATGTACTGCCACTGTACCATCTGTTTGTGTGTTCTGGGGGTATTTATACAATTACTTTCCACTGTACCATCTGTTTGTGAGTTCTGGGGGTATTTATACATGTACTTGCCCCTGTGCCATCTGTTTGTGAGTTCTGGGGGTGTTTATACATGTACTTGCCCCTGTGCCATCTGCTTGTGAGTTCTAGGGGTATTTATACATGAACTTGCCCCTGTGCCATCTGTTTGTGAGTTCTGGGGTTGTTTATACATGTACTTGCCCCAGTGCCATCTGTTTGTGAGTTCTAGGGGTATTTATACATGAACTTGCCACTTTGCCATCTTTGTGTGAACTAGGGTTGCCACTTGTCAGACAACCGGTATTTTGAATTGTTGCCCGGGTCAAAACTTACTGGATGGTTTTTCAAATTAGGGAAACTGTGCAGGATTCCCTTGATTGACCTGGCGATCGGCTGATCACCGTGGCATAGCTCCACCCCCTGATGGCAGTGACACACCCACCTATCTCACAGGCCCGCCCACAGATGCCTCCTTGCCCCCCCTGGAAAATTTTCTGCGGACGCCCATGGCTGCGATAGTAGGTGCACAGTAATTGACCCAGAAGTCACAGAATGATGACCTCTCGTTGTAGAGGTTTATTGAATGTCATTGGCACTGTCCCAGGCCCGGATTTGTGGAAAGGCCACCTAGGCCTGGGCCTAGGGTGATGGGACTTTAGGAGGTGGCATGCAGGGCCGGATTTACATTGCAGGTGCCCCTAGGCCCACTGCCGCTCGTCGCCCCCATACTCTGCCCTTTATTTGCATATTTTCATATTCCCCTAAAATCCTGCCGCCCTAGGCCCGGGCCTAGGTGGCCTTTACACAAATCCGAGCCTGGTGGCATGTTGCCCAGCCACACCCACATTGGTTCATAAACACTGGGGATACACCGGAGATACTATAGTTTTTCAAAATTCCCATGCACCAATCCCAATTGCTCCGGACTTGATGATGAAAATTTGAGGGGCGATGAAGGGCAGTGGGCCTAGGGACGCCCCCTATGTTAATCCGGTCCTGCACTGGCCTGGTAATGTTTATGAACGAACTAAAAAAATTTTTAGCAGATGTGCAGCAGTCTGTTTCGTCGGTTTTGAGTGAAATTAAACAATTAATCCCGCTATCAAAGTCTTTACAATAGAGAGCAATTGAGCAGCACAAAATCCAGAAAGGTGACCTATTTAACGTGTGCATTTCCTCCTGACGCCCTAACAGGAAAACCAGAGGTAGGGAAGCTTGGCAGTGCTGCCATCTGATCTGAGCAGCCCTCTGTGTATACGTACACATATATGCGTTCCTGGTTACAAGGAAATTAATGCAAGTACATCACCCGCCGCCTACTCGGGAAAAAAATCCAAAAGAAAACACGACACTCTCAGGGTTATGCGAAAGCCCACAGCTTTGCGAATGTTCAGCCGAATTACATCATAGTTCGCGGTCACGAGGGAAAGCAACCTGCGTAAAGTCTACACTACTTTTGCCACTAGGGACTTCAGCTTCTCTGAGCTCTTTCTCTTTGACACTTTTTACGTCGCCAATCAAACAGTCGGTCAGCTGACTTGTATGTAGACGGTACCGCTACTGCACCCATTAGAAGAGCTTTGTTCATAGAGAACCAATAGAAGTCCGAATACTGCAGCATTCTCCGCCCACCAAGTGCCGCCGTCATAGTGGCGTGGGGAGGTGTGTTTGCCGCTTTCAGCTGAGTGGGTAGAACATATGGGCACTCGGAGGTATTCAGTTGGGGAACATGACAGGAGGACCATTAATTGGACAGGACTGAAGACTGCTTCTGCTGCTGACAGTGTGGAAGATCAAGCTGTGCCAACCATGAAGCTCATTGGAAGGACAGGTCGAGAGAGTGCCACGTTGACTCTAAGGTAAGACAATAGTTGAGCTCACAGAAAAGGTTCTGTGTGTGCCATAAGGCTCTTCCTTGCTACAGTACTATTGAAAAATGTATGAGACAGAATAGATATGTGACATCCTCAGAATCACTCAGAATCATCACAACGCAGTGCCTCATTTTAAAGTCTGTCTTTTGGTTCAAGACATTTCCCTGGGTTGGGGTCATTGCGAGATTAGGTTTCGGAGATGACTGACACCTGATGACTAAATGGCATTCACTAATAACATGGATCCTGTATACACCAACCATTTAGACGTGACATGGTGAGTTTACACATGGAATGTGTATTTTCTTCCCTGCATATGAGTGGTGTACCCAGGCATACATAAAGACAGAATTATCCATTCTTTCTCTCTGAGATGGCCTGTGTACAGGATTTGATGCTTCCTTGCAGAGCAGAATGAAGCTGAGACCTGCAAGACTTGTTATGCTTGAAAGATGACTAGAGAAGCATTTTCAAGCAAACTGTGTGATGACTTTGGATGTGTACAACTTAATGCATTATGTTTGCCTTTATATATTTTTTATAATTTTATTTGCTTTTAGTAGCTTGTGGCTGTGGGAACTTGTTTAAGAGCAAGTTGAACTGTTTGGGTTTTAATAATACAGAATAACAAACAAGTATGGGTAATGTTTTTACAGGAGCAAGTGGCTTGTGTGAATAATCCTGTAATGTTTCTGTGACATATTCAGGACTGTATTTACCAAAATAGGCGCTTAAGGGTTATGCCAAGGGCAGTAGCTTAAGGGTGGTTGCAGACGGGGAGATTAGTCGCCCAACCACAAATCTCCCCTACTTCTGGCAACTAATCTCCCCAAATGCTGTCCCGCCGGCAAGAACACAAATCGCCAGGAGGGTGGCATATATTTTCCAAAGTTGCCTCATGCGGAAACTTCGGACAGCTTTGGAAATTCGGAGTGATTTGTAATGCCTGATCGAGGACTAAAAGGGTGGACTGAGGATTGGTGCCTAGAGCAGCAAAGCCCTAGTCAAATTTAAATTATTCATATTTTGTCCCCTCATCTTTTGTTTTCTATGTGATCCTACCTAGCTGCTAGCTGATCCCGATTAAATGTGATGTGTCTACAATTTTTGTGCATTCTAATCAGTGCTAGAAATGGGGGTAGGTAGAAGAGGCTTGTGCCTAGGTTGCCACTGTGGGGCACTACCTAGGAAGGTACTTCTACTTTCCGTCACTCTGGCTCTGCACTTACCCATCAGGAAGTGGCAGGGAGCAGCAGCGGCACAAGATAAAGATGGGCTTGCTATGGGTGCCCTTCTGTTTTAAACAGGCTCTGATAAAAAAAATAGATCAGAGGTTCCCATTCTGTGAGGCTGCCCCCTTCCAGAAGCCCTTTTGCTTGCTTTTTAGAGTAATGGGAGGGTGACTGGTATGAATATATATTGGACTGCATAAACAAGCATGAGGCACAGCAGGGCTGCTTGTCATTTTGCCTAAGGTCCTGCTCACTTTCACAATTTTAAAACAGAAAAAACAGATCAGAGGTTCCCATTCTTAGGGCTTGCCCCCTTGAGAAGCACCCACGACAGTTTGATGGCAGACTAATGTAATTTGGGGTATGAATGCCTTTTACTTGCTTTTTAGAGTAATGGTAGGGTGACTGTTATGAATATATCTTGGAATGCATAAATACGCATGATGCACAGCAGGGCTGCTTGTCATTTTGCCTATGTCCTGCTCAATGTCATAATTTTAAAATAAAATGTGGTGTCTACCCCATCCCATACCACACTTTCCTGTCTGCACCTTTTTCTTCAGCATCCACCCAACCTCTAACCTGCCAAAATGCTGCCCAAAGAATGCAGTGTTGTGTCCCTAAGAACAGCTTTTAGGACTTTATATATGAATATAAATGTGTTTTGTGTAGTACTTTATTTACATAGGTAGTAAATTACACCAGTGTGGTTGCCAATAGTAATTTGCAGGTTCTAAATTTAAACCAAAGCTCTTGGCAGTTGCTATGGGTAGCTGCACCAGCACAATTTATCATTTATAGTTTCAGTTCTGTACATATGCATATGAATGCATTATAGTAATGTGTAAATTGCCAGTCAAAAGCTAGAATTTCATTTGCTGTATTGCAATTTAGGTACTTATCATTGATTAAAATCTACAAAAAATATAAAACAAAACAATTGACAAACATTACCCAAGGAAACAAAACAGACTTATCAAAACAGGCATTTTGTTGCAGCAATCACAGCAGTGAAAGTTCACTCCAACATGATAAGTACCAGTAATAACTTTTAGCTTTCCTTCATCAGTGTCTATGCAAGTCCTTAACTGTAGAGCCAATAAAACTCCCCCAAACCATAACTCTACCTTCTAAATACTTATACTATAACTATATATAACTATATAATAAATACTTTTAAACACTAATAATTAATTTTCTCACACGTCAACACATACAAAATTCAATGTGATTGCTTGAAAATTTCACACTAGGATTCATGTCCACAATAACATTTCAGTTCTTTCATTTTCCATGAAATAACACCATGGCAACAGTTGTGTGTTAAAACAGTTTGTTTAAACTCACAGTTCAGCGCTCTGCTGTCCCCAGTGTTACAGTATTCAGACTTTTAATTTTTTTATAAAAAAGTCCCAGGGCCACGGGGTTAGCCTGTGCAGGGCTTGTGATGATTCAACTATGCATTCTCCTTTGAACAGTAACCCATATATTCTAAATAATATATCCCATACATGTATGTAGGCTGTAAAGCTTTTAAGGCCTATAAGCTTTTAAGGCCGGGCCAAGGTAGTTTGGCACCCTAGGCAAGGGGTTCAATCAGTGCCCCCCACGCCCCCGTTCTGTTTAACCATTTCCCACCTATTCACTTTTTCTTAAGAAACCTACTGTATGTGTGCCAGCCAGCAGCACACAAAAAATTGCCCTAATCTGTACCTGTGTCAGCAGCACCCAAAATATTGCTCCCAATCTGTATCTGTGCCAGCCAGCAGCACCCAAAATATTTCTCCCAATCTGGAATTAATTGTTCCAGCATAGAAAATAATGAATTCAATCATAACTCCCTAAACTAATCTTTAATCTGACCCAAAGGGGCACATTTACTAAAGGTCGAAGTGAATATTATAATAAAATTTGAATTTAAAAATAATTTTGGGCTACTTTGACTATCGAATAGGCCAAAATTAGAATAGAAAAAGTTGAATATTCGACAAGTTCTAAGAATTCGATTCGAAAGATGCGAACGATTCAAACTATTTTTATTCGATCAAAATGGACATATTCGATCGAAAAAGCCCTTTAAAAAACTTTGATGGTCGAATTTTTTAGTTTTTTCACTTCTAAAATTTGGCCATTAGTAAATCTGCCCCTAAGTGTAGATAAGTCTAAGGCAATACATGTATAGTATTAAATTGTACTTAGTAATTTAGTTTGAAAACAGACACACGTTCAGGGTTCAGCCTCTTCTAAATGAAACCGGCCAAAACTGCTAGTTAATCCAGAGGAAGGTGAAACACCCATCTGAAGCCTTTCCAGTTTGCCTCAGACTGGGGAAAATGCCATTCTGAACACAATCCCCTAAATCAACTTAGTCTTATGAAAGTTGTTTATAAGCTAATGTATTTTCCATGTATTTTCTCATATGCTAAAAAATCAACCAACCCATTCTAAAAGCTATCTAATGGAGATATGGACTTCCCTTAATTTGTAGTTCTCTGTATAATGGATTTATAAGTGATTTCATTCTTCTACCTCTTTTAAAGGACAAAGAAAGTTAAACTAAAGATGTAGCTAGAAATGTTGTACATTATGTTTTGGGCTTCTATACCAGCAACTACAGTCCTTTAGCAGTAAAGATCTGTGTCTCCAAAATGTCCCAGTAGCTCCCCATCTCATTTTCTGTTGATTCAATGCACATGCTCTGTGCTACTGTCAGTTACTGAGTTTAGGGACTGACTCAAAATATATAGAACATATATATATGAAACAGTATAAGGCTGATTAATAATTAATACAGATAATTACTACATGACAGCACAGAAACCAGTGCAACTAGCATCAGAATTGAATAATCAGCCCTGTAGCATCAGCTAATATTACAAATGAACCTACTTTTCTGCTTGATAATTTGCGACAACCCCTAAGCCTAGCTTCTCAACAGCTGCTCAGAGCCCACTGAGCATGTGAGTGTCACAGACACTTTCCAAGATGGTGACCCCCTGTAAGAAGCTTGAAGTCCTGGATCATTGCTGCTAATGAGAAGCTATTGCTGAAGCTGGTGCAATAAGTTCAGTATTTAAAACATGGCATTTTTAGCCCTATTCATTTTTAGGGTTTAGTTCTCCTTTAAAAATGCTCAAAATGTTGCTTGTCCTTGCAGCTGCTGAGTGGCATTGCTTGCTACAGCAAGGTTATTATACCCCTAGATTCTTCTCTATTTTCTCCTAAAGTAGTCCCTTAAAAGTATAAGTTGCTTGCATAATTACATTAGAAAGCAGTTGCTATGTGGTACTGTATAACAGCCAGATTATTATTGCAATTCCACTGTCCAGGTTCCCTTACCTTATCATAAGTAGCTATCAAATTTGTCTGACATGATCGGTCATTCTGTCCTTCATGCTTCCTTCCTTCCATGCTGATTTCTACTTTCAATTCCATTCTTCAGAACATATTCTTCACTCTTTTTTTCCCTATAAGCTAGTGCACCTCTTGGGAGAAAACTGTACCAGCACCTAGAAAAACTGTGTAAGTGCTTACCATTTCCCCAGCTGTTGCAGATACACATTTGCACATTTGCCATTGATTAGAACTGGAAAGTTTTAATAAATTGAACATTTTGGCACCCATGAGAAAACTGCCATGATTTTTTTTACTTAGTTCCTTTTTGTAAAAAAAAAATTAACTGTATGTTAATTTACTTTCTATACTGATATGTATATTTATACTCCCTAGTGTTACACCAGATTCAGCTTTGGCCTCTGTCCGACAGAAAAAGAATAAAAAACGTCTTGCAGAATTAAAGTCATTCAGTTTAGAGGAACCCCTTCATGGAGATGTGGGAGAAAGAGGAACCTTGACCAGGTGAGATTGTTAAATAGAAAAAGAAAGGGGTTTGAATAGTAGACATATGACATGCATTTAAGCTGGAAGCAGGCAGAAAATATATTAAAAGTAAAGGCCTTGGAAATTATTTGCATTTGTAAAGCAAAACTTAGCTACGTGAAAACTGTCTATATGCAGACACATAGTATTGAAAGTAAACTTAAAGGGGTGGTTCACCTTAAAGTTAACTTTTAGTATATTGTAGAAGGGCCAAATCTAAGAAACTTTTCAATTGGTCTTCATTATTTATTTTTCATAGTTTTTTAATGATATACAATTTTCTTCTGTTTCTTTCTGCAGCTTTCAAATAGGGGTCACTGACACCATCTAAAAACAAATGCTCTGTAAAACTACAAATGTATTGTTATTGCCACTTTTTATTACTTATCATTCTATTCAGCCCCTCTCCTATTCATATTCCAGTCTCTTATTCCAATCAATGCATGGTTGTTAGGGTAATTTGAACCCTAGAAACCAAATTGCTGACACTGCAAACTGGAGAGTTGCTGAATAAAAAGCTAAATAACTATAAAACCACAAAAAATGAAAACCAATTGCAAATTGTCTCAGAATATCACTGTACATTATACGAAAAGTTAACTCAAAGGTGAACAACCCCTTTAAAAGAGCAGATTGGATAGTCTCTAAATTGTATAAAAGAAGAGATTAGATGAACATGGCAGATTTGAAGATGGTGAACAAATCTGGAAAAATACAGTGCTTTTTCTGCCATGAGGTGCTTTATCAGGGGAAGCAAAAATCTATACCTGATAATTTAGGAAATCTTGCCCCTTCTGGTTTGAGTGCAGAAGTTATCAAATACAAGTTTGTGCTGCACACCCACACACTTTACAGATTACTGCACTGGTGGTGGAGGCCTTTTTCCACAAATAGTGCAGTCAAATCAGCAATGTAAATGTAAGGAGCCACAATCGCACACTATTACATGCATGGTTTCAGGGGGCACAATTCTCCTTTCATCAGGATTCTGACAAAGGGAGGGTGGTCCCCCAAACGTTGATGCACAGGTGGTCACAATAAATGGGTTAAGCCTCCTGACTGTGTATAATAGTGTGTGTATGTGGATCCTTGAAATATTTACATTGAGTGCAGGAGAGCCACAGGTGTTCACATTGTGACCTACCACCCCAGGGGGCCTGTAAAAATGAAGTGTAATATGATAGGCAAAAAGATATGTAAACAGGCTAAGGAAGCAAAGTTGAAAATGCATGAATATTTGAAAGACAGTTGGAATGTCATAGGTTAATATTTGAAAACGCAAATATGCATCCACATAAAAGCATTTAGCAAATATGTGTGCCATTTCAGTAAGAAAGGAACAAAAATATTTGTTGGTAGTTTTTAAGAAAACATTCTGATATGTACCTATAGCACAATATATGCAATGATCAGCTAGGGGTCCCCAACCTTTTTTGCTCGTGGGCCACATTTAAATTTAAAAAAGAGTTGTAGAGCAACACAAGCATGAAAAAGTCCATGTGGATGTCAAATAAGAGCTCTGATTGGCTTTTTGGTAACCCCTATATGGACTGGCAGCCTACAGGAGAGAATGTTTGGCAGGACATCTGTTTTTTATGCAACCAAAACTTGCCTCTAAGCCAGTAATTCAAAAATAAGTACCTGCTTTGAGGCAACTGGGAGCAACATCGAAGGGGTTGCAGAGCAACATGTTGCTCGCGAGCTACTGGTTGGGGATCACTGACTGCTAGAGAGAAAGGAAAACCAAATTTCAGTTGGGTATAAAAAAGGAACAGTAATAGGTTATAACTAATATAGGTTATAAGTCATAACAAAAGATTGGTAGGAAAGAAGTATCATTGGTTTACCCTTAGACTAAGAATAATGTAGCCATTCGATGTCCTGTTATGGAGGAAGGCTAAATTTAGAATGAGTCTGAAATAGAAATAGAGAGCATAAGTCGTTATATTATGTGTTCCCTGATTTTTAGTTAGAAGGGCATGATCATATAATTGATAAGCCACCATTCCACATCAAGGTAAACCCTATATGGTGGTGCTACCTCTTTACCTTCGACCATTTTTCAGTTACCTCCCTTCATGGCTGCATTTCAAGGGAAAGTGTCTCCTGGCCAAGACTTTTATAAGAAAGAGATTGCCAAGACCAAAGCATTGGTCTCACCAAACTAATCCCTAACCCAGAAGAATGCTACAAAAAAAGAAACTAACAAAAATATAATTTGCATACTACACTTGGGGTCATAAATGGTCCTTACAGGCTTTGAAAAGTTTAGTGATTTATTTTAGATTGTAAATGTGAATGAGTGGATATTTTGAAGTCCTTCCTTAAAGGCCTGGTATCAATTTTTTTTTTTACAAAAAATTAGTTTGTCCCAAATGAAAAAAAATCACCAATACACATTTCAGTTTAAAGGGTACCTATCGTGATAAACAGTTACCCCCAACCAAATGTGCCGGCTGATAGAGCCCGTATTTCGGTTGGGGTTATTAGTGTTTTTTTTTTTTTTTTAA
>CM044431.1:99339351-99350686 GCA_024363595.1 Xenopus borealis
AAGAGAAGATGGCCCCTGTGAACTTTGCTGGAGGGGACCTACACAGAGGGGTAAGTAGCAGCTATGGGGCAATAGCCTGGGGGAGAGGTAGTCCGGGGGGAGTGGGGGGGAGGGGTTAGCACCCAGGGGGTTTGAATTCCCCTTTAAAAAGTAAATGCCTTATTGATTGCTATGGTTACTGCATGAGACCAGTACCTTTTATTACATTTGGAATAAATTGCTGAACTTTAAATACATTAAGATTATTCATAAATGCCCATAAATAGATGAGTGCCATAAAAATTCCTTGTAGGACCAAATTAAGTCTGCATGCCTTTACTTATTAATCATGTATGTGTATCAATTAAGGGGCTGATTTACAAAGGGTCGAATTTCAAAGTGGAAAATACTTTCAAAATTCGACCCTTGCATTTTTTTTGGGGGGTAATTTTTTGACCGAATATGGGCGTTTTCGATCGAACAACGGCTGTATTCAATCGAATGAAAATAATTGAATTGTTCGCTTTGATCGAACAATTCAAACGATCTTCACCAACATCCTTCGAATTCTCAGAACTTAGAAAAAAATTCTGTCCAAGTTCTGTGAGATCCCCATAGGCTAAAATGGCAATAGTCAAATTCGAAGGATTTTGAAAGGGCCAGTACTTCGAAATTGAAAATCCAAATTTTTTCAAATGAAATTTTGGGCTATTCTATAGTCGAAGTAGCCCAAAATTTATTAAAAATTCGAATTTTTTTAATTCGAATTTAAATTTGACCCTTAGTAAATCAGCCCCTGAAGGAAACCTGTTTCTTGTTAGCAGTTTGACATATACAACTTTTTACAGTTTACAGCCTATGGCATACATAGAATTTTTCCAACAGCATATTTCAACTAGCAGAGAAGCACCCAAAAAGTATTTGTGCACAATTTTCTGAACAGTGAAAAATCTTTGTTTTATATTCATTTACACTAGAACTTAAGGAAAAATTACTGCATTGTGAGTAAACAACGTGGCAAACTCCTTTTTATTCTTTGTTACTCTTTTAGAAAATAAATCCTCAGCTGTTTAATGTACTTGTGTATTTGTTTTTGCAGGCTACAGGATAGTTGAAGTTACAAGAGTACAAGTGTTTGTAACATATCATTCAGAATCTCTGCGGGCCAGAGGTGAAGAACAGGTTCCACCAAAATGAGCTCAATGACACTTCTGCATTTCAGATGATAAAAATAATCAATTGTGAAAAAGCAGAGGCCATCTTTTTAAAGGGTCAGGATGAGAGGATGACTCCCAAAAATATATAAAGAGGTTCTTAGCACTTTATTCCTTCAAGACAAAAGGATTAAAGGAAAACTATACCCCGAAAATGAATACTTGAGCAACAGTTTATATCAAATTAAGTGACTTATTAAAGAATCTTACCAACCTGGTATATATATATATATTCAAGTAAATATTGCCCTTTTACATCTCTTGCCTTGAACCACCATTTCATGATGGTCTGTGTGCTGCCTCAGAGATCACCTGACCAGCAATACTGCAGCTCTAACTGTAACAGGAAGAAGTGTTGAAGCAAAAGACACAACTCTGTCTGTTAATTGGCTCGTGTGACCTAACTTTATAGTTTGTTTGGCTTGTTTGTTTGCACCGTTGAATCATACTATCCCTGGAGGCTGTCCTTATTTTTTTTAAATGCCAATTTTCTATTTAGGATGACTCAATGGCACATGCTACTAAAAAAGTATATTATTATGAAAATGGTTTATGAAAATTTACATAAAGCAAGGTTTTACATATGAGTTGTTTTATGCAATATCTTTTTATAGAGACCTACATTGTTCAGGGGTATAGTTTTCCTTTAATGATAATTTCCAAAACATGAGCTAATGGTAAAAAAAAAAAAAGGAAAGGTGAGGTGCACAGCACATTTAAATTGATGTTTGCTGCCCCCCTCATTTATTAAACTGAATTGTACATCAGTTTTCAACACATAATTTAGGGACAACGTGTGCATATGAAGGAGAAGTTAATTACATACAGTATGTGTTTTGCTTTTTGTGGGCAAACCTCACAGAATTGGGAAAGTAGAAGAAAATGTTTGCTAGGTATTGTTGCTGGAATCCTAACAGAATAGAACACTAACAAGTGTTACAAGTATTAAAAATATAATGCAGTGTTGCCCTGCACTGGTAACACTGCTGTGTTTGCTTCAAAAACACTATTATTGTTTATATAATTAAGCTGCAATTTAGCAATCAGGGCAGTCAGGAGAAAAGGCTCAGGTTACACAGCATATAGCAAATTAGCTCTGTAGGACATAATGGCATTACCTGTTATCCACTATTTAACTTGTGCCTTATAGCCTTTTTTTTGGTTAAATTTCCACCATTGCTACACAGCAGCTTATTTATATGAACTATATATGAGTTTCTAAAGCAAGCAGATCAGTTTTTCCAGTACAGAGCAGCAGTACATTTTATTTTCATGTACTGCTTTCATTTTTTTGGTGTTACTGTTCCTTTAAGGATTCAATTTATGATTGTATTTATGGGCATCTCCTAGCAAATGTATCTAACAAATTGTAATACAAAGTCTGTACAGTAACTGCTATAATGGAAGAAATTATAGAGGACATACAGTCAGTTATTTATGGTATGTATGTTGTGATTCATGCTAATGACCAAAATGTGAGTTGGACAGTGGTATTTGTACTGGAGAGAACAGTTTCTTGTCAGGTTGGCACCAGCTCTAAAGGTGGCTATACACATAGAGATCTCGAGGTGGGCAATATCGGGATGATCCGACGATGAGAACACAATGAAAGGAATACGGACGGTTGGATCATGAGACCTCATCAACGAACAAGATGTGGTCTGCGATCCGACAGGATTTTTACCCCTGGCCTATCAACATATGGACACCAGATATCGATCGGGGAAGCCGGCCCCACACACTGGCCAATAAGCTGCTGTCTGTCAGCAGTTTTTATCAGCCTGTGTGTGGACACCTTTAAGGGCTTACACTTATACTATAACTAATGCATACATGGTAAATTGATCCAGTTTATGCCAGGGGCTCTGTTGCTTTGCAGCTAGTTAGGGAACGGTTCAGCCTACCAACTGGTTGTTAATGCCCTGTTACATCAGCTCCTGTGTCTGGCTTAGGTTTAAAGGGGTGGTTCACCTTCAAATTAACTTTTAGTATATTGTAGAAGGGCCAATTCTAATAAACTTTTCAATTGGTCTTCATTATTTATTTTTCGTAGTTTTTTAATGATTTGCAATTTTATTCTGTTTCTTTGCAGCTTTCACATGGGGGTCACTGACACCATCTAAAAACAAATGCCCTGTAAGGTTACAAATTTATTGTTATTGACACTTTTAATTACTTATCATTCTATTCAGTCCATCTCCTATTCATATTCCAGTCTCTTATTCAAATCAATGCAGGGTTGCCTGGGTAATTTGTATCCTAGAAACCAAATTGCTGACACTGCAAACTAGAGAGCTGCTGACTAAAAAGCCAAATAACTATAAAACCACAAACAATAAAAAATGAAAACTAATTGCAAATTGTCTCAGAATATCACTCTCTACATTATACTAAAAGTTAACACAAAGGTGAACAACCCCTTTACTATGAAAGCAATTAGGATGCACCTGTGTGGCAAGTTTACCCTATGTAAGGCATCCCTCCAGTCATAATGTGCAAATAAACAACATTTATAAGCATAGGATATTTAAAAAACAGCTGACTTAAAAAAATGTTTTAGTAAACAGGGAAAATACTGGGGTAATGTAATAACATATATGGTAAAATGCATAAGTGTACTTTCCATAGTAACCAGTAAGAAATATATCTACTTGGTTGCTGCAGGTAACTGCACATCTTGACATGTTTTGTCTGAAATGGACAATGTGGGTTCTCTGAAAGGCAATGGAGAATATTTAAAATGAGTACATTATCAGTGGGAATTTACTTTACCTTCAGATTTTGTCAGTAAGTTTAAAGAAAAACATAACCATGCACATCTTTGTAAAATGTATAATATTTATAGATGGGGTGTATTTCTAACAGTCAAGCAACATAACTTAATACACTGTTTCTATAACATAATTGAGGATTTTGCTTCAGTGCAGTACGATTAAAAAAATCAGTATATGCCTGAACATAAACATATCAGTAAGCATGTTTAAGTGCCAGGCCCAGTGCCCTTTCTATAAGCAGAAAAACATTATTTTATTATATGGAAAAGAAGAGTTGTTCATAACTTGTCAAGTATCTATATACCCCCTTTTTGCTAAAAAGACAGAACATTAGTTTTTCAATAACATCTCAGGAACATTCAGATGAGCGTGATCTCAGAATACATCACATTTTAAGTTTAGGACCAATAAAGTTTTTCTTGTATTTATCTTACGCAGAGAGAGATTTTGTAATATAATTTAATATATGTATCAAAAAGATTTGTATGAAGATTATTTATGTATGATGTATGTTTTTTTTTTACCTGATAAAAATGATTTTCCTATAATAAATGGAATTTTCGGTTTGATGGTGGTGTACAGAGTTTTGAAGGAAAACAAAAGATTCATATTTTTTATGGAATACCTGCCCATCATGCCCATTGTATTGGAAACCAAAAAGAAAAACATTGACATATCTAAAAAGATGAACAATTAATGTGTTAGTAGAACCGCTACCCCTGTGAACATCTGGTTAACACTACTACTAGCATATGAATAATATCCAAGTTAGGTGGTGGGAGGGGAGGCGTTTACCTACCCTAGTAAATACAGTACAAGGACCACAGGCAGTGCTATATTTACAGGCATAGCTATCGATCTCTGTGCTCCAAAATATGGTGCAGAGTCTTACGGCAATTCTTTAAACAAGGAATTCAGCGTGCACTCTGATCATAAATCATGGACCCTTGCAGTCTTTTTAGTTTGTCAATATCAATTCGTTACACTTAATAATTTTTTTATTTTAAAGTTCACCTTTAAATAAACTTTGAGTATGTATAGAGTTATCTTCTGTGGCCATTTGCTTTTCATTTTTATTATATGTGGTTTTTGAGTTATTTAGTTTTCAGTCAGCAGGTCTTGGTTTGGAATTTCAGCAATGTGGTTGCTAGGGTCACAATTACTTTTTCAACCATGCAGTGGTGTGTTGAATGAGCTATTGGAAGATGAATAGGAGAAGCAATAAGTAACACTAAAGGTGGCCATAGACAGAGAGATCCGAACATTTGGCCAAACGAGCAGCTCTCTCCCCGATATGCCCACATTGAAATGGGCGATATCGGGCTGATCCGATCGAGGGCCCTAGGGCCCAACGATCGGATCAGAATAGAGGCGATCCGGGCGGTCGGATCGCGGGACTGCATACATGCAGAGATGCTCCCTCAATCCGACTAGGTTTTTTAACCTGCCTGATCGAGATCTGGCAGACTATTGGCCAGATATCAATCGGGGAACCCCGTCATATGGCCCCGCACACGGGCCAATAAGTTGCCCGGCAGCTTTTATCGACCCGTGTATGGGGGCCTTATCAATAAAACTGTAGCTTTACAGAGCAATAGTATTTTGGCTGCCAGCATTAGTGACCCACATTTGAATGCTGGAAAGGGGCAGAAGAATACAATAATTAAAAAAACTATGAAAAAAATTAAGACCATTTAAAAGTTGTGAAGAATTCTCCATTCTATAACAAATAAAAATTAATTTAAAGACATGGGACAGGCACCCATGGACAAGAGCTTAATGCTCCCATTTAAGTTAAATGTTTATTTGTTGTTATATACACTATGTTTTTTTTTTCAAACCTTGTATTATTCCCCACAATGAGCCAGAGTATAACTTATGTAAAGATGTCAGTAAACACAGGTGTAATAGACCTCACTAAATAAGTTTTCCAAATCAAGTCAGGATGGCAGGCATACGGATAACCTCTATAAATTGTAGAGGCCTAAATACACCTGAAAAACGATCTCAAATATTATATGAAATGCACAAAGTAAAGACAGACATACTTTTGCTACAGGAAAAACATTTTAAGTTAGACAGCAGACCAAAGTTAAATAACAAATACTACAAAGAGTGGTTCTTTAATGATAACTCAGATGCAAAAACAAAGGGCTCTGCTATAGCCATGCACAAAAGATGCCATTACACCTTGAAAGAAACAAGAGCAGATGGTATAGGCCGCACACAAGCTATCCAAATTGAAATTCAGAAAAGTATATTCACAATAATTAACTGCTACGCACCAAACTTAGGTCAAACACAATTGTTAGAGAAAATGCTACAGTCCTTAAAAGGATTCCTAGAAGGAAACATTATCCTAGGAGGCAATTTTAATATGGCGCTAAACCCTCTTATTGACACCTCAACAGGTAAATATAGCATTTCCTTTCAACGGCTTAAGCAAGCAAAGAGTGCTTTACATAAACACCAACGGACCCCTGGACAATACAACACCCAACAATTAAAGACTACACTTATTACTCCCACCCATTTAACCAATACAGTAGAATTGACTACATTTTCACATCACATCATATGTTAGATTGGGTTACGCTCGATAGAAATAAAACCACAGATTAACTCCGATCACAATCCCATACACATTGATATAAGGATTCCAAACTTCCCGACCAGCCAGTGGACATGGTGCCTTAATGAAACTTTACTCAGGGACACTGAGTGCCTAGAAGAACTAAAAGAAACCATAACACATTTTAAATTAGATCATGAACAGGACAAAACTGCTCCACTGACGAAATGGGAAGCATTAAAATGTGTGTTAAGGGGAACCCTTATCAAGCATGGCGCTAGACTTAAAAAAGCCAGGACATTGAAATACAACCAACTCCTTAACCAAATTCATTTACTGGAAATATCACACAAAACTTGACAGCAGACACATATGGCAAATTACAAAAGGCTAGACAAGAATTAAAAGAAATGAATTCATATCAATACCAAAAATATATAGAGAAGGGCAAGGGCAAACTCTATGCCTGGGGCAACAAATGTGGCAAAATGCTGGCAAGACTCTTTAAACAACAACAAAACACAAATTTCATACAAGAGATCCAAACAATGGAAGGACAGACTGTCCACCATACCAGCAAAATCGCTCAGTTTTTCAAACAATATTATTCCAAATTATACAATTTACAATCGACTGTAACATTAAATGAACAACAACTAAGAGAATACATAAAAGAAACTTCACACACGCAGATCCTAGATTTGGACATAATAGAAACGTTAAACCAACCTTTCCTTCCAGAAGAACTCAAACAAGCCATTTCCTCCACCCCAACAGGAAAGTGCCCAGGACCTGATGGCTTCTCCATAGGCCTCAACAAACTGTTAGGAGAATCCCTGTCACCAATCATAATCTCTGCCTTTAATGCAATAACAGAAAATGACCCACCATCCCAATCATTCCTGGAAGCAAATATAACAGTAATTGCCAAACCAGGCAAAGACCTGACAAACTGTGCCAGCTATAGACCCATATCCCTTTATGCCAAAATGTTAGCAAATAGGATTAAACCACTACTAACTACATTAATAGACAATGACCAAGTGGGTTTTGTTCCGGGACGCGAGGCCAGGGACAACACGATCAAGACCTTCTCTGTACTGCAATACGCCCAAAAAGGAAAAATACCCCTTCTATTACTTTCCACGGATGCTGAGAAGGCCTTTGATCATGTGAGTTGGCAGTTTTTAAGGGAGTCGCTTATACAAACTGGTCTGGGAAAACCATTCATATCTAAAATCATGGCCTTATACACAGTACCAACAGCTAGGATTCGGATTAATGGAACCTTGTCAGAAGCATTCCCCTTATCCAACGGTACCCGCCAGGGATGCCCCCTGTCCCCCTTGTTATATATACTAACAATGGAACATATAATTACGGCAATTAGGAATAACAACTTAATTTAAGGTATCAAAATAGGAGACAATGAGGTCAAAGCGGCTGCTTTTGCAGATGACCTTTTGCTCTATATAAAATACCCTTTTGTCTCTATACCCCCGTTGCTACAGGAACTTGAGAGATTTGGGAGATACAGTAACTTTAAAATTAATAAAAAAAAATAAGAAGCATTGAACGTTTCACTATCCAAATCAGAAGCATAAAGAATACAAGAAAATTTTCCCTTTAAATGGCAACCCAGATCTCTCAAATACTTGGGTATAGGGGTGACCCAAAACAACACTACCACTGCCACATTAAATTACTCAGAATTATTTAAACAAATTCAAACAGATCTGAAGAAGATTGATCAAACCAAACTTACATGGTTTGGAAGAATCAATTTTAATAAAATGATAATTCTCCCAAAGTTCTTGTATGTCTTCCAAACGCTTACAACACCACCTAAAAAGAGCTTCTTCAAGAGAGCCAATGTCATTCTCACACAATTTGTCTGGGCCAATAGGCGCCCACGCATAAAGCTCACAACTCTACACAGATGTAAACAGAAAGGAGGAGCAGGATTACCAGACCTATACACTTACTGGCAAGCAGCAATATGCACTAGAGCAGTGATCCCCAACCAGTAGCTCGTGAGCAACATGTTGCTCTCCAACCACTTGGATGTTGCTCTTGGTGTCCTCAAAGCAGGTGCTTATTTTTGAATTTCAGGTCTGGAAGTGAGTTTTAATTCCATAAAAACCAATAGTCCATCACAGCACTTATTTGGCACCCCAAGAAACCTTTTCATGCTTGTGTTGCTCCCCAACCCTTTTTACATTTGAATGTGGCTCACGAGTAAAAAAAGGTTGGGGATCCCTGCACTAGAGTAATAGACTGTATCCACGACAAAGACCAAAAACAGTGGACCTAACTAGAACAGCAACAACTGAAACAACCATTGGCCTCGCTACCATGGATAGACCCCAAAGACAGACAAGAAAACTCGAATCTGCCCATGACAATACAAAATATATTGCTAGTATGGGATAGACTTATAAGACAAATACCCCTTTCACAAAGACCGGGGCCAATGACTCCCCTAATAGGTAACCCATCCTTCCCACCAGGTCTATTGAGTAAGGGCTTCTTAGGAAAGAGACACAAGGAATTCTACCCTTTCACACAAACAAGAGACTAGATAGGAGTAGCCCCTCTAGATAAAATACTAGATGACCCCACACACAGTTTTTCTCAGAGATTTATGCATCACCAATTAACCCACTGGTTCCAAACTCACCCTGAAAAGGATAAGCTATTATATGAAACCACTGATTTTGAAGAACTATGCTTAAAGACAGTAAAACCCAAACACACTCTATCCCAGGTGTATAACATAATCTTAGAATTTAAAAGTTCCCATGTACTTACTTTTAAGTCTCAATGGGAAAAGGATCTCAACATTTCACCTAGTACAAAAGACTGGGAAAAGTCATTTACACTCACGCACAATTTGGTGACAGCCTGTAAAGCACAAGAGACTAACTATAGGATACTTACCAGATGGTATAAATGCCCGACGACCCTACACACTATATACCCAACAGTCTCAGAGAAATGTTGGCGGTGTAACGAACACAAAGGCGATATGAAACATATATGGTGGTATTGTCAGATGTTACAACCATTCTAGGAAAAAGTCTTCCAGGTAATCTCAAAGGTCACGGGAATTGATATACACCCTGACACGTCCCTGGCACTGATATCTATTCCATCCATAAATATATCATTGCAAATAACCCCCAGGAGCTTTGTAGCTTTTGCTATATCAACAGCCAGAACGGTAATACCTAGACACTGGAAGAGTAGCAAGACACCAGGGGCGAGTGAATGGATAACTGAATTGAACTATATACAACAAATGGAGGAATTACTCTCCTATACAAACAAGACGCCCAGACAATACCTTAAGGCTAAGGCCAAACGGGGAGATTCGGGGGCAATCCGTCGCCTGGCGACTTCTCGCCACGACGGATCGCCCCCGAATCTCCCCGAATAGCCAGACACCGCCGCCGTTTTTAAGCTATGCCGGTGTGCGGCGGTGCCTGGCTATTCAGGGACGATCCGTCGCGGCGAGAAATCGCCAGGCGACGGATCACCCCCGAATCTCCCCGTCTGGCCTTAGCCTAAAACATGGTCACTTTGGGTAATGTTCAAAGAAACGACAGACTACATCCAAATATTAGCTACTTAATATCCGACTACGGGCTTGTGCTACTGAAACCAACCCAGCACCAACTGCCAGATGTAAGCCAAGGGGAAAATAATGACTATTGGTGTAGTGTATTAAATGAAGAAAAACATCCAAAACATAAACAAATGCTTTGCATTTCAATTACTTATAACCCAAGCCAAGAATAGATCGCTGAAGGAAAATACAAGTGGTGAAACTCCGACTCTCCCTATCCACACCCCAACCTCTCTTCCTTCCTTTATTCTCTAATTCTTTCTACATTTCATGGGGGATAACCCCTGACACATTAAGAACAAGTGTATAATTGAAAAATGTTTTTATTTTTTTTAATTCAATGTAATAAGTACACAAAGCAAATGTTGGATATTGTGTTATACAGTGATGATAATCAGGAGGTTGATCTCCCCCTTTTTTTTGTTCATGTATTATCCCAATGTAATTTCTTTCTTCTTTCTGTATACCTAATTGTTTACTTGGAAAAAAGAAAAAAACTAAAAGAATATGTAAAAAAAAAAAAAATTTATTTAAAGGTGAATGACACCTTTAAAGGAGAAGGAAAGTCATTTGCCACTTGGGGGTGTCAAATGTTATTCTCCCAAAGTTTTTATTTACTTACCTGAAACCCTATCCTATCAGCACGTGCCTGGGGTTCTTCCAGTGAGCCTCTTCACTGCGAAGTAGAATGAAATAACTGTAAAATATAGAGTAGCAGGTGGGTTCTTGTGCTTCTTTATATCTGCAAAAAAGAAATGTGCTATAGTGCAATACCATTGGTGTAATTTAGATGCTTAATCTAATTGGATCTACTCACATTCAATTTAAAATAGTAGTGCCTGTATACATATATATGATGCTGATCTCCTCCAGGGTTGTATCTAATAAAGACAACTGCACATAGTGAAGTACAGATAAGATCTTCAAATGGCCCGCACTGGGCTTGTACAGGATGCTGTAAGTACAAGCCCAGTGCGGGCCAACGGTATTACACTAATAGCACATTTCTTTTTTGCAGATATAAAGAAGCGCAAGAGCGCACCTGCTACTCTTTATTTTACATTTTGCCCCAGGGACTAGTGGGTCCCATAACTTGAACGGGTGCTGCTACCCAGTGTAAATATGAGTGCAAGTGGGTTTGCTGGGATCACTCAGTGTGTGTCTTGTT
>CM044431.1:99360739-99386910 GCA_024363595.1 Xenopus borealis
CAGACAAATTTTCCATGGGCAAAATGAAGTAACAAAGAATAGTGGAGAATAGTATAAAAAATCACTAAAATCCAACAAAAACTACAAAAATCAATTACTTTTTTTTTGCCTAGTATAATCAGCAGTTAGAATGAAACTTTGACAAATTTAGCATGGCCAAATAGGTTTTATGGACATAAATAACGAACACCACCTGAAAAATGCAATAAAATGCTATAGAATTGCTAAATATGTACTAAAAATGTACCAAAATCACGAAAACTGCAATATAATCACCGAAATAACGTAAAAAAGGTATTGCACAGTGCGATTAGCAAATATACTATTCACAATGGCAATAAAACATTTTTTTCAGGCAAAACAACAATGCAGTAAGAAAAAAAAACCTATAAAATTGTGTAAGTGTGTATATGTGTGTGCACAAGGGAAATTGTGTGTTGTATGACTGTGTGTGCGTGTTGTGAAACCCCCTGATCCCCCCTAAAAATGTATGTGTAAATCTACGTGTGTTATAAGTGTAAAATGTGTGTGTTTTGTGTGTCTGTTGCACTAACCTGTGTGTTAGGCTGGCTGAAGATGGTTGAAGATGGTGCAGGAGGGTCCCTGACGCTGCAGCTCCACGATCCACGACGATTCGGTAAGTTGGTGCAGTGGGGGGGGGGTCCAGGAAGAAGAGGCAGCAGCAAGCACGTGTTCTTCGTGCTATTGCTGCTGACTATGTGGCCCCATGGCGATCGCGCCCAAGGGCCCTCTCATTTCCCCCTCCTGCTCGTTGCCTAGGGGCGGGGAATTAAAAAATCAGCTTTGAGGCCACTGGGAGCAATAGCCAGGCGGTTGGTGAGCAACATGTTGCTCACAAGACAATAGCTGGGGATCACTAGTCCAGTATACAAGAGATACCCTATGCTTTCAGTTTATTACACTATAAATATGAGTTACCAGAAATGCAGTACTATAACTTGATGAGCACACACAGAATAGCACATATGTAATTGTAAATCTTTTTATTGTAACAAACACTATCTTTTGATTTTTTTTTTTTTTCTCTTTAACTTGGAGATGTAATCGATAAGAGGGGGGGAAAACCTACAGGATTTTTTTTTTTGCAAAGCCTTTTCTTTTCATACAAAAAAAAAACAAAAAACTGCAAAGAAATAAAAACAAACGTCCATATAAACAAAAAAATGTTCACAGATTAGAGAATGATCAGAAAGCTTTTAAAACAATTAAATTAGAAAAAGGAGAAATAAAATAAATTGTGAATGTGCCACAAATAGTGCCTCATCCTGAACAAACAGAGTCAAGATGCAAATCTTTATTATGTCAAGAGACCTGAAAAAGAGAAACAACAGACCATTTAAACAGTGTGTGGTTCCTTGGTAAAGCAAGGTAAGTTGAAGAGGCTGCAGGCTCTACATATAAAAACATATTCTCTGCTTGTAACCCAAGACGTAATAAAGGCAAAATACTCATTGCTGATGATGGATGTTTCATTAAAGGGGTATTATACAGCTATATTTATATTTACATTTTTAACACAAGTTGCAAGCAAAGGTGTTCTGCCTATTCTTTTTAATTTAAAAAAAATCTTTAAAAAATATTATACAGCAGTAATTCTTCATAGTCTTCGTACCTCCCCTGAAATCAGGAAAGTTTGCATAAATAGACTTAATATACTGTATAAACAAGCCCCCTATCTTACTCCAATTGTAGCAGGTATTTCGAGTTTAAAGGAGTTCATTATGTATAAGTTTAAACTGGAAGATTCAAACCAATTGCCTCTTCCCAAAATTGCTTTAAAGAACCAGGAATCTGAGTAATTAAGTACAGTTTTAAGTTTTTCTCGGTTTAGTGCAAGAAAGAACCAAAACTATTTATTTTTAAATTAAAATAATAGGCAAAAAATTTGGTCAGCACAAACCTTATACACCAAAGGCATATTTAACAAGGGTGTATACTACCCCTTTAAAACACCAGTAGGCTCTCAACAGCAGGAAAGACCAACATCAGTATGGTGCATGATGGTACAAGGTACATTCATGATAAAGAAAGAGTTGATGATCCTCTTGTAAGTGCAGTAATAACTATGGAAAGAGAAAGGGCATCTCTAGCGGTGAAGTTAGCAATTTCAATGAATAATTCAAGGAATAGGATTATTGTAAGGGGAAGCAGCTTCAAGGTTCTTGTATTGAGAAATAAGCTGATTAATGATACAAAACTAAAGGATGGAGAGAAGGAAGAAGATGTCCAGAGCAGCATTAACCCCATTCCACATAACTAGCAGAGAAACAAAACCTGAATAGCATAGAGGTAGTTGGATTGAAAGCGTGGCATAAACCCTCCCACCCCCTGCACAGCCCCTAAAGACACAACCCGCTTTTTGCATATCACTAAAAAGAATTCGGGATAAAAGGGAACCACTGCTGCTCTCCTGCAGAAGAGAGACTATATTATCTGCTTCTGAACTTTCTAGTCTTAATGAAGATGTTATCAATCCTCCCATTTATGTGTAAATATTTACATTTCAATACAGTTCTATGACCCCACTTTCCCAAAAACAATCACCTCACCCAATACTCTCCATTGGTCAGGCATTTTGTACAAAACCCCAGAGCCAAATTGCACCAAGTAGCTAACAAAAGTAACGCAAAAACTATCTACTCATCAGTAGCAGCAAAAAGGAGGAAAGTTGGTAGTAAATGGCCAAATATTTCTTCGGTTTGCATCCACCTATGAAAATTAAGGAACTAAAAGGTTAAGTTAATCCCTTTGCAGCTGCATAGAGGGTCACTAAGCTCTTGTGGGGTTCAACATATGGGGAGGCATGGTGAAAGTAGTGGTGCATAAAGCTTTTGGTAAGGACTCCACATCTGACTCATTTCTCTGCTGTTCATAGATGCAAGTCTGATTGAAGACATCTAAAAGTCAACAAGCTGATAAGAGTCCTTTCTCAAAGCAGCGTCTCTTCTGTGGTGGTCGTTCCTCCTCCTCCTCTTCTTCATCTTCATCATCATCAGAGGAGGAAGACGAACTGCTGTCCAAAGTCAGATCCACCACATCAGGGCCAGGTTTTCCATTTTCACTTGACACGGTGCTGCTTGGAGGAGGAAGCTTTGCCATCATGTCTTGAGAGCCTATTGTAAAATGTAAAAAGTCAGAGAACACCTTTTTCCCCATACATTCTGAAATAAGAAAAAAGTCCTTTTGCAGTTTATTAAAACAAAGAACAAAGTAAATATCCAAACACACTTACCCAACACAAGGATTGGACATACAGGACTACTACTTCTTTCCTTCTCTGCTTTAATTGGACACCAAGATCCATCTGCAAGGAACTCAATCTCATCCGCATCCTTGCACTCACTGAGAATTTTGGACAAAAGCCTACCACAGAAACCATAATTAAAACCACTCCAAAGAGTCATACACCCACAGCTCTTCAAAAACATACCCATCAATGATAAGCTGATCATAAAGGGCAGGTTTGTCACACACAGGACATGTCCAAGTTGGTTTCTTTTCATTCATTTGCAGGTAGAAAACTGCATCAAAACACTGAAGATGAGCACAAGTTTCAGCTCGGCACGGCACAGTTAATCGCATCTTTACCAGCTGCACAAAACAAATAGAAGTCAGGGATGATTGTGAGCAGACCCAATAATAAGGTAGTAGCAAAAAAAAATTATAATTAAAGTATACACATCTACCCTATTTTGAATTTGGAACATTTTTTCCATAGCACTACAAGGAAAACTAGCATATTCTCATCTATGCTGCAAACGAGAGAACACCATTTGATGAAATGTTACAGTTTTGGAACAAAACCTCCTAGATGGCAGACAAATCAACTGGAAGAGTTCAAACATGGATTCTTTTAAAAAATAAAAAAAGGCTATACTCCTTTAACGAACATTTCCTGAAACCCTTTATTTTTAAATTTGTTAAAACAATATTCAGCCTGTTCTGAAAGAAGAAAATAAAAATAAAAGAAAGCATCAGAACATAGTAATACTTTTTATGTATGCCTGCCTGTACTTAGCAGCACCTGCTACAAGCCAAACATTTCCAATGCTTATCTATGGGAAAAGGCGACAGGATTAAAATAATTTAATCATTTTAGTTGCCACAATTCTCCCTGACATCCCCACAGTCAAAAACATAGAAAACATATACAAAAATTATGAGCAGATACAGGGCATTTAGGTTTAAAAATTCAACTTCCAGTAGAGGCAGAAAAAGTGGTCTTACCGGACAGATAAGAGACACTCTGACCCCAGTTGTTGCAATTTCACTGTCAGGATCAAGGCGTAACTTCTCTCTCACTGAAAGGACATGTGTAATATTACAGCAATAAAATGATGGTCTCTCATATTGGTCTCTCATATTATAGGTGGGGGAAACTCGTTTAACTAGGTTCAGTTCAGATGAAACATCACTTTCATGGACTCACCAAGGGTTTTGCAAAGCTCTGGATGCTTTATACCAATGGTTTTCAATCTCTGTAATAGCTCGGAAGAAGTTCTTTGTCTTACCAAATATAAACCCACAGAATAAGTCTAAAGAAAAAAAAGAAAAAACTGAGTGCATCACAGGGTTGGGACAGTAAATAAGCAAGAGATGGAGAGAAAACTGAAGATGTAGTGACAGAAAGATGTACAACTATTTGTTTGCACTGATGTGCATATTAGGACTTCCCCCTCTGTTTTTCCATATACCGATACGCTGAAGCATTCTATCACCATGGGAACAGACGCTTTCATCACATGACATGCCCCTTAAAAGTTTCGTAATTTCCGCTACTCGTTCTCTTGACAAAGCTACGGTGGTAGCGAAACAGGTTATCGAGGCGAAGCTGGCGGCGCCGCCTGCTGTGATGGGATCCTACGTTTGAAAAGTGACGGAGAGTGGAGCTGAGCACCAATTTGGAACCGCGGAATGCGGAAAACACTGCAACTCACGTGTGTCGTGGAACTGGTCTGTATATATGCTGCTTGATGTCTTATACAATTTGGGGCTAATTTACTGCGTCACTCACCAAAACCAAATACTACAGGAGCTACATGTTGTGGCCTAGTGACTGAGACGTATATATTTCACTGCCCCATTTCTTTCATTGGGACACACCAGAGAGCAGACATCGGTTCACTACTTCACAGTGCAATTGGGTGCTTAAAACCCTCCCCCAGTCAGCAATATTGAGCGAGGTTAATGGTTATAGCACCAACGTGAGTCGCAATACATTTATAATTACTGAATTTTGGAATTACTGCTTCAAGCTCCAGAACACTCGCAGCACTTTATCCATCTCTCTCCAGCAATTAACAATATGGTCTTGTGACTTAATTCCTACCTTTATCATTACCCAGGATTGAACCTTTGCCTTACACACTTGGGCCTACTCAAGGCTTAAATATTGAAGCAATCGGAACAGGGGCGAAGTGTCACTTGATATTGATAACTACAGTATTTATTTGCTTATGTTCAAACCTCCTCGAGATATATGCTATTTCTCACCTCCGATTCTACCATAATCGGTAAGGTGGTTTTGTATCTACTCAAAGGGGATCCCCTTCCATCATGCGGTGCCGCTTGTTTTTAAATATTTGGTTTATTTTTTGTTTTTGTATTTAATTTTAATTTGGGGTTGGCTGTTCAACCTAAATAAAAATAGTTTTTTATTTCACCACTAAGTTCATATTGATGCATAATTTGGACACGGTATTGAGATTGGGAGATTTAGTCCTATATTTGGGGGAGAAACAAAGATGTACAACTACAAGGAAGTGCATAAAAAAGCATGGTATATTAAAGCCACAAAATTCCACCTATGGGTATTTAAGATTTCAAAATTATGTAAAAAAGTAACTTCTATATGAATGGGAATACACATTTCCTCCACCAGCCACACAAGTATGTCTACTCCCCAGTTTAGAGGTTAAAAACTAAACAATTAACTGGAACTGAATAATAGGGATTCATAGTCAATCTCCACTTGGCATATTGATGTGCTGCATCACCCAGACATGTGCACTTGTACTGCTTATGCCACATATAGAGAACAGCAGCAAGACGCCCTTACAGTTATAGGAGAACACATTGATAAACTGGAATTTCATTTGCTCCTGTTGGGTTATGAACAGAATGCAAAATGCATAGAGCTTTGGATCTAGTGCTTCTATGTACAGACTTTTACTGGATGCTTTTAAGTAGCCTGCAGTGAGTAAGGGAATATATTTAAGTTCCTTTTAATAATTCTTCACTTTCACGATTTGTACCAAGTAAAGCTTGGTTGTATGTAACATAAATCAATAAGAGGATCACACAAAGTGCCGACTGCTCATTTTTTTGCTTTTGTTTACAAAAAGGATGGCTTGGAGTCAGATGTAAGAATAGACCCTGGCAGGGTGATGTAAACAGTGCCACTACTAAGAACTTAGAAAGGCTATGGCACATGAACCACTTGGTAATCTTGGAAGTAGTACTTGTTTTGCCCTTTACATGTGAGTAAATACCAAGCTATTCAGTGAAAGTAGCAGCATTTAGATCACTACCACAAATAAGGACAAAAACCCAGTGCGTGACAGACTGAAAGGGCCGATAGCACAAAAATAATGTACATCTGTAGTTTCCATATTTTCGGGGCAAAATCCAGCCCTATATTTGTAAGATATCTCAGTACCATGAGATAAATCCCAGCAACTTAATTCCTCTAACCCTGAGTTGGCTCTGGGTGAAGGGGGGGGGGCAGGCAGGGCAAAGAGAGTAAAAAAAGAAGAACAGTAATGATAGGGACAGGTGTACAGAACACGCAATATAAACTAAGCTCTTAATCTATAAATATAACACTACCTTGTACTCGATTAAAAAAAAGTAACAAAGCTGTGTGAATCTAGATTGGTGGCAGAACAATTCTATTTAAAGTTTAAATAATGTATAGCAGACTTAGGGGCCGATTTACTAAATCGAATTAAAATCCTTCGACTTCGAATATCGAAGTTGAAGGATTTATCACTGAATTTGGCATTCCTGCAGTGGAAGAAAAATCGAACGGAACAATTAGAAGGATTTTAGCGTACAAAGGATTTTTCTTCGATAAAATAAAACTTAGAAAAATGGTCTTGCAGGTCCCCATAGACTAAAATAGCACTTCGGCAGCTTTAATTTGGCGACCGTACTTTGAATTTCGAAGTCAAAGATTTTACTATTCTATCGTTCGAATCAAATGGTCGAAGTAACCTATTCGATGGTCGAAGTTTTTCAAAAATTTACTTTGAACATCGAATTTTTTGCATTCGAATATTCACTTTGACCCTTAGTAAATCAGCCCCTTAAAGTATGGCGAGCCAATATAAAGAAACTGCAGAAAGATCAGCTATCCCGAAAACCACTGGTCCCAAGCATGCTAGATAATAGTTCCTATAACTGTACAGACTTGTGTAGGTTATTATAAGAAAGATGAGGTATAGTGCAATGAAAGGAAAGAAAAAAAGTAAGCAAAGGTGCATCCAGACCCATCGCTACTCACCTTGCCATAATTCCCCCAAGTGACTGTCACTCTGTTGCTGGCAGATGACAGATACATGAGGTTTGTCAGGTTAATAGGGCGGCATGGTCTCTTAGGTTCCACACCAGGTTTATTTGAAGGGTAGTATCCCTGACAAACAGAAAAAAAAACATAATACAAAACAGAAGATCGGTATTAGACTAGTAATTTCTGTGCACTTATTAGGATATCATTTTGGTAAAACCTCAAAAAAGTTCTTAACCTACCGGAACAGAGCAGTAATTATGATTCACCTTCACAGCAATATTGGGAGGATATTGATCTTCCTGTGGACAGCTTGTGTCTGTGTAACAAATCCTGATGTAAAAAAGTTACAATGTTTCATCATTTAACTAGGAAATCTAAACGATACCCACTAGGTTAGGCACTGGGCAAATTCAAATTATAGAGCAGTTTATCCAGTACTGGAAATTTTCAGTGCAACACTTGATTTGGAAGCATTTAAAAAACCAAGGGTACAGTTTCAAACTATTGCCCATTTGCAATCATTAGTGCACAAAGTGACCAATTCCCAAACAAATGGAAAGCATTAAGAATTATAGGGGGTGTGATTTGTGCTTTAAAGATTAAGTTTACACCTTTAGCAAAACCAGGTATTGTACCTGGAAAGCCATTCTAGAGAAAGCTTCAAAATACAGTTATGCCAAGTCATAGAGTCCACTTTAAACATAATTCTTGTTTTAGTTATTACCTTTTCTCTGCAATAACAAAACACTTTTTATTTGATGGTAACTAAGCCAGCATAAGTTCAAGTTGGTGTCATGCCAAACGTATTTATAGTGAGGGTAAAGAGTACCCTGATAAATGGACCTGTATCAGCCACTCTCCACCAATTTGACACAATGAAATAAAATAGAAAAATGCTCCAATGTAGGGTGTGAACAACAATGGTTTGTTGTTCACCTTTAAAGGGATACGGTCATTGGAAAAAATATTTTTTTCAAAATGCATCAGTTAATAGTGCTGCTCCAGCAGAATTCAGCATTGAAATCAATTTCTCAAAAGAGCAAACAGATTTTTATATTTCTTATTTTGAAATATGACATGGGGCTAGACATTGTCAATTTCCCAGATGCCCTAAGTCATGTAACTTGTGCTCTGATAAACTTCAATCACTCTTTACTGTTGTACTGCAAGTTGGACTGATATCATCCCCCTCCCTTTCCCCCCCCCCCCCATCAGCCTAACAACAGGAAGGTAACCAGATAACAGCTTCCTAACGTAACAGCTGCCTGGTAAGAACAGCACTCATGTCCCACTGCTTTCCATTGTTACATTGAGAAGGAAAAACAACAGCCTGCCAGAAAGCAGTTCCCTCCTAAAGTGCTGGCAAAAGTCACATGACATGGGGCAGCTGGGAAAATTGACAAAATGTCCAGCCCCATGTCAGATTTCAAAATTTAATATAAAAAAATCTGTTTGCTCTTTTGAGAAATGGATTGCAGGAAGTCTGCTGGAATAAAAACATTTTACCATGACAGTATCCCTTTAAGTAAACTTTTAGGATGTAATAGAATGACCAATTCTAAACAGTTTGTTTTTTATTATTTATTTTATATTGTTTTCTAATTTGCCTTTTTCTCCTGACTCTTTCCAGCTTTCAAATGGGCGTCACTGATCCCATCTATAAAGCAAATGCTCTGTAAGGCTACAAATGTATTGTTATTCATATTCCAGTCTCTTATTCATATCAATGCACCGTTACAAGGGAAATTTGCTCCATAGCTATCAAATTGTTTATAATAGAAACTGAATAACAAAAAACACAAATAGAAAATTTTGCAAATTTTCTCAAAATATCACTCTCTACACATCATACTAAAAGTTAACTCAAAGGTGAACAACCCCTTTAAATCCCCCCACACCCCATCTCTGGCTACTCCACCAGGGTGTAATATATTGCTGGGAAGAAGACTGCAGTCCCAGAAAAGCAGCCCCACATAATGATGCTAGCACTGCCATACTCCACAGTTGGCATCGTTTGAGTTAAATGGAGGTAAGCACTCCATCTAGATATTTTACCTTTGGACATAGAAGCATTTTGAATGCTTCTTGTATCACAGCTCAAATAATTAATTCTAGTTTTAATAAATATGAAAGTTGTTGGCTAAGGCAATGTTACATTAAAAAAATAGAACTCCAGTGCTTTAAAATAAGTCATAAAAAACCCTAAATTTTAAAAGTGGAAAAGAAAATTATATTTTTACATCCAAGTTTTAGTGCGCCTTACCTCAGGACCACTTGAACAGATTTGGTTCCAGGGTGTAACTCCCTAGACATGGAGGGGAAAAAAAAGGTAATCAAGAAAAAATAATAAAACCAGCACAAAATTCATAGATCTTTCTAAAGCCTTTAGGCATATACAATATAATTTACAGATACCAATCACCACTTCACATCTACAGGGGTGAACTTTATGTGTTGCTATAACTTTCCTTTAAAAAAGGCATTTATTGGAGGCGCATGCGTGCAGCTAAACAGGGAGGATGCACATGTGATCACTCCGTACCCAGCCCACTAAAGCGATATTTAGCTGAGAAATACCTCAAAAAATCAGCACAAAGCAACGCTACACTCTTGCGAACCTACCTGGACCAAAAAGATGGGCCCACCGTCGGCAAAGAAAAAACACCAACTCCAGACACCACCAATATTCCAACAGCACACAACAGAAGGCCTGCAGCCGCCATCTTTATCGTCATGCGCAGAACAGAATTCAGACTCGGAACCATCAGTGACGAACGCCAACAAAAAGGCAGCGCTGCCAGCAGTGCAAAAGCTTTTCAAAACAGAATTGCCGGCAGCAGTCACAGAATTCTCAAGGCAAATCCGAGAAATCAGCGATAGAGTGGACAGACTGGAATATACTACGGATGGTCATGCGGCCACCCTACAGGAAGATGAGCGCAATATAACCGCGCAACAGGCCCAAATCGCGCAATTGGAAAGCAAGGTAGAGGACTTTGAAAATAGATCACGGAGGGGAAACCAGAGGGTTCGTGGGTGCCGGAAACAATCAAGGACCTTAACACCCTGATGGATGGAGTGCTACGCCAACTTCTTCCAGACATCTCCATATAGAAAGGATCCACCGGGCCCTGGGCCGACCAAGCAATCCTAACCTCCCAAGAGACATTGTACTCAAACTGCACCATGTAGAAGTAAGGGATCTGGCCTTACAAGTCACACAGGGACTAAGTAAAAGCTCGCTCCCACATCATATGCAGTTATATGCTGATCTAGCGCCAGCCACACTCCAGAAAAGAAGGCTGATGAAACCGGTGACAGAACTGCTACTCAAAAACAAAGTTAAGTACCGATGGGGCTTTCCTTTCTCCCTGCAGTTCCAATCTATCACCACACACCACACTAGAAGCAGGATGCTGGAAGCGAATGAACCCCCCCCCCCCCAATCTACAGAGAATGGGTCACCATTCACTTCACCACGGCCCGACCCAGAGTGGACCACCAGTGCCACATCAAGACAACTAAAAAGTCAGTCACCACAACATAAAGATCAAGACCAACATCGACACAGGGCAGATCCTGATAACACCTGAAATGCATTCTTAACTTCCTTCATTACTTCAATCCCCAACTTTCCATATAACATGGACCGACTCTCCGTAACTTAGTTGCACAAGTGTGCTGCCCATATTGAAATAACCCAATTCTCACCCAAAGTGTGAAAGTCTCACAGTGGCAGAGGGAGTTTGCTGCCCCCCTGAGAACATTCCTATTGAAAGATACCCTCAAGAGAGGGATTCCTTTGCAGCACAATGTTCACGAAAGTCAAGTTACATAATGTTCATAATTTTTACTTTACCTAAATGTTGTATAATTTCTTTACCCTTCCTATGTTTTTTCTGGCAGCTGGGGCACATTGTCAATTCTGAAATAATATGTATAAATGTTATTTTAAGGGCAAGTTGGGGAATTGAGGCTCCACACATTAAAGAGATTCTGACACCTGAAGTCAAACTCTTTTTTACCTCTATTATAATAACTGGCTTTGAAAGCTACTTCTAACTTTGCCATAAGGTATTTGCATGATGCTTTTACATTACCTGTCTGATCCCCCATGTTCCTGTATGAGGGGGCTGCCATATTTGTGCACCCGGCATTTGTTATCATTACAAACTGTAACTAACAGACTGAGATGTGACTGTTAGGTTGGCAAAGTAAGAGTGTCAGGGTGTCAGAGAGTCAGGCTTAGAAATTTCAGCTAACAGTTATATACAAAAACAAACCTCTCAGCAAAAAATGATCAACATGACCTATAGGTAACAATTAATGTACATTCATATGTTAAATTTCATTTTTTAGTGTCAGTATCACTTTAAAGGAAAACTATACCCCCCGAACAATGTAGGTCTCTATAAACAGATATTGCATAAAACCCTGCTTCATGTAAATAAACCATTTTCATAATACACTTTTCTAGTAGCATGTGCCATTGGGTAATCATAAATAGAAAATTGCCATTTTAAAAAATAAGGACAGCCTCCTGGGATCCTAGAATCCAACGGTGCACACAAACATAACAAACAAACTATAAAGTTAGGTCACACGAGCCAATTAACAGACAGAGTTGTCTCTTTTGCTTCAACACTTAAAGTTAAAATATTTCTGGTCAGGTGATCTCTGAGGCAGCACACAGACCATCATGAAATGGTGGTTCAAGGCAAGAGATGTAAAAGGTCAATATCTACTTAAATATATATACCAGGTAGGTAAGATTCTTTAATATGTCACTTGATTGCTCAAAAATTCATTTTCGGGGTATAGTTTTCCTTTAAAACAAAATCTGAAGATCTTATTCCAGTAAAATACAATGACGATTACAATCATATCACAATCTGCAGGGCCTCAATTCACCAAACAAAAGGCGAATAGCATTTACTATATACATCTTTCTCCAGATATTATATGTCTTCAAGAAACTCACTTCACACAAAAGTCATACCCAAAATTCTTTCACAAACAATACACCACCCACTACTTCGCCTCCACCACAAGTAAGCATGGGGGAGTAGCGATTTTCATACATCAAAAATGCCCACTTATCCAAAAAACAGAAATAGACCCCAATGGCCAATATATCGTACTCCATAGAAGAAATCAGATGAAAATTACACACATGCCAAATAGAACAAACAGAAAAAAACAGACAATTTTTACAGATTTGCCAATAAACCCGACAAAATGCTGGCAAACCTACTAAAAATTACAAAAAATTAGACAAGCTAATGGAAACATCTCATCCAACCCAGACAAAATATCTAAAACCCTCACATCCTTTTATCAGCACCTATATGCATCAAAACCCTCAGAAAAAAACAGAGAACAAGACAAATTCCTAGAGAAATTCAAAAATAAGCACTTGCTTTGAGGCCACTGGGAGCATCATTCAAGGGGTTGGTGAGCAACATGGTGCTCACGAGCCACTGGTTGGGGATCACGGATATAGAAGATTCTATACCAAAGAAACTTTTAGCTGGTCTTTTCAGATTTAATGTATTTGCCTCTTTCTGACCTGCATCTCAAAATTGTATCTGGTTGTCAATGTCACTGACCCCTCCAATAGAACAAATAATCATGCCCCCCCCCCCCCTTCTACTTATCGGACATCCTGAATTTCAAACTGCTGTCTGGTAGCAATTTTAATTATGCCTTAGCAACCAGATACATTAAATCTAGTCTAACGCAAATTCTTATAATACCACGGATTATTTTATACGAACAGTTTTTCAAAAGGAAGGCAAAAGTTAAGAATGCAGTTACCTTGAGTTCTTGATCATGTCCACTTGCCTTGGGGACAGGACAAACACACATGGACTGTCTTGCAACTTTTCATTGTTCTGAGCAACTGAATACAAATAAAATAAGTGCTATAGTGATACATTATACGTTCATTTAATTTCTACATTTTATAGAGAACATCAATCAACAATAAGAGGCTGAGCAGTCTCACCTGCATTCCATGCCAACCCATCAGTAAAACGAACATACATACATACATCAGAAGGCTTTCCCGTGCTGTGGCTTTTCGATGAACTGCACTGGAATAGCTTGGCTTAAAGGAGAAGTCAACCTTTAATGCGCTAAAACCCATGCCCCCCTCCCCCCGACCTAAAGGTGGCCATACACGAAGAGATCCGCTCGTTTGGCGATGTTGACAAACGAGCGGATCTCTCCCCGATATGCCCACCTTGAGGTGGGCGATATCGGGCTGATCCGATCGTGGGCCCTAGGGCCCAACGTTCGGATCAGTATGGGCGGTCGGATCGCGGGACCGCATCAACGAACAGATGCGGCCGCGATCCGACGGGATTTTTAAACCTGCCCGATCGACGTCTGGCTGACTTTCGGCCAGATATCGATCGGGAAAGCCCGTCGGAGGGCCCCCCACACGGGCAGATAAGCTGCCGACACAGTCTGTCGGCAGCTTTTATCTGCCCGTGTATGGCCACCTTAATTCTCCCTCTGGGCAAATGCCCCTTATTTGCTACTTACCCCCTCAGCACAGGTCCTGACTGTGGAGTTTGCAGGCGCTATCTTCTCTCGTGCAGTCTATTTCCAGGATCCATTGGCATTTGGAGGCGCATGCACAGTAGGAGCATTTGCTGGTACAGCTCTACTGCGCATGCGCCGAAAGTCACAAAGTTTTCCTATTGCATGCGCAGTAGAGCTGAACTGGCAAATGCTCCTGCTGCGCACGCACCGCCAAGCGATGAAGAATCCAGGAAGAAGACGGCTGGAGAGAAGATGGCACCTCCAAACTCCACGGACAGGACCTGCGCTAAGACCGAGACTGAGCCGCACTAAAAACTTCCCACATAGTTCCCCTTTTCAAACCTTATACAAAATGCTTATGGAGCACCAGCATTGTATGTAGCACATCTTAGAGTGGTCCCGAAAGCTTTCACTCATTCCAGCTCTTTTCTGCCTGCCCTATTCTTCCTGTGTGTGCCCTCCTCTGCCTGCCCTATGCTCCGTGTGCCCTACTCTGCCAGACCCATACTCCCTTGTGTGTGCGCCCCACTCTGCCTGCCCTATGCTCCGTGTGTGCCCTACTCTGCCAAACCTACTCTGCCTTTCCTATGCTGCCTATGTGTGCCCTGCTCTGCCTGTCCTATGCTCCCTGTGTGTGGCATACACTGCCTTTCCTATGCTGTGTGTGTGCCCAGCTCTGCCTGTGGAACAGAAGCCTGGTATTTGCTCTGGGGGTTTGCTAGAATTTGAAAATTGTTGTTAGGGGCCCATAAGGTGTTTAATCGTGCTTGGGGGTGCAGTGTTATTCACAGGGTAGCATGAGGCATATGGATTTAACGGTATGTCTTAATATGAGTTTTTTCCCACTCAGCGCAGATTCAGCCAGCGAAGCTTCCCACAGACATCTTCAACTGTTTGGCAATTTCCATTTATTTCAGAGCATGCGCAGTTGTTGCAAACCGGCAAAATGCTCCAACTGCGCATGCGCCAGTTAGCTTACCGAAGTGGTTGAAGATGGTTGTATGGAACTCTGCTGCATGAATCTGCGCCGAGGGGCAAGTATAAAGTATGGGGCATTTCTCCAGGGAGAGGAGGGAGTCTGTGGGGTGGGGGTATGGCTTTTTTTTTTTTTACATTCCTTTAAGGCAGTGTTGGGCAAACTGCGGCTCCAGAGCCAGAAGAGGCTCTTTAGCCCTTTGAATTTGGCTCTTCAAAGTTCGTGCTCGCATGTATGCTCGCACGTACAGTACAATCGCATTTTCGTTTGCCCGTGGCAAAAATTGGCAGAAGGGGTTGGTCTTTGGGCTACGCTATGGCAGGAGTTCTGTTGCAGCAGCACAAGGGTTGCGAGTGCTGGCTATCCCTGCTATACCTTGAGCCTAATATTCAGCTTCTTCCAAGTGCCTGTCGCACAGAGTCTTTGATCGGGGGTGCATTGCGCTCTGAAGGTTGGTATATTACATGTACTTACGATCGCTAATGCTGCAGTACTAAGACTATGCTCGTTAATCGCTTTTAAACTGAGTGGAGTCTATCAGCTAATAACGGCTCGATATTCAGCCAAGTGGGGTGGATGTGGAATATTCACATGTATGCTCATCTAGAGTCACACATTCAAGTTTTATAATCCGGCACATAAAAAGGAGGGGACAGGGGCGACAAACGACAGAGGGCTTAAGGGCGCCCGCTATGTAAATCCAGCCCCGAGTGTAGTGCCACTTAAAGGGCTACTTTTAATATTAACAGGCCGAGGTAAATATCAAGTCTCACTGAAAAATGGGAAGGTAAAAAGGAGGTCTCATGTACACTTATGGGGCAGATTTACTAGATTTACATGAAGGAATCGAAGTTCAATCGAATTTTCAAATGTTTTTGAAGACCACTTCGACCAGTGAATTTTGAAAATTTGATTGTATGATTCAAATAATTCAAATAAAAATCTATTCCACAGTGAAATTACTTCCCCTTTAAATTTTTATTCCCCTAGTTCGCCAGATCAAAGCTACCGAATTGGGTTTCATTATTTTTGATTGAATAAAAAAATTCTATCGAATGGTTAAAATTGTAAAAATATTTTCTATTTGATCACTCGACCAATCGAATTGCGGTAAAATCCTTTGAATTCAATATTCGAAGGATTTTACTTCCCCCAACAATTCCCAACTATCATGGTTGGATTTGAGGGTTTTTTAAACCTCGAATTCGACCCTTAGTAAATCTGCGCCTATGCATTTTTAGTCGAGAAAGTGTTTGTTTTGGAGATGTCAAATATGGCCACAAAATCTTGATTGTAACTTTAGAACCAATATGTTGTTTATAGTAGTTCAGGATCTATAAGTACCATTTGTGCAGGATCATGCTATGATAGCACTTGAATACACTGGCAATTCGTTATACAGTGAAAATAAGAGTACAAACTTACAAGAATGCAAGTACAAATATATCCAAAACTTGTTTCAGGTTGTTCCCAACATAGATGCAACCCCACAACATATCCAAAAAGTATTTACACATAAAGTGTACTTATTCTGACATATTTTTATATTTGGCATCTACCTGTAGTTTTTGGAAAATGGAAGAATGCCTTAGGGTTACAGTTATATAGTGAATAAAGCACTTACTATTGTAAAATGTAAGGATATTATTAGTCACCAAGGAGATGTATGACCATATGAAAGCACAAGGTTGAAGGCAGTCTGCTATTACAGAGGTCACAGAACTCTGATCTGACTTTGAAAAATCCTCATATTTTACAAAAGGGGTACCTTATTATAATACACAAGTTTACATGAACCTCATGACAGAAATTACATATCTAAACACAGTTTATAACGGATGACTCATCATTAAGCACTTTTTCTAAGTGTATAATATACAGGATATTCATACAAGTTGTGATCATAAGTTTACATACCCTGGCAGAATTTATATCTTAAAGGGGTGGTTCACCTTCAAGTTAACTTTTAGTATATCGTAGAAGGGCCAATTCTAAGAAACTTTTCAATTGGTCTTCATTATTTATTTTTCATAGTTTTTTAATGATTTGCAATTTTCTTCTGTTTCTTTGCAGCTTTCAAATGGGGGTCACTGACACCATCTAAAAACAAATGTAAGGCTACAAATGTATTGTTATTGACACTTTTTATTACTTATCATTCTATTCAGTCCCTCTCCTATTCATATTCCAGTCTCTTATTCAAATCAATGCAAGGTTGCTAGGGTAATTTGTACCCTAGAAACCAAATTTCTAACACTGCAAATTAGAGAGCTGCTGAATAACAAGCTAAATAACTATAAAACCACTAAGAATAAAAAATGAAAACCAATTGCAAATTGTCTCAGAATATCACTCTCTACATTATACTAAAAGTTAACTCAAAGGTGAACAACCCCTTTAACCATTTTTCCCCAGAGAATATGAATGATAACACAAAAACGTTTCTTCTTTCACTCATGGTTAGTGGTTGGCTCAAGGCATTTATTGTCAAAACAACTGTGTTTACTCTTTAAATCATAAACACTACACAAACTACCCAAATGACCCTGATCAAAAGTTTACATACCCATGCGATATGGCCTGATAACGTGCAATCTAACTTGACATTAAAGGTAACCATCTTCACCTGTGATCTGTTTGCCTGTAATTAGTGGGTGTGTATAAAAGGTCAATGGACTCCTGACAGACCCTTGCATCTTTCATCCAGTGCTGCACTGATGTTTTTTGGGGAAAGCTAAAGAATTGTCAAAGGATCTGAGGGAAAAGGTAGTTGAACTCTATAAAACAGGAAAGGGATATAAGAAAATATCAAAGGAATTGAGAATGCCAATCAGCAGTGTTCCAACTCTAATTAAGTAGAAAATTAGCGGTTCTGTTGAAACCAAACCAAATAAAAGTAAAATTTCAGCCACGACTGCCAGAAAAATTGTTCGGGGTGCAAGGAAAAACCCACAAATAACTTCCGGTGAAATACAGAACTCTGAAAATATGTGGTGCGGCTGTTTCAAGATGCACAATAAGGAGGCATTTGAAGAAAGATAGGCTGCATGGTCGAGTTGCCAGAAGAAAGCCATTACTACGCACATGCCACAAAGTATCCTGCTTACAATATGCCAAACAGCACAGACATGCCTCAAACCTACAAAGTCATTTGGAGTGATGACAAACATAAACACTAAATTTGGAGAGGAGTCAACAAGGCCTATGATGAAAGGTACACCATTCCTACTGTGAAACATGGTGTTGGGTCACTAAATGTTTTGGGGATGTGTGAGCTACAAAGGCACAGGAAATTTTGTCAGAATTGATGGCAAAACGAATGCAGTAAGTTATCAAAACATAATGGAGGAAAATTTGCACTCATCAGCCCGGAAGCTGCGCATGGGACGTACTTGGACATTCCAACATGACAATGATCTAAAACACAAGGCCAAGTAGACCTGTCATTGGCTACTGTAAAATAAAGTGAAGGTTCTGGAGTCACCATCTCAGTCTTCTGACCTCAATATTATTGAGCCACTCTGGGGAGACCTCAAACGTGCAACTCATGCAAGAAGCCCAAGAATTTACAGGAACTGGAGGCTTTTTGCCAAGTAGAATGGGCAGCTTTACCATCTGAGAAGATAAAGGGCCTCATCCACAACTACCACAAAAGACTTCAAGCTGCCATTGATGTTAAAGGGGGCAATACACAGTATTAAGAACTTGGGTAGGTACATTTTTGATCAGGCTCATTTGGATATCCAATAACATACCTTGCATTATCCTCAACATGCACAGTTATAAGTTTCAAATACATAAAATGGTAATTAAAAAGTTAGTTATTTCCAAGGAAAGATTTTCTAGAACCTCAGTCTCCAACATTAGCTGCCAGTTTCATTGTGGCATGGATCCAAGCTGGCATGAAATGCCAAGGGGAATATTTTATATTTTAATATAATTATTTGGTGTAAAAAAAAAAAGAGCAGAATCATTTGCTACACATCGCCAGGTATCACAGTGTAAAAATCATGGTAAAAATTGTGTAATTTTTTTTAAGGTCTGAAGCAGCAAATATGGGGGTTCACAAGGCATAACATTTCACACACCTTGGGAAGTTTGACATTTATTTTATAAAGCTTTTTACACATTTTATTTTCTGACAAATTCTGTTTTACACAGCATAATAAAGAGGTGCCCAAGTGTTGCAGTTTCAATGGTTTCAAGAGAGGCAGATACATCAGTTGATAACTGTGGTTTACTTTATTATACAGAATCAAATAAAATAAACCAAGAACATTATATAAAGGGATAATACATGGTTTCTTTTATGATGGTATTTACCTGTGTAAAACTCATTTAAGATTATAGCTCCAGTGAATACAAAAATGTTTATTACTTACCCAGCTCAGTTGGCTTTAAGAGTTCATCCACCACATCATAGAAAGGCAACTTGACCAGTCTCACCTCAGGCTTGGTAATAACTTTTGGAGGCAACCTGGAGAGCCCATTAACATGTTTCCCATACAAAGAAGGGTAGTCTATATTAGGTGTAGAAAGAGAAGTCCTAGGTCCAGAGACTCCATGGTCATAGGACGGGTGAACAGACAAAGATTCAGGAGCACGGTGTGATGTAATAGACTGTGGTGGAGCTTGGGAGATTGTCTCTGTGCCTTTCTTTGCGTATCGAGTCTCATAAAGCTCTTTAATTTTCTTGAAAACCTCAGGACTGCAATCAAACTGTACTAGTTGCAGAGCCCGTGTGACCAGTTCGTGCTTCAAGCCACTTTTACTGCGCCCAACAAATCCTAGGAGCATTTGCAAATCTGACACTCTGAAACTCATTACCATGTTCTGAAAAAGTAAAGGAAATTTCAGTAAGAACTTCATACCAAAGCATTTTCGATATCTCAATTTTGGTGATCAATTAAATGGGAAGTACACACCCTTGTTCAATGAATAGTTTGTGCTGCCTATTGTTTTAAAAATAAGTACAAGTAAAACAGGGCCAACATGGAAACTGAAGCTACTCCATGAGATTTAATTTAACAGAGTAAACCACCCTCGTGTTGTCTAATCTAATTATATGCCTTGCAAAAACAAAACATGGATAAGATTTTAATCTGGCAATATGATAGCAGTCACGCACCAATTTAAGATATAATGTACAATCCAGGAGCCAAAGTTATAGTTAAAAATATGTTTTAATTATAATGTAAAATAAAAATTTGACGGCATTACATGTTTCGTGTCAAACAAGGGCAAATAATTATAGGCTATGATTAAGTGTCCTTGTTTGACATGAAAAGTGTATGGCTGTTATCTTTTACAAAATTTTATTAATTAGCTATTAAAAGATCACCGATATAAGTCAGCCTTGACAGCACCCTCTGGTGAATATTACTTGTCCTTTAGGGCAGGGGCACACGGCAGAACTGCCTTCCGCCTGCTAAAATGAAAAATCGCCTGCGGCAATGCACTCGCAGCACTTTGATTTCTTCATGAGGCAACTTCGGGTGACTTCAGAAATCGAAGTGCCACTGCGCTGGCGTTTTCTCATGATAGCAGGGGAAGGCAGATTGTCTCCCAGAAGAAGTGACGATTCATCTCCAGGCGACTAAATCTCCCCAAATCTGCCTGTGTGACACAATGGAAGTCTACCAACCCAGACAGCATTTGTCAATTCAAAAAATGCAGCGTCTAACCAAGACAACTTTTCATTAAATGCTGTGGAAGGTCATCATGGAACAACCAACAACTTCTGTTAACAAAGTGCTACCACCATTCATCCATATAGGTTTCCAAATAAGCTTACTTTAAGATGCTCTCAAAACCACCACCTCTTGACCATGACTTCTTGACCATAAAATCCCTGGGGGAGCCACGTTAGGCACCCCCCCAGTGATTGAAATACCTTGCCCGATATCCCAAGCTGTGCTCCTGTTTGTGGAGAACTTCAGCTGCCTGGCGTACTTTAGTATAAAGTTCAGCTTTTCATCCTACTGGACATCTGCACCATGAAGAAGGAAGAATCAAAGAGGTTTGCAATTCGCTACCCTACAAGAGTAATCTAGGGATGTGCAGTTTTCAGATAACAGAAGCAGCAGCCAAAGTATCAGGTAAGCAATTATAATCAGAGGGGATACCCAACATTTGGTATTGCTGAAGGATTATAACTTCCTTCTCCTTTACAGGAGATCTGAACCTTTATTTTACAAAAACAATAATTGTTTCCTTATTTCAAAAGAAATTTCCCATATTAAACTATTACCAATTATATACGTTTTTCATGTAACAAGCTATTTTTCTACCTAGTTTGTTTCTCACAAGTTTTCTAGAGATCTCCAGAGAAGCTAGGAGCCACCAGCACCACTAAGCTCTCCTATTCAGCCAGCAAAACAGAAGCAGATTTGTCTGTTCAACAGAAATCAGGCATGTGATCAGACAGTTTTGCTTTCATTGCTGAGCTGGAGGGTTAAGAGAGGAAATTTAGATTCATAGGAACTCCCTGGAAAACAAGAGGGATAATAATTGAAACTGCCCTTTTATGTACAATTTTGTTTAATTAGGTTCATGATTAAAAAGAAATCGCATAAATACTATTTGAATATATATCCCTTACAGACATACAGGATTCACAGGGAGGAACTCATGAGTGTCTTTCAAGCTATGTCAAAATCTTCACTTTGAGAGATATGAACTGTTACCACTATTGGTTGCTTTACCTTTGGATTAATAAAAACCCACAAGGGCAGATTCAACTACCATTTCGGCATTCAGCATAAAATAAGTTGATAAAAGTTATGGCTGTAGTTGATAAAGGTGGCCACAGTTATGAGGAAAGATTAGCTAGGTTGTGGTTGTTTACACTGGTGAAAATGTGCTTACATGAGAATGAGTACTTTGTATACATTTACAAGAAATCCAGTAGGTCCATCCATTCAGATTTGGAGGTTCAATTTAACATGCAACAGACATTCAAAAAAAAGTAAGAAAATCCTATGATACTGAAATTAGCTTGTAATACAAAGCTGATCCAGTGACTAGTGTGACAGCCAGGCCTAAGCATCAAGAAATAATTGCTTCCCCATCTGTGGCCAAATGGGGCCACAATCAACTAGTAGTTAAGGGCATCTGTTATGATAAAATATTTCCCCCACCAAAGGTACTGTGCGCATTCGGTTGTAGTTAACAACAGTTTTTTGCCCCCCTGCTAGCACTGCAAACTGCATTACACAGTGCAGTTAAACAGCAACTGCCAATAGTGATGTGTCAATGGACCTGCAACTGACACCAACCTGCCCTCTTCCAATCACTAACCTGTCCTCTTCCAACTGAGTAAACCAATACCATCACCCTCTCCATCTCTGAAGTCACTAGAGGAGACGTTGCAGGGGAGAGCATAAATGTGTGATGGCAGCCAGGTAGAAGAGGAGTAATAGCCCACCACTTGCCAACAACTCACAAAAGTAACTGGCCCAGCCCCAACAATGTTTTAATAGGGAAAAAAATAAATATATAGGAAGGCCAGTATTTGTTTCCATAAAAGATGGCAACCCTAATGGTGGCCCTGATGAAAGTTTAAGCTTTTAGAGTTTTGCAACTTTAACAATACGGATTATTTATCCTGAAATATCACCACAATAAATAGGAAGGCACTACAAACATCTATAGCATCATTTAAAAGTGCCAAGATACCCAGAGACGTAAGAACACAATCGTGTTTCTAAACGAACATACATTCCCAAACAAACAAGGTTGGATTTTTTTTTTACATAATACCACTTGTGAAAAATAAAAGCAGTCAGACAGAGTAGTTAGAAAACTGTGCATGATTTCCATGAAAGTACTGCAAAGCTAGAAGAGAAAGCGCAATTTTGCCAATATTCACAGAGCAGTGGCTAGAAATTACAATGGGACATTCATAATCTGTTTAAATATTACTCACAAAGGAGAACTGAATGAGGACATAAAGCCCAGAAATTGACCGGCAACATACCGTGTAACATTACAGTGGTATTAATGGATTACGGGCCAGATGCCGTAAATGGTGGGTGCATTACAGACATACAGTACCCACAACCTTACTAGGATGCAAGCAAACTACAAAGGGACATTAACCATATTAAAATTGGGAGGTCTTCCTGCGATAAATAGACAAAGTAACCGACATCCCACTTATTTAAACCTTCCTTTCCTTCTCACCTTCGCCTCCACTAGCTCCGCCGCCATCTTCGCTTCCAGCGTCCCCCGCGCCGGCCGACGCCGCCCCACGTGATCATTCCGCGCGCTCATGTACCAATCCCCAATTGCTTCGTTACGAGCTCGGTTCCGACCTCTTCGCGCTTGCGTATATCCTGCCATGACTATAAATTCGACAATCCGGCATGGGAGGAGTTTCTTCTTTGTAATGCCTTATCACCAATTGGTTGTGCGTATGACGTAATCTACGTTTACTTTTGATTGATTTGTATTGTAATCGTGGGTATCATAAACTAAAGAGAAATGGTAAAAATACCCTTGTTATCTAAATGGTTGTGATGCGTGCAGCGTTGTTATAGAAAATCTAAACGTGCTTTAAAGATATAAAATAGGAACATTAACAAACGCTTTAATGTATTGCTAAAAAATTATGAGTTTGTCCATACCTCCCAACATTTTGGAAGTAAAAAGGACAAAAAAAATTCGCACCTACGCCTACCGCAGCTAAATTATTTGACCATGGCAGTTTTTGTACCCCTAATTAGCATGTTCATTTTACAAAATTTGGCAGATTTTGAAAATATTTCTCCTTATCTAAACGGTTACAATTACTTACTTTCTTATCTCAAAATTGTTACAAAATATGTTACCTGTTCTGGGCCATTTGCCAAAAAGCCAATTTAGTTAGAAACTTTGTTTCTTTTTCTGGCTGTTCAGTGCAGAGAAAAAGGAAATTTACTTACCTGGTAAATATCTTTTGCATAGGCACGTACTGTCAGTGCAGGACGTATGGGGTTAAGTTCTCCTCTCTGGAGGCACAACAAACAAACAATAGAACTTTGACTCTTCCTGTGTGTCTCTCTCCCTCTCTCCAGTTGATTGTAAAGTCTGTGAAGGAGAGACATAGAATACATAGAACTAACTCCCTATCTAAAGTAAGGCACGGCAGCAACTGGAAGCTAGCTATGTGCTACTGCTGCTTGTAGCACCTTCCTACCAAACTCAGACTGTTGAGCCTGGAAAACATCAAACTTGTCTAACCTAGAAAAACTATGAGGTGATGCCCAGGTGGCTGCTTGACATATAGTTTCTAAGGAAACATCTTGCTGGTATGTAAAGGTAAAGATGATGCCAAATTACACGACGACTTGCCTGTATCCCTTGCTTCTGTCCCCAACATGAAGCTAAGCAAATGCAATTCCAAAACGTAGTGGATAAACAGGCAAACAACCGCAGGACTTAGCTGCAAGGTTTATTAATGAATTGTGTTAATAAACCTTGCAGCTAAGTCCTGCGGTTGTTTGCCTGTTTATCCACTACATCTTGCTGGTATGCCCAGGAGGTACTGACTTTCCTTGTGGAATGAGCTTTGAGTGGTAAAGGTGGAATCATTCCTGCCTTTGTGTAAGCTGTGGAGATCACGTCGACAATCCATCTAGCTATGGTTCTCTTGGAGGCAGGAGAACCCACCTTATGACCTCCAAAAAGGACTAATAGGGCATCAGAGTGTCTAGTGGCCTGAGTCTTTTCTATGTATGTCTTTAAGGCCCTAACTGGATCTAAGACACTAACCATGGCTGAGGAACTGCCAGAATCTTGTGAGTGTAGAACTGGAATAACAATCTCTTGATTCAGATGGAAAGCAGAAACTACTGGATTAGTATGAAGTACTGCTTTGTCGGATTGGAATTTTAGCCATGGGGACTTACAGGAAAGCGCTGCTATTTCAGAGACTCTCCTCGCTGAGGCTATAGCGAAAAGAAAAACTGTCTTTAGAGTGACAAATTTCATTTCCACCGATTCTATAGGTTCAAATGGAGGTGCCTGTAATGCCTGTAGTACTATGTTGAGGTTCCAAGGAGGAACCGGTTGGCGAACTGGTGGTTTAAGTCTCTTTAGTCCTTGAAAAAATAACAGAACCTCAGGTAGTGATGCCCACTGTCTGAAACAGGGCCGCCAGGGCAGATGTTTGTACTTTGAGAGAAGTAACACTTAATTGTAACTCAAAGCCTGCTTGCAAACATTGAAGGATCTGTGGGGAATTACAATCCATCCATGACAAATTCTGTGAGTCACACCAAGAAAAGAATATTTGCAAGATACGATGATAAGTTCGATATGGGGATAGACTTCTTGCTGCTAACAGAGTCCAAATCACATTAGGGTCTAATCTAATGTGTGGCGACTGAGATCATTCGCCTGCCAATTTTGGATGCCTGGAATATATATGGCTGTCAGTTGAGCGGAGTGATGTTCCTCCCAATTGATGATCTTGATCACTTCTTGCATTGCTGCTGCACTCCTTGTGCCCCCCTGTTTGTTGAGGTAGGCCACTGCTGATTGTATGCAAATGTGAGTACCCTGGATACTTGATGACCAGTGTAGTTGGGCATTTAGTATGGCCCGTATTTCTAGGACATTGATGTGCAAACCCCATTCAAAATGGTCCCAGAGACCCTGGCAACTGTGATGATTCCATGTTGCTCCCCAACCTGATAGGCTTGCATCTGTGGAAATCCCCAATGGATCTGGAAGATACCAAGGTTTTCCTTTGGATAGATTGGTCCATCGTGACCACCAATTAGGGTTGCCACCTGGCTGGTATTTTACCGGCCTGGCCGGTATTTTTGATGGTTGATCCCAATGTTATTAATAGGGAAAAAACTTAAATATATAGGAGGGAGAACTTAACCCCATACGTCCTGCACTGACAGGTACGGCTGTATGCATAAATAGGGACTTTCCAGTACAAATGAGGGACTGCGGGATGAGCTGTCAAAAGAGGAACTGTCCCTCCGAAAAAGAGACAATTGGGAGGTATGAGTTTGTCTGTTACATATCACTGTTTTTGTGTAGGGTCGCTGATTTGTGCCCAGGTTGGGGTTGTTTTCTCTGGAAAAAAGGCGCAAGGGGACATGATTACACTTTACAAAT
>CM044431.1:99396952-99408399 GCA_024363595.1 Xenopus borealis
TTTTTTAAACATGTTTTTATTTATTTTTCAAACAAAGTAAACAAATAAACAAACATAAGGAATTTGGGAATCCGTACATTAAAGGTTAAGTACATTTTCAGAATTTACTTACACTCTTATTTGTTACATATTAGCATCACCCATCTCTTTTTAAGTAACAACAATCTGCATTTCATTATCTCCTCCAAGCATTATGCAAATTAGTAATTAGTGGTTAATAGTTCCTTGTACTTAGCATCTGATTTATATGGTGACTCCTGGGGGGTGATCGCTGGCTCTGTTCCTGTGAACGATGTAAGTTTTGTATATATTGTTCTGTTTCTTGGACAATAGAGTTGTTCAGTAATATTTCTGATTCATACCACGTAGTGTGTCTAAATGTGTATATTGTAAGATGTCTAATATGTATTGGTAGTGAACAAATGTAACTCTTCCATGTTGAAAAAAACTTGTCAGTGAATTGTTCTCTGTTTGTTGTGGATTCTACCCAGTCCATGTGAAAAATGTGGTAAAGTTTTTGTTTAACCATGGATATTGGGAGTGTTGATGTAGAGAGCCAATGATGTAGAATGGTCTTCCTAGTGGCTGCCGTTATGCTTTCCGCCAATTGTCTTTCTGAACGTGTCAATTTTAGTTGTGGGGGAGGAATACTGAAAATTGCCCAAGTTAATGTGAAACTGTTTGTTGAGTGAGAGATTTCCAGTATTCTTGAACTTCCCCCCATAATTGTTGAATGCAAGGGCATAGCCAAAGACAATGTACGAGGTCAGCTCTGGATTGTTGACATCTTAAACATTTATCCGAGTTCAATGTACCCGTATGATGTCTTCTAAGTGGAGTAAGATACGAATTATGTAATATCAACATTTCTTGATATTTACTGACATGAATGGTTTGCATTGCTTTTTTGTGATATTGAAGTATTTGCGAGGCATCAGACTGTGGGATCACCACAGTCCAATTAAGTACAACACAGGATTCTAGTTTTTCCGTTGATAATGTGGTCCTAATTATTCGATATATATGAGATGTAGTCCTGTCAGCAGCATATAGACATTAGCCACAAACGGGAATTTCTGAATTAGCTTTTCTTTGGGTAATATATTGAACGTGTCACTAATGATGTCTTTAACTATCCTTAAATTTTGTTTGTACTATTCTAATAAGGTTTTGTTATTTTTCCCCATTGGGAATGTTGGATTACCAAACCAGGATAAATAAGTGGAATAGCAGGGTGTTAATTTAAACCTGCGTCTCACTGAATTCCATGCTCTGTAAGTATCTATGAACAAGGGGTGTACAGACATATCCCTGGGAATACCTTTTAATGGGGAGTGGAGAAGATAATTAAGCGATAAACCTCCAGTTAAAAGCTGATCCAGTTCTGTTGAAGTATAGATGTTTCTGTTATATATCCAATCCCCAGCAAAGCGTAATAGTGATGCCTCATTATATTCCTTAATATTTGGAAAGTTTACCCCACCCAGGGCTCTAGTTTGTTGAAGCTTAAACAAACTGATCCTTGGAAGATTCTTAGCATTTTAAGCATTCTTTTGTGGTCTGATGGTTTTATGTTATATGGCAGCATTTGAATTTGATAAAGTAATTTGGGAAATAGTATAATTTTTATTAGATGAATTCTCCCTAAAAAAGTTAAATTTAATATGTCCCATTTTTTAAGATCTTGTTCAATATTATCAATTGTTTGCCTAATATTGAGTGAGTAATATTTAGTGAATATATTTCCTTATGTTGTTTCGCTAATTTGATACCCAGATATGTTATATGTGATTGTGCTAACTTGAAGGGAAAGTCAGTATTTTTAGTTGTTATATTCCCCCGATCTCCGAGTTCCAATGCCTCAGATTTGTTTAGATTAATCCTAAAGCTTGCAAAGGTGCCGAATCTTTGAATAGTTTCTAATATCGTAGCCATTTCTATTTGGGGTTGATCGACAAATTGCAAGATATCATCTGCAAAGGCTGTTATTTTATGTCTTATGTGTCCCAGCGGTATGCCTTCAAATGATTTATTTAGGAGTAAGTGTTTTATTAAAGGATCTATGGCGATATTAAATAATAAATGTGAAAGAGGGCAGCCCTGCCTGGTCCCTTGTTGGATTTCAAATGGTTCCGAGTTATATCCATTTATTGTTAGAAAGGACTGAGGGGTATCATATAAGGCTTTGAATAGGTTAAGCATATGAATTCCGAAATGTTGGAATTTTAGAAGTCTTCATATATGTATATGTGAAATCCTATCGAAAGCCTTATCTGCATCTAGATTCACCAATAATCCTTGTCTTCTTTTTTCTAGATTACAATGATAGATTGTTGCTTTGGCTTTCCTGATAGCTTGGACCGGGTGTCTATCCTTGAGGAATCCCATCTGGTTTGAGGTGAGTATGGATGGGAGAATTTTTTGTAATCTATTAGCCATTAATTTCGTCATAATTTTGAGGTCTTGATTTAGTAAAGATATCGGTCTATATGATGTTGGATGTGTAGGGTCTTTGCCTTTTTTATGTAATAGAATTAATCTGGCATCAAATGCTTTATCCCATAATGGATTGCCTTGTAATCTATCATTATATAATGTTGTAAGCAACGGTGTCGTTTCTGGCATTAATAATTTGTAAAATTCTACCCCTAATATATCTGGACCTGGTGATTTGCCATTTTTAAATTTTGTAATTGTCATTTGTACTTCTGTTTCAGTTACAGGTGCATCCAGAATTTCTCTATCTTGGACTGTGAGTTTATCTAAATGGGCTTCCTGTAGAAATCGGAGACCGTTCTCTGGGGAATCTGGGACTTTTCGATAAAGTGTATTAAAATGTTTTGTCATCAATGTGGTAATGTCTAAAGTGTCATGGGCCCATCCCGTGGGTGTTTTAAGTTTCTGTATATATGTGTTCCCTTGTTGTCTCTTCACTATATTAGCTAACAATTTCCCTGATTTGTTTGCCCATCGAAAGAATCTATTTGCCGTATGACTTAATTTATGTTGCATTTGCTCTGTCAATAAAGTATTGAAAAGGGTCTTTGTGTCCGTGTATTTTTTTTTAGCTGTTAATGAGTTAGTGAGTTTGAAATTTTTATAGTGTGGTATAGAGTGGGTAAGCTCCTTTTGTAGTATTCTATATCTCTTGTTGAGTGATTTCTTTCTCTTGATTAAATAGGCTATAATGTGTCCTCGTATTACAGGTTTGGCAGCAGTAGGTAGGTTTTTTTCATCCCTATTGATGCTAAAAGATGAGGGGGGAGAAAAATATAATCTATTCTTGAGTGTGAGTTGTGGACTGCAGAGTAGAAGGTATAATCTCTAGGGTCAGGATATAAATATCTGTACACATCTTGTAATTATTGCAGAGCATATGCAGTGGTTTGATCCGTTTCAGCGTATGTGTGTGAGATGTACCTGATTTGTCCATGTAAGGATCGTTCACTGTGTTCATATCCCCACCTAGAATTAGGTTCGAGGCCCCCCAGGAGTCCAGCCGTTGAAGTACTTCTGAAAAAAAGGATTGATTGTCATTATTAGGGGCATATATGTTCACAAGAGTAAAACTTGTTCCCATGGGCGTCCGCAGAAAATTTTCCAGGGGGGGGGCAAGTAATTTAGTCTAGGGTAGCATCCCCCAAGAGACAGATATATATATATATATATATATATATATATATATATATATATAAGACATTAGTTTATATTACAGAACAATCTAATTTCTGCTTGATAATTTGCAATCACTTCTAAAAGTTTAGCTTCTCTTGTGCCAGCACTTTAGGAGGGAACTGCTTTCTGGCAGGCTGTTATTTTTCCTTCTCAATGTAACTGAATGGAACGCAATAGGACATGGGTTTTTACTATTGAGTGCTGTTCTTAGATCTACCAGGCAGCTGTCATCTTTTATTAGGGAGCTGTTATCTGGTTACCTTTCCATTGTTCTGTTGTTAGGCTGCTGGGGGGGGGGTGATATCACTCCAACTTGCAGTACAGCAGTAAAGGGTGATTGAAGCACAAGTCACATGACTTGGGGCAGCTGGGAAATTGACAAAATGTGTAGCCCCATGTCAGATTTCAAAATTAAATATAAAAAAATCCTTCCTCTTATGAGAAATGGATTTCAGTGCAGAATTCTGCTGGGGCAGCACTATTAGCTGATATATTTTGATTTTTTTTCCATGACAGTATCCCTTTAAAGTTTGGGACAAAAATAACAGCCAGGGTCTAGAGCCTGCAAAAGTTAAATTTGCTCCAGATGCCAATCCTAATTTCTTTCATGGCTGTATACATGTAGGTTCATTGTATGGTGGACCTGCCCAATAGTCACATGATTCTGGATCAGAATATATATGCAATATTCCATGTTAATCTCAAAAAGGACCCAATACAAGCTTTATTAATGTGAAGGCTCACTAAACTCCAGCACAAACTATAAGCCTAACAAGCAAGCCAAGCAAACCACTACTAGCCACCCAGCAAAGCATTGCTAAAGCATGGAAAGGTAAGACTATCTAATTTTCAGCTTTCAAGCATGGAGATCGTATCTTGTCTACACCAATGGGTTTCCTGTAAGAATGCTATATGTACTCTCTCGTTTAAGGTGGTCTAATACCTTACGTCTTTTGATAGGTGTATTTAAACCTCCAGTGTTCCACAAAATTATTTTAACATTTTCAATACTATGACCAGATGTCGGGTCTACGTTATGATTTCCTGCGGACATTTTTATTTATCCTATACCTTTCTGGAAGAATATACATGAGTTGATTCTAGCAATTTGCCCAGACTGGCTGTCCCAGCAAGCAAACCAGGTTCCGGGATAGATTAAAGTCATGGGGAGATAAGTTGTGCTTAGAGATATTTTAGATTCCAAATTCCCAAACAAAACATATAAAACATAATAACTGAAAAATATACATAACTCAGTAGTACGTAGCAGCTTGATCTGCTGTCACCATTTTGTCACACCCGTGGTCACGCTATGTATTAGAACAATAATTTAGACAAGCCACTAAAAACTGAGGTTTCTATGTATTCTCTATGTATTTCCTCCCCTTAGGCCCGTCGTGGATTCCTTCTAACTCATACTAAATACAACATTTTTAACTGACCAATTGCAATACTTAAACCATGACACAAGTCTGAAAGTAAAAGTATGACTTGTTTTTGAAGAAAGAACAAAAACCATATTCTGAAACCCATCTTTCTGTTCGTGGTTGTCTCTCAGTCAGGATATTTCCTGTTTGTCCGCCTGTTGTCACCAGTATTTAGGCTTACATTTGAAACAAACATCTGTGGTTTCCAGCTTTATGAGTCAAACAAGCACTGTCCGAATGTTATTTTCCTGAGCTAACCAAGCTAAAGCTGTATCCTCGAATACGACTTTTTCCCAGTTTTATAGTTTGGTCGTAGAAGAGAGAAGCCATCAAACGGAAAAGTATTATCTCTGGAAAAACTCAAAGCCAACTTTAGCTTATCAATTAACTTAAAGATTGATGATATTTCCTTTGTACTTAAACTCAGCCATTTTGAATGGAGTGATGAGTTTTTATATACTCCATAGTTTTGTCTGGATCCTCGAAAAACTGTGGTCTCCCATCTGTTTTATTGATTATTTTCAGTTTTGCTGGATATAGCAGGGAAAATTTATATCCAGAGGAGTAAAGAGTTTTGCATATAGATGAGAATTCCCATCTTTTTGCCGAAACTGTTGCTGAGTAATCTTGGAAAAGGGAGAGTTTGTGACCCTCAAATCGAAAGTCTTTTGTTTTCCTATATGCCTCCAAGACTTTCGTTTTGTCAGCGAAATTCAGTATTTTGAAAATGACTTGTCTGGGTCTATTTGTAGCATCTTTCAGCGGTGGACCAATTCTGTGATATCGTTCAATTTGAAATGGAGATGGTGAGAGAGGTAGTTGGAGCTTTTGGGGTAACCAGTCTGTTAGTAGGTCTTCTAAGTCTTTGCCTTTGATGGTTTCTGGAACCCCTATGAGTCTCAGGTTATTTCGCCTGCTGCGATTTTCGAGGTCCTCAACTTTATCTGCCAGGATGACAATTTCTTTTTGTTGTGTGTCGATGATGTTTTGGGCCTTGTCGAGTTCATCCTCCAAAGATGATATGCGGTCCTCCGCTTCTGTTAACCGCTGAGATTTGTTGCAAGGCTTCGGTTAAGGATTCCTTTATTGGGGCCAATTTTTGGTCTAGTAGGGGCCCAAGGATCTGGACCAAATCCTCTGCAGTAACTGAGGTATTGTCTGCCTGAGAGTGTTGGGATTCTTTTTCTGGATCTGTAGATTTTTTGTTGTCTTTCAATTTAGTTTTGTTCTGTCTTTGTGATTTAGCTGTAGTTTGGCCCAAATATTTATCCATGTTACGGCTTCAGGGGAGAAATAACCTGATCTGATGAGCTCCAAATTAAATTTTTAATTCCTTTAGACTTAGTCGATATCAGGGTTGGCTTGATAATATGTCTATGGCTTGCTGTATGTTATTTCTAAGGCGTGACCTTGGGTGTGCATTATATTGACATTTACATAATCTTTGTCATGTAATAAAAAGCCAACATTCTTTCAGTGGACCGTTTGTGTTTTCGTCCCGCCACAAGTTTCCCCAAAGTTTGGATGTATAATTTGGGTTAGAACAGTGATCTGTATTGGTGAGCCACACCTTTGTGTTATACTTTTTCTTTAATGTTTGTTTCCCGGTAGGATTAACTTTTGATATTGTTAAAGGCCTTGGTCTTCTTTAGGGAAGCACCGTTTATTGTTTGGGCAGGCTTGCAGTGGATTAACTGTGCTGGTAGCCTCTATGAAATACTTATACTGTTAATTTTGGTTGCGCGTTTATGCTGCTCTGACCTGAGGCTCGACCCAAAGATGGCGTCTTATGCGTTTATTTCTTAGGAGTTGCGCAGTTTGGCCTTTCTTTCAGATATTGGGATATAAGCGTCCCTTGTATAGTTCTCTCACCGGGTTAGTTTCCACGTTGCTCAAAACTTAATCGGTGTTGCCCACAATGAAAGCTTGGCTATATGTGCTTTAGGTTTGAGTAATGGCGTCTAGCCTATGCACTTTATGTTGCACAGTTGGGTCGGATGTCTCTTTAGGGAGTTTGTATTGTCCCGAACCTTCGTCCTTCCGTGACCGGACTTACTTTTATGTTGGCTCGACCGAGATTCCCTGTCCTTTGCGCCTGCCGACAGGTTGTGTGAAGAGTGATGCCGGTCCGGGTCCGCGAGGAGTTTTCTACTGCGGGGACTTCTAGGGCTGCAAATCGAGGGGGAGCCGATTTTGTTGTAAGGATTCTTTTCCCCTCCGTTTATCCTTTCTTTATGTCTTGCTTTCTGACTGATCAGTCCTGTTTGTGCTGTTTACCAGCTATTTCAGAAAGCAAGCGAAGCGGAGCTCTAACTAAAAAGCGGCCATCATGGGCCCGCCCCCCGGAAGTCCAATATCTGCCATATTCTTAAACTGTGCATTTATAAGGCATTTAACATGAGGATTGGAAATTAGGCCTAAAAATAGTGATAATAACAAAAGTTCAATGTTAATCAAAAACAACAACCAACTTGAAAAAAATTAATCCAAACTTGACTGAGGACTAGGGTTGCCACCTTTTCTTGAAAAAAATACCGGCCTTCCTATATAGTTGGCTTTTTTTCCTATTAATAACATTGGGATCAACCATCAAAAATACCGGCCAGGCCGGTAAAATACCGGCCAGGTGGCAACCCTACTGAGGACATGTAATCCTCGGGTAAGCCATAACCGTCAAATTATTTTAAATTTATTGAAATAAGTATTTATGAATATTAGCCAATAAGATGTGGCACGGAAATGATGATGTGTATATCAGGATCACCCAGTCAAGTTATTTGAGAAGCCTCTGAGGAAGTGAGTGCATCACGAAATGAGTTAGGCTGAAAACTCTAGTTTTAAATGTGTTTACTATTGTTGTTACAATAAAGCTAAACCGAAATATCTGAGCCTTCCTTTTGTCACCTGGAACAGTTTCCAAAACCACAGTGTCTGGACTTTGCCTTTTTTTAACTCTTTATTTGTCATATTTTATCAGCATATGATCACAATCATAACAATACATAAAAAGAAAATTTGCAAATTAATGTAAACAAAACAAAGTAATGCAAACAAATCAAAACCTTGCAAGTCTAATCATAGTTGCAGTGTGGACGTTCTAGGATTGTTCAGAAAGAAACATCCCAAGGTGACCATATGGAGGTATGTAGATCAAGTTTGTCTTCCAGGAGAGCCGATAAACAATGCATAGACTGTATGAATTTAAGCCTTTTGATAACATGTAAAATAGGAAGAGATGGCGCCAACTAATGTAAGGCATTAACTAAATATGTAGCTGCTAATATCTGGGATACAAGCTTACATAAATGCGAGGCTAACTTAGGGTAGGGTAACGATAAAAGTGCTGTTTCCATAGGTGGTTCAATGGTTAGTCATATAATCTTAGAAGCCATAATGTACACTTCTGTTTACAGCCCTGATACAATGGGGCAGAGACACCAAGCATGAAGGTAATCACCCCCAGTCGTGCATCCCCTGAAACATGTAGGGGGAAAGGCAGGATTAATGGCATGTTTGCGAATGGGTGTAAAATACCAACATAATAACACTTTGTAAGCTGTTGCTTTAACTCCTACATTGGGGGAAAGTTTTCTAATAGAATTCCATATTTTAGTCCAAGTCTCCAGCAGAATAAGGGGCACCTAAATCTGTTTCCCATGCTATTGTATATTTATGTGAAACGGGGAAGAAATCTCCAGAAATTGTGAATAAAGTGAGGAAATTACTTTCCTGGTTCCAAGTGGATTCCTACACAACGATATTTGTAAAATGAACCATCCAATCTAGCTGGGAATAGTTTGGGGAAGGTTTTAATGCCTTGCAGGGACAATAGGTTGTGTAAAGTATGAAGTCCATTGGTAGACCATCTATGGAAAGCTGTATAAATTAGCCCAGATTGAAAGTCTGGGTTGCCCATTAATGGCTGCATATAACTATGAAAAGTATGTGGGATAACCTTTTGTTTGAGAGTTTTCCATAACCGTAGATGAAATTTAATGATAGGGTTAGTGATCTTATGTTTCTGAATCTTATCCACATTAGCCCACAAAAGTGAGGTAACCTCCCTTTAAGTGCCACCCCACGTAGAATCTACGTTTTGTGGGGATGGCACTTGAAATGCCACAAAAAGTAGATTCTACATTCTGCAGAATTTCAGGGTTAAGGAACGGAGAAGCTGCTTTTCAAGCCACTTGCTCTGTTCCTTTTCATCCCCCAGGCAAGGAGCAGGGGCTGGGAACGAGTGGCCCCTGGGTCACGATCGCCCAGGGGCAACGAGGCAGCAGCAGGCACGTGCAGCATATGTGCCCTGCTGCTGCCTGCAATTTCAGAACAGAGGAGCAACTTGTAAAGTGGCTCGCTCCGTTCTGAGCACTTCCCCTATGTTCCCCAGGCCCAAGGCAATGAGCCTAGGCGGGGAACAAGGGGCCCCTGCGTCACGATCGCCCAGGGGCCCCTAGGCAGCAGCAGGCATGTAAAATCTACGTGCTCTGCTGCTGCCTGCGCTCTGTGAACAGAGGAGCGGCTTTACAAGCCGCTCGCTTTGTTCCAACTCATTCCCCAGCCCCTAGGCAAGAAGCCTAGGCAGGGAATGAGTGGACCCTGAGGAACGATCGCCCAGGGGCCCCCACAGCAGCAGCAGCAGGCACGTCCAATGGACATGCTCTGCTGCTGTTGCCTGCACTTCCTCTTCCTCAGCGCCGCCCCCCTGCGACAGATCAAAAAGAAGAGGATGGGGTTTCTTCATCCAGCCCTCCTGGACGATCGTGGGCCTGCTACCCCAGGTTAGTGCCCCCACACACACACAAACACACAATCATACACTATCACACACTTATTTTACAAATACACACTTACACTCACACTTGCAACCAATCACATACATTTTGGGGGATCAGGGGGGCCACACACATTCATAGCACTCACACATGCTTGCACAAGCACCAAACATGCAATTGGTCAATTGTATACACACACATACACACACACTTACACTATGTTGTGTATTTTTTTATCGCATTATCTTTTTCTTTTAGCTGAAAAAACTGTTTTATTGCCATGGCAAATAGCGGATTTGCTAATTGCACTGCTCAATATCTTTTGCATGTTATGTCGGTGATTATACTGCAATTTCGGTAATTTTGGTGAAATTTTTGCCATTTTATTGCATGTTTAGCCATTTTGTTGCATTTACAGGGTGTTGTTTGCTTATTTCTGTCCGTAAAACCTTTTTGGACATGGTAAAATATTCAAACATTGATTCTGACTGCTGATTACACTAGGCAAAAAAAAAGCATACATTTTTGTGGTTTTTTTGTGATTTTATACCTTTTTGCATTGTTCTTTGTTACTTCATTTTGCCCATGGAAATTTTATCTACTATATATCCATTTGGGGTCTCCGTGCGCCACATAGTTTGGTATATCTATGCATATTGGGCATCAAAGTGTTCAGTAGACCCCTAGCGTTCATGTGTAGGAAGTTTTATGCTGATATATTACGAAATCTGGGGCATATAATGGGGTAAAATTCAAGCTTTGTGACGATTTTCAGAAATTTGATAAAAACCGTTACGTTCAGCATCCCTTTGCAGTTTGGCAGTTTGCAGCAGAAACACACATGTACCCACAATGGATTCGTCAGAATGTGTACTTTCTGAAAATATATGGTTTTCTAGGGTCTCTGTACTATTAGGGGGTCTTATGTCACATATACACATAAGGGGGTGCTTATATTGCAGCAGCCAGCACGTCAGCCATGAAAATTTATGTACACTATTGTCATTTGGGCGTTTCCCCTGTGCGCCACATAGTTTGGTATATCTATGCATATTGGGCATCAAAGTGTTCAGTAGACCCCTGGCATTCATATATAGGATGTTTTATGCTGATATGTTATGAAATGTGGTGCATATAATGGGGTAAAATTCAAGCTTTGTGATAATTTTCAGAAATTTGATCAAAATCATTACGTTTAGCATCGCTTACACTTTTGCAGTTAGCAGTAGAAACACATATTACCCATATTGGATTCGTCAGAATGTGTACTTTCTGAAAATATATGGTTTTCTATGGTCTCTGTACTGTTAATTCATATACATTCATTTGGGCGTCTCCGTGTGCCACATAGTCTTGTATATCTATGCATATTGCCCACCAAACTGTTTAGTAGACCCCTGTGCTCCTATTTGGGATGTTTTATGCTGGTAAAGCTACATGGACATTATGATGCTGGAAATTTGAAGCTTTGAGGCAATTTTCAGATATTGCACCGACCAAAATTGACAACTGTGGAAAAGCCTTGCGACTCAGTAGTTTGGAGCAGAAAGGCATGGGTACCCATTTTAGA
>CM044431.1:99408842-99439195 GCA_024363595.1 Xenopus borealis
CTTGGGTAGGGGGAGCTGAGGATATAGAGAGAGAGAGAAGGAGGCACCTTTTAAGCCGAGTCCTTGTATCTCCGTGTCCCCCGTGCAGTCCTGGAGCGTAGTGAGCGCGCGAACAGGCTGTGCAGGAAGTGCGCAACCGGAAGGCCGGTGACGTCACTTTTAATCCCTTTTCGCGGCTGAGTTGGCGCGAGGGAGGCGCGACAGAATGGGCGCGAGTAAGCATGCGGCTAGAGCGTCGGCTCCCGCTCCCAGTCTGGAGACCCAGCGGTTCCCGGGGAAGTGGTGATATGTCCCCCTGTACTGAGCAGGCTGCCTGCTCGTCACGGGAGGGGAGGGGACAGAGGGTTGCTCGCTCCTCTGGGGCTCTGCCTGGTTAAGCGGAGGAGGCTAATCCCAGTACCCCAGAGTGCTCCAATTAGAGGACCCAGATTCCCCGGCAGGGAAGAGGGATTCCAGAGTGAGAAGGGGCCCAGGTTGGGGAGGGAGGAGGGTACTCACCTTCCCCTGGGCGCAGACTTTTTTCCCTTCTGTGTCTCCTGGTCAGCCGACGATCCTCCTGCAGAGAGGGAAAGATGTCAGATAGGGCTGGATGGTCAAGGCTACAATTAGCGTAGGTGACCCCGGGGACAGTCCAATGATGGGAACGGTCAGAGTAGGCACACTACTCAGTGTAGGTGACTTTGACCCTCCAATGTCAGAAATCTTCATGCAGTTGAATAAGGAGAAGTGAAAGAGTCCTAACCTCCTTAGGACACAACTAAAACTGATCTCGGCTCCGCCTACCGCTGGGGGTATAGCCAGTGGAGGAGGAGTCACTTTTTATTCTGTTGTGTCCTGCCTCCTAGTGGCATTAGCTATACCCCATTGTCTCCTGTGTCCCCCAAACCGACAAGGAGAAATATGGTTTTCTTGGATCTCTGTACTGTTAGGGGAGTCTAATGTTGCATAATACACACACCAGGTGCTTATATTGCAGCAGCCAGCGCATCAGCCATGAAAATTTATATACACTATTGTCATTTGGGGGTCTCTGTGCGCCAAATAATCTGGTATATCTATGCATATTGGGCATCAAAGTGTTCAGTAGACCCATGGAATTTATATTTAGGATGTTTTTTGCTGATACGTTACATAATGTGGGGCATATAATGGGGTAAAATTTAAGTTTTGTGATGATTTTTAGAAATTTGATCAAAACCTTTACGTTCAGCATCGCTTTACACTTTGGCAGTTTGCAGTAGAAACACATATGTACCCATATTGGATTCATCAGAATGTGTACTTTCAAAAAATATATGATTTTCTAGGGTCTCTGTACTGTTAGGGGGTCTTATGTCACATATACGCATAAGGGGGTACTTATATTGCAGCTTCCAGCACGTCAGCCATGAAAATTTATGTACACTATTGTCATTTGGGCATCTCTGTGCGCCACAAAGTTTGGTATATCTATGCATATTGGGCATCAAAGTGTTCAGTAGACCCCTGGCATTCATATATAGGATGTTTTATGCTGATACGTTAGGAAATGTGGGGCATCTAATGGGGTAAAATTTAAGCTTTGTGATGATTTTTAGAAATTTGATCAAAACCATTATGTTCAGCATTGCTTTACACTTTGGCAGTTTGCAGTAGAAACACACATGTAACCATATTGGATTCATCAGAATGTGTACTTTCTGAAAATATATGGTTTTCTAGGGTCTCTGTACTGTTAGGGGGTCTGTCACATAATGCACATACCGGGGTGCTTCAGCCGTGAACATTCATAAACAGTATTGTGATTTGGGCGTCTCCGTGCGCCACATAGTGTGGTATATCTATGCATATTGCCCATCAAACTGTTTAGTTGACCCCTGTGCTCCTATTTAGGATGCTTTATGCTGGTAAGGATACATGGACATTATGATGCTGGAAAGTTGAAGCTTTGAGGCGATTTTCTGATATTTCACCAAAACCAACAATTTTGGGAAAGCCTTGCGACTCAGTAGTTTGGAGCAGAATGACATGGGTACCCATTTTAGATTCGGTAGAATGTGTACTTTCCAAAATATATGTTTTTGGGGGTAAACCTATTTTTCTGTGTTTTTACCCCACAAAAAAAGCAGTCAATGTGTTGATTTTTCATTAGCTGAAGTTACCCACAGGAGTATTTGTATACGCTAACTTCATTTTGGGGCCTCTAAATGCCAGATACTTTGGTAAGCCTATTCACAATGGGCACCGAACTGTTTGGAGGACCCCTGGCAACCATATTTAGGATGCTTTTTCTTGGTATGTAGTGATACACGGGGGATATAATGCTGGAAAGTTGAAGCTTTGGGGCAATTTTCAGATATTTCACCAAAACCGACAATTTTGGGAAAGCCTTGCGACTCAGTAGTTTGGAGCAGAAAGACATGGGTACACATTTTAGATTCATTAGAATGTGTACTTTCCAAAAATATATGCAGTCAATGTGTTGGTTTTTATTAGCTGAAGTTACCCACAGGAGTATTTATATGCGCTAACTTCATTTTGGGGCCTCTAAATGGCAGATACTTTGGTAAGCCTATTCACAATGGGCACCGAACTTTAGGGCCCATGGCAACCATATTTAGGGTGCTTTTTTTTTTAACTTGTACAGAGGATATAAGACACATTTTCTAATATTTAAAATAACTGGAAGAACAGTTATCTGCCTTTAATTAAAAAAACTAAACATGAAGCTTTCCCTTCTAATGTAGAAGCACTAAGAATCAACCTATGTGGCTTAAAGGGCACCTATGGCCCAAAAAATTTGCCCCAAACCAGAAGACATGGCGGCTTGCACTGGGAGCTCTCTCCCGGTGCAAGTAAGCCAGCGCTTGCAGGTACTAGAACCCCAAACCAGAATGAGGGCTCTATCAGCCCGCACCTTCGGTTTGAGGCAAATTTTTTGGGCCATAGGTGTCCTTTAAAGCAGTGATTTTCAACCTTGTGCCTCCAGCTGTTAAGAAACTACAAGTCCCACAATGCATTTGCCTGACTGTTGCTGTCAGACTCCTTCATTGCATTGTGGGACTTGTAGTTCCTTAACAGCTGGAGGCACAAGGTTGAAAATCACTGCTTTAAAGGAACAGTAACACCAAAAAATTCAAGTGTTTTATATTAGAGAAAATATCATGTACTATTGCCCTGCACTGCTAAAACTGAATTATGTTCTAAAAATCTTATCTGCTATCTGCTACTGTATGTAACCTGAGCCACTCCTTTGAATGGCTGCCTCCATTGCTACACAGCAGCTTATTTTTATAAACAATAGCAAACACAGCTGTTTTACCAGTGCAGGACAACACTGCATTATATTTTTATTACTTTAAGACAATTTAATTTTTGATGTTATTGTTCCTTTTATATAGAAGTAAAGAAGTTAATAGGAAAGAAGAGAAAGGCATTTAAAAAAAACTACACCTCTGTTCTGACAGAAGCTGCATTTAATGAATATAAACACTATAATAAATGTAAAACAGCAATCTGGAAGGCAAAGAAAGGAAATGAGAAGTGCATTGCTGCTAAGACTAACCCCATATTTTTGTTTATGTATATTAAAGGACAAGGAAAGGCAAAAAAATAAAATTCCATTTTAACTTTCTTTAAAGAGGTTGATCACCTTAGGGACAATAAAGCTAGTTTAAAAGCCCATGTCATAAAAAACGTTTTTGTAATGTATCTTTATTACTTAAAATTATTGATTTCAGAGATACATACCATAGAAGCTGATCATCTCTCAGTTCTCTCTCCTATGAATCCGAGATTGTGGGACAGGCTCTGTGTAAAAACGACAGGTTGCCAGTTGAGGACATGATTCTTCCTTCAGGAAGAGTCATCTGACTCGAAACATGTCGTGCATGGAATGCCAATAAATATAGCACATTGATTAATATGGTTCTCCAGGATCATTTTATTTTTGATTATTGAAGCTGAGTGACCTGACAGAGCCACTATTTCCTGTTGATTGAACCGATCAAAACTACTAACAAAGTGAGGACATCACCATACTACTCTGTATTCCCATTCGTGTTTGTCCACCATCGATCGGCTGAGGAAATCTGCCATCACATTCTCCTTCCCTGGCAGATATAGGGCTGTTATGTCCTGCAGATTCTCCTCCGCCCAATTCATTATGGGGTATAGCTCCGCCATAAGACTCTTGCTGTGTGTACCTCCCTGTCTCCTTATGTAGGCAACCGCTGCTCTGTTGTCCATTCTCACCAACAATGCTGTTCCTCTCAATCGATGTTTGCAGTTCTGAATAGCCTTCCAAACCGCTCGCAATTCTAGGACATTCGCAGGCAAGGATCCTTCCACGTCCGACCAGCGACCCTGTAGAAACACATCCTCTAGATGTGGTCCCCAACCCCAAGGGCTGGAGTCCGTTGTCAAAATCGTCCAACTGATCTCCTCCAGTACCTGACCTCGTGCCAAGTTCTCCTTCTTCAAACACCACTCCATCTCCTGTTTCACATGAGTCTGAATCAAAATTTTCTGATTCCAATTCTGCAACTTCGCATTCCATTGGTCCAAGAACATCCTTTGTAGGGGTCTGACATGCCATCTGGACCATTTCAGCATCGGAAAAGTCGAAGTTAGAAGACCCAACATGCTCTTGCAGTAGAGAACGATCTTTCCATTAAATCTCTGACCACACAATTTATCCTGAACTTCTTCTGTTCCGGAAGCACCACCAGTGCCCGACTCGTCAGAAACCTGGCTCCTAGATATACCAGATCCTGTGTAGGAGACAACTGGCTCTTCTCTAAATTGAGGATCCATCCATGTGTTTGCAGGAATCTTACAACAAAATCCCTCTGATGAATTAACACTTCCGGATCCTTTGCTTTCAGCAAAATATCGTCCAGATAATGAAAAATGTGAATACCGAGTCTCCTGATTTCTGCAATTAGAGACTGCAGAACCTTTGAAAAAACTCGAGGAGACGTTGCTAGTCCGAAAGGGAGGCATGTGAACTGATAGTGTCTCTCTTCGTCTATCGCGAACCTCAGGAACCTCTGATGCAAGGCTTGCACCGGAATATGGAAATATGCATCCTTCAAGTCCAGAGAAAGAAGCCAATCCTTCGCCTGGATTTGCTTTACAATCGAAAAAATTGACTCCATCTTGAATCTTTTTATCTTCAAGAAGACATTTATCGGTCTTAAATCCAACACAGGTCGAAAATCTCCGGTCTTTTTGCGTAGCATAAAAAGGGTTGAATATATTCCTTGCCCTTGGAATTGGAGTGGGACAGGCCGAATTGCTCCCTCCACCAAAAGTTGTCTTAAATAGGTGATCATTATAATCTCTTGTTCCCTTTGTCTGGGCATTCTCGACCTCACAAAGTGATTGTGTGCTGGAATCGTTTCGAACTCCAGACAATAACCGAATCTTAAAATTTTCAACACCCACTTGTCTTTTACTGACTTTGCCCAAACTTCGGCAAAACGTTTTAATCTTCCGGGTATTCTCGAAGTTTGAGCTGTCCAATCTTCAGAATTTTCGAAATGGTCTGGACACCACTCCCCTACCCCTCTGGGGCTTACCGAGAGCATATTGACCGCCTCTCCAGTGGCTAACCTGCTCCGAACTTCTTGCTGGTCTCATTTGCCTTTGTTCCCTACCAGCCGTTCTATCTCGAAAGGAAGACATATGTGATCCAAAATCTGAAGACCTAAATGCTCTTCTTTCTTGTGGCAAAAACACACTCTTTCCGCCTGTCACCGACTTAATTATTTCATCTAACTTAGATCCAAATAACATTTGTCCTTCAAAGGGTAAATTACACAAATTCACCTTAGATGCTTTGTCCGCATTCCAGGACCTCAACCACAAAGCTCTCCTTGCAGCCACTGCCAGGGCCATCGCTCTAGAAGAGGAACGAACCAGATCCACCGAAGCTTCAGTGACGAATTCAGTAGACAATTTCAACTCGGCAAGTGCACCAACAATAATCTTTCTATCAACACCCTCTTTCAAAGCCGTCTCAATGTTATGTAACCATAATTGCATAGCTCATGAAACTGAAGTCAAGGCAAGGGCTGGTTTACAAGTAGCTCCCAATGCCAAATGAGTCTTCTTCAATGACGCTTCCATCTTTTTATCCATAGGGTGTAAAAATTACACAACATCTTCCACTGGCAACAGAGTCTTTCTAGATAAACGGGACACAGCTGCATCTACTTTAGGTGGTTTGTTCCAAATTAGTTCCTCTTCCGTAGAAAAAGGATACAACTTCTGTATCTTTTGCTGAATTGGAATTTTCGCATCAGTCTTACTCCATTCTTTCACCACAACCTCTTTAATAACTTCATGGAGAGGAAAAGTTGCTTTATCCTTCTTCAAGAATTTAAAAGGATTTGAAGAAGCTGGCTGCTTTTCCGCCATCTGTGGAAGTTCTAGCTGCTCTCTAACAGCCTTGATCAAAGGTTCCACTAGCGTAAAATTGAACGCTGAACTACCACTGTCCTCAACCAACTCCTCTTCCTCAGAATCCACCGTGGATTGATAGCTTTCGACATGATAGCTTGTGGTTGGAAAATGCTCCGAACAGAGAGCAGTACTTTCGTCCCTGATCTTTTTAGTGGCCAGTTTGACCCCTTCCGTCACAGCCTCTTTAATCCATTTCATCACATCAGCTGTATCAGCAGCCGCATCTCCAGCCAACCTTCTAGTGCACCGCTCACACAATCTTGAATGTTTAAGTGCTGGATTGTCGCAAGCCACACAGATTCTGTGCTTCTCTTTAGAGACTGCTTTTCTGGGGGTAGGCACACTGCAAAACAATATCACAACAATGTCAATACCACCCAAGCACTCTTTTAATAAGTACCACTTACCATTCAGTGGCTCACCTCCTAATATCACTAGCAGAATTGTCTGGGCTACTGGGCACTTGAGGCAAATCATCCATCCTAAACACAAAAGAATAAGATCAAGGAGCACATCACAGCCAAAGAATACTTTTTCCCCCACAGTTGTGTGCAGAAAAATAAAACCACCTGCACAATTGTCCTGCAAGTCCTATCTGCTCAGAGAGGGATCCGACGCACAGGAAAAAACAATTAAACCCTGGCGTTCGTGCCAATCCACAACCCGCCGCTTAACTCCTCGCACCGGAAGTGATGTCAAACCTGGAAGTGCGCACACGAAACATGCGGCAACACTACACCGCTAACGTCACAACTCCCCGATGCTGACACGCAAGCAGGCCAGTTGCAAAGGGCGGATCCGCAGTCCTCTGAAGCGCAAGGAAAAAACCCCAAGTGCCGCCCATCACCTGGTCTGGGACACAGGAACTTGAACAAAATTTGATCCCCGGGCTGCTTAAAACGGGGATTATGGCTGGCTGATGACCTCTGGGAGGAAATACAATGCACAACCCCTCCAGGAAGAGAGGCCAACTTTCCAGGATCAGATCCCAAAACTGGGTCCATGTGAGCCACAAAAGAAAAATCCTTACCCCTCAAAAAGGGCTCAAGAAAGCGAGGACAGAAAAAAGACATCAGTAGGAGGGTAAGGAGGCGTATTATAGGAGTGGGTTGATTGTTTAATTGATGTTTCGGTCCTATTGAAAGCGGGGGCAGGGAATACCCAGAGGTGTGAGTGCTGCCATAGTGACCAGGGAAATGCAAATAAAGCAGGAGAGAGATAGTATGCTCTGTATAGAGTCAACTTCCTTATATGGCAACCTGTTGTTTTTTTTTTTAGTGTCAGCGATCCCAAAACACAGAAGGGAACTGAGAGAGATTTGGCAGAGATGATCCATAGCTTCTATGGTATGTATCTCTGAAAGCAAACATTTTAGGTAATAAAGATAAATAACAAAAACGTTTTTTATGACATGGGCTTTTAAACTAGCTTTATTGTCCCAAAGGTGAACAACCCCTTTAATGAAAAATAAATCTATCTTTCAATCAAAAAATGTGTACCGTTTTTATAAGAAACCTGACTATATTCATTGAAATTCTCCCCTCATTTACTGCTGTTTATAGGAATTGTCAGATGGTCCCTAACTGATGGGCAGAAACAATCATACTTATGAACAGCTGGGGGAGCCCCCGCCTTACTTCCCAGCTGTGTAGAACTCCAGCAGCTTGCAGTTGGCGACTGTATAGAGATTTGTATTGGATTTTATTTTTGCCTTTATATCCCCTTTACTGTTTCCAACTCCAGCTGCAGGGACAAAGATCATAGCGCCAGATTTAAACAGATAAACTGGGATTCTATTTGGAGGATTATTTTGCTGCAGCTGCTGGTTGTGCAGCACATTACATTACATGAAAACACAGGACCCAGTGCAGTCTGTATATTCTGATTATAAATCAGTCTTGCTGTATCATCTTCTGGCAGATATTATTTGACTTGTGCTGTTTTGATAATTTATGACGATCCTTAAGCAGCCCAGACCACATTGAACATGTCCAGGGTCAAGGTCAGGCAAAGATGTTTAACAAAGTTACAACATGACAGCCCCCCCCCCCCCCCGTTAACAACTTTGAAAGCATAAATTCTTTGTTTGATTAGGCTTGTGGTGCAGTAAGTTTATGTTTAGTTTACAAAATACAGCATTTCTAGCCTTATTTTAGACTTTCCTTGTCCTTTAATAGTAAAAGATGCGGGTTGAAAGTGTTGCTTCTTTAAAAAATGGTACTAGTATGGTTGTAACAGACACAGAAAAGGCAAATGTGCAAAATCAGTTATTTTTTTTAGTGTATACAAAAGAGGAGTCAGAGTTCCCAGGCTCACTTCATAGCTGCACTGATAGCTCAGCGCAATCTAGTCAGTGGCTGACTTAGGATATGATTAATAGAACTTTTGTCACATGCAGCTCCCTAAATGTAAACAAGGCACCAGGGCCATACACCCCTGGGTTCTAAAAGAGCTTAATTTAGTTTTAGACAGGACCCTATTTCTGATTTTCTCAGATTCGCTTTCATCTGTATGGTACCTATGGACTGGAGAAAAGCTGATGTGATTCCAATTACGATCTCAGCCTGGCAATTATAGGCCAGTAAGTTTGACATCTGTGGTGGGCAAATTATTTGAAGGCTTGTTAAGGGATCACATTCAAAAATTTGTCCTAGTGAATGGCATTATGAGCAGCAATCAGCATAGCTTTATGAAGGATAGGTCCTGTCAGACAAATTTGATTACTTTTTATGATGAGGTAAGTAAGATGCTGGACAGTGGGAGAGCAGTAGATGTGATCTGTTTGGATTTTTGCAAGCCGTTTTCATTTTCATGTAGCATCATGTGCTTCTGAAGGAAGCACCGACAACGAATCGTTTAAAATGTTGCAAAAAACAGTCAGTGTATTGAGTCTTAATTCAATTGGCTTTGTTGTTTGGACCTGTTCCAGCTGCATTTAGGGGTTGGTTTATGTGGAGAGCCTAGTGATTGGATCATTGGGTAATTGATGCGTATATTTGACTGGTGGACATATGTTTAAATACCTGTGTATAGCTCTCTACATTTAGCCTATGACTAAGGGGCAGATTTACTATTGGTCGATTTTCGAATTGAAAAAAATTCGAAATTCGACCATGTGAATAGGTAGGGAAGTAAAATCCTTTTCCACAATTCGATTGGTCAACGATCAAATAGGAAAAATTCAATCAAAAATAAAGAAACCCAATTTGGTAGTTTGATCTGGTGAACTAGGTGGTCGAATAAAAATTTAAAGGGGAAGTACTTCAACAGTCGAATAGCCGAATATTCAAATGAAATTTTATTCGAATTATTCGAATCATTTGATCGAATCAAAATTCACTGGTCGAAAGTGTTCTTCAAAAACTTTTGAAAATTCAAATCTTTTTGAAAATTCGATCAAACTTCGAATCTTTCATGTGAATTTAGTAAATCTGCTCCTAAGTGTTTGTAACATGAAATGTGTAAGGCTGTGGTCACAATAAATTCTTCTTACTTTGCTTCAACAACCTTGTGGAAGATTGCCTTTATTTCCATAGAATTTTCCACTATTATTTAACTTGTTAATGAATGACTTATGGCAGGGTATTGTAAGTAATGTATCAGTGTTTGCAGATGACACAAAACTATCCAGCCCAATTAATTCCATCCAGGATGCAGCAGCCTTGCAACAAGATCTTGACAAACTGGCAATATGGACAGCTAAGTGGCGAATAATATTCAATGTTTATGAATGTAAAATCGTGAACCTGGGACGCAAAGTAATCCAAGCCACTTATACCCTTAATGGGACTGCACTAGGCAAATCCATAATGGAAAAGGACCTTGGAGTCCTTGTAGATAATAAACTTGGCTGTAGCAAGCAATGCCAGTCAACAGCATCAAGGGCAAATAGGGTCTTGAGCTTTATTAAAAGGGAGCATTGATTCACGGCAGGGTCATCCAGCGCTCCTCTCGGGCTTCACTTAGTTGATCCAATATAAAGAATTGGGCAAACAATGTATATTTTCAAATTGACCATTAGGGTCCACGTGTGGCTCACCGTTGAATGCTCTTTGGCTGGGTGCGTCGTTCCCCAGACCCCTAATTTAAACCTTGGAGGTGGCACAATCTTTCCGATCTCCCCATATGTTGGTCCAGATATATATGTGAAGATAATATATGAATAATGAGTCTTACCCCAATGTTGCTGTGACCTGGGTGCCGCCGCCCCAAGTCCGTCACTAAAAAGAAAGTAATCAGAACATCAATTATTCGAGCAGCGCACTCCAGAGCCACTTTAAGGAATTGTACTACTTCAGATCACCGGTAAAATCAGACAATCTTTACTTATAATATGCAAATTACAAACATGGTGTCTGAAGACTCTATGAATATGCTATAAAGAGCTATGGAGATGTGGAATTCTCTCCCTGAATCAGTTGTACAGGCTTTTCTCGATGAAAAAATCGTACTTTTTCCTTCGAGCCTCCGAAAAATTCGTATGATTCGAACGATGAAGGCATTCAATCGTACGAATGGTATTCAAGCAAGTCTTAGCAAAAGAAGCCTATGGGGGTGGGGGGGGGTTCCCATAGGCTTCTATTGGTATTCAGTAGGTTCAATCTGGCGAAGTAAGCATTCAAAGGATTTTAAAATCCTTCGATCATCGAATAATCGAATATCCGATCATTCGATCTATTCGAAAATTCAGTATTCGATGATCGAAGAGGCCAAATTTGCATATTCGAATATCCGAAAAAATCGTACAAATCGGTATTTGATCAAATTTGATCGAACTTCGAATCCTTCACGTGAATTTTGTAAATTTGCCCCTAACACACTGGTACATTCTTATTTTTTTTACACAAAATGTCTCCTTTAATTAAGTATTTAGTTCTCTTTTAAGAAGGGGCTGGATGTTGTTTTAGCCATCATAGATCATAGTACAAGTTGATATAGGGACATGTCCGATTGCCGTTTTGAAATCAGGAAGGAGTTTTCTCACCCTCTGAGGTAAATCGGAGAGGCTTCAAATGGGGCTTTTTGCCTTCCCCTGGATTAACTAGCCCTTAGGCAGGTTAAAATATTGAACTTGATGGATGAGTGTCTTTTCTTCAACAAAACTTACTATGCAACAGTTGTAGCAAAACTTTCATATAATTTGTAAATAAGCTCTTAACATGTTACATTTAAGCATCTGTAACTGCATCTGTGCTGGAATGTGTAAAGTTTATAAACGAAAAACCTACAAAAAGTATCATGTGTTTCAACCTTAAAGCACCTTTTCATGGCTGTGAGTTTTATCATGAGAAAACATATGGGGAACCTATTTCGTATCTTTATTAGATACAAATCTTCGCTCCCAATTCCCAGCGTAAAAAGTGTATATTAAAAACAAATTTTAAAATGTAATGACTATGGCTAACGTGGTGGTACTCTATCGTTCCAAAACAGCGTTCACTTTTCAGGCTAAGTTTTCGTAACTCAAAGCCGTAAACCCGCAATTCCTTACGTGCTTACACAACATAACACAACCTACAGTACGTAATCCTCGCCCTACTTCTTATCCGAACTACTTCCTGACGCGTATCGTTCATGCCCCTTTTTTGGGTCAGCTGACCCATACCGCCATTGTCCCTATATATTACCAGCTGTTGACGTCAGCGGTCTCTTCCGCCTGTTTGTCTGCTGTGAGGCAGACTGTTTGCATCGTCCTAAACCAGTCCCGTGAAGAAAATCCATCGCCATCTGCCACAATGGTGAGCGGGAATGGGTGATATTTAGTTCGTTGCTGTTTTTCATAAGTCTTCGGGCATCAATCTATTTTTAGATGCCACGGGGAACGGCGCTGTCTTTTTTTTCAGTGTTAGGCCTAGAAAATGGCAGTCATTGTTGCGTGTCGTAAAGCCGATTTGGAAGCGAAACGCGAATTGTAGATTTTCTGTTTGGCGCGAACTTGTATATGCTCTTCTAGTAAGCGACAACTTTTCCAGCGTTAATTAGAACACGGGAAGTTTAGGCATTTTCCCTAAACTCGACAGAATCTTTCGAACCATTTGTTCTGGCTTGTCGGAGCAACGTATTCTTCTGTAGGAGCCCTCGTTATTCGGCGGTAGTGGTATATTGCCGCCTCTACCACCAAAGAGCAGCGAAAGACCCTAATATGCGTTTTATTTCTTTGCCGTCCTGACGTGGCAAGGTATAGGTTGTTGCGCAATTGCTGTTATGGTCCTACGTCAACTGATGGCCATTTATAGAAGTTGCCCATAAATGCGAGATTTCATCTCGACAAAGTATGCGCACAATTTTTTTCTCGTTTGGATGCAACTTAAATAGACCCCCCCCCCCCACCCTACAAAATAAATACTCTGTCCCTTCAGCAGCTGTAATTTCTTAATATTCTGTATGCATGTCTATAAAGTTACCTTTACTCATGGGTGTGGTGCTGTGAAATGCTACAACAGCCCTATATGATGATGTACGCAGTTGCCCTGTATTATAAAAAGAATATGCTCAAATTTTATGGTATTTTCCTTAGTCTTGGTAGGATGACTTGCCAGTTGCCTTTCCAAATACCCTGTTGTCTAATGCAAGGGTTGAAGGTCTTGTTAAAATGCGCTTGAGAGGCTTTCAGCATCTTCTGTGCATCATGTGTCCTGCATCTGAGACTTTCTTCTGAATGCAGTTTTATGACACCGTATGGTGTTAACTAGAAATGTATTCATGTAAACAGTCTTGTGATGTAAGTGCCCAGCTAAATAAAGTGGGCTATGCTTAAATATTCCCTTGCATAATTCAGACCTGGTATATGCAGCTTTTAAAATAAAATGGTGCATTGGTTGTGTAGCCATGTCCTGTGGAACTTATTGTCTCTCATATTTACAGGTGAACTTCACGGTAGACCAGATTCGTTCCATCATGGACAAGAAGGCGAACATTCGTAATATGTCGGTCATTGCCCATGTGGATCACGGCAAATCTACTCTGACTGACTCACTGGTGTGCAAGGCCGGTATCATTGCCTCTGCCAGGGCTGGTGAGACACGTTTTACGGACACCAGAAAAGATGAGCAGGAGAGATGCATCACCATCAAATCAACGTGAGCTTTGATATATGTAAAAGCTTCTCAGCCTGGGTAATCCTGGCTATATCTGGACTGCTTCTGTTTTATATACTTTAAAAGAAATTACCCACAAACTGATATATATTTAAATATTGCCCTTTTACATCTCTTACCTTGAACCACCATTTCATGATGCTGTGTGCTTCCAAAAATCACCTGACCAGAAATAATGTAGCTTTGTGACAGGAAGTGAGAGCAAAAGAGAGCCTTGTCTGTTAATTGACTCCTATGACCCAACAAGTGGTGTTTTTGTTTGCACTGTGAATCGTAGGATCCAATGGAGCAGCCCTTGATTTTTAAAATGACGACTTTCTATTTAGTATCACCCAATGGCATATACTTCTAAAGCATATTATGAAAATTGTTTGTTTACATATGAACCATTTTATGTACTGTTTGAGACCTACTTTTGGGGTACAACTATACTTAATATGCCAGCTTTTATAATAACTTGCAACTTGGGGTACCCTGTGGCTCAAAATAATGAGCTTGGGGGGCAGGGGCAGTCCACCAGAACTTCACTCTAGTTGCATTCCCAGAATGCTGTTACATTGTTGGTGAAAATATAACTACCTCTGTTAAAGGAGACTTGTTTGAAAAGTAACAATGTACCAGTGCATTATACTCTTTAGATATAGAAGAATTGTGTTTAAAGTAGTGTTTCAGTCTGGTTTATTGAATATTTCTGCAAAACCCCTAATCTTTCCCTTCGCTTCCACTTTCTGCTCCCTGAATTCCCAGTCTGAGCAGGGGAGCCGGTGGCTCTCCGCTCACTGCACTGTAGGACAGGAACCAATTGGCAGCTAGCAGGACCTGATAGGGAACTGAAGCCTGTCTGTGCTTGGGTGACTGCAGGACTGTGATTGGCTGTCCTCCTCCTACTGTGCTTCTGGCAGGGACCGTTGGGGCACTCCCACCCCTCATTTGAATCACAGGGACCAGAGAAATCTATAGGGAGCTCCAATAAAGGGGCTATTTTTAAAGACATTAATATTTAGCACCATGTAAAAGAAACACCATATACTACTCACAATTGCCTACAAAATTTGGATTTTTTCGTTTATCCTATGTCTCCTTTAAATACCATACTGAATTTGTGGTTTGCAGAGCAATCTCTCTATTCTACGAGCTTTCTGAGAATGACTTGGCTTTTATCAAGCAAAGCAAAGATGGTTGTGGCTTTCTTATAAACTTGATCGACTCCCCTGGCCATGTGGACTTTTCCTCTGAAGTGACTGCTGCTCTTCGTGTCACAGATGGTGCCTTAGTTGTAGTGGACTGTGTTTCTGGTAAGGAGTTTGTCTAAACCAATATTACACTTTAATCCTACTACAGGGAATATGACTTCTAATACTCATAACCACAAGTCACTAAAAGCCCTGCAGTATGTAAAGTACACGGGAGCTATAAATCAGTTTTAAAAAGTAATGTTTAACACTGAATTGTCACTGGATGTGTTCACTCCTGCAAGGCTGCAGTTGCCAATTTTCCAACACTTGTGTTGGAATCGTGCATGTACCACTTGTGAAATACTGCATAACTGTGCATTAGGCTGCCCATATTGTGCAATCTAAATCTTTGGTGAAAAGCTATACAGTATGCACAATATTGATCTGTGCTATAGCACTGGATCCTAAATTGCAATCAAAAACTTTGGCTACATATGGAATGACAGCCAACTTCAACCACTGCTTAAAGGAAAAGTTAATTTTTTTTTATCTGTAATTTTGCTCTAAACATCTCCCCAGATTAATGTACCTTAGTCCCTGCTGCAAGTCTGCTCTGGTTTCTGTTATCAGCAGCTTTTTTCCCCTTCTTCCTGGTGCAGTGAAGCCCTGCCCCATAGCTTACTGAGCAGTCCATTTGCATGCTATGACATAGCAGAGAGGAAGGGGGAGCCTGTGTGCACCAGCAGCTTTTTATTTTCTCATGTGCACTCTGCACAAATCCCTGAACCTTTACTATTAATTACAAATACTGCCAATCTATTTCTAATACATTCCACTGTACCCTAATGATTAGTATGCTAGTTTCCCCCAGCATCACTATAATTTCTTGCATAAGGCTCTGAACATTCACTCTAATGAACAACTCCCAGAACAGGCTGCCATTCTGATTCTATATAAAATCCCCACTTGCCATTCTAACTGATAATAAATCAGCTCCCTCAGTCTCATCAACAATCACTTGCACAACCACCATAGTTAATCTGTCAGTAAGCATAAATGGAAAAAGTTAAAAATCAAATCATAAATTGATCAGTAAATGAGACAAGGGGACACATGAATGATTTAATAAAACTCTGTAAAAAATCCGCTTTATTCTTTACATAACCAGGCTGAAAATCAGGCATGGCAATCAATAGCATTATAAAATGTGTTATAAATTGGGAAAGGGCTGTTAATTTACCTACAGTGCATCAACAGTGTTAGAGAAATATTCCTCTCAGTGCTGCTGTGATATGGAATGAACCAGAACGAGCAGGGAGTGCACATGAGAAAAAAAGCTGCTGGTGCACACACTGGCTCCCCATTCCTCTCTGCTATGTCACAGCATGCAAATGATTTCCACGACTAGTCAGATGACAGCTCGGTAAGATAAGGGGCAGGGCTTCACTCTGCAGCAGGAAGAAGGGGAAACAAGCTGCTAACAGAAACCAGAGCAGACTTGCAGCAGGGACTAAGGTACATTAATCAGGGGGGGCTGTCTAGAGGAAATTTACAGATGGGAAAAAAAACCCATTTACTTTTTCTTTAAAATCTATATATGGAAGCCTGACTGGTTATGGTTTCCTATATAGATTGAGCAGGGTTACTTACCCTGTTTAGGGGTTACATCAACTATCGATGCAGTTTTCTCCTGGCACACTTATTTACCCCCTAAGCATTTGATAGAGCTGCTTCTTTGACAAAGTGGACACTGGTAAGTATGGCTGCTATTTCTGCAGATAACTTGCTAAAACTTGTGAACCAAGGCAGAGGACTGGTTGTCATATGAAACCTCTTCAGCCTATAAATCAACTAAATCTAAAATACAAATTTTCGACTAAATGAAGAGCAACATTGAGAACTAAGAGCATTTTGTGTAATCCATTGTACAAAGCTGTAAAACATTGTTGCTTTTATATAGGTTTTGTGGATTGTAAATGGCCTTTGTATACTTAAGTTTTTTGTTTACGTTTTATTAAAAAAAAATTAACAGGTGTCTGTGTGCAGACTGAAACAGTGCTTCGTCAAGCCATTGCAGAGCGTATCCGCCCTGTCTTGATGATGAACAAGATGGATCGTGCTCTTTTAGAGCTGCAGCTGGAGCCCGAGGCGCTCTATCAAACTTTTCAGCGCATTGTTGAGAATGTTAATGTTATTATTTCCACCTATGGTGAAGGAGAGAGTGGACCTATGGGAAATATCATGGTGAGTGTAGCAACCTTAATTGATGGGTGTTTGTTGTATAGCATATTTTTTTTTTTTTTTTTCAAAAGTGAACAAGTATGCTATACAAATAAATTTCCATTAAAAATATGGTCTTTCTCTTTACGTTATCTCTTAATAGATTGACCCTGTTCTTGGCACAGTTGGTTTTGGCTCTGGTCTGCATGGCTGGGCTTTCACACTAAAACAGTTTGCGGAGATGTATGTTGCAAAATTTGCAGCAAAGGGTGAAGGCCAGCTAGCTGCAGCAGAACGGTGCAAAAAAGTGGAGGACATGATGAAGAAGCTGTGGGGTGATAGGTAAGCTATTGTGTGAAGTGTTTTGTCTAAAAAATTGTAGTCTCTACAACTACTTGTGGATAATTGGCTTTTTAACAGGTATTTTGACCCTTCAAATGGAAAGTTCAGCAAATCTGCAGCAAATGCTGATGGCAAAAAACTTCCTAGAACCTTCTGCCAACTTGTATTGGATCCAATTTTCAAGGTATGATTACTTCAGACTCTTTAGATGGGAAGCTGCAATTGTTGGAACAACCATATAGAATCTTAAGAATAAGACTGAAGGAGAACAATACCTTTTCTAAAGACACTTGTGAAAACCCACCACCCTCCTGAAACTCTGCAATAAAAAAAATTGAATACCCACATAGGAACACTTCCTCCAAAGCCGAGTCAGCTGCCATCATCTATGCTCAGTCACATCCTGCATTCCCATTTCATCCCATACATGTACTATTAAACTTTGCGAAATCAGTCACATGGAATGTGCACACACAACCTCACTTGCTTGAAAGGGAACATCTCAAAAATGGTTTTAATGTACACTTAATCTCCAATTTAGCTATTCCCTTGCATCAGTCTGTTCATCTCCATAATGTGTGGTTTTTGATCTGAGGGAAAAATGATGACTTAATTCTTCACTTTGACCTGAAAGCAAAGATGAAATCATATAGTCTGATCTTCCTCGGATAATTGATGGATAAGCAAGTCAAAACAATCATTTCATTCTTTTTGCTTAGGTATTTGATGCAATCATGAATTTCAAGAAAGAAGAAACTGCCAAACTGATTGAGAAGCTAGACATCAAACTTGACAGTGAGGATAAGGACAAAGAGGGAAAACCATTGCTTAAGGTAATATGGTAATTCAGTGCACTGCATAAAGTAAATGCCAAAAAACATCCTCAATCTAGATCTGATGCCTTGCGCTGTAGTCAGATGTAACTTAAACCTGTAGATCAAGCTGCAGAAACTTGTGGTTTGTTGCATTAGCTTAACCATACTGGTTTTATGTAAACTCTGAATCTTTTACCAAGTTTACTCTTATTTCTAATCAGGCTGTTATGAGACGCTGGCTTCCAGCTGGAGAGGCTCTTCTGCAGATGATTACCATCCACTTGCCTTCACCAGTGACTGCTCAAAAATACCGTTGTGAATTGTTGTATGAGGGTCCCCCAGATGATGAAGCTGCCATGGGTAAGTGTATGTGAATAAAAATGTTTAGGATGTAACCTTCTAGATAACAAAATAAAGTTAAACATCCCACTGACCTAAGCCAGTGGCAAATTTGCTTTGTACTGACTAACCGGCTAATGTCTGAAACAGGAATAAAGAACTGTGACCCTAAAGCCCCTCTAATGATGTACATCTCAAAAATGGTGCCAACCACTGACAAAGGTAGATTTTATGCCTTTGGAAGAGTTTTCTCAGGTGTGGTATCCACCGGCCTTAAAGTCCGGATTATGGGACCAAACTTCACTCCAGGCAAGAAGGAGGACCTTTACTTAAAACCCATTCAGAGGTTGGTAGCTGTACTTCAGTGATAACAGTTTGTCAATAAACCTTTTTTAGGCACTTGTATAATAAGCTCCTTCTGACCTAACTGTAAATACTATACTGAAAAATCAGGTATATGGCAATTTGCATTACATTTAAAGATTTGACTACTGGCAAACTAAAGTTTGTGTAAATCAAATGTAAGTGTCCAATAAGTTTACCTCTTTCACACTTTACTTCCTAAGTTTTTCTGTGAAACTCAAGTTCCTCTAAGTAATCACCGCATAGATTGTTAGCCCTTGTTGGCAGGGCAGTTAATGCCTATTGTATCCATGTAGATTCTGTACCCTTGTATACTACACTGAATGTTGTGGCTTTATAAATGTAGTAATATGCTTTTATTTTCTTAGGACCATTCTGATGATGGGAAGGTATGTGGAACCCATTGAGGATGTGCCATGTGGAAACATTGTTGGTTTAGTTGGAGTAGATCAGTACCTGGTTAAAACCGGAACAATTACTACCTTTGAACATGCACACAACATGCGTGTTATGAAGTTTAGTGTCAGCCCTGTTGTGAGAGTTGCTGTGGAAGCAAAGAATCCTGCTGATCTCCCGAAGTTGGTTGAGGGTCTGAAACGTCTAGCTAAATCAGATCCCATGGTGCAGGTGCGTACAAGCAGAGTGATGCAAGTGCATACAAGCAGTGATGTAACATGTGGTTTCAGGTTTTGTAATATTTTTCTCTTAAACCCTGTGCAGTGCATCATTGAAGAATCTGGTGAGCATATCATTGCAGGAGCTGGAGAGCTGCACTTGGAGATTTGCCTGAAGGATCTTGAGGAAGATCATGCCTGCATTCCAATAAAGGTTAAAAAAAATGTTTACATACATGACCTACAGTCTTTAGAAAAAGCACTGCTTAATTCAATGTATAAAACAGAACTGTATGGTGGATCACTCACTGATCTTTACATAAGACATGCTCTACTCTAGATATAAAGCAGATTACACAGGGCTTGGCTGCAGCAACAATGCAAATCGACATCAAGCCTAAATTGGCATTGAAAGCCATTAAGAGCAAACTGATGTTTGATTTTGAAATCTGACATGGGGCTAGACCTGTTATATCCTACTTTCCTTCAGCCATGTGGCCTGTGCTCTGAAACATGTCTCTGTATATTGGCAATTTAGGGTGGCATTGCCCCTTTCCTCACCCAGCAGCCCATCTGGACAATGGGAAGGTAACAAGATAACTTCCCTTCATAAAAGAAAATATAATTTAGGAATAAACTCAAACAAATCATTACAGAATTGCTTTCTGTTTAAGGCTAAAGTAGGCTAGAAACTTTGTACATTGTTTTGGGCTCTTTACACAGCCCCAGGCAACTGCCCTTTAGCAGTGAAGAGCTGTACCTTTAAAGATGCCCACTTGCTCCCCATCTTCTGTTCGTCGATTCCGTGTCCATGGTCTGTCCTGTCTGTTCCTTATCTGAGGGACAGACTCAAAATATATGCAGTCACAATATTGGGCTAATTAAGAAGAGATTTACAAGGTCTGCTCAGAAACCAGTGCAACTAGCATCAGAATTTCATAATCCTCCACATAGCATCTGCTTATATTACAGGCCAACCTGTATTTCTGATTTAAAATTTGCAATGCCCCCAGCTTCAGAACAGCTGCTTAGTCCACTGTACATGAGTGTCGCATGAGTGATAAGTTTGAAGTCCTGGATTGCTTTGCTGCTAGTGAGAAACTGACATTTTAGTCTGGTGCAGTATATAAAATCTGGCATTTTTAGACTTGGGGTTTAGGTCTAGTTTAAAAAAGTCTTCCCACAATCCCAATATACATAGTTTGCATATTTTCAAAATCCAAAGTACACCTTGTATTGACCTGATCTCCTGCAATTTCTCCAAATCCTTCTGCAAGGATGTGACTGATAACTTGGTAGATATTTTAATGCCTTCCAAGGAATTAACTTTGTAAGGTTTCTTGTCCACTAAAATTCTGGTAAATGTACAAATGGCACCACCAAGATTTGTTCTTAAATTAGAATGCCTTGTTTGGATTGCTTTACAAACCTCCTGCGTTCTTTGCACCCAAGGAAAGTTGAGTAGAAGTGTCTATAAAAATTTGTATGTGCTACATATAAATCAAATACCTGGATAATGTTTCTAAAGGACTGAATTACTAATCTAGAACCCAACTAAGAAACGGTTTAGTTCATAAGTGTCTTGCAACTAAATTTTTTTTTTTTTTTTTTTTTTTTAAGAAATCTGACCCAGTTGTATCCTACCGTGAGACTGTGAGTGAAGAGTCCAACCAGATGTGTCTGTCAAAGTCTCCGAACAAGCACAACCGTCTGTTTATGAAGGCTAGACCTTTCCCTGATGGTCTTGCAGAAGACATTGATAAGGGTGATGTGTCTGCTCGCCAGGAGTTGAAGACTCGTGCCCGCTACTTGGCTGAAAAGTATGAATGGGATGTAACTGAAGCTAGGAAGATTTGGTGCTTTGGTCCTGATGGCTCTGGGCCCAACATACTTACTGATGTTACTAAGGGAGTTCAATATCTGAATGAAATCAAAGACAGTGTTGTTGCAGGATTTCAGTGGGCTACAAAGGAGGTACGTTGATGGTCTTTTACCTCCCTCGTGTGGCATAAGCAGCAAAGAATAGCTTAATGATAACCAGGAAGCTGGTGCACATTGTATTTAATACAGAATTTTGCAGGGAAGTGCTGCCAAATGATTTGCATGTTCACTCCTTGGGTGTTTTCACAAGAATCTTGCATAACAGATTTTTAGTATCTGATGTTTTTCTCCAAACTTATGGTTTTGACTATCTCATGGGAAATGGTACATCTGGTTTCTGTTTTATGGAACATTTGGTTTGAAAGGCCTCTGCTGTTCTTCTGGTACACTGCCTTCAATCAACTGCTGACTGCCAACTTTCTGTACATTTGTTAAAATAGGGAATTTGTACCATTATCTTCAATTCAAAACCTTTAGGTTTTTGCTTAACCACTCCACTAATTGTCTTTTATTGTATATTTCTAAACTTAGAAAATGTGTAGGAGCCTACTTTCAAGAACTTGTTTGTAGAATGCTCAGTCCCCTCATGGAGGTACAAATTGCCTCTTGATGGCAATTTGATAGTATCCTATTTTATGCTGGCTTTGGTCATATGAAGCAATGCCATATTGCAATCTATATAACATATGTACATGGTATAATGTTAATTCCCTCAATTTTCAGGGTGTCTTGTGTGAAGAAAATTTGAGAGGTGTTCGTTTTGATGTCCATGATGTAACGCTTCATGCTGATGCCATCCATAGAGGAGGAGGACAGATCATTCCAACTGCACGCCGTGTCTTGTATGCTTGTGCGTTGACTGCTCAACCACGTTTGATGGAGCCAATCTATCTTGTAGAAATTCAGGTGAGCACTATGCAATGTATTTAGCAAAATTGTCAAGCAAAACCTAGACTTGCACTAATATTTATTTTTCTCTTCCTGTAGTGCCCCGAGCAAGTCGTGGGAGGAATCTATGGAGTCTTGAACAGAAAGCGTGGGCATGTCTTTGAAGAATCCCAGGTGGCTGGAACACCAATGTTTATTGTTAAGGCTTACCTGCCTGTAAATGAGTCATTTGGTAAGTCAAAAACTTGTCTGTTTTTTAAGAATCTAACACTAGAGCCAAGCTTCCTGCCCTACATTTTCACCCTAACATTTTGGTACACTAATTATGCTCTGTTTTTTATACTTTCTCCCAGGTTTCACTGCTGATCTAAGATCAAATACTGGTGGTCAGGCCTTCCCTCAGTGTGTGTTTGACCACTGGCAAATTCTTCCTGGAGATCCTTTCGATAACACCACCAGGCCTTCCCAAGTAGTTGCAGAGACCCGGAAGCGGAAGGGCTTGAAAGAAGGTGTTTCAGCCTTGGATAACTTCCTTGACAAGCTGTAAATTCATTATTGCTTTACTCTGGTCAGCAGAATTGATTAGGTGAAATGAACTTTACCCAAAAGATGTCTACATTCCCTGCAACATTCTGTTGGAACCCTGAATATGAATCTCTCCTTGGCATGATCATACCTTTCTATTTATTCTGGATGGGTAGCTTCTGCTCTCAACACATCCTGGATGGCTGGCAAAGTAAATGTGTATTGGAGGGTTTATGGGAACTGGGCAGAATGTAGAGCAAATATGTAATGCAATAAAAGTATGACTTAATGGTGCCATTAAACAATTTAATCTGGGTTTTTCTTCTGCAGCAATGTAAATTATTTCTTAATCCTGTAGAGGCACTTGCATGTTTAGGGTGCCTAACAGATCCACTATCCCTTAAAGGGGCCACTAGCATTTTACTTTTTAAGTGTCCCACAATTTCTGGGTTAGACATGCTTTCAAATGGCAAGGAAACAAACCTGTTTAGGGTGAGATGGGTTAAAATTTGTCAAAGCTCTTCACTAGGCAAGGCATGCAGAGCAAAGCCTTCTGAAAACAAAAGGTATTTCTAATGCTATACACGCAACACTGCCGTAACCCTTTGTTTTGAAACCTTTTGTTATCTCATTTTAGTTGCCTCTCCTGGGGGAGGTTATTTAGGAAAACTATACATTATGCTTGAGCCGCCTTGAATTGCATGCCCAACAAAAGATTGATAAAGAGCAATTGTTAGGTAGGATTGAAGGGCCATTCTAAGAGCCACCATTACCAGATTTTTGAGTTTCTCCACTAGGTCTAATTCCCAAAAAAGAATTGGGCTCCTTTTAGATTGATAATCGCCTGTCATTTCCTAAAGGTTTATCCATTAAAGAGGACCAGTCACCCCAAAAAAATATTCAAAATCATTTTCACATTGGTCAAGCAAAATTAACATTACACTATACATTTTTTAATCTTGTTTCTTCAGTCTGGGAATTCATAATTCTAGCAAGCAGGCAGAAGCCATTTTGTGGACACTGTTAAGGCAAGCCTTGCATCATCTCAGAATCTTGTTTGTTCACCAGAATGGGGGACCTGATGTCCATCCCCATGTCCTGGCTACACAATTAAATGGTTAAGAGAACTGGGGGAATGTGTGGGGAGCAGTGGCTTCTATGAAGTGCTGAATGGAAAGTGAAAGTAATTATCTGCCCCGCGTGCAATATTTGACAGCTGAGATTTTTAAATGAGCTTAAACAGCTATGAATGCTTTAATAAAAAAAATGTGAAATTGGGTTTCAGGTTTAATTTGAAAAGGACTTTTCTCCAAGTCATCTTGGGGGACACGGACAATGGGTATAGCTGGTATCACTAGGAGGCAGGACACAACCTTAAAGAAACGGACTCCTCGTCCACTGGCTATACCCCCAGCAGGCAGAGCTAAGGTCAGTTTGAGTTGTGTCCTCCGGAGGATAGGACTTCTAGCAATTCTCTGCTCAGCTTTTGCTGGCAATTTGGGGTTGTGTTGGTCTCTTTACCACTGTGTAAAAGACTCTGTAGCACACTACGTGGGATCTGCTGCCGGGGTCACAGGGTGCTGTGCACAGACCACCTAGCCACCTTCTCTCCTTCCCTCAGGAGACCAGGCTAGCTGGCAGAGAGCAACACCCTCTGCATCAGCAGCAGGGACAGGTAAGTGGGGTTCTCCCTGATATTTTTTTTATATATCTCCCACCCATTCCACTCCTCTATGCTGACATATGAGAGGTGCTCCTGCACTATGATATGTGGAACAGAGCTCTATACTTCACCTGAAGCTTATTCTCAGGTACACGAATATTTGTGTGTGATGTCATGCTCCTTTTTGGTGCGCTCTCAAGTCTCGCGAGACTAACGGTGGCCATTTTGACTGCGCTTCCACCACTGCACGGTGCTGAAACGCCAGGGACACGGCAGACAGAGCCACATCAAGCAGAATCTCCTCTCACACTAGGGCTGAGCAAATCTGCAGGGCACTTCCAGAGTCTCACTCTCTCCTTCCTGGCATACAGGTTAGTATCCGAGCTTTTCACTGAGGGCATTAGCCTCCCTATATTGACACACCAAATTGGTACCATGTCTGAGGGGCCCAGTGACAGACTTTTTCCCAGAGCAGCACCATCCACTGCTATAAAATACTTGGCTTGTGCCAAATGCCACAAACGTCTGCCTAAAGGGCACAATAGTCCCCTATGCAGCAAGTGTGAGCCGCTTAGGCCAGACCCGGAGCCCGCAGTGTCTCCTCCTCTGCTGAACCAGGCCCCTCAGGACGACCATCCAGTCTCCAGCAGGGAGTCTTTCCCCCTCATAGAAGGCAGGCTACGCCTGAATGGGCATCTCAATTGGCTACAGGAATACCCAAGTTAGCACAGTCCTTAGACAAGCTGGTAGCCTGTTTGGACAATCCTAGGCCCAAACCCTCTAAGCGCAGAGCGCCTTCTCCATCTGATGATGATAGTGACTCCAGACACTCACTTTCACCTCTTCTGTAGTCGAGGGATGACCAACCCCTCTCTGAGGGAGAGCTTTCCTCTGAGTCAGAGAATGAAGAAGAATCACTTCGCCATTCCTCCGAAGTAGATTCACTGATTGCCTCTGTGCTAGAAACACTGCACTTACAAGAGCCACAGGCTTCGGCCGCGCCATCTAAGTCGCTCTTCAAGAGGCACAGTAAAACAGCTTCTGTATTCCCTTCTCATTCCCAGCTAGACCACATCATACAGCAGGAATTGGACAAGCCAGAGAAACGTTTCCAGCCTAACCGCCGTTTATCTATCGGTTTCCAACGGAACACATAGATTAAATGGTCATCCCCTCCCTCGGTGGACGCACCTGTATCTAGGCTATCTAAAAGCACAGACCTGCCGGTCCCGGATGCTTCTTTGTTCAAAGACTCTATGGACAAGAAGTTAGATGGACTATTACATTCCACGTTTATAGCCTCGGGTTCTTCACTCAGGCCCATACTGGCCACAGCCTGGGTGAGCCGTGCAATGCAATCCTGGTCCGACTCTCTCCTTACTGCTATTGCTGAGGGAGCTCCTCGCCATGAACTTTCCCAATGGGCTTCCCAAATCAAGGAAGCCAACAACTACATCTGTGAAGCGTCTCTGGATGCAACACAGGTCGTCAGCAGAGCTACGGCACTCGCAGTAGCTGCCCGCCGCTCCCTCTGGATGAAACTATGGTCGGCTGACCTTTCCTCCAAGAAATCGCTGACCTCCATCCCCTTCAAGGGTAAACTTCTCTTTGGGCCCGACCTGGACAAGATCATCAGTCAGGCCACTGGTGGCAAAAGTACCTTACTACCGCAAACCAGAACACGTTTCGAAAAGGAAGGTTTTTACATGGCCCTCAGTCCAAAACCACGGGTTCCACCCCTCCACGCCAGTCTTTCACAGGCAGAGGGCGCTTCATCCCTAACACCCAGTCAGTCTATGAACTTCTTGGGCATGAGGTTCAACACACAGACAAGGAGGATATCGCTCCCACCAGAGAAAGCGACTCACCTCCGAGTGCTAGTACGAAACTTGCTTCAAAAGCCGCGACACACGGCGAGATCCTGCATGAAGGTGTTGGGAGTCATGGTCGCTACCATAGAGGCAGTTCCATTCGCCCAGTTCCATCTAAGAGACCTCCAGCTGAACATTCTCAATGTATGGAACCGGAGATTCCAACTACAGGAGATCTCTCTCCTCAAACGAGGTTGTCCCTTCGCTGGTGGTTAGACCTGAATCACCTCTCTCAGGTGAGAACCCTAGGGGAACCCCTTTGGCGCATCCTCACCACAGACGCGAGTCTATTCAGATGGGGAGCAGTTCTAGAGAACAGAACAGCACAAGGGAAGTGGAGTCCAACCGAAAAACTTTTGCAAATCAATCTGCTCGAAATTCGAGCAAGTTCTGTGTGTTGCGGCGCACTCCATAAACAAGGTCACAGGATTGCCTTTGTTTTCATCCGATAAAGTCTTTTTATTTCAACATTTGATTAAAAAATGCATGCAGCTTACAAGGTCTTGTAAGCTGCATGCATTTTTTAATCAAATGTTGAAATAAAAAGACTTTTTTATCGGATGAAAACAAAGGCAATCCTGTGACCTTGTTTATGGAGTGCGCCGCAACACACAGAACTTGCATTTTGACTGTCTCCCTTAGCGACTGACTCGGGGCGGCTGCACCCGGGTCACTACATCCAGCGGGTAAGCAGTTTTTCTTAAGAATTTGTTACAAGTTTACCGAATGATTGCAGAGGAGTCTGTCTGAGAATTGACTTCAGCGAAGGGTCTGGGGCTAATTGCACCTGGGCCACACTTGTTTAACGGTGAGATTTTACAAGCAACAGATTAGACCCACTGGGGATGTTTACATGCATAGAGTTATAGTTCCGTTAAAGATATCAGGGGTACTTTGTACCAATTGTTTGGATAGCATCGAAATTCGAGCAATACAACTAGTCCTGATCCATTGGCAACAGGAACTGAAGGGACAGGCTGTAAAAGTGCAATCAGAAAACTCCACGGCGGCAGCTTACATCAACCACCAAGGGGGAACAAGAAGCAAACTCATCTTCAGTTGGGCAGAGACCCACCAAGTCCAACTGTCCGCCATCTACATCCCAGGCCTACAAAACTGGGAGGCAGACTTCCTAAGCCGACAGTCCTTAGACCCCGGCGAGTGGTCGCTAAAAGACAAGGTCTTCCAAGAAATAACATAGATGTGGGGAATTCCGGAGGCCGACCTGATGGCGACCAGGCACAACAGAAAGGTTCCAGCATTCCTAGCCAGATACAGAGACCCACTTGCTCTGAGTGTGGATGCTCTGACCACCGCTTGGAAATTCAGTCTGGCCTAAGCCTTCCCACCTCTAGCTTTCATTCCCAGAACTATCAGGAAGCTGCAACGAGAACAGACCACTCTCATTCTGATCGCACCAAGGTGGCCTCAAAGGGCCTGGTTTACAGACCTACTCAACCTCTCCGTAGCAGAACCATGGACTCTGCCTCCACTTCCAGACCTTCTCTCTCAGGGACCTATCCGCCATCCAAATCCAACAAGCCTAAATTTGATGGCGTGGCTCTTGAGACAGAGATCCTGACCCGAAAGGGTTTCTCAAGGGCTGTGGCATGCACAATGTGCATAGCCAGAAAACCGGTCTCAGCAAGAGCATACCACAGGGTTTGGTCCACCTACCAACAATGGTGCACTAGGCATAAAACCAGTTTTCAAGTCCTTCTCAGTTCCCAATATCCTGGAATTCCTTCAGGAAGGGCTTTCCAAGGGCATGTCGCTCAGCTCCCTCAAATCTCAGCTTTCCGCCCTGTCAGTCCTTTTCCAAAGAAGACTAGCACTGATCCCAGATGTCAGAACCTTCATCCAAGGGGTGGCACACGTCGCACCTCCGATAAGACCACCAGCTCCCGTCTGGAATCTTATCTTAGTACTCAAGGCACTTCAACGACTGCCTTTTGAGCCCCTGGGATCTATCTCTCTACAGTGGCTCACCTGGAAGACTGTTTTCCTTTTAGCCATCTCCTCAGCAAAACGTGTCTCAGAACTCAGTGCTCTATATCCTGCAAACCTCCCTTCCTCACTTTTCACTGTGATCAAGCAGTCCTTCGCACAATTCCTTCCTTTTTGCCCAAGGTTGTTTCGGATTTTCATCTGAACCAAGAAATAGTTGTGCCATCTTTTTGTCCTGCACCAGCTAACCAAAAAGAAAAGGCTCTCCACACTCTGGATCCGGTGAGAGCTCTAAAGTTCTACTTGCACAGAGTCAAAGACATCCGCAAGTCGGATTCTCTACTAGTTGTCCCTTTGGGACCACACCAGGGATCCACGGCCACAAAACAGGCCATCTCCCGTTGGATCAAGCAAGCTATACTATGAGCTTACACAGCACAAGGCCAGGAACCTCCAAGTAGGGTTACGGCTCACTCTGCCAGAGGGGTAAGTACATCCTGGGCGTTCCAAAATCAAGCCTCAGCGGAACAACTGTGCAAAGCTGCAACTTGGACCTCGGTCCACTCTTTTTCCAAATTCTACCACTTTGATACCTTTGCGGCCTCTGACACCCGCTTTGGCAGAAAGGTGCTTCAGGCCGCGGTGGTTACCTCAACATAGGCCTCTTCCCACCCGTGCCTTAGGGGACAGCATTGGTACGTCCCCATTGTCCCTGTGTCCCCCAAGATGACTTGGAGAAAAGGAGATTTTGTGTACTCACCGTTAAATCTCTTTCTCTTCAGTCTCTTGGATTGAGGCCTTCACTCCGTCAGACATGATACTGTTAATGTTACAGTTCTAAAGTTTGGTTGTTACTGTTATTCTGATGACTTTGGTACAAACTGACCTAAGCTCCACGTGCTGGGGGTATAGCCATTGGAGGAGGAGTCAGTTTCTTTTTAAGGTTGTGTCCTGCCTCCTAGTGATACCAGCTATACCCATTGTCCCTGTGTCCCCCAAGAGACTGAAGAGAGAGATTTAACAGTGAGTACACAAAATTTCCTTTTATCATACAGATTTTTGTGTCTGGTCCACTTTGTGACGGGTCCACTTTAACGATGGGATTGATCCTGAGTTATGCACAGTGTGAAACTCCTCTTTTGATAAGATGCTTTTTTAATACTTTGGGAATGTGGGCAAGGAGCTTGGCTTGCTAAATCAGATATTGAATCAGCCTTCTGGTTATTAACCCTTTAAGTGCCACAGATCGTAGAATCTACGATCTGTGGCACAGTCTCTTGAAATGCCACAGATTGTAGATTTCAGTCCCTGGAAGCGAAGGAACGACATTACAAGCCGCACCTTTGCTTCCTGCTCATTCCCCCGCCCCTAGGCAACGAGCAGGAGGGGGAAATGAGCGGGCCCCTGGGCGCGATCGCCCAGGGGCCACAGAGGCAGGAGCGCAAAGAACACGTGCTTGCTGCTGCCTCTACTTCGCGCGGATAGAGAGATGCGTCATCAGGGACCCTCCTGCTCCTGTTTCAAAGCTCCTCAGCCAGCCTACACACAGGTTAGTGCAACACACACACAAAACACACAAACACACACATACACTTTACACTATAACACACGTAGATTTACACATACATACATTTTTGGGGGGATCAGGGGGGTTTCACACATTCACAACACTCACACATACTTGCACACGCACACACAGTCATACAACACACAATTTCCCTAGTGCACACACATATATACACACACACACAATTTTATGTTTTGTTTTTTTCTTACTGCATTATTTGACGGAAAAAAAATGTTTTATTGCCATTGCGAATAGTATATTTGCTAATCGCACTGCGCAATACCTTTTTTACGTTATTTCGGTGATTATACTGCAATTTTCGTGATTTTGGTACATTTTTAGTACATATTTAGCAATTCTATGGCATTTTATTGCATTTTTCAGGTGTTGTTCGCTTATTTATGTCCATAAAACCTATTTGGCCATGCTAAATTTGTCAAAGTTTCATTCTAACTGCTGATTATACTGGGCAAAAAAAAAAGGCATTGATTTTCGTATGTTTTTGTTGGATTTTAGTGATTTTTATACTATTCTCCACGATTCTTTGTTACTTCATTTTGCCCATGGAAAATTTGTCTGCTATATATCCATTTGGGGGA
>CM044431.1:99441037-99464526 GCA_024363595.1 Xenopus borealis
CTAGGGGGCTGTCCTCCTTCCCATCTCTCTGCGGAGGCGGCAAAAGCCGCCGAAGCAGAGCGATAGCTCAGCCACCAAAGAACACATTGCATACGTTCTTGGCGGTCTGAGCCTTTAACCGCCAGCACGTATAGAATACGTGCTTGGCGGTTAAAGGGTTAAAGTTGATTGTTTGTGTCTCTGGTGTTTGTCTGGCAGCTCAGCAATTCAGGTGCAGACTCTAAACTGATACAATTATGCAACATTTCATTGATACATTTTACAGCAACGTCTCTGGAGTATTAGCAACTATTGTATCAATTCTAACAGCTGCCTGTAATGAAACCCAGAGATTCTACTCAGCAGGGACAAAGATAAGAAATATGTCCATTAAATGTATTAGAACAGTATAGAACAGTTGGCGGGGCCCGAGACCCCCCTCCCAGAGCTGCTTTAGAAAGTGAAAAATTATACTTTACACTTGAAAAAGTCGTTATTTCTGGTGATCTATCTGAAAACAACTAGTTGTTTGAAGGTGAACAACCCCTTTAAGGACTGAAGTCTAAAACTGCACTGCATACTTCTGATGAGGTCTTACTAGGGATCTATAGAGGTATAATTATGTTTTTATCCCTTGAGTTTATGCTCTTTTTTATGGAAGACAGAGCTTTATTTGCTTTAGTAGCTACAGAATGACACTGCCCAGACAACTTGTAAGCTATAAAACCCCAAGATCCTTCTCAATTAAGGAAACTGCAAACACACTGCCATTGTGTGTATAACTTGCATTTATATTATTGTTCCAGTGAAAAACCTTGCATTTCTCAACATTGAACCTCATTTTCCAGTTTGCTGCCCAGTTTCCCAACTTAGACAAATCACTCTGCAGAGTGGAGGCATCCTGCATGGAACCTATAGTTCTGCACAATGTAGTATCATCTACAAAAATAGAAAGCGTACTTTCAATGCCCACATCCATTAATAAACAAGTTGAAAAGCCCTGCGGTACCCCACTAACAACACTGGTTCAATTAGAAAATGTTCCATTTACCACCACTCTTTGTAGTCTATTTTTTAGCCAGTTCTCTATCCAGGTACAAATACTATGTTCCAGGCCAACAGTCCTTAATTTAACCAATAACCTTCTGTGGTGTTTATACAAATGGCCTGCAGGGGGCACTGTGCATACACAGGACTTTCTGTACAGCTTGAAAGTGAAAGTAAGACTTACTGCTGTTATGTAATGGCTGCATGAACCTGCTAATAAAGCATTGTTATACTCTCCTCATCCTCGGCTACCAAACACAACACCTTCTGTGTGGCACTATATGAAATGCTTTAGCAAAGTCTAAGTAAATCACATCCACTGTCATCCCAGAATGGAGGTACTGCATGCCTTCTCATAAAAAGAAATTAAGTCAGCTTTTCCAGCAGCACTTAGACCCAACTCCTTTCAGGAGTGGCTCGTAGACGGACACTTACAGTTTGTCCATGTGATAGAGAAAGGGAATCTAGCTAGTTTGGATCTACTTAAGCAAGCCAGACCAATCGTAACCCTCCAGGATTATAAATATCTTCAGATCAAACATTTCTACTCATACTTAGGGGGCAATAAAACACTGGGCAGACAACTCACTCCATTTGAAAATCTATGCATTAAATCGAACCCTCCCAAACACACAATATCGCTCATATACGATATGCTAGGGTTTACATCGGAAAAGAAACAACTCCCATTTATCATGGCCTGGGAAAAAGACCTCGACTTGGAAATTTCTGATGACATACATAAAAAATGCATTTCTAATCTAATGTTTAGCTCTAGATCAGTGATTTTCAACCTTGTGCCTCCAGCTGTTAAGGAACTACAAGTCCCACAATGCAATGAAGGAGTCTGACAGCCACAGTCAGGCAAATGCATTGTGGGACTTGTAGTTTCTTAACAGCTGGAGGCACAATGTTGAAAATCACTGCTCTAGATGCTGCAAAATCCAAGAATTAAACTACAAAATATTATGCAGGTGGTATTATACTCCACTTAAGTTGAGCTGCTTTTACCCCACTTCCAGTAATGTATGTTGGAGATGCAAAACTAATGTTGGGTCTCTTATCCACATCTTCTGGGAATGTCCTGGTATAGCAGAATATTGGACATCGGTTCTTCAGTTAAGCTCTAGAATTTTGGGAAGGAGCTTACCCAATTCCCCTGCCAGAGTCCTATTGTTTTGGGAATTGGATAATGAAGAAACTCCCCCTGATACCTCATTAGAGAGGCACTTACTAAATGCCGCTAAGGTTATTATCCCTAGGCTATGGAAATCAATCAACTCCCCAAAAGATTGCTAAAGATTGGGCAATGAAAGTCAATGCAATAGCTAAATTTGAGGAATTATCCACCTTTTCCAGCAAACAATATGCGAATTATAGAGATATCTGGGGGAGATGGCTTTTATTTAAAGACTCAGATGATTATAAATTACTAATAGCCTCTTGATAAGGAAGTCCCCGACCAAATCTCAGGCTGAACAGCGATCCAAAAGATAGACACCTAAGGGAATGTAGACACTAAGGGAACTGAGATTCTGCATATTAACATTAATGTTGTAACGAAATATTAGCCATATCCTGGTGTCCCCCACTGATGACTCTATATGTTGGAAAATGCTGCAGTTCTGTACTAATCTGATGCTTTGTTTTAACATGTATAAGAGATGTGTAATCCAGAAATTTGGTTATTGGCTGTAAACCTCCCCCTCCCCGTCCCTCTTTATTTCTGTACCCCTCCTCATTTTGGAAACTAATAAAAAATATATTACAAAAAAAAAAAAAGAAATTAAGTTAGTTTGGCAAGATCTATTACGCATAAAACCATGCTGGCACAAACTCAAAGTATTGTTATTTGCTATGAAGTCCAGTATCCTATCCTTTATTAATCTTTTGAAAAGTTTTCCTACCACCAACATCAGACTAACAGGCCTATAGTGTAATAATTCAGGCTGTGGCTTCCAACTTCTTGGTTATTGTTTTATTTATTATTCAGTACTGCTTACCATTCCATGTATGATGTCATATTTGGGGAGAGGTATTGGTATAAATACAGATTTATCAAAGTGCGAGATTAGAACTGACCACAATAAAACTCACTCACTTTGTATTCATTCCTATGGGATTTTTAGAATTGTATTCATCAATGGAGTTTACAATTTGATAAATAAGGTTTTAGAAACCCCATAGGAATGAATAGAAAGTGAGTGAGTTTTATTGTGGTCAGTTCTAATCTCACACTTTGCTACATCTGCCCCTTTGTATTGTATGCATTTATCCTTGACACAAAATTCATGCAATAAAGGTGACATGATTCACAAAAAATTTGGTGGAGTGCAGCCCTATGTGAAGAATAATATTTATAGGTGTGAACAATACACGGCCCCCACCCCTCTGACAAGGAGCAGCACTGCTGAACTTGATCCTCTACAATTAGTTTGAAAAGTTGTTTTCTGTGTCAACCAAACCAGAGGCACAAATGCAGCTCTTCAATAGTGCTTCTCTGTCTACAAACAGAGAAGTGCTGTGCACAGATATGATGTAACTAGAGGATGAGGGAGGGGCAATATGACTCAGGGTATACGGGCAGGCCTATGTGCATGTTGCTTCAGAGTCTGAAAATGCTTGGTCTGCAGAGCAGTTACAAATTAATGATAAATAAGTTTGTTTATAACACAAATTTGATGCTTTTAGGTGTAGATTTAATTGTACTAATTAATGTTATACATGAGAAAAATGGTATGGTTTATAGTTCATGACAGTTCTCCTTTAAGTTTATAGAATCTTATATCCCACATGGCATTAGGTTCTAAGAAAAACATCCTAAATATGAACGCCAGAGGTCTCCTCAACAATTTGATACCCATTATGCATAGATTTACCAAACTATCTGGCACACAGAGCCCCCAAATGAAAACGGTGCAAATAAATTTCAAGGCTGACACTTTGGCTGCTGCAAATATATTATGTGCCATAACACCCCCTAACAGTAGGGAGACCCTATAAAACTATATATATTCTGAAAATACTAATTCAAAGTGTTTCTACTGAAAAGCCATACAGGGTCGGATTGGGCCGGCGGGACCCCGGGAAAATCCTGGTGGGCCCCGGCCATCATGGGCCCCTGCCGGCCCAGTCCAGCTACCCAATATGTGGGGTACGGTGTGCACCATTTCATGCATGCGCACAGGATGTCTCGACTGTGCACGGACGTTTGCACATGCGCGCATGTGCGTTGGCTTTGCCCATGATTCAGCCCCCCAGGTTCAGAACCCAGTGAAGTCATGCTAAACCCTGAAACCGTGCTAAACCCAGCAGTTTTTATGAAATGTTGGAAAATTGCCACAAAGCTTGAATTTTGACACCATATATACTATACATTTTGGCGGATCAGCAGACACAAGCTGTGAGCCTATTGAAGAGACAACACAAATCCTCAGTATAGTTCCCACCACATGAGCAACTCCTCATTATAATACAAGAGGAGTGGAATTCTACAGAGTGGAAATTTCAGGCTACTAGGAAGTTTTCTAAGTCCTATCCCTTCCCTAGGGATTTGGTGATCAATGCACCAAACAGTAAGCACCACAGTATCTAGATCATCCAAGTCCACAGCTCTGCTGGTCATAGATGCTGCAGCCTTTAAAGGAATTGTTCAGCATAAAAACTGGGTAAATAGATGCAAAATAAAAAATGTTTCTAATATAGTTAGTTAGCCAAAAATGTAATGTATAAAGTCTGGAGTGACTGGATGTGTAACATAATAGCAAGAACATTACTTTTCAGCCCTGCTGTTTTCCACTGACTGGTTACCCTGGTGACCAGGCAGTAACCAATCAGTGACTTGAGGGGAGTCACACAGGCCATAACCTTTGCTTTTGAATCTGAGCTGAATTCTGAGGATCAATTGCAGACTCACTGAACAGTTATGACCCATGTGGCTCCCCTTCAAGTCGCTGACTAACTCAAAGGAAGTTGGATTCTGGCTATTATGTTAGGCATCCATTTACTCCAGCCTTTATACATTACATTTTTTGCTAACTAACTATATTAGAAAATTTTTTTTGCACAGCCTATCTATTTATCCAGTTTTTATTTTTACACTGAGTCTGAGTCCCTTCTCAAAGACATTCAAGAAAGCGTACCCAGATCTGATCTTATGTTATCAGCCCAATCTATAACAACAATCTATTTGACACCACTCTGGATACCGCTCGTATTACCACTCACACATCCGCCGTATTTTTAGCAGCTTGCAGAACGCTTTCTCAACGCCAGTGCCTGCCAGCAGTGAGGCGCTCCGACTGACACAGACATGCTTCCCCCAGCGCGCATAAGGGCAGCCAGTGTTTCAGCCTGCCTGCCTTCCTTCATGTGCACATAAGGGACCTTAAGTCTGCACAGAGGATTATAGCTTGTGCCACAAGGTAGCAGGGCTCCTCCCTTACTGCTAGGGCCATTAGGCCTCCTCCTCCCCGCCCCTCCACCAGATCTGCACTCAAGAGTACTTGGAGCAGCAGCCTCTTGAATTTATATATATATATATATATATATATATATATATATATATATATATATATATATAATATATATATATATATATATATATATTATTATTATTATTATTACTTACTAGATTCCTGTTTTACAGATTGACTTGTGTTCATCATGTCTGAAGGATCAAGTGATAATGTATTTTCCAGGGCACCTACTTCTGCATCAGTTAAGTACTTAGCTTGTGCCAAATGCCGCAAATGCCTACCATCTGGTCACAAGGATCCGCTGTGCTCCACATGCAAGTCGCCTGAGGCTGTTCCGGAAAATTCAGACTACCTCTTTTCCTGTGTTTTAGAGACCCTACACTTGCAAGAACCTGGAACCAGCTCCAGTTCTTCTGCTTCCTTGTTTAAACGCCACAGCAGACCTTCTACTTCTTTTCCCTCAGCTTGAGCAAATCATTCAACAGGAATGGGACAAACCAGAAAGACGCTTCCAAGCCAGCCGCCGGTTTCTCAAACGTTATCCTTTTTCACAGGATCTTGTGGATAAATGGACATCCTCGCCTTCAGTGGACACACCGGTCTCTTGAATATCTAGGAATACTGCCTTACAAGTCCCTGATGCTGCTTCCTTCAAGGATTCCATGGACAAGAACCTCAAAGGCACTTCTCTGCTTCAGGTACCTCTCTTCGGCTGGTCCTAGCCTCGGCTTGGGTGAGAGCCCTCCAATCTTGGTCTGATTCCTTATGTCGGGTAATCTCCTCCTGAATTCCCCGTGAAGATCTCACACATTTGGCTGCACAGATTAAGGACGTGAATGACTACCTATGTGAAGCTTCCCTCGATGCACTACAGCGGATTAGCAGAACTTCAGCCCTGTCGGTTGCGGCCCAAAGATATCTCTGGACAAAACTGTGGTCCGCGGATTTGTCTTTCAAAAGGTCTCTCACCTCAATCCCATTCAAAGGAAATCTCCTCTTTGGTCCTGACCTAGACAAAATCATCAGTCAGGCCACAGGGGGTGAGTACTCTGTTTGTCCAATTCTGGACCTCAAGGAACTCAATACCTTGATCCGACCACAGAGGTTCAAGATGGAGTCCCTCTGTTTAGTCATTGCAGCCATGTCTCTGGGTCAGTTCCTAGTCTCGCTGGACATAAAGGACACATCTTCATGTTCCGGTTTCCCTCCCCATCAGAGATTCTTGTGATTTGCCGTCCAAAATTGCCACCGCACTGATCCGCACCAGTGGGATATCCATCATTCCTTACCTGGACAATCTCTTGATCAAGGCACCCACCTTTGCAGAGGCCCAGCAAGTGCTACACTTCACTATGGTTCAGTTACAGGACTTGGGATGGTGCATCAACCTGGACAAGTCCTCGTTAATCCCGAGCCAACCCATGGTCTTTCTTGGGATAATGTTCAACACCCAGACGCAAACCGTATTGCTACCCAGGGACAAGGTCCAGCACTTACAGAACCTCATGAGGTCACTCCTGTCGAAGTCATCCCACACAGCAAGATTCTACATGAGGGTGTTGGGAGTCATTGGAAGCCATTCCTTTCGCCCAACATCACCTTAGGGAGCTTCAGTGGAATATTCTTATGGCCTGGGGATGCAAATCCCTTCTTTAGAAATTTCGCCTATTCCACAGGGCTCGCCTATCTCTGCTCTGGTGGATGCAAACCAGTCACCTCACCAGGGGCAGACCACTAGTGGATCCACAATGGCAATTGCTCACCACATATGCAAGCCTCACCAGTTGGGAGCAGTGCTGGAAGGCCAGTCAGCGCAGGGTCACTGGTCTCCATCGGAACAACGTCTTCACATCAACATCCTCAAGGAAAGGGAAATCCGATTCGCCTTACTTCACTGGCAAAAGGAACTAGCGGGACAGGCAGTAAGTCCAGTCCGACAACACCACGGCAGTGGCATACATAAACCACCAGGGCAGCACAAGAAGCAGTATTGCCTTAAACGAGGTTTACCTCATTTTCCGTTGGGCAGAAATTCACCAGTCTTGCCTGTCAGCCATCTTCATTCGAGGTCTCTTAAACTGGGAAGCGGACAATCTCTAGATCCCGGAGACTGGTCTGTAAAGGACGACATCTTCAAGAAGATTACTCAAAGATGGGGGACGCCCAAGGTCGATCTCATGGCATTATGTAACAATCGGAAAGTGCCTCTGTTTTTCACAAGGTCAAGAGACCCTCTGGCTCTGTCAGCAGATGCCCTCACCTCTACATGGGACTTACACCTCACGTATGCCTTCCCTCCTCTTCCTCTCATTCCACGAGCGATCAAAAAGCTTCAGAGATAACGCACCACTCTCATCCTCATAGCTCCAAGATGGCCCCGTCGATCCTGGTTCTCGGATCTAGTAAACCTCTCAGTAGAAGAACCTTGGACTCTGCCTCTCCCTCTGAACCTTCTATCTCAGGGTCCAATCCTTCATCCTTGGCCTGCCAACCTGAATTTGATGGCGTGGCTACTGAAACTGCGATCCTGAAACAGAAAGGGTTCTCTGACACTGTCATTTCTACCATGCACGCAGCCTGCAAACCGGTCTCTGCAAAGACGTACCATCGGGTCTGGTCAACTTACCATCGGTGGTGCCACCATAATGGCTTCTACGCATTAAAGTTTTCCACTCCACACCTTCTGGCCTTTTTACAGGAGGGTCTTTCCTTGGACATGTCCCTAGGGTCCCTGAAATCTCAGATTTCGGCACTTTCCATTCTGTTCCAAAGATGTTTCCCCGAGTGACTCACATAAAGCCTCCAGTATGAGCACTGGTGCCCAATTGGGACTTAACCCTAGTCCTACAGGCTCTACAGCATGCACCCTTTGAGTCCATGGATTTTATTCCACTTCAGTGGCTCACTTGGAAAGCCGTTTTTCTACTGGCCATTACCTCGGCACGGAGAGTATCTGAGATTTCTGCCCTTTCTTGTAGGTCTCCCTTTTTTACCTTCCACAACGACTTCGTACTTCTCCCTCCTTTCTTCCCAAGGTGGTTTCCAGTTTCCACCTCAACCTTTTGCCCATCTCCTTCCAATGCGAAGGAAGCGGCACTTCACACCCTTGACCCCATTAGGGCCCTCAAGTTCTACCTTGAGGACATACGTAAATCGGATTCCTTGTTCATTCTTCCCTCAGGCCCTCTCAAAGGCACACCAGCTTCTAAGACTACCATATCCCTCTGGATAAAACAAGCCATCCAGAGATCCTATTCTTTACAGGGTAAGGTTCCCCCAGATTCAGGGCACATTCCACCAAAGGAATGAGTGCGTCCTGGGCTTTCTGAAACCAAGCCTCAGCAGAACAATTGTGCAAGGCTGCAACGTGGTCTTCAGTACATACCTTTACCAAATTTTACCTGCTACAGCAGGTGCACTGGTTCCACGTAGGCCTCTATTTCCTGCCCTTAATTCAGGGGACAGCTTTGGTACGTCCCCACTGTCCCTGTGTCCTCCAAGCAGACCTGGAGAAAAGGAGATTTTGTGAACTCACCGTTAATTCTCTTTCTCTTCAGTCACTTGGGGGACACAGGGCATCCTTCCCTGGATAGAGGCCTTCTCTTGGCCTTAGACTTCGTTGACTCAACCATCTATTCCTTGTAATTAGTCATCAGTTTTTTCTGTTAGTTGTTAAATAACCTCCTGTTTCTCCTTAGGTATGAACTGAGTGTCTCTGCCTACAGAGGAGGGGTATAGCAGGAGAAGGAGGGATTAGTTTTCTATTTTTTTATTGTGTCCTTCCTCCTAGTCGTGCTACAGTCCCTGTGTCCCCCAAGCAACTGAAGAGAAAGATATTTATAATGTTTTCATGGCCAAAGTGTGTAATTCACAAGCAGGGCTGGATTTCAGTTTAGTCCGCCTCAAGGCCAGAGTCAAACACCTGCCCCCTCACGAGCACTCCCTCCCCAGCAAGCGCTTCCCACGTGCAAGTGCAATCATGCGTAGGCTCCCTCCAGAGCACTGGGGAATATGTTAGTGGGCTGTTTAAACAGCAGTGCATCCCCATTAAATTGGAATGCTGCTGGGCGGCATGCTGCCGCAAAAATCTTGCTGCCCTAGGCCTGGGCTTTGTGGCTTTGCCAAGATGAAACAGTTCCCCTCCCATTTTCAGTCAAGGCAACAAGGGTCATCCATCATGGAAAACTAGTTCCACAACAAGCCCGCAGCCAACAAGTCCATCTTAGACTGACGGGGAACCCCCTGCCCAGGAGGTGTGGAATCAAAACATGTCAGATGTCTGGGGGATGAAATTATTTCTGAAGGCTATAAACAAGAATTTTCTTCCTACACCTCCAGAAAATTCCACATGTCAAGAGTCCCATCTAGTCACACCAATGCCCAGGCCTTCCTGGACTGCATCATCAAAATGGAACAGAATGGAGTGATCATACCAATGCCCCCGTTGGAGACATTCTCCGGGTTTTACTCCAATCTGTTTCTAGTCCCGAAGTGGGACGGCTAATTTAGACAGGCACTGCATCTAAACTATCTCAACAAACACATACAATTGGTATGATTCAAGGTGGAGACCCTGCGTTTGATAATCCGAATAATGGAGCCGGAACAAATAATTAATTCTCTGGACATCAAGGATGCTTACCTCCAAATGCTGATCTGGCCACCCCATCATTGTTTTCTGAGATTTGCCTTCAAGAATCACCATTATTAGTTTGTGGCACTCCCTTTTGGGGTTTTTATCAACTCCCAGGGTCTTCACCAAACTCATGGCATTAGCAGCAACATTAAGGCTCCAGGGAATCTCTGTGACACCCTACCTGTTTAACCTTCTCTCAGGATGAAAGAGAAGAGCAGAGGGGATCTTCAGCAAGCAATTTCAATGCTTCAAGACTTTGGCTGTGAAATCAACTGGGACAAGTCCAGTCTGCTTCCCAGCCACCAGATGACATTCCTTGGCCTCAAGTCCAACACCCTCAAGCAGTGACCTTGTCCCAGGACAAGCAGGGGAGGATAAGAGATCAGGTCAACCTGCTGATTTGCACCCAACGATCCACAATTCACCTGGCAATGAAAGTGCTGGGACTGACATCCTATCAGGACAGAAAGGAGGCCTTCTCTCCCAAAGATTCTCCCTACTACACTCCACAAGGGAATCCCTCCACTGATGGCTACAGCAAGACAACCTATCCGCAGGCTAATTGCCGGACTGGACTGTACTAATGACAGATGCAAGCCTACAAGGTTGAGGGGCAATGTGGAACAATCTATCCATACAGGGTCCATGGTCTCCCACATAGCCCAAACTGCCAATAAACATTCTGGATCTACGGACTGTAAGATTAGCCCTAGATCACTGATGGCATCATCTTCATGCAAAGTCAGTGTAGTGGACAAGGAGGAACCCGCACCAAAGCAGCTCTAGTGGAGGCCCAGCAGATTTTGAGTTGGGCAGAGTTCAATTCGGTGTGACTGTCCACTTTTCACATCCCGGGAGTGTCCAACACAAAACTGGATTTTCTCTGTACAAACCAGCTGGATTCAGGGGAATGGGAACTTCATCCAGAGGCATTTGCAGAACTCTTGAGGCACTGGGGTCAACCCCAGATTGACCTAATTGCATCCAGAGCCAATCACAAGGTGACAAGCTTCTTTGCACGTTATTGGGACCCGATGGCAATGGGGGTGGATGCAATGACACAGTGTTGGCAGTTTGACCTTGCCTACGTCTTCCCTCTTCATCTTGCCTGGGGTTCTTAAGTATATCAGGCAATTGCACATCACAGTAATCATAGCTCCTTATTGGCCCAGAAGAACTTGGTTCTCGGATCTTCAGAAAATGTCCATAGCACAGCCAATTCGTCTTACCATCAGCAATGATCTTCTGCATCAGGGTCCCATAATCCACAACTCAGGCCTGTTTGCTTTGACGGGATGGTTGTTGAAGCAGCCATTTTAAGGGTCCGAGGCATAGTGGAAGATGCCATTACCATGATGTTGAGGTCATGCAAACCCACATCATCTAGAGCTTATCATAGGGTCTGGAACTGGTGCAAGGATGCACATCTACCTTTTCTTGAGTGCAGCATCCCAAGAGTCCTATCCTTCCTTCATCAAGGCCTTCAGTTGGGCCTTGAAGGTATGCCTAAATACATAAATACTATCTTAAATCTACATACTATCTTAAAACAGTCTGAAAAATCTTATGTAGGTTTTTCATATTTTGACATTTAAAAAAAACAAAAAAAAAACCTTAGACTATCTCTCATCTTGTTCCTTTGTGAATTGCTATCCAAAGTAGGTGGTGCACAGTTGGACAAAGAGAGGGTAGGGATGCCAGTCTTAGGGTGCACTGAGAAAGGTTTTTATGTCAGGCTTATGGTTCCATTTTAATATCTGGAATCATATATATCTGTAGAGGAAATGGCATCAGTGATGATAGTATGTATTAATTGTTTTTGCTATAAGACCAACACAGAATAGTACACCATCTGAAGTCTCTGAAAATTGGCTTTGGAAAGGATGGGGGGAGAATTTCCTTCATTAATTCAAAGATGGAAATCAAACCAGTCCCTGGATCGAGTTTGTACTAAAAATATTTGAGTAACCTCCCTAAACTATCTAATCTATCTTCCGGTATAGCAAAGAGGTCCCAAAACATAAATCCCACAAGCAAAAATCTTTAAATAGCTGCCACTCTGGTTGTTCAAAGGTTAAGAGTAAAGGTGGCCTTATACAATAAGATCTGCACCTTTGGCGAGGTCGCCAAACGAGAAGATATTTCCATGATATGCCCTGCAATGAATGGGTGATATCGGGTTTAAGTCTAACGTTTGGCCCTAGGGCCAAAAAAAGGAAATGTCAGGGTAGGCCTAGTAGGCACCCTAGGGAAGTAGTAGGGACCAAGGAGGAAGCTTGGGGGTTAAGGGTCCAAAAACGCAGTACAAGCAAGGATCAGGCAGGAATAAAGATCAAAGTCCAGGCAAAGGTTTATATTGGCAGGCAAAAGTAATACAAAGTCCAGACAAGGTCAAAATACAGGAAACAGGATCAAAAATAACACCCAGGAACAATAGCACACAATTCCTATCATTGGGCGCCAAAAATGGGGTGCCGTGACATCATCGTGGCAGACGCATCAGACTATCCGGCACCACAACCCACGTGGCAGCTATGGGTGCCACCATTGTGGATGCTACGCCGGAAGAAGAGGACGCGCCCCCGGAGCTACAGGTAAGCCTCCGGGCGGCGCAATCCTGACAGTAACCACCTCCTCACGGGGGGCCCCAGGACCACCAGGACTGGAACTGTGGAAAAACTTAGAACAATGGTTAACAATAAAACAAGAAACTAACATAGGAAAACAGGCAGGTACATGAACATGAAAGGGAATAGGCAACAAGTGCAGTAAATGAGACCCCTTAGTGACTATAGACAGCGGATGCTGTTGGGGAAAGTCCACAGGAGCCGTTGGCTGCAAAGGCTGCAGGGAAAGTCCCTCTGGAACAGTAGGTCGCGAAGACTGCTGGAGAAGCCCCTCTGGAGCTGTGGGCAGCGGAGGCTGCTGGGGAAGCCCCTCTGGAGCTGTGGGCAGTGGAGGCTGCTGGGGAAGCCCCTCAGGAGCTGTAGGCAGTGGAGACCGCTGAAGACCCAGATACTGAGGGATGGCTGGTCCGGGGGTAGAAACCAGCTGGGAGACAGGCAACACAGAGGAGTAGAGCGACAAAGAGGCAATGATTCTGGAAGGGAAAAAGACTGAAGCTTGTTCCTCAGGAAGATGCTCCACCATGGTGGACTGCGGAAAAGGATTTTCTTCCATCAGGGAAGCAGAAGGCATTAGCATTATAAATTAAGGGATCCTTCTTCTCCCACAGGGGTGATGCCCACTCAAGAGCTTTTCCGGACAGATGGGTAATGATGTATCCCACCTTGGCACGATCAGAAGAAAATTGACTGGAGAGTAATGTGAACTGGATTTCACACTGGTTCAGGAATCCTCTACAGGCTTGAACATCGCCACCGTAAAGAGGAGGTGCTGGGATACGTGGCTCGGAGGAATGGAAAGAATACTCCGGAGGTCGAGTCGAAGCGGGTGAAAAGGCTGGCGGAGAAACAGACAACTTGTCCAATATGGCCGTTAGTGCTAAGCCAAAGCTAGACTGCTGTGCTTCATAATGTAAGGATTAATAAAGAATGGTGCGCTATGTTTATAGAGAATATCCTGTAAATATAAGAAAGAAACTCTATGGTGTAGTATATTTTTACTGCATACAGTAAATTTCTGTTGTGAACTACTCACATATGGGTCTCTTTTAGCGAGTGCTCATCAATGCCTTCCGCAGTTAATTGGTATCCCGTGTCATTAACCAAATAATATCATCTGCGGTAGAAAACTTGCATAGAGTAGTATAGCCGGAGCTTAGGTAAAATGCCCCGCGGGCCGTGATTTTACTTACCAGACTTATGAGCAATATATGTGACACGTCCGCAAGCGAATTGCTCCCTCATGGTTTCCGCCTCCTAAAAGCGTGTCCCCGCTAGTCCCAGTGTCTGCAGGCTTCCCCCAAGACGGGAGTGTGCGTGGCGGGGATCAAACAGAGCAAATGGCTCTCGATGGGCACGCATCGAGTCTTGCAGCGGCTCTAGTCTGGCGGTCCGGTTTACTTTTGCAGGGATATTCTAAATAAACGGTGTCTCAGACAGCAATATCAAATGAAATCTTCAAGTTGAATAGTACTAAAAAGCCCAACGCTGATGAAGTAGAGAACTACGAAGCTTGTTCCTCAGGAAGATGCTCCACCATGGTGGACTGCGGAAAAGGATTTTCTTCCATTAGGGAAGCAGAGTTCTGGTGCATAGGAGTAGCATGAAGACAATGCCGTTGACAATATGAACTCCAATGGGAGACCCGACCAGAGGACCAATCAATGGCAGGGTTATGTAGACGCAACCAGGGTAAACCCGGGATGACAGGAGATGAGGGACAAGAAATAATCTGGAAAGGCAATTTCTCAGAGTGTGTAGTCCCAATTTTCAGGGGTAATTCACCCATGGTTTGGTAGATCAAGGCTGAAGCTAGAGGCTTGTCGTCAATGGCAAATGCCCGTAGGGGTGAGGGCATAGAGAATAGGGAAATCCCATTTTCTTTAGCGAAAGCAAGGTCCATGAAATTCCCTGCGGAGCCGGAATCCAGAAAGGCTGATACTTGAACAGTCTTATGAGGAAGCTGGATCTGTAGAGGGAGAAGGACTTGATGCGTTTTAGCTTGGAGACCAGGGGTGACGCTAGCCACTTGCGATGTCCCAAGCTTACTCCGGGGTGTAGTGTTTAGTAACAGTCCTCTTAAGGATCTGTTTAAATGCATTGTTTGTGTTTATATTGCTATGCAGCACTGCTGACGCTAGAGGGCACCCTCTACATTGGTCCAGAGAGTATCCTAGTTTTCTATGGTCAGGACAGTTTCCCATGTGGAGCCAGCTAGGCAGTTCTACAAGCTGTTTGAATAAAGCATACAACCAAAACCTTCTGTGTGTGTGTGGGTCAAGATTCTACACGGGGGTACAGTTCTTTAGGCTTCACAGGACAGTCTTTGACAAAGTGATTATTCTCCCCACAATAAAGGCAAAGACCTTCTGAGCGTCTTCTGAATTTCTCTTGCACAGAGAGACGGATGCGGCCCAACTGCATAGGTTCATCAGCAAGGATCACTGGAGGATTGGGAGATGAAGATACTGTAGCAGGAGGTACACTAGGAAACGAGGATCTTTGGAAACGAGGAACTGAAGGAGGTTTGAAATTCTTGGCACGGTCCTTATCTGCTTGGTGCTCTCTAAGGCGAGTGTCCACCTTAATGGCCAAAGCCACAAGATCTTCCCAACGAGTAGGTAGCTCACGGGAGACAAGATCTTCCTTCAGGCGGATAGAGAGGCCATTGTAGAAAGCAGCATGGTAGGCTTCGTTGTTCCAACCTGTCTTGGCAATCAAAGTACGCCGAGAGGAGGCAGATGCAACCCAACCGGGAGCATCAAAAATTGTCCGTAACTCAGAAATAAAGGCATTAGCATGATCAATTAAGTGATCCTTCTTCTCCCACAGGGGTGATGCCCACTCAAGAGCTTCTCCGGACAGATGGGTAATGATGTATCCCACCTTGGCACGATCAGAAGAAAATTGACTGGTGAGTAACGTGAACTGGATTTCACACTGGTTCAGGAATCCTCTACAGGCTTGAACATCGCCACGGTAGAGAGGAGGCGATGGGATACGTGGCTCGGAGGAATGGAAAGAAGACTCCGGAGGTCGAGTCGAAGCGGGTGAAAAGGAAGGTGGAGAAACAGACAACTTGTCCAATATGGCTGTTAGGGCTAAGCCAAAGTTAGACTGCTGTGCTTCATAATGGAAGGATTAATAAAGAATGGTGCGCTATGTTTATAGAGAATATCCTGTAAATATAAGAAAGACACTCTATGGTGTAGTATGTTTTTACTGCATACAGTAAATTTCTGTCGTGAACTACTCACATATGGGTCTCTTTTTAGTGGGTGCTCATCAATGCCTTCCGCAGTTAATTGGTATTTTATTCTTGTTTTAATTGGTATCATTTTTTGTCATTTGGTCATTAACCAAATAATATCATCTGCGGTAGAAAACTTGCATAGAGTAGTATAGCCGGAGCTTAGGTAAAATGCCCCGCGGGCCGTGATTTTACTTACCAGACTTATGAGCAATATATGTGACACGTCCGCAAGCGAATTGCTCCCTCATGGTTTCCGCCTCCTAAAAGCGTGTCCCCGCTAGTCCCAGTGTCTGCAGGCTTCCCCCAAGACGGGAGTGTGCGTGGCGGGGATCAAACAGAGCAAATGGCTCTCGATGGGCACGCATCGAGTCTTGCAGCGGCTCTAGTCTGGCGGTCCGGTTTACTTTTGCAGGGATATTCTAAATAAACGGTGTCTCAGACAGCAATGCCAAATGAAATCTTCAAGTTTAATAGTACTAAAAAGCCCAACGCTGATGAAACACGTTGGGCTTTTTAGTACTATTAAACTTGAAGATATGGAGACCCATATGTGAGTAGTTCACGACAGACATTTACTGTATGCAGTAAAAACATACTACACCATAGAGTGTCTTTCTTATATTTACAGGATATTCTATATAAACATAGCGCACAATTCTTTATTAATCCTTCCATTTCGTTGGTGATCACGTGGGTTCACATCTTACACGGTGCTTCTCTTCAAAATAAGCTGCGCAGAGTTCATCACCCATTGAATTCCTGCTGTGCTTCATAGCTCTCCCTGCGATCAGGCCAACCGCGTAGCGCTCGTCCGATGTCTTGTGCAGCTTCCTCAGTGGGGTCGATGGCCCAATTATAATGTCAGGGTAGGCCTAGTAGGCACCCTAGGGAAGTAGTAGGGACCAAGGAGGAAGCTTGAGGGTTAAGGGTCCAAAAACGCAGTACAAGCAAGGATCAGGCAGGAATCAAGGTCAAAGTCCATGCAAAGTTTTATATTGGCAGGCAAAAGTAATACAAAGTCCAGACAAGGTCAAAATACAGGAAACAGGATCAAAAATAACACCCAGGAACAATAGCACACAATTCATATCATTCCGCGCCTTAATGGCGTCCAATGCGCCTTTAAATATTCAAATTTGGCGCCAAAAACGGGGTGCCATGACGTCATCGCGTCAGACGCGATGCGATGACGTCACTACCCGGCGCCGCAACCCACGTGGCGGCTATGGGCACCGCCATTGTGGATGCGACGCCTGAAGAAGAGGACGCACCGCCAGGAGCTACAGGTAAGCCTCTGGGCAGCGCAATCCTGACAGGAAATGGGCACTGACGTGTCATAGGACTGTAGCAACTAGCTGATGTGGTCCTCGCTCGCAGGAAAAAGCAAACCCGCCCGATTGATATCTGCCCAATTTAGGCCTGATATTGATTGGGGGGACATGTAGAAAGCTCCCACACAGATAAAATGCCGAATTGGTCAAAAGGCAGCTTTAATCTGCCCATGTATGGCCACCATATTTAATTTTATTTTAATTTAATTGTAAATTCTACAAAAACAGGTAACACCCTTAGTTGGTCAGAACTATAGCCAGAAGAGGAAAGGCATCAAAAGAAAATGTAAAAGTATGGACTGATGACCATGTGACCGCTCAGCACAGCTACAGAAGCATCATTCCTCTATGCCCAAGAGGCACTCAAGGCCCTGTTCGAATGAACTCTGAGATAAACTTCTTAATCCAGTTTGATATTGTAGTCTTTGCAACAGCTGTCCCTGTCTTTGGGCAAGAGGGAAGACCAAAATGAGAATCTGCCTAAATGATGCATGTCTCTCTAAGTAATATTTCAAGGCTCTCGCTATGTCCAAGTTATGTAATCTCCTCTCACAACCATTCTTGGGAGATAGAGATAGTAGATAGAGATAGAGATAGTACTTCAATAGGCTGGTTCACATGGAACCACCCTGAGTAGAAAGGAATGAACCATTCTCAACACCACCATACCCTTGTGGAAGACCAGAAGATTAGGAGATATTATCAGGGTGCTCAACTCTGATACTCATCTTGCCGATGAAATAGCCAACAGAAAAAACACCTGCCACATCAAGCAACACAAGTCAACCAAAGCCAAGAAATGGAGGTCCCTGCATAGCTCTTAGTACCACAGTAAAGGAATTGTTCAGTATAAATATAAAAACTGGGTAAATAGATAGGCTGTGCAAAATAAAAAATGTTTCTAATGTAGTTAGTTAGCCAAAAATCTAATGTTTAAAGGTTGGAATTACTGGATGTCTAACATAATAGCCTTAACACTACTTCCTGCTTTGCAGCTCTCTTAGTTTTCACTGACTTCCATAACTGTTGCTTTTGAATCTGAGCTGAATGCTGAGGATCAATTGCAAACTCACTGAACAGTTATGTCATATGTGGCTCCCATTTAAGTCACTGACTAACTCAGAGTTAGAGAGCTAAAAAGCAGGAAATCGTGTTCTGTTCTGTTAGACATCCAGTCACTCCATTTGTGGTGTTTATACAAATGGCCTGTGGGTGTCACTGTGCACAGGACTTGTACTGTGCATACACAGGACTTTCTGTACAGTTTGAAAGTAGGAATTACTGCAGTTGTGTAAGGCCTGTATGAGCCTGTTAATAAAGCACTGTTATAATCTCCTCATCCTCGGCTACCAAACATAACAAATGGCAAGGATGTCTTTTCTACCTCTGCAGCAGCCTGCACCTTTTCTACCAAACCCTGGTGAGCCTACCATACCTTTTACTACTTGGATCCGTATGTTTGATAATTACATTATTGCTGCGGACCAAGGGGAGATTTCTGCAGCTAGAAAGCGTGCTTAACTTATTCATTGCCTGGGAGCAGAGGGACATTGCATTACCTAATGATACTTATGAAACTGCTCTTACTGCTATTAAGAACTTTTTTTGTGCCAAGAGTAAATGTGGTTGCTGAAAGATATAAATTCCGCCAACGTGGACAACATAATGGCGAATCCACAGAACAATTTGTAGCAGCTTTGAGAGAGCTGGTTGTTACCTGTGAGTTTGGGAATCTAACAGATGAAATTTTAAGAGACCAAATAGTGGAAAAAACAAACTCACCACGCATTAGAGAGAGACTGCTCCTAGAGCAAGATTTAACCCTTGCAAAGGCTATTACAGTTGCTAGCCAAATTGAAATAGCTGTGGCAGAAGCTAAAACTTTCAGTCAGGGAAATGCTGGGAATGTACAGATTGTGAATTCAAAACTGTGGCCTAATAATGCGCAGTCACAGGCAAAATACAGTGCTAAGGAAAGGGATTCACTGCTAAACTATGCAGCGAATACAAATAAAAAAGGGAAAATTTAATTTCATACTTACTGAAATTTTCTTTTCCTGGTTACTATGGGCAGCCCACCCCCCACGCTGATAGGACAGGTTTCCAAAACACCTCCAATGAGACTCTTTCCCTTCCTGTATAAACCACTTCCCAGCTCTGACTCCCTGTCTTTTATGTCCGAGTCATCTCTCTGGGAGGGTTTAGTGTAATGGCTGCACATAGTAACCAGGAAATTAAAATTTCGGTAAGTATGAAATAAAATTTTCCCTTTTCCCTGGTCACTATGGCAGCCATCCCACTAAGGGTGATATACCTGAGTAATTTCACTGGGGGGGCCAATAACATCTCCATTTTTATGCTTGAATTCAAAATTTATTATGAGTTATATACTGCTTCTAGTACTTTCAAGCCCACATTTGAATCTCCAGTAGACTTAACATCCAAATGGTAGTGCTTAAGGAAGGTATTTGCAGAACTCCATGTTGCTGCTTTACATACTTCTTCCATTGGAACTTCAGCCTGAAATGCTCAAGAAGCACTGATTGCCCTTGTGGATTGTGCCTTTACACATTTTGGCAATATCTTTCCACTTTCTTCATAAACCAGCTTAATACAATTTACAATCCATCTGCTTATATTAGTGATTGTTGCTGCTCGTCCCCTTCTATTACCTGCAGGGATGACGAATAATTTGTCGGACTTTCTCCATAAATTTGTTCTGTTCAAATATGTCGTTAGGCATCTTACCAAGTCCAGGTTGTGCCACTCTGTCTCCTGATGCGATTCTGGTTCAGGTAAAACTAACTCTTCATTCAGATGTCGTTCTCATACTACCTTTGGTAGGAACTCCGGTACTGTTCGCATCCGAACCTTATCTGCTTGTATAATTGTATAAGGTTCCCTTGCTGAAAGAGCGTGTAACTCGCTCACCCTCCGTGCCAAGGTGACTGCTACTAAAAAGACTGTTTTAAAAGTCAGCAGTTTTTCCGATATTGTTTCTATTGGTTCAAATGGAGGTTTTGTTAATTTTCCCAGTACTAAGAGTAAGCAGAATAAACTTTTATTGGAGATCTTATATGAAGTGCCCCTCTGAAAAACTCTGGGATCCCTTGCCCACTGCACTCCGGTTATAGCAGAAATCGCTGAAGTTTGCAACTTCAAAGTTCGTACACTCAAATCACTCTCCAGCCCAGCTTGGAGAAACTCTAGTACATGACTAACAGTTACTTGTTCAGGAGTAACTCCTTTTTTAAGCAACCATGGTAAAAAGGTTTTCCAGACCCTCTCATAGGTTTTATTTGTAGTTGGTTTTCTCATGGCTATCATAGTGTCTATTACCGCCTTTGAAAACCCCTCCTCTTAGCCTGTCCCTTTCAATTTCCAGGCCTTTAGGGATAATGTCTGAGGACACGGATGTTTGATTGGTCCCTGCAGCAATAGGTCTGGTCTCCAGGGTAGCGTCAATGCTCTCTCTGTCTCCATTGATTTTAACAATGGATACCACACTCTCTTGGGCCAGTCTGGAATAATTGCCACTATATTGGCCTTCTCTCTCTTGATTTTCTTCAAAACTCTCTGTATCAGAGGAAACAGTGGAAAGATGTACAAGAACCCTCGGCTCCAATCCTGACTGAGAGCATCTATCGCTTCCGCTTGAGGACAATGAAAACGGGAGTAAAACCTGTTTGTTTTCTGATTCCCCCATTTAGCCATTAAATCTTTCTCCGGTTGTCCCCAGATCTTGGATATCTGAACAAATACATCTTGATTCAACTCCCATTCGTGTTTGTCTATCAATTTTCGACTCAAGAAGTCTGCTATGTGATTGTACCTCCCTGGTATATGAAGGGCTTTCAGATCCTGAAGATGCTTCTCTGCCCAATTCATAATTGGGTGTAACTCCTTCAACAAATTTTTACTCTGAGTTCCCCCTTGTTTCTTTAAATACATCACTGTCGCCAAATTGTCCAATTTTATCAATAAGGCTGTTCCTCTCAATTTTTGATCCAACTGTTGAATCGCTCTCCCTACTGCTCTGAGTTCCAGTATATTGGACGGTCAAAACTGTTCCTCCTTCTTCCAACTGCCCTGTAATAGTTCTTGACTCATATGTGCTCCCCAACCTTGAGGACTGGAGTCTGTTGTCAACGTTGTGTCTGCCTGAGAGACACTCCCTTGGCCAAATTCTCGTCTGATAACCACCATCTCATTTCCTGTTTTACTTCCTGTGACACTATTATAGTCTGCTCCCAATCTGGATTTATTCTTCTCCATTGCTGAAGGAAGCACTGTTGCAACGGTCTTATGTGCCACCTTACCCACTTCAACATGGGTATTGTTGAATTCAGAAATCCTAAGATCCTGCTTATCTCTCTGGCCGTCAACCTGGAATTTTCCTGTAACTGACTTATTATTGCTTTCAACTTCTGCTTTTTCTGATCTGGCAGAGTAACAATAGCCTGTTTTGTTAAGAACCTGGCTCCCAGATAAACTAGATCCTGAAGCGGAAGCAGCTCACTCTTCTGAAGATTGATCTCCCATCCATGTCTGCTTAGAAATTCCATCACAAAATCTCGATGTTGTTCTAGCCTTGTTGGTTCTCTGGCTTTTATTAATATATCGTCCAAATAATGATAGATCTGGTTCTTCTCGAAAATTCTCTTCATCAGATATGTCTGACATTGCACCACTAAAGTCTTGACTATGTTGACTGTAAGTATTACTCCTTGGTTCCGGGTCCATGTCACTTTTAGATCTCTTGGTTGCAGCTCTGACTCCCTCAGATACTGCTTCTTTAATCCACTTCATAATGTAAGCTGTATCTGCCGCTGCATCTCCTGCTAGTCTTCTAGAACAACGTTCACACTTAAACTCAAACTGAACCTTTCCAAATGCCACTTCAGACAAACTCAGCTGTCATTTCTGGGTCATATAATTTCAGAAGATGGATTATGGCCTGACCATGTCAATGCGGTTACACAAGCACCTACTCCATCTGATTTCCAGACCTTACGAGCTTTCTTAGGTCTTATTTCATGGTATTCTAAGTTTATTCCCAACTATGCTTCAGTTGTAGAGCCACTCAGAGCACTACTACGTGGAACTTTATGTCTGGTGTGGTCCGAATCTGCTCAACATAGCTTTGAAATAGTGAAACAGCTAATTGTGAACAGTCCAGCACTAGCTATATTTGATCCTGCACTACCCACTGTGGTTACTAGAGGCACTTCAGACTATGGCATTGGTGCAGTTCTCACACAGGCTGATCATTCAGAGAAAACTGTTGCATTTGTATCCAGAATACTTACAGAGACAGAACATAAGTATTCCACTGTTGAAAAAGAAGCTCTAGCATGTGTTTGGGCAACAGAAAAATGGAGAACCTACCTATGGGGTAGAGAATTTACCCTATGCACTGATCACAGCCCTTTAACTATACTGCTTAAAACAAAGGGACTAGGAAGAGCTGGAATGCGTATAGCTAGATGGTCAGCAAGGCTACTGAATTTCAACTACAAAATGCAATACAAGCCAGGTTTGAAAAATGTTACTGCTGATTGTTTGTCACGTTTACCTTTACCTGCAGCTTCTGATACACTGGATGAGGACATAGAAGTTGTAGCACTGACTGATATATTATCATCTACAGTTACAGCTGCTGATTTTAAGCAAGCTTGCCTCACATGTCCAATTCAAGTAAAACTACGGGACATCTTACAAAACAAATGGCCAAATGCTGAGAAGAAACTTAGTCCTGATCTTCAACCTTACTACAGGATTAGACACGAACTGTCCTTAGTATATGGCTATGTTGTCCATGGAGCTCACCGTTTATTGGTACCAGAAACCTTGACAGAAAAGCTCATTCAACTTGCACATGAGAGTCATCAAGGAATTGTACATACAAAACAAAGACTGCTTGAACTGTACAGGTGGCCAGCAATGGATGCCAATGTGGTAACTGCCATTCATTCTTGTGTTACTTGTCAGAATCATGACAAAACATCACACATATACCACCACTTCAGCCAGTACTATTCCCTGATTCAGCATGGGAAAAACTTGCTATTGATATTGTCAGCCTTTTGCAGATGCTCCTATAGACTGTAGATTTGCTATAACCTTGATAGACTATTACAG
>CM044431.1:99470977-99486225 GCA_024363595.1 Xenopus borealis
GGGGATGTTCACACTGGAGAAGAGGCGCTTAAGGGGTGATATAACTATGTATAAATATATCTTTTATATCTTTCCCTAAAACTGTTGTACAGACTAATACATTAGATAGCTGTAAGAAGGGGTTGGATGGCTTTTTAGCAAGTGAGGGAATACAGGGTTATGGAAGATAGCTCATTATACAAGTTGATCCAGGGACTAGTCCGATTGCCTTTTTGGAGTCAGGAAGGAATTTTTTCCCCCTCAGAGGCAAATTGGAGAGGCTTAGGATGGGGTTTTTTGCCTTCCTCTGGATCAATTAGCTGTTAGGCAGTTAAAAAAAAAAAAAGGTTGAACTTGATGGACGTGAGTCTTTTTTCAGCCTAACTTACTATGTTCTGTGCTGCTGCCACTTGCTAAGCTTAGGGACCAACTCAAGATATAAAATACTCATAGAATATAAATGTCAGAATATATATAGTAACTACACATTGCAAGGTAATGCTTTGTTTTTGTTTATTTTTTCTGTATTTCATATGTAATAAGATTTCCAGAACAAATTATGCTTCCAATAAGGACACAAGACAATGTTTATTTTTATCATACCTATCAGAAGTTTATTTTACAATGTTCATATGCAATGCAAAACAAGCATGGAATGTTTTCTTTTACTTCTCTGGAAAAAAAATAAATGTCACAATATAAGGCTGATTTGTAATTAATACAGATGATTACTAAATAGCAGCACAGAAAACAGTGCAATTATCATCAAAATTTAATAATCAGCCTTGTATCATCAGCTTATATTACAGGCCAACCTTACAGTCATGAAAAATTTTGGGAACCCCATTCAGCCTGCATAATAATTTACTTTACTTCACTTTCAACAAAAAAGATAACAGTGGTATGTCTTTCATTTCCCAGGAACATCTGGGGAGTACTGGGGTGTTTTTGAACAGAGATTTTTAGTGAAGCAGTATTCAGTTGTATGAAATTAAATCAAATGTGAATAACTTACTGTGCATAAATTTGGGTACCCTTGTAATTTAGCTAATTTGAATGCATGTAACTGCTCAGTACTGATTACTGGCACCACCAAAGGAGGTTTAAACTGTCGGTTTTAACTGTAAGTAACGTAATCAGGAAATGGAAGTCCACAGGCAGAATGTCACGATTGGCCCCCTAATCCAGAACCAGTGCTAAGCACTCTGTTCTAGGCTCTTACTTCTCCCTATAACAGCCGCCTTTCACCTTGGGAGGAGCCCTTGGCTAATTGGATGCCGCCAGGTTTTAAAAAGAGAGGTGCAAAGCAAAAGGTTAGAAAATAGTAGTCAGAACAGGCCAGGTCGGGGCAGGCAGAAAGTAAACGTAGTCAGGCAGGCAAGGGTCAAACTAGGAGGTTAATCAGAAGGGTTGTGGATATAGGAGAATCATTTACCAGGCAGGGTCAGGATTCCAGAAATCAGGATAGTCATTTACAGGCAGGGGTCACAATGGATAACAGAATCAGAAACTTAAATAGCACATGAAGGCACCAAGAACTCTTACTAGAGGAAACCTATAATGGGCAATGACAAACTGTAAAAAGCCCCTTTAAATAGTTTAAATCAAACCACACATTAGTGACCAGGGTTAAAAAACAAAGATACAATGATTCAAAAATGTTCACACAATGTAGTATTAACTATTTTATTTATGTTAAACACAACATTTTTTAAATAATTATTTCAACTAAAATACAATTGTGTGGGGTTTAGCTTTCACTAATAAGCAATTTTATGTTAATGGCTTTTTTACGAACTTAGGATTCAATTAAAAAATCAGTCTCTGTTCATCTCAGCATGGGTAAAGGACACAATAGAAATGCCCTGCATTGGATGGTTTGGACCTTACTGCAGCCAGGGAGCTGCAGAATCAGAGGGTGGAGCTGTAGTGCCAGCACATTTTTCCCCCTCCCCAGCTTCTATACTGCTGTTTTTCTACACTAAAACATTTAACTAAAAAAATGCATTGCTCCCCATTCCACTTATACTACTATTCTGGACAAAGTTAACTCTCTTTAATATTCAATACATAAATAGTGCAACAAAATCTCACTTCCGTTTTTTTTTTAAAGGCGATGTGGCGTTTTTTTTTTTGTGCGCTTTCGTCCTACCAGCCAACTCCTTTCTAAAACCGGAAGTTACTGGGACAGCTGCTGTTCAGCCAGTGACTTTTTATTTGCACGTTTCCTTCTCTATCTAGCTTGGTAGCTGCTCGATCCCCCTCCCCTTTCTTCTTCTTTGTTAATTGTTCCCCACATGGACTCACATAGAGCTGAGCGGGCTCGGCTGCAGCACGATATAGCGACTTGCCAGAAGTTACTGGGGCAGCTGCTGTTCAGCCTCACTGCTCGCTCTCTGTTCGTTGCACAGATTTACACCATGGAACAGTGTGTGAGGAACTTTGCCAGCTATATGGTATGTGTGTGCAGAGAGCCTGAACAGCAGATGCCCCAGTAACTTCCAGTGAGTCCATATGTGGTGCTGCGGCTGAGTCCTCTGCTCTGCGTGAGTCCATGTGGGAAACAATGTGGCTGGTGGGAAAGGGGAGGGAAGTGAGCAGCAACCAAGCACAACAGAGAAGGAGACAAGCAAATAAAAAGTCACCCGCTGAACAGAAGCTTTCCCAGTAAATTCTGGTGCCAGAAAGAAGCCAGCTAGCAGGACATTGGATTGTGCACCTACGTGCAGGTCACAAAATCGCCTTTTTAAAACAAACCGGAAGTGAGCTTTTGTTGCACTATTTCTGTATTGAATGTTAAAGAGTTAACTTTGTCCAGGATAGCAGTATAATTGGAGGGCTACCGGAATGCATTTTTTTTTACTTTCAGTGTTACTTGTCCTTTAAGGATAGGGTGGGGACCATACAACAACCGCAAACACAACGAATTATGGCAAACTAAGCAAATGGCCACCCCTCTTTACCCCACAGCCAATCAGCTTGTGTCCTGAAGTGGGTTGACGTCATTGCGCAGGCATTTTGGTAATGGGAGCCAGGAAATACAAAGGAGGGGGTTTGGGAGCGGTTATTGGTTCAGAGAAAACGATCAGAGATCCCCGGTAGTTTGTCTGAAAATGAGCGGATTTCGGCAACAGAATGTCGATGACTTTTATGAAATGGGAGAAGAACTGGGCAGGTGAACATTGTGGCAAATTTTCATTAGCATGCTGTAGCAATAATTTCTGTAAATGTGTATTTTATACTACATTACCTTGTAGCTCTAGTTTTAGATGTTTAATAGTGATATATATATATAGATATATATAGATATATATATATATAGATATATATATATATATATATATATATATATATATATATATACACATCCACAAACTACCTCTGATCTCTCTTTCTTCTTCTCGCATGCTCACTCGCTCACTGATTCACTCATTCACACTAGTGAGGAGACAGTGGGCATACATTCTTATGGTCTGCTTTCTTTGTGCTATGTACAAATGGTTATTCATGGTTGCACCAGGCATAACCTGTGAATGTAGAGAGCAGAGTGTTTGTTCATTTCAATGAAACCAAAATTTATTCTGGCAGGGAATGAACTTTGAAACCCTGGAATTTGTTTTAAATGAATGCACAATAATTGTAACTGTATTAAAGTGATACTAACCCTAAAAGTTTTCTTTTCAAAATAGTAATCTACATTAAAAGTTATCTATAGGACATTTTTTTTCACTGATAGATCTGCTTTTGTAAGTAATTGTCACTTGAAGTTCCTAAACCTGACTGTTTTGCCAGCCTGACTGTCCCTTCTTAACCAGTCAGTTTTTCTAATGCTAACAGACTACTGCTGCACAAATATGGCAGCATAGAGGAACACAGGGGTAAGAAAAGTATCTTTTAAACAATATACTGACACCAGAAAATATCTATCATATTGTCTTTTATACTAGTTATAATTTTGTCATAAAAGTATTTGCCAGATGCTTTTACATGATCTTTCTTACCAGCATGTTCCTCTATGAGGGGGCTGCCATATTTGTGCAGCAGGAGTCTGTTAACATTAGAAACACTAACTGACAGGTTAAAAAGGGACAGTCAGGTTTGCAAAACAGTCAGAACTATTTAGCGTTGTTATCACTTTAAAGGTGACCATGGGAATTAAATTTTGTGTCCAGTCCCTATGGTCAGCTTTGTCTGCATCAGGAGGAAAACTGAGGAGGACAGAATGATCCTGTCAATGTTTCTAATGTTATGTCCTGTCTGATGCACATAGAGCAGGGACAGATTGACTTTTGCACCAAATTATTACTCTGAGCCTTTTGACATTGAGATCTGCCTGTTACCGCTTTAAAGCAGAAGTAAACTCTAAAAATTAATATGGCTAAAAAGTCCATATTTATTACTGCACTTATTGCACCAACCTAAAGTTACAGCTTCTCAATAGCATCAATGATCCTGGACTTCAAACTTGTCACAGGGGGTCACCATCTTGGAAAGTGTCTGCGACACTTACATGCTTAGTGTGCTCTGAGCAGCTGTTGAGAAACTAAGCTTAAAGCTGGCCACAGATGCAAAGATCTTTCCCCGATATGCCACTAACTGGCAGGGCCATATCGGGGTAATCCGAATGATCGGATTAAGACTAGCGCAATGGACTTCCGACGGGTCGATTGGAAGAAAATACAACCTCCCCAATCAATATCGTGTCCAAATATTGGTTGGGAAGACACGTCGGAAGCCTCGTACACGGGAAGATAAGCTGTCAAATCAGTCTAAACAACCGATATCGGCAGCTTCATCTGCCCCTGTATGGCCAACTTAAGGGTCTTCCTAAATTAGCAAGCAGAAAATGAAGTATATAAACTGATGTTACAAGGCTGATTATTAAATTCTGATGCTAGTTGCACTGGTTTCTGTGCTGCCATGTAGTAATTATTTGTATTAATTACTAATCAGCTTTATATTCTATTTCTATTCTATGTGTACTGTATATTTTGAGTAGATCCCAGATCTATACTGCTAAAGGGCTGTGGTTGCCTTGGGCTGGTACAGAAGCTCAAAACATAATGTACACAATTTCTAACCTACTTCTTTAGTTAGGCTTTAGTTATACTTTAAAGCAGGGGTCCCCAACTGCTGGGCCATGGCCCAGAACCGGGCCGAGGACAGTCCTGAACTGGACCGCCGAGCCTAGGCGATGAGGTGCTGAATTGGCCAAATTGGCTGCCGACCTCCCTGAGCAGCCCCGGTCCTTGAAAAACTTTTTTGCCTCGACACCGGTCCCAGAACCAAAAAAGGTTGGGGACCCCTGCTTTAAAGCAGAGGTTCACCTTTAAGTTAACTTTTCGTATGTTATAGAATGACCAGTTCTAAACAACTTTCAATTGGTCTTCCTTATTTTTTTTTATAGTTTAATTATTTGCCTTCTCCTTCTGACTCTTTCCAGCTTTGAAATGGGGGTCACTGACCCTATCTAAAAACAAATGCTCTGTAAAGCTACAAATGTATTGTTATTGATACTTCTAATTACTCATCTTTCTGTTACATGTCTCTCCTATTCATATTCCAGTCTCTTATTCAAACCAATGCATGGTTGCTAGGGTAATTTGAATCCTAGCACCCAGATGGCTGAAATTGCAAACTGGAGAGCTGGTGAATAAACAGCTAAACAACTCAAAAATCACAAAAATGAAAAACACTTAGAATACCACTTTGCATCATAGTAAAAGTTAACTGAAAGGTGAAACAACCCCTTTAAGTGCTTCCAATAGGGAATTTTTTTATTCAGTTGGATTAAAGTGCTACTGGCACGTTCCTATGAAAATAGTAACGTCTCAGTATCCGTGAAAATAAGTTGCACGGAAAATATAAGCAGCTGAAAGCCTCCCAAAGCCACCCCCAGCCCAATGAACCTTAATTATGGCAACCCTCTGGCACCATTAAATAATCTTGTTGAGTTGTTTCATTTACACTTGGCTGGGGGCGGAGCGATCCCTCCATAGGCTAATTACAAATGGAAACAGACTCCAGCCTATGTAGGGATTGCACCGACCCAAGTCCAGCGTAACTGAAACAACTCCGCAAGATGATTTAATGGTGTCAGAGGGTCACTGTTGCTAAGGTTTACTGGGCGCGGCTTTGGGAGGCTTTCAGCTGCTTATATTTTCCGTGCAACTTATTTTCACGGATACCGAGACGTTCCTATTTTTATAGGAATGTGTCAGTATCACTTTATTAAGAACAGTTACAAGTGGAATATGGTAGAGAAAACACCCTGTAACTCCACTGACCTTAGTTTAAAAATCCTTGGCTTGTAGGTGACTAGTATAATAACAGTAGTATCTTGAAGCAGAGAAAACTAAGAAGAGACACCAGTGTCATCACTGTAGAAGAATAGTGTTAATAGAATGTTCATTTAAGCTGACCATACTTGTAAAAAGTGTAATCGATTTTGTTGTCTATATGGTTGCTTGTTGATCTGAATAAGATGTTTAGGCTGAATAACAATAATAAGACAACCTTGTCAGCTGCAGACTGAATGCATGGACTTGTGGTGCCCAGCTGCCTGAGTTTTCAATTTAATTTCAATTATATGAACAAATCCTAGCTACAGCCTAATGGCAGAGCCACCATCATAAATACTGGTCCACACGAGATTAGAGTGCTCACCTGTTACTCTCGGGTGTCAGGTGCTATACAGTCAGACTCCCTGCTCAGAGTCATAGCATTTCCATATACAGAGAAGACCGCAGCACACCGATCCAATGTTCAATTTGTGAAAAAGTGATTTATTGGCTCAAGGTAGACAATAACTGCCAACGTTTCAGACCCCACTTGGCCCTTTATCAAGCCTAAAATTTCACACTGTGTGCTGTGTTAAATAGTATAACAAGGGGGTGGAGCGATGGCAGGAAATGACAAATTGTGAGAAAGTGAGAGTGTAAAGGGAAAGTTAAACTGACCTTTTAACATACACAAAAACATGTATACAGGGTATAATAAAACATTTACAGAATTATCAATGTGTCAAACTCTCTGCATGCCATCTTTAACATAGAAAAAAATTTAATTTCTGTGCTCGGAATCCAAATATAATTTCTGGGATTATATGTGTCCCTATATAGAAAAAAATAGTCTGTGTGTTTCCAGTGATCCCATTTATAAATCGATTAACCTTGTGAGCTGTACTGTTAAATTGTAGTTATTCTGAGTTGCATAATCGGTACCTGTACTGCATTCATTTTCTCTCTATTGAGTTTCGAATCGTGCAGATATGGGTACCAGAACTCAGTTATGACCTTAAAAAAATAAAAAAAAAAAAGAGAAAAAAATATTAAATAATCGTTGAATAATAATACTAAAATTACAAAAATATTTTTTCTTTACCCCAGAGCATATCAGTGTGGGTAATCAGTCTACATACCTACTGATAGATAAACATTGCTGGGCTATAATCCTTGTTCAGACCCTTAAACTGGCCATAGACGTAAAGATTTTTGAAAGATCCAATAATTATCGTGAGACCACGATTGTCTCAAAACGATCGTTTTATGTCCAATGTGTCCATCAACTAAAAAGACCATTTCAGGCGATATTGCTTGCAAAAACTGAAGGATCGCAGCCTGCTTGCCCTGCAAACATAGGTAGATTGCATGGGGACTGATAAAGATTTTCTAACCTGGCCGATCAATCATCAGACCAATGTCGGACGAAAAATCGTGAGATGAACGATCGTTTGTATCCCACTAACCGCACGCTAATTTGACAGATTGGTCGGACTTCCCTAAAATCGGTCGTTCGGCAGGGAAATATCGTTGCGTCTATGGGGAGCTTTAGGCCATACCGTGTCAAGTCTGAGTATCCACTGCATCTCTAATTTCTGTAATCTTAACAGCCTGTTACCTCATCTCCTGAGTGTTGCAATTGAATCTATAACCTGAAATTTCAGTTGACTCACTGAATGTCCTGCTGCTTGAAAGTGGGCAGGAACTGGTAGGGAGGTTATGCCTTTGCGGATAGTTGATTTGTGTTTTGATATACGATCTTTGATTTTTTGGGTAGTTTCACCAACATATAACAATCCGCAAGGGCATTTCAGTAGATAAACTACATATGTGGAGTCACAGGTGTAGTACTTTTGTATTTTATATTGTTTGCCAGAATACGGATGATAGACTGTATTCCCTTTTAACACTGAATTACAATGACAACAGTGCAAGCATGGAGAAGTTCCAAATTTGGGTCTCTGTAAAAAGGGTCCCTCGTGGGATTTTTGACTTCCAACGTCTGCTTTAACTAGACGGTCTCTCAAGTTCTTGGCTCTTTTATATGCCAGCATGGGACTTCTGTCAGGCACGATTGTAAAATGTGCCAATGTTTCTGGATAATGTTACCTAGAATGGTCTTTGTAAGTCGCTATAGCACTGCAAGTAGACAAATAGGTAACATTATCCAGAATTTGTCATTTCCTGCCATCGCTCCACCCCCTTGTTATACTATTTAACACAGCACACAGACATTTTAGGCTTGATAAAGGGCCCAGTGGGGTCCGAAACGTTGCCAGTTGTTGTCTACCTTGAGCCAATAAATCACTTTTTCGCATCATAAATACTGGGGCTATAACTAAATGACCAGGTCCATCTGCCTTTAAAATGCACTTTGGCTCAGATATTGCAGCAATAAAAGTAATTAAATAAAATCTGGTTTAAAATGAATTGGGCCCTGTGACATGTCTCCCATGTCTCATTCAGTATATAAAAAAAAAGGGAGAAAAAAGTTGCAGTGCAGTGAATTTTTTTAGAACACGCACATTTTTGTGGCCATGCCCCCTAATTACCATGTTCATTTTACAACATTTGGCAGGTTATGAAAGTTTTTTTTTTTTTCAGTTATTACAGTTTTGTTAATGAAGGTGAATTGCCATCTCGTAATTGTTACAAAAGTATCTTATCTGCTGCTGTGGCTGTTCTGGGTTCTCTGCCAAAAGCCAATAAAGTTTTGGGACTGTCCCTCTAAAAACAGGACAGTTGGGAGGTGTGCTCTAAAGGTAACCGGGACTAAAATTACTGAGTTGATGACATGTTCTGCCTGCTTTTCTACCCATAAGGGCTGGGGCACACAGGGAGATTCTGTCGCTTGGCAATTAATCGCAGGCACAATGTCCCCGAACTGCCTTCACGCGGCACGGCGATTTCCGGAATCGCCCGAAGTTACTTCGTGAGGAAACTTCGGGCAATTCCGGAAATCGCTGTGCCGCGTGTGTATCAACGCAGGCGCTTTTTCATTTAAACAAGCGGCGGACAGGGAGAAGGCAGTTCGGGGAGATTGTCGCCTGCAATTAATCGCCAGGCGTCAGAATCTCCCCGAATCTCCCTGTCTGCCCCAGCCCTTGCACAGCTGTCTCATTTGTGTTTTGCTTGTGTTTGATACCTGCGTCTCACATCCTTTCAGCTCATGCAAACAAACAATGCATGGCAACACCTTTTAAAAGGGACAATACACTCCCTTTTTCAAATGATTTTAGTCAGGGCTTGCACTGTGTTTTTCCACAGTTTTTTTAATTAAAAAAACTTTTTTATTTCTTGAGCTAAACAGGACAAACATGGAAATTGAATGTAATACGTTTGGTCCTTGCATGGTAGATTATTAGATATAGTATATTACGCAGGCAATTATTTGTGCACTCGTTGTCTTAGTATCCACCTCACAAGGAACATGGAATAACTTCAGTTTAAGGGCTAAACTTTGTGTGACAGCACAAAGTTTGTAGGAAGCAATGAAATCAGACCCCCCCCCCCCACAGCTGAATTGTAATATCAGATCAGATAGTCAGATAGATGGAATCTTTTGTTCATGCATTTACATCTGACAGTCAATTTCAGTAAGGAAAAAAAGGCTTCCCAACACCATTTATTTGTATCTTGTTAGATGAAGATGCAGCATGCTGCATTTTCATCTGACAAGCATGGTAAATGTTTTATGTAGTTTACCCATTAGAATTTTGTATCAGTCCTGGTTTTTGAAGATTTATAAACATGGATGGTTAGCTTCCCTAGAGTGATAGTATAGGCAAAAAAGATGTACACGCACACCTGGCCTTTCCCAAAAAAATAATACTGGTGCATGGATTTAGGAGGACGGCCCCTCCAAATAGATAGCAGGCAAGAAAATCCAGCACACAGGTAATGCTCAAGGGATTACTACCGTGTTTAATGTCTGTCCAACAAGACAACGTTTCGGGGGCGTACCCCTTCGTCAGGTGCTCAAAAACTCCCACAACCCTCCTTAAATGAGTAAAGTGCTGGGTCACTCCCCTCCAGTTAAGTACATTCAATTAACATAATTCGAAAAAATCATTTAAATGTCCATATAAAGTCCATATAAAGTCCTTCTGATAGAGAAAAGGTTAAGAGAAAATAGTTAAGAGAAAATAGTTACACATGAACCAATAATACCTAGTAGCATTTACGAGGAAATTTTGACAATGTAACAATTTGATCCGATAACACTGCTTTAGTAAGATAAGCAATATTTAGTCCTACCTTCCCAGTGCTATTAGATTCTATCCGATACAATTTAGGAGAATCTGGAAAGGAACGGGAAATAATTTAGAAGGGAAACATTTAAAAATTACAAATAGCTTGACAGGCTAAATTCCTCGTTTAAACCTCTTGGTGTCTGGGTTTGTAGCAACCAGATCCAATAATTCTCACGTTGGTTTAGTTTTAATTTAAAATCATATTCAGTAGCTGTTATTTTTTCCAATACTTGCCATCTTAACTGTGAGGTTCTATGCCCTTTCTCAAAGAAGTGTTTATACAGAAAAGTTTCATACTTAGTCTTGCCTTTGTCACTTTCCTTGCTTGTTTCTTTTGGAGGAGGTTTATAATTCCTGATGGCAGCTTTATGTTCGTTTAAACGTATTTTTACGGCTCTACTTGTTTGGCCTACATAAGCTAAACCACATGGGCATTTTAGGCAATAGATTACTCCCTTAGAATCACAGGTATGAAAGCCCTTTATGGAGTGTTTTGTACCTTTTTGTGGATGCACCACATAGTCACCCTTTGTGATGCCTGTACAATGGCCACAGTTGAGATATGGGAAAGTGCCTGTTCTACAGCCACTTTTTAAAGATGTTCCCTTTTTCTTTTTGATTAGATCCCCTACATTTCTTCCCCGTTTGTAGGAAAAAATTGGTGGCGTCACAAACAGTTTCCCAAATTTAACATCTGCTTTTAAGACTTTCCAGTGTTTTAAAATGATGCTACGAATAAATTTAGCATTTGTGTCATATGTTGAAACGTAAGGTATGCGTTGATGCATGGCAGTGGACTTTTTTCTGGTAAGCAAGTTGGCCCGAGGGATATCTCTCACTTCATCACTTAATTTTAAGAGTGTTTTCCTCTCATACCCTTTTGCCACAAATTTGACAATCATTTTATCTGATTCAGTAGTATATAAAGTATCATTGGAAGTAATTCTTCTACTTCTTATTAGTTGACTTTTGGGCAGTCCTTTAAATAAACCTGGGGCATGAAAACTTGCAGGACTTAACAAATTATTACGATCTGTTGGTTTCGTGAAAACTGATGTGTTGAATCCTGTGTTTGTTAATTGAATGTCAACATCAAGAAAATGTATCTTGGAAGGGTGATATTCCAGAGTGAATTTTATAGTGCTGTGCAGATTATTAAGATATTCAAGAAACTCCAATAGCTTCTCCTTCCCACCTTTCCAAAGAAAAAACGTGTCGTCCACATAGCGCATGTATGTGGCAATATGTGCTGAATAATCTGAATTTGCAAAGATAAAAGAATTTTCGAAAAAATCCATAAAAATATTTGCATATACAGGTGACATGTTCGCACCCATGGCGCAACCTTGTATTTGTAAATAAAATCCTCATTAAAAGTAAAGAAGTTTTTAGTGAGTATAATTTCCAATAATGTGCATAAAAATGTGATCTGGTGTGTAGGTGTTCTCGTGTTTCCTAGGTATGAACGCACACATTCAATGCCCTCATCGTGTGGTATTGAGGTAAATAAATCACATACATCAATGGAACAAAGGAGGATTTCCTCACTAGGTATTTGTACTTCCCCTAATTTTAATAAAAATTCACTGGTGTCCTGTACACAATGTTTCAAATAGGGGGTTATTTCCTGCAAAGCAATATCTACATAAATGGCCAAGGGTTGTAGGACAGACCCCACATTACTAACAATCGGGCGACCAGGTGGATTCTCAATCGATTTATGTATTTTAGGTAGGAAATAGATATGTGGTATCTTGGCTTCTTCCTGAAGTAACAATTTGTACGTGTCATCAGAAATAATACCTTCCATGACAGCATGTGTAATGTGTAACTATTTTCTCTTAACCTTTTCTCTATCAGAAGGACTTTATATGGACTTTATATGGACATTTAAATGATTTTTTCGAATTATGTTAATTGAATGTACTTAACTGGAGGGGAGTGACCCAGCACGTTACTCATTTAAGGAGGGTTGTGGGAGTTTTTGAGCACCTGACGAAGGGGTACGCCCCCAAAACATTGTCTTGTTGGACAGACATTAAACACGGGAGTAATCCCTTGAGCATTACCTGTGTGCTGGATTTTCTTGCCTGCTAGCTTCCCTAGAGCCCCCATACACTTTATTAGAGGTCCAGGCAGCTATGTGTAAGGCATACAGGGCACCCCCGGATCACCCTTGTTATTAATGGACCAAATCATATACTACCTTCCTCCTTAATAAACATGGGACACTTTTAATACAAATTACTGAGTTGATGTTGAATAGTAAATTGCTTGTTAAAGTGGGTGTTTACTTTCTACATCTTCCTTGGTTACTGATTGTTAATGATGGTATAATGATAATGATAAACAAATACAGCCATTGCATAAGTGTTAAATTGCCTCGGTCAACCCTTTCGATCATCCTTTCCTACAAAACAAAATCAGCATTAGGGGCAGTTCACTTGTGTAGCAGTTTTAGTGGTATTAATGACGCAATATGTTGGCGCTATAGAAATACATGTTAATAATAAATTAGTGTTAGTAGTTAGGAGGGGTTATCATGAGGTATTGTTCATGAACATGCCCTTAATGTCTAAAAATAATATCTGTATTTTATATTTATTTTAATAGCGGGCAGTTTGCAATTGTGCGGAAGTGCCGGGAGCGTTCTACAGGAGTGGAGTATGCAGCCAAATTTATTAAGAAACGCCGCTTGTCATCCAGCCGCCGAGGTGTGAGCCGAGAAGAAATTGAGAGGGAGGTAGACATACTAAGAGAGATTCAGCACCCCAACATCATCACCTTACATGATGTGTTTGAGAATCGCACAGATGTGGTCCTGATACTTGAGCTGGTTTCTGGAGGAGAGCTTTTTGACTTTCTGGCACAAAAGGAAAGTTTAAGTGAGGAAGAGGCAACCATGTTCCTGAAGCAGATTCTTGATGGTGTTCATTATTTGCACCACAAGAATATTGCACATTTTGACCTTAAGGTATGTCTTTATCAGCTTTTCTTGAAAAGGGGCAGCCTTAAGGTGGCCATAGACACAACACAACAATTATCTATCTCACAACCACTGGTCATACGAAAGATATTTCATCCACTGTACTAACGTTAAGAGCTGAATTGTCAGATATGCAGGTAAAAACAAAAATAATCCTTTAGATATATCTGATGATTCAGCATTAACATTAAGATGTTCAGATGTCTTAAATTTTTCAGTCATGGTTGAATAACGAGACATTAAAGGCTTTTTTACTGATATTAGTCACCTTGTCTCCAACCACACATGCACAGATTATTGTACGAAAGATCCTTTGTACGATAAATATTGGTACATGGATGGCCACCTTTAGGGTGTCTTTATGGTAGATTAAAAAAAATCACAGAAAAAAACTCCCTAGTCCACCAGCAATAGAGAAGGGGGTAACTTGTTCTTTAGTGTCAGTGAAGGGGTAGGCCTACAACCCTGGCAATAGGCTGTACCTGTGGATGGGTGGGATTTGTTTAAACCTTTGTTTCCTATGATATGGTTGAAAATCAATAGCATTTAAATGGAAAACACTGATTTTGAACTGTCTAGCTGCAAGGAAATTGTTGGTCCATTACTCTGTTGATTTGATTTTTGTTTTGTTACAGCCAGAGAATATCATGCTTTTGGACCAGAGTTCTCCCAGTCCAAGAATAAAACTCATAGATTTTGGAATTGCTCACAAGATAGAGGCTGGGAATGAATTCAAAAATATCTTTGGAACTCCTGAATTTGTAGGTAAGAAAGACTTGGAAGATGAACAGAATGTTGGTGTTATTATCCACGATTCTGACTATTTAACTTCTACTTTTACTCCAGCTCCTGAAATCGTAAACTATGAGCCTTTGGGACTGGAAGCTGATCTGTGGTAAGACTTGTGCTATTGAAAGGGGTGGGGGTTGTTAGATGACATGGAATACCATGGGGCTGTTGCAAGAAACAACTGCTTCAGTTGAAAAAAAAATATTTCATCTGTAGAAACTGTGATACATTAGTTGATACATTGGCCCTGCTAAACCTAATCCCCAGCTGGTGTAATTGATAAAATATCTGCAAATGTTCCTACAGAGAAATCTATCTAATGCAGAAAATTGTAACATTCAGAATCTGCACTTGGATTACTAAACTACCAGACAGAAACACCAGGAACATTAAAGTGCTTGTTTATTTTCCCCACACTTTTTTCACCCGAAAGACGTTTTTCAATTTCTTTACATATTTGATTTTAGGTGCAGAATCTGAACTGTTTCAGATTGCTACATTAGTTTATACATTTCTCACCTGTTGAATATTAGCAACTAGTTGAACTCTGCTCCGGTTAAAGTAGGCATTTTTGGAATGACCTCCGCTCTGCTCCATGTACCTGCATTCAAGTCGACTTTTTAGTGAAGAGAAAGGAGTGCATCCGCTTCTCTCAATCTGCACAAAAGAACACAGACTGAGCACAGCATAGCCAGACGCTCCATTGGCTTTTAATGAAACTGCTTTTGCTTAGCAGGGCCAAAGTGTCAGGAAATCCACTTACCTGGGTCCTCGGCTCCGGTCCTCCCAAGATGGCGGCTTCCACGAGGATGGTCGCGCCGGAAGTGCGCGCCAGAATAGCCGCCCGCGTCGGAACCGATGCACCCGCGTCAGAAGCGACGCGCCGGCGTCGGAAATGACGCGTCAGAAGCGACGCGCCAGCGCCGGAAATGACGCGCTGATGCAGGAAATTGACGCCTA
>CM044431.1:99496229-99509082 GCA_024363595.1 Xenopus borealis
TATATATATATCTATATCTATGCAAATAATGTGGAGATGGCACTTTATGTACTGTTATTAGATTCTCTTTAAAAATGCTTATGCTGAAAAATTCTGAATAACTGAATCCAGTTTGAGCCTTGGAAAAAGCAACAACTTAAGGCTATGTAGATACATGTGCTTGGATAGTACATCACTGTATTATTATAACTCAGAATTGTCATTCCACCTAAAAATAAAGGCTTAATGTTCTTCATCTGAACTTTTTTGTGTATTTCTCTTAAGAAATGCTACAAGATAAATGGCTACAACCTTTTCTCTGTTTTCTCAGTCTTGTCTGGTTATAATCGTCATAAAGTTCATAGAACATTATGTGGTTTCTTGATGATTGCACCCTTCACTGGATATTGGCCTTAACCAATGCCAAACTATTAACAACTGAAATAGTCAGTTTAAACAAAATGTATTACTCCTCTTTACATTTGTAATGAAACTAGAGAGTAGGTAAAAGCCAAAAACCTAGCAATACTGAAGCAGTAAAGGCAGATTGAAACAGTGTGATGCAAGTGTACTCTAAGTGCTAAACTTGAATGCTGCAAGTTTAAACATTCCCACTAAGTTTAAGTGTGATTTCTGAAAACTGCCTCTTTAATTTTATTATTTCGGCATAACTTGAAATGGGCATTAAAACACAAGTTCAAGCCTAAATTTGTAGATGTGATGGGGAAAGTAAACCCCTTTAAGAATATGAAATCAACTTAGTCTTTAAATAATGCATTAATATGTTGAGACATGGCTGTACATCTGTCCTGTGTAACAGGCTAGTTCTTTTCATTAAAGAAAATCAAATCTTTAAAGAAAAGTATTGGTAATTGGAATGTGTTATTTAAACTGCACCATCATTGCTGACAAGTGTCACTATATCATGCAGTTACTGTCCTGATAATACCATGCTTCCTAGTTTGTGGAGATTTTGGATAGGCCCTTTCCTGCTTCAGCAGGATTAGAACCCAATTTACAAAGTAAGGGCCATGTAGAATTGCTCTGCAGACATGGGAATAGAAGAATTGAGTGGCCAATGCAGAGTCTGAACCACAACTGTGAGTAGGGTTGCCACCTTTTTTGGGAAAAAAAAATATTGGCCTTCATTTTTACCGGTCAGGCTGGTAAAATTCTGGACGGGTGGTAACCCTAACTGTGAGTCTAAGAATTCCAATGCAAATCAAATTGTGTTAAAAAATATGTTTATTGTCCTACTGACATTATTGACCCAGTTTGAGGCAGCAACCTGGGAACACTTAATCCACACACTCAATGTGGATGGGCACAGAATATAACAAGATGAGTTTGAATGTGTTTTTCTTTTACATTTCGCCTAAATTACTGTGTAGAGATATGCATCAGGTTCAGACCTAAAGGTATTTTTGCTTGGGAACAGAACTGAGATAGATGGACAATCAACATGTGTAGACCTATATTTTGGATATTATGATTTATTATGATATACACAATCTGTTAGACAAATTCAGACTGACACATCATTTAACAGTTGTGAATTGCAACTGATTTTACTGTCCCCAGCTATAAATATGTGGTATGTCACATTTATACCCTACAACGTTTGATACAGTACTGCATAAATGTTTGCTTCCTAAACCACGGACGAATAATTCCATCCAGGATGTATCATTGTTGTAGAGGGATCTGGACAAACTGGCGGTTTGGGTAGTTAAGTGGCAGATCAGATGAATTGTTCATAATAATAAAGTTATTCAAAATAATTTATCATTTTAATGGGAAGGACCTGTGAATGTCAGGAAGCTACTCTGTATTAATAGGGTTATGAATTCATGGGAGGAGAAGGACATTTGTCCCCTTTACAATGTATTCGTTAATCTAGGTTTACTAGATCATTTGAAAATTAAGGGATTTCTAATAAATGCATGTTGCAAGGCTGCACTGATTGCGTTTAATTTTTTAATGCGTTTTTAATAAGTTTTAATGTGCAACCCTTTTAGCTGTCCCTGAATGTTCAAGTGATCTGGTAACCCTAGGTTAGGCCTTATATCAAATATTTTGGATGTTAAGTGGTCAAATTTGACACTTGAAGTCCAATGAAAACTATCAGATTCCACTTAGATTTATGAATTATTTTTATCAATTGGTACCAATAGCATTATTTTTAAATACAAATAGCCAACAGAACCAATGGTCTGAATACATTTGAAAAGAAAGTTATCTACTGTAACAAAGGAGCTGGTTTAGTTATAGATGGGCGACATGTTTCTCCCAGGGTGTTATATAAACCCTGGAACATGGAATAATTCATACAGACCAAAGCTGCAAGGTAATTGCTGCAGCTAAAGTCCCTGACTGACCTTGGGAGGAGGAAACCCTCCCACCTCAGAGCAAGAGAGAGCAGGAGCTGCACTGCACAGGGAAGGTACTGGTTACCAATGATTGTGTTATATATTTTGTATTTTTGCTGTAAAGTTGGTTTTGGGAAAGCCACCCAACTCTAGTTAGGCTGCCAACTGTGTTTAGTCAGCGCTCTGGTGCAAGGTTTATTTTTCCTTGTTTTTTTTTTCTTTGTTTGCTTGTTACCAAAAACTGTGTAACAGAATAAACTGCAGGCATTGCATTTAAGAAGAGTGACTTCTGCGACTGCTTTGTTTAACCTAAATGACTGTGGAAAGTGGCCCCAAGACACTGACCCAGGTACCCCTACAGGTCTAGTTGTCACACTACTGATATATTCATAGAAAGAGAGAGGGCATGGAAAAGATGAAATCCCAGGATATAAAGTTCATATTTCTTTTTTTTCTTCTGAACCCAATATTGGAGTTTTCATCAGGAAACAGCCAAACCGAGACCACAATGAACAAGAGAGTAAACCAAATGGTACAAATTTTAGGTTGTAACAGTGACAGGACATGCTAATTAAGTCCAGACACTGACCTCAGTATATCAATACTGCTAAATGTTTTAGAATTTATCAGACAATGTGAAAGCATAACAATATATTAACTCTATTGCATATATACATCAAACAAAAGTGAATCCAAATTACACAATTCCGAAAAGCACCCATCGACTATATACCTGGATTTCTGTATTAATTACAAATTACAATATACAAAATAAAGTTTTCTCTTCACATCACAGTAACTGACAAACACACAATAACACACAATACAAAACATGTGTACTTCTTTCCAATACATTGTCCAGGCATAATAAAATATGTGAATGCTAAGGTCACCAATATATTGGATCTGGGCCTGGTTCACAAATTGTCACTTCTCTTTCTAAATGTGACTATATTGAAAGGAGCATGTAGAACCACTTGACTCTTCTATACTGTCCTATTCATTTTACTTTTTAACCTTCCAATACTTTTTCAGTTCAGTTGGTTTCAGATAGTTCACCAGAAATAAAGATTTTTTTCAAATACTTTTCTATTTGTGACCGTTCTAATATTGACAATGAAAGTTGAATTTTTCACCATCTCATGGCTTTCCAAAGCAGCTCTGGGAAAGGAGTCATTGTTCTAAATTGATACATTTAGGTGATACATTTCTTATCTGTTGAGTAGAATCTCTTGAGTTTCCTAAAAGGCAGCTGTTCTAATTGATACAATATTTTTTAATATTCCACAAATGTTGCTGAGAAAGGTATCAACTAATGTAACAAATTGTAACAGTTCAGAATCTGCTCCTGAATTACTGAGTCTGGCAGACTGAAACACCAGAGACATTAAAGGGGTTGCTCACCTTTGAGTTAAGTTGTAGTATGAGAGTAATTTTCTGAGACAATTTACAGTTGTTTTTTGAGTTATTTAGCTTTTTATTTAGTGGCTCTCCAGTTTAAAATGTTTATCTGGTTGCTAGGGTCCAAAATTCTTTAGCAATCATGCATTGATTTGAATAAGAGACTGGAATATGGATAGGAGAGTGCCTGAATATAAAGAGGAGTAAGAAAAAGTAGCATTAACAATACATTTGTAGTCTTACAGATCATGTGTGTTTAGATGGGGTCAGTGACCCCCTTTTAAAAGAGTCAGAAGAAAAAGGCAAATAAATTAAAAAACTGTAATAAATAATGAAGACCAATTGAAAGGTTGCTTAGAATTGGCCATTCTTTAACATACTAAAAATTAACTTAAAGGTAAACTAACCCTGCAATATGGAGGAACGACCGGATGTCCCCATCTCCTGACCTGCCACCAACCATTCAGATCAAATAAAGTAGTAAAAGAATGAATCAGTGAATGTTCTGCACTGACAGCAATCGTAGCAAAGTTTGCGCCTGGCAAAGTAGTGCGAGGCGCTATTGAAAATTCGCTCGTTAGTGAATCTACCCCTATACCTCAGTGCTGTGTTATATTTAGAAGCCTCTGGTAAGAAATGAATTTATCTTTCATGCTGATAACTGGAAACTTATACCTTGTTGTGGGTGATGACAGTTCCAGTATGTATGCCAGTTGGTATCAATATCCATGTGGGTATTGACCAGTTCAGGCTGCAAATCTGTATTCTGGATGCAGGCTGGTTTAAAGGAAAGCTATACCCCGAAAATGAATACTTTAGTAACAGATATTTTATATCAAATTAAGGGGCATATCAAAGAATATTACCAAACGAATATATATTTAAGTAAATATTGCCCTTTTACATCTCTTGCCTTGAACCCCCATTTCGCGATGGGCTCTGTGCTGTTTCAAGATCACCTGACCAGAAATACTATAACTCTAACTGTAAAAGGAAGCAAAAGACAGAACTCTCTCTGTTAATTGGCTCATGTGACTGAACAAGTATAGTTTGTTTGGAATGTTTGTGTGCACCGTGAATCATACGATACTGGGGGGGCTTTGTTTTTTAAAATGGCAATTTTCTATTTATGATTACCAAGTGGCACATACGACTAAAAAAAGTATATTGTTATGAAGATGGTTTAATTATATAAAGCAGGGTTTTACATATGAGCTGTTTTATGCAATATATTTTTATGGAGACCTACATTGTTTGAGGGGTATAGTTTTCCTTTAAGGAATTGTTCCCAGTTTTGGTGCGGTCAGTCAGGGCTGTAACTAGGGTATTTCAGAAGAGGTGCTTGTTGAAGGGCTGTCTGCCCTACCCCTCGTCTGGTTTTCAGTGCTCCCTGGTGCCCAGATTCCCAATCTCACCGCTATCCTGCTCTACCCTCCTTCGTGAATGACATTGAGAATCATTGTTTACTGTGTATAGCACTACATACCGTTACCTTCAGAGCCACTCACTAGTTGCATACTGTGTATAGCTCTTTAGGCTCTTTTACATTTAGGGCCACTCAATTATACTCAGTAACTGTGTTTTGTGTAAAACACTATTGGCCTTAACAATTAAGGCCACTTAACTATACTGTGTATATAACTACATGTTCTATTCTGTGTATATAATTTTAGGCTCTTTTATATTTGGGGGACATACAGTAATTGTGTACTGTGTATATTACTACCCACCCTGTACATTACAGTCATATAGGCAGACTATAGGCAATTTTGTATGCCACTGCGGCATATTTCAGTATTAGCCTTCTAGGTTTATGACATTCTTGCAATACCTGGTTATAACCAGGTAAGATGTGAATGTGGAATTTTCTAGGAGGTTCTACTGTTAAGTATTAATATTGGAGGCTATTGTTTCAGAAATGGTCGATGCAGTTTAGTTTATAAGGCATGGTGTATTGCTGCTGTTAATAAGTATTATAGTAATGCATTTCAGTAATTTGGCGTTTTCAGCATTACTGCATCTAACCATGATGTCTTATGGCTATTAGGAATATAATACAGTAGTAGGCAAGTATATTCACAATTGGAATATTTGCATTTGCTTACTATGATTGAATAGTATAAAGCTGCAATGGTGTTTTTACTGTAACTGATCTTTGGGCTGTTGTTCCTTAACTAAACAGGTCATTAGTTACTGTTCCAGGAGTTCCACATGGTGAATAGACTTCCTGTTACAAATTCTGTGTAGTTAGTGGTACAGAAAATTCATACAGGGCTACATTCTGTAGTATTATACTTTAAGATAATGCAGCTTAAAGGAACTGTTCAGGGTAAAAATAAAAACTGGGTAAATAGATAGGCTGTGCAAAATAAAAAATGTTTCTAATATAGTTAGTTAGCCAAAAATGTAGTGTATAAAGGCTGGAGTGGCTGAATGTCTAATATAATAGCCAGAATCCAGCTTCCTGCTTTTCAGCTCTCTAAATCTGTTAGTCAGCGACTTGAAGGGGGGCCACATGGGACATAACTGTCCCTCAGCATTCAGCTCAGATTCAAATGCAACAGTTATGACCAATGTGGCCCTCCCTCAAGTCACTGACTGGTTACTGCCTGGTAACCAGGGTAACCAGTCAGTGTAAACAAAAGAGAGCTGAAAAGCAAGAAGTAGTGTTCTGTTCTGTTATGTTAGACTTACAGTCACTCCAGCCTTTATACATTACATTTTTGCCTAACTAACTATATTGAAAACATGTTTTATTTTGCATAGCTTTATCTATTTACCCAGTTTTTACTTTTATACTGAACAATTCCTTTAAGTATGTACATAAGAGCAGGCAATTGTTAATGTGATGCTGTGTTTCTCAGTATTATGACAACAGAGTGTTCAGTAGTATATCACTACTCGTATAGGAGGTAGTTCTGTTAAAGGGATACTGTCATGGGAAAAAATGTTTTTTTTGCAAAATGCATCAGTTAATAGTGCTGCTCCAGCAGAATTCTGCATTGAAATTCATTTCAAAAAGAGCAAAAGAGAAAACAGATTTTTTTATATTTAATTTTGAAATCTGACATGGGGCTACACATATTGTTAATTTCCCAGCTGCCCCAAGTCATGTAACTTGTGCTCTGATAAATTTCAATCATTCTTTACTGCTGTACTGCAAGTTGGTGTGATATCACCCCCCCAGCAGCCTAACAACAGAACAATGAGAAGGTAACCAGATAACAGCTCCCTAACACAAGGTAACAGCTGCCAGGTAGATCTAAGAACAGCACTCAACAGTAAAAACCCATGTCCCATTGCATTCTATTCAGTTACATTGAAAAAACAACAGCCTGCCAGAAAGCAGTCCCTCTTAAAGTGCTGGCACAAGTCACATGACCAGGGGCAGCTGGGAAATTGTCAAAATATCCAGCCCCATGTCAGATTCAAAACTGAATATAAAAAAATCTGTTTGCTCTTTTGAGTAATGGATTTCAGTGCAGAAGTCTGCAGGAGCAACACTATTACCTGAAAAAACGTTTTCCCATGACAGTATCCCTTTAAATATTGGCATTCTGTTCATACAGCAGTAATGACTGCAGATGTTTAGCCCAAGGATTACAGTGATGCAGACTTGTATGTCTTACCAAAAGGTATAACATGTTTTAAGACAATTCTCTCTTACAGTTATACTGGTAGAATGCTCAGTTAACATAGACTAAGGTCGACCTAGTCTGCGTGTTTAACATATGTGACTGTACCATGTTGCAGCAGTGGTTTGCTATTTGGTGACTAAGCCAGAATGTATCCTCTGTCCTAAGGATAAACAGGGGTTTTTTTTAGGTTCATCTTGGATTGTAGTGCTAACACTGTCAGATTTGTGGCTCTTAGGAATTCTACCTGTAATTATCTTGTGTTTTTCTACACTGTTCTTGTTTCAGGGGATATCATGTCCACCAGATTGCTTTGTTGAAGGGAGATTTTTCTGGTAGGGCTCATTCCTTTTTTAGATTGCTTGATGCAATGGTGGAACTCTAGAGTGTTTTATTTCAATACTAGAATCCTAGTAGTATCATCTTTTACGACCAGGAGGAGAAGGTTCAGGGCAGCAATGACATGGAATGGGTCTAGGCTGGTGGGGCCAACTGGGTTTTTTCCACGATGTGCTGTTAGCCCAGTCCGGCCCTGCTTCTCAGTTCTGTGAATCTTGCTCTGTGTTTAGTATGATTACGGCCTTGGTTCCCACTGGTTGCATTCAGCAAGTGCCTCACTTTTGCCTTACTATGTGTGGAATTGTCAAGGAGTCAAGGTATGGAGGTCTGACATGCCTTAATATAGAATAATCACAGATTCTTCTATGGTATCTAATACCTGTATGCAGGTTAGGACTGAGAGTTAAAATAGGCCCTGGCCTTTCATGTACACAGAGGCCCAATCAGCCCACATAAAGGCCCACTAAATACTGACTGTCTATGGCACCTTATAGCAGATTGCCAGTCTGGGCCTGTCTGTATGCGTTGACTTGCAGAACTTGACCACATACTACTGTTCCCTGGATCTCATATTTTATGTTAATGGACCCAGTATCTGATAAAAAAAACCTAGGGGATTATTTACTAAAACTCTTATTTTATCTTTTTATTAAACCAAGCTCAACCAAACTTCCATACACAATTTTATTTTATTTATCAATAAAATAAATCGAAAAGGTCAGGTCGGAATTTTTTTTTGGTTATCGCCTGAAAATCCCAAATTTTTTGGATTAACATAACCCAGGACAGATTACAATAGCTTCAAATTGCAATTGACAGCTGCCATTGACTACTACATGTACATTAGTAAAAATTCAGTCTGTTAACATTCATTCTGATTCCTTTGAAGTTTACACAGGTATGGAAATAATGATCGATTCTTCCTATTAGGGAGCAAATTAAAACCGTAACCCTGCGGCTGATGCAATACTATTACCATCTGAGACAGCAGGCACCTAATGCTTTGACTTTACATTAGAAATAAAGTGGTTTTTTAAAAAAAAAAGTAGCAACCATTTCCTCGTCTGAGGTATTGCTAACAAATTTTCCTTACCTACTGTGGGCCATGTGGCTTTTCTCTTAAATAATAAATAAAGAGTCTATTAAAAATTCTGAAGACTGTCTGGGTGCCTGTCACACCAATCAGCATGATGATGGCGAGATAATCTGCCTAAGTACTTTCTTTTTTATATTAAAATCTCCCTAATGTGTGGCTCCATTAAAACTGATATTTAAATTACATTCAGAAAAATCAAATGACCTTAAAAATCAATTATTTTCCTTAATGTACACAATAAAGGAATCTGAGTTACAGGGCTGACTCTGTTAAAGTACAAATCAGCTCAAGCATGTTTTCAATGGATGCCACAGGATATGGTACTTACATGTTTAAGCAATCTTAACAGGAACGAGGGTCCAAGGCTTGATATAATATACTCTCATTCATGTCCCGACTGAGAATTAAAATAGGCCCTGGCATTTCAGGTACACAGAGGCCCAATCAACTCCCACCAGCCCACTTAATACTGACTTTCTATGGCACCTTATAGCGGCCCCTCTGGCACTTGCCAGAACCCACAGATTGCCAGTCCGAGCCTGTCCTCAATTGCTCAGAGGGCTTATTTAAGTTGTAACCAGACCACCTTTTATGAGTTTCTCTAATTACCTTTTCTCTGGGGTGGTATCTATGGATTGGAGAATGAGGACAAGGCTACTGCCTTGGGTACTTGAATACTTGGGGTGCAATTTTGTTGGGTCAGCCCTGCCCCCAGCCTCTGTTACAGTACTGCATTCCTTGTACTGCCAGGAGTGCACTGTTCCTGTTCATTACTGTAGAAATAATTATTTTGACTCTAGACCTGGTGATGGTTCAGTGACAGAATGGAAGTGTAATTTACTGATAAGTGGAAAAAACAGGTACAAGAACCATGTTATTTGTACTTTGCATTTTGCCCCTCCAACAGAATGTAGTGCAAAAACCTGTGCTCCCCTTAGTAATACAGTGCTGCATACATTTGTCAGTGCTGTCTGTGGATTCTGGTAAATGCCAGAGAGGCTGCTGGAAGATGCCATAGAAAATCAATATTTATAGGCCCTGCCCTTAACACCTGACCTATGGTATAAAGGATGCAAGCACATCCTGAATAAGCATGAAGGGGCACTATTTTGCTAACCTTAGTAAAACTGGTAAAGCTGTATACATTAGTTGATACAATTCTTAATACCAGTTTTATTCAGTATATTTCTTCAAGAACTACAATTGATACATTAGTTGCTGACATTGAACAAAAGATCTGAAATAGTGTTTGAAAGATGAACCAACAATTTTTTTAAGGGCTCATTTACAAAAAAATCAGGGAAGGTACAATATGAAAAAAGTGCAAATTTCAAAGTTTTTTTCACTTTAATCCATTTCACTCCATTTGTGCTGCTAGAGTTGTCCCTTGCTCTGTATGTAGCACTGCCTGCATACATCTGCACTACAGAAGAGGAGGGAGGTGGGTTACAGAACATCTCTCACTTATATGACATGCTAGAACTTTTATTGTTTATTTCAATGTCTTGAGAAAAATATTGACACAGCATATATTACTACATGAATTCATTTAAATAAAAAACTTTTATCCCAAGTCTTGATTAACATCAAAAAGAAATTTTATCTTACAGCAGTCCAGTAGGTTTTAGTCAATAGGCATTAGTCACTCTGCATAGCTGAATCTTTGCCACACCTTGCATTTCACTGCACTATAAACCTTCAAAAATAAGATTTCATAAACTCATCTTTTTTCACCCCTTGCTATGGCACTCATAACTGGGCCATTTGTAGAACTTGTGTAAAATGTTCACATCCTTACATATCCTTAACTGTACTTAATTTTTCTATAATAAACATGTACTGCTAACATAATTGAAACCTGTGTTTCAAATTTAAACCAAGAAATTAACCACACAAATCTAGAAAGCAATGAGAGTTTGTAGGTTGCAATAGCGGAGTGATGAACACAAAGCTGCATTACAGCAAATAGAACATTATGAACAGTCTTTAATATATCCAGGAAAATTAACACTATGTAACTAGGTCCCATCCAAGGATTCTCATGTAGCACTCTTTTATTTTTTTTGTTTTTTGCTTTAATACCATGAAATGCTTTAAATGCAATTGTGTGAAAAAAATTGAAGTGGTGTCTCCACAATTTGCTTTGAGATATAGATAGTTGGAGAACCTAGACAAAGGATGTCCCTTTACACATGATCTCATGTCTCTACGGATTAGATCTGGATTAAAAAAAACAGTACAGAGAAATACCTGAAGAGTGAACTGTGTCACAACTTTGCCAGTTTTTTTCTTTTAAAGTACATAGAACAATATACAGTCTTATGAGAAACAAATGTTTTTGATGTTAAAGTTTTTTTCGGACAATTTAACTCCTAGAGCTCATCCGTGTTTTTAAAAGCAATACGTCCTGTGGAAGCCATATGTTTTCATCCAGCAAAAGATGTCAAGGAAGGTATTATTGATGAAACTCCATTTAGTTCAGGGATTCACTTATAAGACACGGTTTCAGTTGGCTGTATGCTATTATAAATGATACAATTAAGAATTATTCAGATATATTTTAATGAAGCATTATCTTCTTAAAAAAAGTCCAAACAGGCTATAAATGATGTACCCCATGTTTTCAGCTTACTCAGCCTAGATTTACTGTGCCCCTTGGAAGATCAAGATTTCTAAAGAGTGCTCCTCTCTCTGTAGGCATATTGCAATGCTCAGTTTGTTCTGAGCTACTATCAATCAGTTCAGCTTAGGGACCAACTCAAATTCAATTCAAACACATATAACGAGCAGAAATCAAGGTTATTTCTGTCAAAATTTACATTCAAATAAGTAAAGGGTCAGTATTTCACCTATTACTTAACTGTATCCACTGCATCAAGAATTGGAAATGTGCACTCTCAATGGTTAATTAACAGTTCATGTATGGTTAATTATTACAGTCAACAGCATTTGTTTGAGTACCCAACTTCATTATAATGTATAAATAAATGGGTCATTTTATAAATTTGACAGCAATGCCAACTTGCCTGGTCACCATGAAATCCTGATGCTGCATTGCTAAAAAGAAACCCGAAAAATGAACATTAAAAAGTTGATCTACCTTACTTAATCTAAAAATATTAATAACTGATGACCAAACAGTAGTGGTGTGAACTGCACAGTCTTAGTAATAAATTACATTGCACAGAAGCTTAGAAACCAGAACAGTTGGCATACGACCTGATAATTAATCAATTCATAATCTTTTCTATGACAAAAGTAACTTCAATTACTGCTAATATTCTAATGATTTTTAACAATCCATAACTTGAGCATCCCTTCAGTATCTAGAGCCACTATAAGAAATCATGGGGACCCATATTACTTAATTAGCAATGCCTGCCTTCCCCTCAGGTGTTTATATATTTTTAATGGGATCTATTTTGTTTGGGGGAAATCTGCAGGCACAGAAAGGTTTAAATATTTAGACATTTTGTTATGGTTTTCAATTGTATGTTTAATTATTTATGTTATAAACTCTATTAAACTTATCTGCCAACCCATAACCCGTATTATGTTTTTTGACTAATCTGAATACCATGTAAACCTTTTTAAATGATGAGAGGGAATTAAAGGAACAGTAACACCACAAAATGAAAGTATTTTAAAGGAATGACAATGTAGTGTACTGTTTCCCTGCACTGTTAAAACTGATGTGTTTTGAGAAGGGGATTTCTCAGTTGCCTCAACTGTTTCTCACCATTTTCTGTTGCCAGGTCTTTCGACTTTTTCCTCTATTTTATAATACCGCTGGGAACATTATACTGAAGAATAAAGAAAATAAAATTTACCTGTCCGGTAAAGCAGTCTCTTGCTTTTCCTCTGACCTTGAGAAAAAATACACAAGATGTCATAACAAATGTAAAAAAAATACTATAGAACTCTAATCAAGCAAAACATATGAAAATGTGTGATCATAACATGGTCTCCTTTGAGTTTTGTTGCAGAGGCAACTCTATAAGGGAGTGACTAAGACATTGAATTTCAGGCGTGCA
>CM044431.1:99511561-99530154 GCA_024363595.1 Xenopus borealis
TGGACTCAGTCTTTTTTCAACCCAATTTAACTATGTAACTATGTAACTATGTAACCTTAGACTGGCTTTAAATCTTCACTAGAAAGTAAACAAAATAAAATGATTGGTTTAAAATAGGTAGTTAAATAAATATGAACAAGGTAAAAGCATGCCATGCTAGCCAGTCAAATAAATATGAGTTACACTTTCAAAAATGAAAAATAACAGTGATGAAAAGGTGATACAACTACTGGCTAACTAATATAAGTACAGCAAGTATATACTGAATTGTATATTTTCAGGATATAGATATAGTTTGCAAGCTTGCAATGCAGTATTAGGATATTTGATTGAATAAGGGAGGCAACAGTTGTCCTGCAATATTTTACACAAGCACACATCCACTCTTATGCGCACTCCCTTGTAACTCTATTGACAGACCCGTTGTCAGCCTGTGTAGAGCCACACAGAGTGGATATTGGCACGAAAATGTGAATGTATGCCTTACGTTCAGAAGCCATACTAAACTTATCTAGTTTGTACAACTACTAGACTAATGTCTATACAGTACTTGTGTATTATTTTAGGAGTATGGACCTCTTGCCCCTTTTAAAGGGATTGTGTTATGATTTTTACAGTATAGTGTTTATAGTTAAATTACACAGTGTACATAAGTAATAATTAAACCATGTGAGTTTTTCGTATACTTCACAGATCTTTATCTAATGAGCCTACAACAAGGTATAGTAACCGAGTTCAACTATTTATTTAACAAGAAAAAAGAAGTAACACCTTGTTATGGCTCTTATTCCAGTTTTATAAAAAATAAACTTTTGGAACACCTAACCCCCAATTTAATTGCGACTTAATCAGATCCAATTAATTAAATTATTAAAATAATTTATAAAGTGCGTGTGCTTTTCAAGTATAGGTTCTATATTCCCACCAATACAACTGTTATTAGTATACAGATTTATAATTCGTTACCTAATCAAGGATATTCATATAGACTTATTTAACTAAAAGTGCTTGGTGCTCAAAATCAATTAATTATTCGATTAATTAACTTACTATAATCAATAAGACAGTTGATACTTGGATTACCCACAAGTGTATAAAGTGTAATGTGCTTTTAGTTAAATAAATCTATATGAATATCCTTGATTAGGTAACGAATTATAAAACTGTATACTAATAACAGGTGTATTGGTGGGAATATAGAACCTATACTTGAAAAGCACTCGCACTTTATAAATTATTTTAATAATTTAATGAATTGGATCTGATTAAATCACAATTAAATTGGGGGTTAGGTGTTCCAAAAGGGGTTTTTATAAAACTGGAATAAGAGCCATAACAAGGTGTTACTTCTTTATTCTTGTTAAATAAATAATAATTATACCACTTAACAGTTATACTATAGGTGTATCTCAGGTCATTTTGTCTGGTCATGTGCTTTGAGAAAGCCAGCACTTCACTATGGAACTAATTTCAGACAGGCTATTGTTTCTTCTACTCAGTGTAACTGAAGGAGTCACAGTGGGACTTGGATTTTTACTATTGATTGCTATTCTTAGATCTACCAGGGGCTGTTATTTTGTGTCAAGTTGCTGTTACCTTGTTACATTCCCATTGCTCAGTACACAGGCTGCTGGGGGAAAGAGAGGGGGTGGTGATATCACTCCAACTTGTAGTGCAGCAGTAAACAGTCACTGAAGTTTATCAGAGCATAAGTCACATGACTGGGGGCAGAGGTACTGCTCCAATAAGGTGAGTTGAAAAACATGATTCAGGTGGCAGCAACAGACAGCTTAACAGGAGCGGCAAAAGCTGCCCCATGTAAATTCAAGAGCCACATTTCCTCTTTTTAAACTGGAAATTTGGCTCTTCTCGTGCAAGAGAGCCCAACTGCAATACCATACTCACTTCGGCACAGAAAATGTAAGTGCTGGGGTGGCATTGCCGGAGCGCCTTCCCTTCCCTTTTTTCCCAACCTGACCCAGAAAGTGCCCTGACTGGGGGCACCTGGGATTTGACATTTCTAGCCCCATTAGAGATTTCAAAATTCAATATAAAAAATCTGTTTGTTCTTTTGAAAAAGGATTTAAATGAAGGAGTCTGCTGGAGGAGCAATAATAATGATACATTTTGTAAGAAAAGACAAATTTTTCCATGACAGAATTCCTTTAAGGACAATGCCAAAAGTTGCTGCTCTTATTCCCCCTACCTTAAAGAGATACGGACACCTGAAATTAAACTCTTTTTTTTACATCTATTATAATATTGGCTTTGAAGGCTACTTCTAACTTTGCCATAAAGTATTTGCATGATGCTTTTACATTACCTGTCTGTTGCCCCATGTTCCTGTATGAGAAGGCTGCCATATTTGTGCAGCAGGAGTCCGTTAGCATTAGAAACTGTAACTAACAGGCTGAGATGGGACAGTCAGGTTGGCAAAGTCAGAGTATCAGTGAGTCAGGCATAGGAACTTCAACTAACAATTATATACAAAAACAAACCTCTCAGCAAAAAATGATCAACATGACCTATAGATAACCTTTAATGTACATTCATATGCTAAAATTTATTTTTTAGTGTCTGTATCACTTTTAAGATAGCTCTGTATATCCTGGAATCTCCCCAATATGCTGCTTTTTATACACTTACCTCTCTCTTTTGGCTCTCATCCTTTCTTCATCATATCTGCAACAAAGTGGTAATGGTAGGTCTTTAATTATAAAAGGCCATACAAAATAAAAGAAGTAACTATTGATGTAGCTCCTGAAAACTGCTGCTCTGAACAGTGTGAATGGCACTGCACTCAAGTAACGAAAGTGCAAGGAGTGTCTACATGTGTAAGTACCTTTTATGAATGACATTAATGCTTGCTCAATTTAGCTTTAATTTCAGCCCATCGCTATTACACTTGTGCCCATAACTGAACCCTTTGGTGTGCTTGTCACTACCATGTTGCACTAGTGTTCTTGAATTAGTCCTATAGTTAGCAAATACACTGGAATTTATTGTGCAGTAAAGGAGAGCTTTTGTCTGTATTTGCAATTCTGTGCTCACACCTTAACCTCTAAACTCACTTTACTGAACATTGCACTAAATGCAAGTAGTTGTGGCATTTATTAAGTAAACCAACTTACTGCAATACACAATCAGGGATATGTATATTCTCCATAGGAATGATTTGCTCTAGGTCCTCTAAACTGTGAATATACTGGATCTTATTTATGAATTTCACACTGCAAGAAAAAAGAGAAAAGGTACATTTAAAAAAATTAGATATAGTACCTTCCACAAGAAGAATTTAGAATAGTAATGTATATGACAATCTTATTTTGTGCCAACGTCACACAAGCAGACTTTTGCCACATTTTGCCACTGATTTGATAACACTGGGTCTGTTCAGGCTAGTATGGAGAGGGCTGTATCCAGTGCCTTATGCAGTTCTTGTCCTAACTTAGGAAATCCTAATATTGGATCTGAATAAATTTGTTCATGCAGAATAACATTTGCCCCTAGGGGTTTCCTTATGTGGTGATGATTCAGATACTGTAGAAAATATAAATAATAATGATTATTTGCACTTTTGAACTGGCTCTTTATTTTCATGAAGAATGTGCATTACAGGTGTTGCAGGAGTTACAAAGAGAAGGGATTAGGGAGCAGTGCTGGAATTGGGGTGGGATGCTGTGGGATGGCTGCAGATTTTAGAAAGAATGCTGCCATTTAATACAAAGGGAGTGTGAACATCATCTGTGGCTGGAAGGGTTAAACCATGAAACACACAGCTAACTGTTACACTTAAGAGCAATTATGGCTTCCCCTGTCTCAGTACGGGCTCCCATTGGCAATGGCTTCACGCAGCTCCCCTCTGATGGCTGTTGTTGGGTGTGAGTAGAAAGAGTATCAGCCTCACTCACACCCAACATCCCCCATCATTGTGCTGCGAAGGGATGATGGATGAGGGAAGGGTTAAACCACACAGCTAACTGTTACATTAAGGAGCAATTAGGGCTTCCTCTGTCTCAGTATGGGCTCCCATCGGCAATGGCTTCACGCAGCTCCCGTGTGAATGTAGAAACGGATCCGCACACACAAGTATTTGCAGTCGGGGAATGTGCCCCTTTTATTATGCTACCAAACGATCAACTTTTTGGGGGGTACAACCTCCCTTCATCAGGATGAAGGGAGGTTGTACCCCCCGAAATGTTGAAGCAGAAGCAGAAAAGCAGGTACAAGCTGCAATAAGATTTTAAAATGCATATCTTATGATACCCATAAGAACTAGGGGTGGGCAGAAGAGGCATATGCCTAGGGCGCAAAGTTTGGGGGGCATACCGTCCCTGTCACCTACCCTTAGTCAGGCAAGTTTTACCTCAGTGCCAAGACGAGTTCTGCAGTGGTGCCCATTCATGCACGCATGTGCTTTGTCAGCGGGGGCCTGCGGCACCCACAGGGGGGTGTAGTAAGGATCAAGGAGGAAGTCCTTTTCCAGTGAGTCCAGGCAAAGTACAGTTCAAGGGAAATCCAATAGAGAGGTCAAGTCCAGGCAAGGGTTCAAGTTGGCAGGCAGCAAGGTTCAAGGTCAGGAAACAGGCAGATGATCAATAACAGGTAAAACAGGCAAGCAGGGAGACCCAGGAACACAATATAATATTGAGCTATACTCCGGCGTCCTTTTAAGTTTGAATTTGGCCGGAATGCGCTTGGCGCGGCGCAATGACGTCACGGCCGGCGCCGCAACCACGTGGTGGCTATGGGCACCGCCATCTTGGAAGCACCGCCACAGAGGAAGGACGCGCCGCCCGGAGCTCCCGGAAAGGCTCCGGGCGGCGTTCGTGACATGCTTGTGTTTATACCTGTTCAATGTGTTTGTGCTGGTTTGTGCATACATAGCGGTGGGGGCGACCGGCTATCTTGACCCGGCACTGGTACCCATGTATAAAAAATAATGTCTGTCAATATAATTGTTTATATTATCAAGTAGAAACCAAAGAAAATGAAAAACACTTTCATTCTTCAGTTCGTATCTTCAATATTTCAAACACATTTGTGATTAAAGAGCAACTTACCTAATAAAAGGTCTGGAGATAGCCAGCACTGTTCGGATAAACCAAGAAGGATGGACAATAATCAAAGATTTGAGGTTTTTCCTTAATCTAGAAAAATATTTTTGAGAATTTAGCAATAATGAAATATTTATAAATATATTCTATATTGTGCCAAACTTCAAAATATACTACATGTGCACAAACTTTCTGCTCTGTTTATCGTATGCAACATAAAATGTTTTAAATGTACATCTAATCAGTAGACAAAGAATAATGGTACATGAGAAATTATAATAATCATAAAAAAATCTAAATTATTCCAGAAGATATGGAAATCAGAAACATAAAGTACATACAGAAGATGAGGATGGCGGAAATGAAAAATGGATGGCTTACTTCTCCCAAAGACTTGTAAATCCTCAAAAAGAAAAACAGAATATATGATGTAGGTATGAGGAAGTAATGAGAATACAAAACCACTGTTAGAAATATAAGTGCATTATAACTATGGATCCCATGAAAATGATTTCTCGTACTTTCTCAGAATGAGACTTAGTAGGAGTCATTTACGAGCACTCAAAGCAGTGTGCAATTTGTGAAGCAATTTCTCTTGGGTTTTATTCGCAACATGTAGCCGGTTTTCCCCATAATTTTTGTAAAATTATGATCAGGAGTATTGCAATGCATATGGTGCAATTGCAGCCAATGCATCTTGTATTTTGATGCAATTTCGTTAAAAATTTTTAGATTATGGCATTTGTCAAAATGATCATATGCAACTAATTCTTTAGAAACAAGTTCATTGCACCAATTAACGCAGGCCTCTGTGTGAATCTTGAAGCTACTGCCACCTTCTACCTACAGTATATAGAAGTGCAAGAAGTGCTTTTTGATGCAAGTACCACACAACTGTTGCAAACTGCACTTGCGTCTTGTAAACGAGTCCTTGTGTTTATCAGCATGCCAAATATTTTAAAGGGAAACGTTTTTTTAAAACGCATCAGTTAATAGTGCTGCTTCAGTAGACTTCTGCACTGAAATCCATTTCTCAAAAGAGCAAACAGATTTTTTTTATATTCAGTTTTGAAATCTGACATGGGGCTAGCCATTTTATCAATTTCCCAGCTGCCCGGTCATGTGACTTTTGCCAGCACTTTAGGAGGCAACTGCTTTCTGGCAGACTGCTGTTTTTCCTTCTCAATGTAACTGAATAGTACGCAGTAGGACATGGGTTTTCCTATTGAATGCTGTTCTTAGATCTACCAGGCAGCTGTTATCTTGTGTTAGGGAGCTGTTATCTGGTTACCTTCTCATTGTTCTTTTGTTAGGCTGTTGGGTGGGGGAAAGGGAGGGGGTGATATCACTGCAACTTGCAGTACAGCAGTAAAGAGTTCCCAGCTGCCCCAAGTCATGTGACTTGTGCTTTGATAAACTTCAATCTGTCTAGCGCCTGTCAGATTTCAAAATGAAATATAAAAAATCTGTTTGCTCTTTTGAGAAATGGATTTCAATACAGAATTCTTCTGGAACAGCACTATTAACTGATACATTTTGATAAAAAAAAATTTCCCATGACAGGATCCCTTTAAGTGAAAATACAAAATGCATTGATTTTGTTATTCTATTTGTCCTTCCTGTTCTAGTTCCTGTTCTAGTTAATGCTAAAGAATTGTTTTAGCTTTCTTGTGCATATTTCCAAAGCAAGAGGAGAAAAAAAATTTAATAAATTCAAGCCAGTAGTTACTCACCTTCTGTCAATCATCTGATAGCATCTCTTTAGCCATCCTATCCCAGGCATCCGTCTTCGTGGTGTTGCCCCATTTAGGTAGACAATCATATAATCCTCAGCTACCAGCAGCTCCAAACTGCTTATGACATAACTGAAAAAACAAGAATGGTCAGCAAAAATAAGTAGGGAACAGGAACTACAGATGCATATTTAGTCTGTGTTACATATTATTTAATACAGGAAATACCTTCTAGGATACAAGGATATTATAAGTCATGGAGGAGTTCCATTACTTCCTGTATGTTCTTATTTTACAATAGGGGATACATTATGTAATTGTTTATTATTATGTATTTATTTTTAATACACAGAAAGTCATGTTACACAAATTATTAAGCAGCCATTATAAGTGAAAACATCCCTAAATATCAGTTATGAACATACAGTAATTTACAGGATATTTATTGCTCTTGTTCATTCTAATATTATTAGACTATTTTATAGGGAGATGAAACCTCATAAATAAATATAATTGCTTTTTGTTCAGTGTAAACGGAGAAGCATATTTATCAAAAATTTATACTCATTTACAAGAAGTAGCATAGGGTACTCCTGGAATCCATTATGTGGAAACCTGTTATCCAGAGAGCTTAGTAGGTCATCTCCCATTGACTCAGTTTTAATAAAATAATTCAGATTTCTGGAATAATAAAACAGTACTTTCTACTTGATCCTAACTTAGCTGAATTAATGACTTACGGTATGGAGATCCAAATTATGGAAAGACTCCCTTATCCAGAAAACCTCATGTCTCAAGCATTCTGGATAACTGATTCCATACCTTTATTACCTGAGAGTTCAGTGAAATTGTGGTGATTAAAACTTGTGTTGTAGCCTTTTAGATGACTATGCAAAATGGCTAAAGACATTGCCTTCATCTGATGATGCACTTGAAAGCATGGAGTATCATAGCTGTATGATACAATTATGATAACTTTTTTGGGCTAACAATGAATACATAATAGATCTGAGAATGGACTTGACTTTATATATATTTAAACTATTGGGCAATAAATAGTTCGGGAATTATCTCCAGGATCTTGGTAAACAATCAAAATACTTCTCGATTAAAAAAATATTTTTTTTGTTGAAAAAAGTAGTATAATAGGTCACATTTAGTGATGAGCTTTTGCTTCGCCATAAATTCACAAATATTTGCTGAAATGCATTGAAGTCTATGGGCGACCATTTTTTTTTTACTTATTGGATTCTATGGGCATACTTTTCGTGGTGAAATTTGCCAAACATTTTCCTCATCACTAGTCAAGTTACAGTTACAAAATGTATTCAGTAAGCCTAATTCAACAAAAAAAATTAAAAATAACCTGATTTACAGTGTTTACAGTGGTATCTTTAATATCAAAGATCATCTTCCTATTCTTATAGGAACTACAGTATTTTTATATAGAAATCAAGAATATTAAATACCCCAAAGTGAAATTCTACCTACAGAAAGAGATTTTCCATGATGTAATGGTAGTCAGGACAGTTGCTATCTGGTAGACAACAGGCTGCAAACACTATAATTGCATTGAGGCCTTCTCCATAATAACCTGGAAAAAAGATGCATTTTAGTGACTTGAGGATAGTGATGTACATCTTAAACATCATGTAGTATTTTTATGGATGTGGTTTCCATAGCTAGGACATCAATTCTTTATCTGCCTGGTATCAATAAAGTTGGCTGTACATACCCAATTACTAGTTGGCATATGGGCATTTTGGACAATGGTTTAAAGGGGTGGTTCACCTTCAAGTTAACTTTAAGTATATTGTAGAAGGGTAAATTCTAAGAAACTTTTCAATTGGTCTTCATTATTTATTTTTCATAGTTTTTTAATGATTTGCAATTTTCTTCTCTTTCTTTGCAGCTTTAAAATGGGGGTCACTGACACCATCTAAAAACAAATGCTCTGTAAGGCTACAAATGTATTGTATATGTTATTTTATTACTTATTCTATTCAGTCCCTCTCCTAATCATATTCCAGTCTCTTATTCAAATCAATGCAGGGTTGCTAGGGTAATTTGTACCATAGAAACCAAATTGCTGACACTGCAAACTAGAGAGCTGCTTAATAAAAAGCTAAATAAATATATATAAATTGGAAGCAATACAAAGCACCCAGCAAAGTTAGAGCACCCTATATTATAGTTTTACTTGCAGTTTATTCTCAAGGCTCCCACCTAACTATTTTAAGGTGAGCAGGCCAATGCACCTGTAATTCTTTATTTAAAATAAGCAAATTATAAGAAAAGGCCATGGGGAGTCTAATTGGCTAATGAACTGTCTATTTAGTACAGTAGTGAAGATTAACTGTCCAAATGTGGCAGCTAGTGATGTGCGGTCCGGCTCGACACCCAAGGATTTACACATGGTTTTGGCCGACCTCAGTACTACCTTTGTGGGTCGCTGGCAGGTTCAGGTTGAGGTCTTCTGTCTGCGATATCCTCCCGCGACCTTCTACTGCCAGATTCCTGCTTCTATTTTTATAGACGCATGCTTGCCCCACCCATTGGTACAGGTTGGTGCAGGTGTGGGTTCAGAAAGACCCAACCAGCACATCACGAGTGGCAGCTTAAACAAAGAAACAGTGCCTAGTCTACTTCAACTTCAGGATGTGAAATAAGATAATAATGAGAGCCATTACGTTAAACTTAGCTTGTAATAATTTCTTCATGAGAAGGTGTCTGTTTTAGTTCACCTTAAAATAAACTTCTAGCATTGTGTAAACAGAAACAATTTGCAATAAATCTTCATTTTTCAGTTATTTGACTTTTAATTCAGCAGCTCTCAGTTCGGCATTCTTGCAGTTATCTGGTTTCTAGGGCCCTTTTTACCCTAGCAACCAGCCACTGGGTCTATAATATGAGGGGAATTGGGGGGGGGGGTAAATAGCCAGATAAGTAATAAAAAGTAGCAATTACAGTAATATTGTAGCCTCACAGAGCAGTAATTTTTTGGCTTCTGGGGTCAGTGACAGGTAGAAGAAGAAGGCAACTAATTAAAAAAAAATTTAGGGCACTCTGTAACATGCTAAAAGGCCAGATTTAAGAACTGTGGATGGGTTACTAATTTCACTAATAATACTATTATTTACAGTGTCATCTATATGATGTTTGCAGTGGCTCACAGAGGGTTATTTACTAAAATCCAAATTTTTCTGATTACAAGTATTTAAATAAAAAGTGTCAGACCAAACTAGAAAAATTAATGTGTATTGGGGAAAGGTATTGGTACTGGCCTCTCCCACCGCCAGTATATATATGAGCAAAAAGAGGAAGGGCAGTTGTTGTCCCGAAACGTTTGAACATGACTCACGTGTCTGGAGCACTACAATAAACCTGGGAGCACCCCATTTTTGATTAAGGTATTTTTCTTTTTTCTTTTTCTTTTTGCTCAGACCAAACTAGAATCCATGATTTGACAGCATTTGTTATTAAATAAAGCACGATTTAATCGGATGGGGGGAAAACTTGATAAAACTGAGTAAAAACCCAAATTGTATAGTCAGATTCAAGTTCTTTGACTGGACAAGTTTAAGCAAACTCAGGTTTTTTTTTGTTAAAGATGAACGGCAGTGTTTATTGTTGAAAGCATATTGTCCCCCACCACCAGCAACTGCCAGCTCAAGAATTGCCATGTTTGTCTAAGACTCATACACCTATTGCTGTTCTCTACTTCAATTCCCATTTTTATAGGGAAAATCTATTTGCCTACTTACCTCCATGTGTCACTACTTTCATATATGGTTTTATCATTTGCAGGTCAATCCGATGTTCTTGCTCCCCAATTATCACAGTTCGCCACATGCGTCCATTGGTGGTGCCACCTTCTTCACCAGCCCCATCACCAAAAAGATCAGCACTATCACCAGGCATGTTCTTTGCACTTGCAACCGGTGTATCATCTAAAGAAGAAATTCTCATATTTAAGAATTCAGCAATGTTCTTTCCCGATCCTGTATCAGGTCGATATCAACTGTGACATAAGAAGAATCCTTTTAAATGGCCACTATAAAATAATTTTTTGTTTTACACATTTTTAGCTCGTACAGTGACATATATAGTATTGTGTTCCTCTGTAGAGAGAGTTGTATCTGCTGCAGAATATTCCAATCTAAATCACCCTGTAATGCTAAGATCTACAGAGCAGGGACTATGTTTTGAAAAATAACTTGCTATTTTTATGTATTATATGCTAACTAAGCTGTATGAGTGTATACTCGTGACAAAACAATTATTTTGGGTTCATTTAATGTTTAAATGATTACTAGAATACCTCAGGTATGGAGATCCAAATAACTGAAAGAACCCCTCACATTCTGGATAATATGACCCATACCTGTATTACCTTCAAATAAACCCAATATAAACATAATACACCATTCCATTTCTTTAAATTCAATACAAAAATAAAATTATAGTTTTATTGGCTCCCTGATCTAATTCTCCATTGTGGATCTATAGCCTATAATCTGTGACTCTGTATCTCCCTGATCGAATTCACCATTGTGGATCTATAGCCTATAATCTATGTCTCTGTATCCCTGTTTATTCTTGCCACTCTGCAGAATTGGCTGTGGAAAAAGGCGTTAATGGATTAATCAAGCAAAAATGCCTATGCCCCCCACCCCATACTGCCTTGGCCTCCTGCCATTCATATTGCTTTGTTATGCCTATCACTGTACACACAGGGCAGATATCAGTCCAGTTATTAAATATATACTGTTTGTAAAACGATTAGAAGTTTGTGCTAAGGAAACAACAATGATATACCAAGTGTTTATTTTATCTACCTTCCCATTCAAGCTCATTTCCATTGGCCACAAATTCCAAAGAATCTGTTTCATCTGGTGTCTCAATATCATCTACATTAATATCAAGATCATCAGGAGTATCCAGGAAGTCATCTGATAGCACAGAACCTTCACTCTGGTCAAGAGATATGTTGATTTCTGGGGCTACCAGGGTCTTCCTCTTGCTATGGGATGAGCTGATATTTAGTGTGTTCGGAGGAGCTGAAATAAAAATAAATTAAGTGAAAGAAGCCGGTGTGGATATGTTTGTGTAGATAATCTATATAATATACTTACAGGAAGTAAAGTCATCTTCGAGGGGACTGCTGAGACTGTCCATTCCTGTATCTTCAGGAAGGGGCCTATTAAAAGAGTAAAAGTGGTTTTCCTGTGAGAAGAAACTGGTTCAATGTTATAAAAAGTAATTAATTGTGCTGTGAGCTCCCCATCACCACAAACTTCCGCCAACTTAAACAAATTTACTGTATATAAAGGGCTATAAATTAAGTTTAGGTCCAAATTGCTTTGTTTAAAGAGATACTGATACCAAAATTTAAACCTGTTTTTATATCATAATATTGTCTATTCATGCAATACACTAAATTTGTTGTAAAAATATTTACTCAATGCTTTTACATTTCCTTTCCTATCCCCCAAGTCCCACTAAGATGAGAATTAAATATTTGTTCTGCAATAGTACAGTGGTGTTAGAAATTCTATCAGCAGGTTGGAAAATAGGTTAGCAAAAGTTTCAGGATTTTTAACACAAACATTAATTTGGAGAGAATTCAAACGAACATCATTAGTGTTCAGTGTTCATAGACATAATTTGCTGTATGCTTAGAACAAAAATGTACTTGCATAACTCTCTACTTTGATTATATTCATTATATTAATGATTCTCTGTACACCTTATAGGATCACTTTCTTCAGGCCTATTGCAGTTGGCATAAGGAGTAGGGAAATGATCTTCATCAAATGGAACTTCTCCAAAGTCATATCTAGCAGGCGCAAGACGACTTGCATTCCATGTGTCCATCAGATATTTCATATGTGTATGGTTCTCCCTGGTGTTTCAATTTAAGTGGTGAAGTAAATTTAGATTGTCCTTGTTTCAGTAGTCCTGGTTTCTTAATTCTTGCACCATGTTTTCTGTCAGTATAAGCTTTGCACTTGGCTTGTTGAGGTTTGACAATGTCAGCAGTAGACAATTTTGTGGAATTTTGATGTCTGCAACGTGTAACTTAGTGCACATATGTCTGCCATGTAATAATTCAGCTGGAGATCATTGGGTTGTTGCATGGCACGTTGCTCTGTAGTTATGTAAATACTTTCCAAGATTTCCCAGTAAGATTTGCTCTCTGTAGGGCTTCTTTCAGACTTCTGTTGATCGCTCGATTTCTCCATTTGCTTGTGGTTAATACACTGAAGATTTCCTATGCACAATATTTCTCTCTCTCAGAAAGAATTCACTCAGATGAGACAAACTGTGGTCCGTTGTCTGATATCAGCTCTTTTGGATTACCTTCTCTGCTGAAGACAGAAATGTTATTACTGTAGCTGATGTTATATGAGAAACAAAAGCAATTTCAGGCCACTTACTGTAATAGTCTATCAAGGTTATAGCAAATCTGCAGTCTATTGTTAAAAAAAATTTGGGCCCCCTTAAGGTTTAAAAATATTTGGGGCCCCATAAAAAAATGTTTTAATTGGTGGCAGGGGGCTATAGAGTATTAAAATAAACCATTGGTGGCCAGGAGATTAAAAAAAAAATTGAACTCATGGCTTCAGGACCTCTATTATAGCTGTTATTGGGTATTTACGCAGCTTCTTACGTGACATCGGGTATTTTTGCAGCTTCAGGACTTCAGTGTCTGCTCCTTCGTGACTTCGGGTCTTTCCGCTGCTTCAGGACTTCGACTGTCTTTGGGACTTCTGCATCAGCATAGTAAGGAGCAGGACGGCTTTGGTGGTGCTCGTAAGGGGGACCCGGCTCTTACAGAAGTGCAGCACTCCTGGGCCTCCCTTCAGGCCCGGGCCACGTGTCCCCCCCTGAAGGCGGCCATGTGTATGGAGTATAAACGACATCAGTCTTTGAAAACAACTCTGTGCTGAAGCCAGTCCATAAGGTACACGCTCGAATCGAAAAAACCATCATGAATGATAAATGCACTGAGGTCTCTGCTTTCCTCATGCAGTAATACTTGATGATAAGCACTCTGAAGATCAGGGGTGGAAAAGAATTTTGCTCCTCGCAGTTCTGAAAAGATTTCCTTTGTGTGGCAAGGGATGATTTTTCATAACAACTGGTGTAAATGAAGTAGAGCCAGGCACTCGCAGATCAAGCTGCAATCAAGTTTATTTATACGACATGTTTCGGGGAAGGCCCTTTATCACCATAACAACTGCATTATAAGGTTTACCGAGATCAACAAACAATCGAATACCTCCAGTTTTCTTCATTGTTACAACAATTGGTGAAACCCATTTGGAGGATTCTGATTTTTCAATAACATCTTGCTCTACCAGTTTCTTTAGTTCCTGTGGGACAGTCTTCCTTATAGAGTAGGGCAATCACCTCAATTCCTGGCGTACTGGTTTTACATATGATCTCAGCTTAACTTTGTGTACAAAGTTCTTTGCACAGCCCAGTGAAATGTTGCTTTGTGGTGAAATTTTAGACACAGGCCGTGTCGCAGGCACTGGTGCTGTAGTAATGAGACCATTAAATTGTGGGTTTAATATAGCAAAGAGATCCCTTCCAAGTATAGTAGTACCCTTATTCATGATGTAAAATCACATTTTGCTGTATTTGATTCAAATTGTACAGTCACTGGCAAGCAACCAATCACAGGGATAGGATCCTTTAAGTAACTGGCCAGTCTCATGGCAGGTGGAACAAGCGTATCTTTTGCAAAGTATTTCAAGAAAAAACAGCAGGTTAATGGAGTGTCCCTTGTTAGCAGAATCAGTATTGACATTGACAGTGCATATAAACTTTTCTGTAATAAATGTACCAGCTTTATCCACACTTAATACTGTAACATTTGTAGTAGTGACTTTATTAACATCTTTAGCAGAACTATGGCAGATCTTAGCAAAAGGCCCTACCTTTTTGAATTTGCGGCACTGCACAGCTTTTGCAGGACATGTAGCATTATTTGCAATGTGTTGTGTTGAACCACAGCGTATTTGCTGCATGGTTTTGCAGTGAATCCCTTTCCTTAGAACTGTATTTTGCCTGTGACTGTGCATTATTATGCCCCAATGCTGGATTCACAGTAAGTACATTCCCAGCAATTTCCTGACAGAGTTTTAGCCTCTGCCACTGCTGTTTCAATTCGGCTAGCAACTGTAATAACCTTTGCAAGGATTAAATCCTGCTGTAGGAGCAGTCTCTCTCTAATGCATGGTGAATTTGTTTTTTCCACTATTTGTTCTCTCTTCTCTGTTAGATTCCCAAAGTCACAGGTAACAACCAGCTCTCTCAAAGCTGCTACAAATGGTTCTGTGGATTCGCCATTACGTTGTCCATGTTGGCGTGGTTATCTTTCAGCAACCACATTTACTCTTGGCACAAAAAAGTTCTTTATAGCAGTAAGAGCAGTTTCATAAGTATCATCAGGTAATAGTAATGTATAGAATATACACTCTGCTCCCAGGCAGTGAATAAGTAAAGCACGCTTTCTAGCAGCAGAAATCTCCCCTTGGTCAGCAGCAATAATTTAAATTTCAAACATATGCATCCAAGCAGTAAAAGGTATGGTAGGCTCACCAGGGTTTGGAAGAAAAGGCAGAAGTAGAAGAGACAGATTGTCGCCAATTTGTTGTTTTGATAGCCGATGATGAGCAGAGTATAAAAGTGCTTTATTAGCAGGCTCATGCAGCCATTACATAACAGTAACATTAACTCTAGCACATTAAGCAGTATAGAAAGTACTGTTTATGCACAGTGACATCTACAGACCATTTGTATAAACACCACAGACATCCTCTGTCTCTGGGCATGTCATGTTCTTTTCTTTTCCTTCAATCTGTCCCCATTTTATATATAAAGGTTAGCACCCCCTGTACAGGTAGCATCTCCAATAGATGCATGTTTTTCTATCCTTACATGTATCTGTCTATCCTTACTGTATGCTGACAGCAGGCGTGGAAGCAGAAGCCCTGCATTACCACAAAGCTTTCTAAATCTCCAGCAGAGAAATTTTAGGTACTGTCAGTGACCTATTTTCTGACTCCTTTCCTGCTTGATTGGTAAGGTCTACTAGGATATATATATAGAGAGAGAGTCCAGGTAGCCAGCACTCACGTCAAAAAAGTAAAAATTGCCTCAGTGCAACAAGCCAGAACAGTAACGAATGTAACCAGGAAAGAGAGCTTGCACTCTCAGGACTTATAAAGAAATTATAAATTTATTTCGAAAACAAAAACTAATGTTTCGGGTAGCACTCTAGCCTTTCTCAAAGTGCCAATACAAACAACCATCAACCTTTTAAACCCTCAGTGGCTGGAAAGCAGGGGATAGTGATGTCATAGTGACACATGAGTCAGGGGAAATAAACAACATACAGATCACAATAATATATAGTTTGATTCAATATACCTAGAGCAGTGGTCCTCAAACTTGGCCCTCCAGTTGTTAAGGAACTACAAGTCCCACAATGCATTTGCCTGACTGTGGCTGTCAGACTCCATCATTGCATTGTGGGACTTGTAGTTCCTTAACAGCTGGAGGGCCAAGTTTGAGGACCACTGACCTAGAGAATAATTCAATACTAATCAGAAACATTTGTGAGACAAGTTAGTCAGTTCGTTCATATTGTCAGTCAAAAAATAAAATCGATACAAAAGTAACATCTTAGTGGTTTGTAACGAAGACGCTGCTGGAATAAACCGATTGCTTTGGTGTGTCTTACAAATAGCCCGCGATGTTTAAACAAAATAATGGGGTTTGAATCCGTACTGGGGAAAGGTTACTCACTGGACTTTATAAATGCTCTGGTCAGTGTTTGGAGGAAAACTGCATATCAGTACAGTCACTAGTAGTAAGAAGTGTTTGCAGGAATCTATGATCTGCAAACTACATTTGTTCAAGGGATAAGATTGCCACTTAGCAACAGTTGATGGGTTAAGCGGCAGCCTCCCGAAGATACGCTGGAAAAATTTTAATTTACCACTACATCCACATTTCAGCATTTCCCTTCTGATGTGCGTGTACCTTTAAAATGGGGGAGCAAGCACAGGTCTGCTCAGTGCTGATTTGACAGTGTGGAGCAGAGTGACATCACAGGAAGGGGATTAGCTGAATGGGGAAGTTAGATTTTTTACCGGGAGTCTGCGGATGACAATCCTAAAGGATAAGGGAATGCTCTTTGATAAAAGCAGAGATAATAAGAATATTAAGTGACAAAGATGCAGTTTATTCCTTAGTTGTCTAATAAAACTAAGAATGAAAGTTGTAACAAACAAATGTCATTGAAAAATATATACCATGTCTCAAGGTGGAAGTATCAGGCAATAATGCTATAATTTCTAGAACTGAATCATTTATAACATCTAGCTACCTGTATTGTAACATTCATCATGAAATTAACCCAATCAATTTGGATAAAGACACATTAGGTACATCCAGAGTGATTAAAGACAGATCATAGATTCCTGCAAACACTTCTTTGTTCTACGGGAGATTGCCACCTAGCAACAGCTGATGGGAGAATACCACACACCTAGAAGTTGTTTTATGAATGTCTCCTTATGTCAAGCGTTCCACGATGCAACTACAGTAGAACCCCCATTTTACGTTTTTCAGTGGACCAGAAGAAAATGGTGTAAAATCAGGGAAAACTTAAAATCAGGGAAATGTATTATGCATAATATATAGGTGGGACCACAAAACAACAATGTAAAATGAGGGAAAACTTAAAATCAGGGGATGTAAAATGGGGGTTCTACTGTATATTAAAATAGGAAAGTAGAGACATCTCAGGGTAGCCCTGGTTGTTGTCGATGTTCAAAAGGAATTTTCCTTGAATGGGATGTATCAACATAAAAATTTTAGATTGGACAAAAATGAATAATCTTGTGATATTATATGGAAATTATTAATATGTAATACTTCCTGTTAAGGAATATGTTGTGTAAATAAATTAAGAGATCTCTAAATACAGCAAGGCAATGATCTGAGTCTTAAATTATTTCTAATTCAACCACTTTGCAAAAATCAGTGTGATCCTCTAAGGATAATGTTATAACTCATAACAAATGTGATCCCTCATAACCGATGACAAGAAATTAGAGAGTACTGTATTTATTGCTGGTAAACTGTGGCTAGAAGACAAGCACATTTAATGGACAATGAGCTCAAATCTGTAGGGTTATTAACCACCTTTCATAGGAAAGAGAACTTAAGTCCTATATGTATCCATAGTGAGAATAGACTAGCCTCTGTAAAGATTCCTTACAGCTAGTTGTGCAAGCAATGTTTTGTAACTTGCTTATATAATAAATCCTTTGCTGAATGATACGGTTCAGGGTAGAAATGCAATGCCTAAGTTAAATAATAAGGTAAGATCAACTAGATATGCTGGGTACAGTATCCTTAGCTGAATAAAGGAAAGTGAAAGTTCACACATCTAACCCTTTTAGGGCTAACAATCATAAGTAGGTTAATTTTGTAGAAACATCTAGGGCCTGAAGGCATTCTTTGGCGGATCCCAACAGAGATTTACTATGTCCCTATTACCATGGCAGCTAGGAGAATACTTCACTTGTGCCACCTAGCCATAGCCGATGGGGTGTAATGAGGGAACTTTAAGACCATGATGCATTAGTTGTCAGATCTGATACCGCATCTGGAAAGTTTATGTTACAACCACATATGTTGCCCTGTCTTGATATATGTTCACATACAGATGCAGCCACTGGGATTGGTGAGTTAAATGCGTAGTGACTCAGGGCTAATT
>CM044431.1:99535279-99589890 GCA_024363595.1 Xenopus borealis
CCATCTTAAAGGTACAAGCACATCAGAAGGGAAATGCTGAAATGTGGATGTAGTGGTAAATTAAAAATTTTCCAGCGTATCTTCGGGAAGCTGCCGCTTAACCCATCAGCTGTTGGCAATCTCCCGTAGAACAAACCGGCACCTCTATCAGTTAGAGTTGCCGTACAGGCATTCTGGCAGCAGAAGATCGGTGCGCCTATGGTCGATCCATGTTGCTGTACAGGCATGTAGGCAGCAGGGGGTGCTCCTCCCGATTCCCCATGTTCAGACATTTTGCTAGGGTGGGATGAAGTTGGCAACCACACTAGGCATAAAGAAAAAATTGTCTCCATACAAATCATAAGTATAGCCCAATATATACAGCCTCTTTGTCATCTAGTCCAATATACTGTATATCACGGACCCTCAGAAGGGTTCAATTAAACTTCATCACAGTACCCCAAAAGGGCTAGGTGTTAAGTGGCGAGTTGGGTGTAGAGAAACAGAGGAAACAGAAAAGCGAAAAAAGAGCGATTCGGCTATAAATTAACTACAAGCCTCACATCCAAGGGCTGACCACATAGCTCTCTGTTAGTACTGGGTTATAGGTATTGGCATTTACAAACTAACCAAGGTTTAAGCTGTGTCAATAGTATACTTAGCACCTGATGCCAGAGTTGTGAGGACACAACTCCAATTGAGTATGTTATGCATACTGGGACTATGGGCTAGGTCAGTCACCCACAGCCTACACTGAGGGGACTAGCGACTCTTGGCTATTCCGATAATGTATGCAAATTTAAAAGAATAGTAACAGGATCATAAAGAGAGAGGGGATGAATCAGAGGCAGATAGATCCCCTCTCTCTTTATGATCCTGTTATTATTCTTTTAAATTTGCATTCCAGTGACTGACCTAGCCCATATTTCCATATTTTCGCATTTCTGATACACGGTTTTCCTCCAAAGACTGACCAGAGCATTTATAAAGTCCAGTGAGTAACCTTTCTCCAGTACGGATTCAAACCCCATAATTTTGTTTAAACATCGCGGGCTATTTGTGGGACACACCAAAGCATTCGGTTTATTCCAGCAGCGTCTACATTACAAATCACTAAGATATATTACTTTTGTATCGATTTTAGTTTTTGATTGACAATATGAACTGGCTAACTTGTCTCACAAATGTTTCTGATTAGTATTGAGTTAATTCTCTATGTATATTGAATTGAGCTATATATTATTGTTATCCGTTTGTTGTTTATTTCCCCTGACTCACACGTCACTATGACATCACTATCCCCTGCTTTCCCGCCACTGAGGGTTTAAAAGGTTGATGGTTGTTTGTATTGGCACTTTGAGAAAGGCTAGAGTGCTACCCGAAACGTTAGTTTTTAGTGACCAAAGAAATGTATAGAAATACAGAAAGGTGTTTTGCCTCCTCAGTAGGAGATGTAAGCTCCAAGAAAGGTGTTAAACAGGGAAGGGTTTCTCTTTTTAAAGACTTTAGAAGTCAGGTCCTGTAAGCTGGAGTATTCTGGAAGGAACTTGCAGGCCAGACGCTCCTTTCTGTAAGTCCAGCTCGCATGCTGGCGCTCACTTTCCATAGGAAGGCTATCCTGTGGAAAAGTATTTAATTCTAACGAGACTGTTAGGAGCAGGACACAGAGCAGGGAGGTTACTTGTCTGTGTGAGGAACTCCCAGAGGGACTGGGGGTGCTGCCTGCAACTGCAAGGTGCGGAGGCAACCCACGTGCTAACTGTTCAAGTATCCAAACAAAATAAATATAGCAGCAGAGGCATCCATGGCAAGGAGTTTCTTCATTCATAACAATTCAGTTCAGTGTCACTAATTATATTATATATAGTTGGTATATAATTAAGTGTGATATATAATTGTAGTATATCTCCATACAGGACTATATGGAGAGTAGGGACCATGGTCAGAACATTTAACACAAAAAAGGCAATCTAATAGAATACAATCCCCCATGCAAAATTAAGAATGATATGGATGAATGACTATGGTAGGACTGAGAGTGATTGTTGGCTTGCATGATAGTGACAAAGAGGGCCTATGCAAAATGACATGGGGCTCATGGGCTGCTAGTTACGTCACAGGATCTATTGCCTATTTAATTAAAAAAAAGCACGTTCAACAATAAATTAAAATGCAAATCTGATAATATTGCTAAAATGTGGTTATATAATTTAACCAATGCCTGGTCTAATGAACTTGGCTGAATTATTGCCTTCGTGTAGATCTTCTTTGACATTCATCTGCATTGTACTATTTAAGATTTAAAACCTAGCAGGCTAGGTTTTCCCTTTGTTAGTAAAATGTGTTTTCCACACACAGCACAGGCTGTCTGCTATAATCCCTTGGTAAACAGATCCTGAAGCCATTGAGCTTGTGCATCTTGTTTTATTCCCAATCTCAGCATCATTGCAGGATGGGTACAGACAAATACAGTCCAGCCACGCACAAGAGATTCAGCAACCCTCCTCCTGTGACACCAACTTAGTCATAAGGCAGACAATGCCAACAGTTCTATTTGTATCCTACTGATGCAGAAGCAGTAATGTTTGCAGCACAGCTAACTACATAAAATTATAAACGCCCCATTGCCACTTTCAAGGCATGGGCTTAACATGCATCATGGCAGCAGAGAGCCACTTTCTCTTCTGGAAATAAATGAGCAGTAATCTTAAAGCTATATATAAGGTTTTTCCATATCTGAAATTCTGTTGTCAAATTCTTATTTTAGGTTGGCAGTTTTCCTTTTCTGTGCACTGTTTTCTAAAAATAAAAAAATTATTCTGTGAAACTAAGGTTAGTAAAAGAATATTAATCCATTAATGTAAAAGGAAAGTCATTTGGCACTAGGGGTGCCAAATATTATGCAACCCCAAGTGATTGTATTTACTTACCTGACACCCCTGGCAGGTGCACCTATCAGCAGAAAACTGCACCAGCTGGGGTTCTTCCAGCAAGTACCATGGATTGATCCTCTTCCTGCTTCTTCTTTCTTCTTGTGGCTGCACATGCACAGTTGAGTGAAAAGCCGGAATTTAACTAAAAAGCCGACTTTCTTCAACTGCGCATACTGCTGGAAAAGATTGCTCCATGGTGTTCGCTGGAAGTACCCGGGCCGTGCTTATGTAGCTGCACTGCAAGCAGTAGTGTTTCTGGATCAGTAGGATATAAACAGAACTGTTGTTATTGTCTTCCTTATGACCAAGTTGGCATCACAGGAGGAGGGGTTACTTAACTTTGCCTTTAAATCTTTGCATACAAGAACTATATGGTACATATATACAGGTACGGGACAAGTTTTTCATCAATCTGGTTGCTTGGTACCAAATAACCCTAGTAACCATGCACTCATATGAATGCAGGATGGGGGGCTGATTGAAGCTCTTGCTTAGGGTGCCAAACTACCTTGGTCCGGCCCTGGTAGCACCGGTGTCCTGCTACCATCTTCACCTACCTTCCGATGACCCTTCCAGCTGCTGCAGTATACCTGCCCAGGAGGTACAATGTACATTGTACATTATAGTAAAAGTCATATATTTGACTATACTCAGTATGTTCATGGTCCTGAGCAGCCAAAGGGTTTAAATATATCTCGGGCCACTGCATTTTTCAGCAGAGTGTAGCCCTTTGCCTGGAAACCAGGTCAGCAATTGTAATCACTGGCTTGAAAAACCGGGGATCCCAGATTTTGGCAATGTATGGTGTGGGTCTTCCTTCCCCTCTTAAGTATTACACAGTACTGTCATAGAAAACATCATCACTTTACTGTATTACACTGAAAGAAACATATAATGTTGGAAAACAGAAGCATCCGTTCCTCAAATCATATAAATAATGGTAAGTATTCAGGGTTGTATTTAGGTCAGGTGCAGCCCTAGGCAGTAGACCTCAGTCTGCACCCTTTCCTTGGCAATCAGTCTTGCTGTACTGTGCATGTTCTGATCCCAGAAGACCCTTGTGCCACCCCCCTCCAAGCTCCGCCACTGAATTTATCTGCAAGTACCCAGTGGCAGACTGGGTATATTGTTTTTTTTCTTTGTTCCCTATTTTAGCTGCCTGTAGGGCAAAAATGGCCTTGTACCCTGAAGAAATAGCTAATGCTGATATCTGTGAATATGTTGGGCAGCTGATCTACTGATAATAAAATCTAAAGATAGAACCCCATCTACATTTTGATCATGCTGATATATTGTCATATCAATCCACCCTTCTGTTATTAGGGTATTTGAATCAAAGATCAATTTGGTATTCTTATTGTTGTTAAGAGTGACAGGTCTTTATAGAAGCCTATTATTTAAAGGAAAACTAAGTTCTAAAATTAATATGGCTAGAAATGCCATATTTTAGGTACTGAACTTATTGAACCAGCCTAAATGGTTTGCATTTTAATAGAAATAATAATCCAGGTCTTTAAAGATGTCACAGGGATTTCCCATCTTTAATTTTTTAAAACTTTTTTAAACATGTTCAGTGGGCTTTGAGCAGCTGCTGAGAAGCCAAGCTTAGGGGTTGTCACAAATCATCAAGCAGAATATGAGGTTTGCCTGTCAAATAAGCTGAGGCTAGAAGGTTTATTCAATTCTGAAGTTAATTGTGCTGTTTCTGAGCTGCCTGTAAAAATAATCTTTTACTAAGCAGCCTCAGCCTTATGTTGTTTTTATATTATTATCTTGTGCTTCACATGCAGTGAATCAACAGACAAGAAGATTGGGAGTTACAGGGGCATCTTCGGAGGCACAGATCTTTAATGCTGAAGGGCTGATGTTTCCTTGGGCTGGTATAGAAACCCTAAACATAATGTACAACATTTCTAGCCTACTTCTTTAGTTAAGCTTTAGTTCTCCTTCAAATAAAATGAAAGTCAAGATCAAAGTATGCCCAGTCAAAATATGAGAACCGGCTCCTGAACGATATGGAACGATGGGGTGATCCCAAATTTACTACAAGGTGCTCATCACTGAAAAAGGGCCTATCAGGTCCCTAAATGTTTGATCTCTTGTGAAGTGTCAGGAGTACCTTGTAATAATTTGGGACCATCCCATTGATTGCATATCATGCAGGTATCTGCCTCAATGTTTTTTACATGTTCTCACTGGTAGGTGGTAAGGCCCCTGGTTTTTCAGTAGAATATGATCAAAGAATGTACCTGCTGACTCTTGGGGGCATGGGATATGTGGACGTTGCTTTGGGTACCAGCCATTGTTAATCTGTTTTCAACTTGGGGCACTGTTAGCTTCACAGAGATTGGTGAGGTGGGGCAGCAGAGCAGTTCAGCTTAGGGGGCAAGAAAGTTAAATCTAGCATTGAAAATACAATATGTTAATGTTGCTGCAAAAGAGGCATTGAAAGTAAATATTTCCTAACATCTGAATATTAAAAAGAAGGACTAAATGTATTCTATGTATTACAGCACAGCCAGGTCCTATACTGTGCAAGCACAGGTAGAGAAGTATTTTTTAATAAAAACTATGAAAGGGAAATTAACCAAACTAACTCATCTTACCTCATCTTACTTCAGTTTCAAATTGTTTCAAACCATTATCTACCGATTGTATTGCCAGGTTGCCAATAATCAAAATATTTTTTAGGCTAATGGAACCAGGGACAAATTTGACAAAGTGGCGACCCAAGGCCGCATTGTCCCTGCGTCTTCAGCTCGTGCCACCTCCTTGTGGCCGCTGGGTCCTAGCACCAGCCGTGGCACTCTCCTAAAATTTTGCTCCCATAGGCCCAGGCCTTTGTGGCCTCATCACAAATCCAGGTCTGAATGGAACATTTGATATTAAAAACTTTTCATTTGAAAACAAGTGGTGACAGGCAGACATCACTGTATCCACAGGATGTCAGGGGTAGTCAAAATGTCCTGTGTGCCATTAGGCTTAGGGTCTGTTTTCCCAATTCCTTTCCTTACATTTATTGCAAATTAATTAAAAAGCAGGGGATGCTGCAATGTCTGCATTTATTACATAATATGTATTTTGTATTATGGAGTACAATTGCAGCCGGCTGTATAAAGATTCTTTTTTTAATCTATATTGGTTACTTCCTGCATTGATGTACCAACATATCCTCTTTGCAGCTGTGCCTGTATCCAGATCATGAATAAACAGTGAACCCTCTTATATCTCTAAGAACCTTCTCATTTAGAGCACACACAGAGTTATACTGTTGCACAGGAGAAAAGTACTCCGTTTCAGTACAGATGTGAAAAGAATGTAGTGAATTATGGGATTCTAAAATAACAGCTAGAGTTTTAAGCAAATAGTTTAATATGCACTTACAAACCTGAACACAGACAAAAGCTAACCATCAGAAATATAATGTGATATTCCTACAAAGACACCACTATTACAGTACATAGACGTAAAGATTTTTGAAAGATCCAATGGTTATCGTGAGACCACGATTGTCTCATAACGATCGTTTAAATGCCCGATGTGTCCATCAACTAAAAAGACTATTTCAGGCGATATTGCCAGCAAAACTGAAGGATCGCAGCCTGCTTGGCCCTACAAACATAGGTAGATTGCATGTGGACCGATAAAGATTTTCTAACCTGGCCGATCAATCTTCAGACCAAGTACGATCGTTTGTATCCCACTTACAGCACAATAATTTGACAGATTGGTCGGACTTCCCTAAAATCATTCGTTCGGCAGGGAAACATCGTTGTGTCTATGGGGGCCATTACCGACAATGAAACTTTCCTCATTGAAGGTAATTTTCTCCTTTAATATATTCATGCTTAACTACTCCAGCCTCCTTTATCTTTACAATTCTGAGCCTCCCGCCCTTACCTTATCCTGTTGTCTACAACACAGGGCCATTCCTATCATGTGAAAAAGTGAGAACCTTGCCTCAAGTGGCAATAAGCAGCCAGTCATCAATGGTGGCAAAAAATCCCAAGATAACACACATATACATTTACATGTTATTGTTCTGATACTGATACACTGTATGCTTCACATTCACAATAATGCCACTTTTGTCTGTTATAGCTGATTCAATAGTTTCTAATATTCCACAGATGCTGCTAAAAATGCATCCCCTAATGTAGAAAATTGTAGCAGTTCAGAATCTGCACCTGGATTACTGAGCGTCCAGACTGTAACACCAGATAGGAACTTTAAACTTAAAGGAACATTAATACCAAAAAAATTAAAGCATTTTAAAATAATTAAAATATAATGTACAGTTGACACAAACTGAGCAAACAATTCCTCTTGCAATCATTTATCTGCAAGTTAGTAAAATAATCTTCACTACCACTACCATTATTGAATGCCCTGCATTGGTAAGAGTTATGTGTTTGCTTTAGAAATTCTACTATAATTTATAAAAACAAGCTGCTGTGTAGCCTTGGAGGCAGCCATTTAAGCTGAAAAAGGAGAAAATGCACAGGTTATTTAACAGATAACTCATAAGCTCTGTAATAGAATACAGTGTTATTCTACATAGTGTATCTGTTATCTGCTATGTAGCATGAGCCTCAAATGACTACCCCCATGGCAACACACCAGCTTGTTTATATAAACTATAATAGGCTTTCTGGAGCAAACACCCCAGTTCTACCAATGCAGTGAACAGTACTTTCTTGTTCCTGTAAATTTTGGGGAAGCGGTAAAAAGTAAAACTGGAAAGCAATTGAAAAAAAAGGTCAATATTTCAGGTGAACAGTCTGAAAACTGAATTGAAAAAAAGTGTTTAGAAGGTGAACAACCACTTCAAGCTTCTGAAGTTTTGCTAGTCCATTCCCAAATAGAACTGCAGTGGGTACTTGTGTAACACATTCATGAAGTGTCTGACTGCTAATATCATGAAAATGAAAGATAAAAATAATATATGTTTAACCTATTTCTTTCTGATACTTTATGTTGAGGCTTAGGTTTGTGAGGTTTTGGTTTTATATGGCAAAAATAAAATAGCATTCTGTATAAAGGCTACATACCTGGGGAAGTCTTCATCTTGCCATTCCTCTTTAACTTCTACATCCACATTTTCCATGCGTAGAGTGGCTTCTGTGGTCCCCATCTGTATATGGCTTGGTCAGTATGTATCAGACAGAAGCTCTTCTATGGTCACTACACTGCAATAGTGTGGTGTGCACTGCACACTACAACATAATATAAGCAAAGCTCATTTATACATATACATATAACAATATTGATCAGCAATACACTTTAAAAAGACTCATGTCATATGATTTCAAAATCCATCTATGACCAATGTCATTTTCTAGTACTGCAAATGTTTGTGGCAGGAAAATCTGAAACCTATACTACCATCACCACTACAACCCCTGCTATAAGGCAAGTTAAATATATAAAGAAAGAAGGAAAGAAATATACATGCATATATATACATATATATATATATATACACACATATATATACACATACGTCACTGCAGATACTGGCACTCATGTTCTAAACAAATTGCAGGTGCTTCCCAAATAAATCAAACAAATATCAACACTGGAAGGACTCACACATATAGAAAAGTAGATTTATTGGAACGTGAGATGGGCCCCCACATCAATGCATTTTGATTCACCTTGAACCATTGTTTTTCAAAACTACCAATCAGTAAAACATGCTAATTATTCAAACAGTGTAACATAATATTTCATAACATGTGTTCTCCATGCAAATCTTTATACACACATTCAAACACTTTGTGCAAGCATTGTTCATGAACTATAACCCAAAAATGTAATTTTAAACTTTTGAGCTTACACAGAACAGAAATGGTTTGCATATTCCCATCTAGGTATAAAAGCGTATGGCCTATGTAGCCATGCATCCAACTACAGGTAAAATAACCAAAGGATGAGAAAATAAGTGTACAGAAAAAATAGAAAGGGGCAGTGAAGTCTCCTATTACTCTAAGGCAGTGCTGTCCAACTTTTGTGGTATGGAGGGCCATGGACTTCTGCAGAAAAATGTTCGGGGGCGGGTTCAAGGAAGAAAACATATAACGTAAGTGATTGGCACACACAGGCAGAGTAAAGCAGAATGTGGCACACACAGGGAGAGTAGGGTAGGTGCAATATGGCACACACAAGCAACGTAAAGCAGGTGGAGTATGGTGCACACACTGGAGAGTAGGGCAGGCAGAGTATGTGCTACACAGGCAGAGTAGGACAGGTATGGCACACACAAGGAGAGTAAGGCAGGCAGTGTATGACACACACAGGTAGAGCAAGTCAAGAAGAGTATGGCACACACAGGCACAGTAGGGCAGCCAAAGTATGACACATTAAGACAGAGAAGGCAGGCAGAGTATGGCAAACACAAGCAGCAAAGAGCAGGCCGAGTATGGCACACACAGGCAGAGCAGAGCAGGAAGAATAGGGCACATACAGGCAGAGTAGGGTAGGCAGAATGTGTCACACACAGGCAGAGTAGAGCAGGCAGAGTATGGCACACACATGAAGAATAGGGCAGGCACTGTATGGCACACAGGAGCAGAGTAGGGCAGGCAGGGTAGAGAGGTTTGAATAAATGAACAATGCAGTCTAAGTCTGAGGTGTGAACAGTGCAATCTTCTTACAGGTGTGAACAATTCAGGAGCTTATAGTCTGAATCTGATGTGAACAATGCATGGGCCAGTCACAGAAGCCAGACTTTCACGTGGGGGGCATACAAGGGGGTCTGTGGGCAGCCAGATGGGCAGCAGTGCTGTAAGGCATTTCCCCATTTTTTCCAAATCCCCATCTGACTTGGATGTGCGCATTTCAAGAAGCACATTTTACACAAGTCCCTTAATTGATAGTGGCTCTGCATGCAACTGACTGCAGATAAATGGCAGGCAGGACAACTGCATTTGTGGACATAAATGAGCCCTAATAATAATTGGGATATACTGTGGGTGGGCAAATTCTGTTAAGCACAACTATATCTAAGCCTGGGCCTAGGGCGGCAGGATTTTAGGGGACGGCAAGCTGACCAACAACACCCATATTGGTTCAGAAATTAAAGGGATCCTGTCATGGGAAAAAACATTTTTCAAAATGTATCAGTTAATAGTGCTGTTACGGAAAAATTCTGCATTGAAATCAATTTCTCAAAAGAGCAAACAGATTTTTTTATATTTCATTTTGAAATCTGACATGGGGCTAGACATATTGTCAATTTCCCAGCTGCCCCAAGTCATGTGACTTGTGCTCTGATAAACTTCAATCACTCTTTACTGCTGTACTGCAAATTGGAGTGATATCAACCCCTCCCTTTCCCCCACCCAGCAGCCTAACAAAAGAACAATGGGAAGGTAACCAGATAACAGCTCCCTAACACATGATAACAGCTGCCTGGTAGATCTAAGAACAGCACTCAATAGTAAAAACCCATGTCCCACTGCGTACTATTCAGTTACATTGAAAAGGAAAAACAACAGCCTGCCAGAAAGCAGTTCCCTCCTAAAGTGCTGGCACAAGTCACATGACCGGGGCAGCTGGGAAATTGCCAAAATGTCTAGCCCCATGTCAGATTTCAAAATTAAATATAAAAAAAATCTGTTTGCTCTTTTGAGAAATGGATTTCAGTGCAGAAGTCTACTGGAGCAGCACTATTAACTGATGCATTTAAAAAAAACAAAAAAAAAAAACACGTTTTCCCATGACCGTTTGCCTTTAAAATTTTCTGTGTGCCCATTCCCTTTGCTCCGTCCCGAAGATGAAAATTTGAACAAATGAAAGGAAGTGGACAGGGGCAACAAACTAGAACGGGCCTAGGGGAGCCCGCATGTAAATCTGGCCCTGACTATATCGAAGTGCAAGAAGCACATTTGACAAAAGTATCTTTACCGAAAGTGGTTTTGCTGCACACAACTGACTGCAGACATTTGCAGAAAGCAAAACTGCATGTCCAGATGTAAACAATACTCTAGATAAGCAAATTCTGTTTCATTTAACTGTAAATTATGCTTCTCTAATACAGAAGCAATTTGACCCACCTTCAGGACCACCATCAGAAAATTATATGAAGTTGTCCCAGGAGCACAAGGCCTGTGCATTGTTCCCATGGATGAGCCTGATTGAATCAGGTCTACATTGACACGTTGACATGTGTGGTCAAATCAGGTACAGATCTGGCAACCTCACACAAAACAAGCAAATCTGGCATTGAATGATGAGTTAAAGGCAATGAAAAGGACATTTTCTGGCTGGCCTACATGGTGGAGGGCAGATAATGGAAGCCAGCATTGAACACTTCCAGTTTTTAAACCACACCCATGTTATCACAAGCACTTTTAAGACCATGTCCACATTAATGGTGGTAGCACAACAAAAAACCAAATGTTTGGTGCTCACTGCAGGGGTATCACCCACCAAGCAATACCCTTACATCCAGATACCCCCTCCTCCACTGTGGATAGCACTGTAACTCCCAGCACATGATTAAACACCTTAGGGACCTCCTAACAACTATTTAAAAATATTTACAAACCCCAACCAGGCTCACCTCCCATATGCAACGTAGGACAGGCAGAATATGATGTATTCAGACAGAGTGGGGCAGGCAGAGTATGGAACACACATGTAGGGCCTTATAGCTATGAATACTGCAGGGGCATACAGGCAGGACTGGACTGAGAATCAAAATAGGCCCTGGCATTTGCCCTAACCCACAGATTGCCAGGCCGGGCCTGCATACAGGTGTGAACAATGCAGGACCAGTTAATCTAAGTACGAATACATTTTAAAGCTTACACAAGGTAAGCAGTCACAGCAACCAGACTTTGATTCAGGGGCCTGTGGGCTGTCAGTTGGACAACACTGATCTTTGTATCTACTTATCACCTATATGTGTCCTATGCCAGATACAATCATCCTCCCTGGTCGTGAAAAAGAACTTTTATCAATCTTGGGGAAGAAATGACAGACATGTTGGTACAGTTGGATGTGTTTTAAACATAAAATCAAACTCCTAGAGATCACACCCATTTCTACTGCAATTTGTAAAACAGATTTAATTACCACAGCTCTTAAATAAAAAAAAACAACCTCCTTTGTCTCTTATTTTTATAATTTAAGAATTACTGCATACATCCTCTAGGGCGTTCTTTAAGTCTTATTTAATGAACCCATGTTACTGCAACAAAATTAATTGTTATGCAGAGTTTGCTTAAAGTCATGTACCATAAAATTGAATGCCTGTATGTCAATATAGCTTGTGTGTGCTTGCTGGGAATTGTATGTGCAGCTGGCTATTTCCCAGCAATTTGATTTAATATGCACTATTTTTCAAACTTGATGTGATTGCTGGCGACATGAATGACTTTTCACTCTACTGAATGGTGGTTGAAAATGCTCTAAACATAACTTTGTAAAATGTATTTCTGGGGTTAAAAGAGAAGGAAAGGTCTTTTAACTTGGGGGTGACAAAAATTAGGCACTAGTGATGTGTGAGGGTCAGGGTTTAAATCTGACATCCAGTTACTTCCATAACAGGCCTCTCATTGTAAGAATCAATTCCTTCTTTATAACTTACAAGGTTAATTTATTTTATGTAATATTATGTTAACATACACGTTGTGTAAAATATGTTTGATGTGATCTTCAAATAAAATTGTAAATTACAAAAGAAAAATCATTTGATTGCAAAATTAAAAAAAAAAAATTGCAATGAATAATATCAGTGGGAAGCTAATCAAAAATCCATGATTGATGAGTACCAAAATGTGTTTTTTTTTTTTTGCTTAATAGCTTAGCTTTACTGTCCTAGAGTTTTGTCCAAAAAGTACCTCCATAATATAGACCAAAAAAATCCCATATTATATGCATAAACAACATGTTAAATACAAATGACATCCGAACAGTGAAACAAACTATTTTAAGAAGCATGTGAATGATTGTCATTATCAAAAATATGGCCTTTCCAAAGTATACTGTATATCTACCATGCTTACCTCAGATTTAGTTATCGGTGTAATTACTCCCGTTCCACAGCTATACACTGTCCCACATAAGGCCACAATGTACCATTATGCTTCTCTTAAAATCCTGTAGCAGTGGCATCGAACAACAGCACTGCCATCCATCTATTTCTTGTTGCACCAGCGCGTTTATCTTCCCTGCAGAGTATTTGAGAATCAAAAAATGTAGATGTTTCTGCCACTGACTGATTTTCAACGATCAAGACAATGTACATTACAGTCAGTGTCTCATATCGCACAAAACAATCTGTATTCCATCACCCCTCATATTTTGGTAGTTGCTTCTTTCTGATAGTGTTCTTGAGATTGCTATTTCCCAAGCTGTTTGCCCAAATACAGAACAGCTGGTACAGGTTTAGCTCAAGCTATTGTGTATGTGCAATGGAGGAGACTAGGAGGCGAGGAGGAGGGGTGGCTTGAATAGATCCCAGCCATCCTATTTCTGTGGTGAGTCACTAAGGATTGGCTGAGAGCAGGCAGCATCCTAGTAAATGTTACAGATTACATGAGAACAAGACAGGGTAAACAGAACACAGATTCATTAACTCTAGTGTATCTAGCATTTCTCTAACATTGATGTTATTGTCAAGACATACAAAAGCTGTAGGGCAAAGAGGTGAGGGACAGTTTGCACATATTTATTGTATCTAGTTCAATACTGAGATATTAATTGTAGTGAAAACTAAACACTATATAAACCAGGGGTGTCCAAACTTTTGGCTTTGAGGGCCACATTGGACGAAGAAAAATTGTCTGGGGGCCACACATGAAATACACAAAACACTTGATTTGTAAAAGTAAAGAAAACACACACAAAAAATAAACTACAGTACCAGTTGGATAACCGGATGGAGATATACACTGGAATATGGGACAGCTGGATATTAAATAGATTTATTATTATATTATTATTACTACTAACTGGAAAATGGGCAGAGTCCCCCTCCTCCTATATCCTTTGCAATATGATGTTTTCTCTGGAACTGAGCGTTTCATGCTGGGCCGCATTCATATCCATCCTGGGCCGCTTTTGGCCCTCGGGCTGCGTTTGGACACCCCTGATATAAACACATTCAAAATGTTTTCAAATGTTGTTTTCTTGTCATAAGTTGTTAAATGATTTTTAAATACAAAATGGCAAATACTGCAGTTTCTAACAGTGGATGTAGGTTTGTACTTTGTAAATTGTATTGTCTCTGGGCAAAACTGGCAGAGGGAATATTTGAAAAAAAGCGTGAGTATTCTTTTCTTTAATATTTGTAACTGTAGACCTTTTTCAGCCCAGATTAAAGGGCAACTAAAGTCTAATATAGAGTAATGTTAGAAATGCTGTATTTTGTATACTAAATATAAACTTGAACTTACTGCACCAGAAGCCTAATAAGACAAATGATTTATGCTTTCAATGTTGGTGCAGGGGGCTGTCATCTTGTAACTTTGTTAGACATCTGTGCAATACCAAGACTACGCACATACTCAATGTGGTCTGGGCTTCAGTTGGGAGGTTAAGCTTAGGGATCGTTATAAATGATCAAAAAAGCACAAGTCAAATAATATCTGCCATAGAAGCCAATACAGCAAGACTAATTAATAATCAGAATATACAGACTGCACTGGGTCGATGGATTCAAATTTCTACACAGTCACTGGCTGTTTTACAGGGAAACATTCAAAGCTGCTGGAGTTCTGGGAAAGTATGTTATTTGAAAGTATGACTGTTTCCCTGCAGAACTGTTAGGGCCATCTGACAACTCCTATCCCCAGCAGTAAATGAAGGGGGAATTTCACTGCATACAATAAGGTTTTTTATAAAAATGGTAGACATTTTGGATATTGTGAGATAGATTTCTGTTTCATGAAAGATAGTAAAAATGGGATTTTATTTTTTTACCTTTACATTCTCTTTAAGGTTCTCCAGCTATTATCAAATAGAGCACTGCTTCATTATGACAATATTATATTGTCATGAATATACAATATGAAAATCACTGCATCTCAATATTTCTATGAGGTTCACAATCACAGATGAAAGTAACAACCTTATAAATGAAAAACTACTACTCCATGATATTCCCAGCTCAGCCCCATGTGGTTACGGACAGACACACTAATTTCTTTAACAACCTAGCAGAAGTACTTTCCTTGCTGGAATCTCGACCAGTGGTCCATACCACATCTTGACATCCCCAGAAATTATCTAAGTCTCTTTTAATTACCTCACTTCAGCACAGAAAAAGTACCAACTCAAATTGGGGTAGAAATGATGGGGGTGGGTATTTACTTTTGTTATGATTAAAGTGTGTCTTCCATGCTTTTGTTGCTGAGCATTGTTGTGTTTTAGTAGCCGAGGATGAGCAGGGTATAACAGTGCTTTATTAGCAGGTTCATGCAGGCATTACATAACAGCAGTAACTCGATCTCTATCACTCTCAAGCTGTACAGAAAGTACTGTGTATCTGCATAGTACAATTAATGTGCACAGTGACACCCACAGGCCATTTTAGCAGTTAGTAGTTTTTTTATTCTCTCAGTATGCCTTATAGGTTAATTTTCTTCAGTCCTATTGCAGTTGGCATCAGGAATAGGAAAATGTCCTTCATCAAATGGAACATCGCCAAAGTCATATCTACCAGGAGCAAGACTTGCATTCCATATGCGTCCATCAGACAGTTCATATGTGTATGGTCCTCGCTGGCGTCTCACTTCAAGTGGTGTAGTAAATTTAGATTGTCATTGTTTCAGTATTCCTGGTTTCTTAATTCTGACTAAAGATCCAGGCTGAAAGTGCACTTTTGCACCACGTTTTCTGTCAGTATAAGCCTTGCATTTGGCTTGTTGACGTTTGACATTGTCAGCAGTAGATGATTTTGTAGGAACAGTATTTGGTGGAAATTTGATGTCTGCAACATGTAACCTAGTGCACATCTGTCTGCCATGTAATAATTCAGCTGGAGATGCTTGGGTTGTTGCATGGAACATTGCTCTGTAGTTATGTAGGAACTCTGTTGTAAACTATGATTAAGGGATTGTATCCCGAAACGCGTAGGGCATTTTGTCCTGAATAAATCTGTTCCTGATTAGAGTGCCGTCCTTTTTCTTGGATATTGTGGAACTTTGTTGTAAACACTTTCCAAGATTTCCCAGTAAGATTTGCTATCTGTAATGTTTCTTTCAGACCTCTGTTGAACCGCTTGATTTCTCAATTTGCTTGTGGGTAATGCACTGAAGAATTCCTATGCACAATAGCACATACCAGGATGGCAATGTCACAGAAAAAGAACATACATTACATTAGAAGAAGCAAACAGGCTGGCAAAGTTACAGAAATAATCTAGGTGCGACAAATGTGGTCAGCTAAGTCTAGTTCCATGATGTGAATCTGTGCAGCTGTTACAAGAAAATGTCAGATAATATTGTGCAGTAGGTGTAGCCTGGCGTCTGATATTACTTTAGCCTTGCAAAAGCAGTTTCTAGCATTTATCTATGCAATATAATGATTACAGAATTAGGCTCATTATGGGTTTTAGCCATATTCCTACATATAGCAACATAATAGCATAGTAAGTTACGCTTAAAAAAAGACATACGTCCATCAAGTTCAACCTTTTAACTTTTTTTTTTAAACTCCTATTTGCCTCAGAGGGGGGAAAAAAAAAATCGGACTAGTCCCTGGATCAACTTGCTCTTACAGTTATCTTCCATAACCCTGTATTGCCTCACTTGCTAAAAAGCCATCCACTATCTAATGTATCAGCCTGTACAAACTATTCAGAGAAAGAATTCCACATCTTCACTGCTCTTACTGTAAAAAACCTCTTCCGAATATTTAGGCGGAAACTCTTTTCTTCTAATCGGAATGGATGACCTTGTGTCAGCTGGAAAGACCTACTGGTGAATAAAGCATTACAGAGATTATTATATGATCCCCTTATATATTTATACATAGTTATCATATCACCCCTTAATGGCCTCTTCTCCAGCATGGACATCCCCAATTTGGCCAGTCTTTCCTCAAAGCTAAGATTTTCCATACCTTTTACCAGCTTTGTTGCCCTTCTCTGTACCCTCTCTAATACAATAATGTCCTGTTTGAGTGAGGAGACCAAAACTGTACGGCATATTCTAGATGTGGCCTTACAAGTGCTCGATAAAGTGGAAGAATGACCCCCTCCTCCTGTGACTCTATGCCCCTTTTAATACAGCTCAAGACCTTATTTGCCCTTGATGCTGCTGACTGGCATTGCTTGCCAGTGGCGTAACTACTCGCTGGTGGGCCCTGGTGCAGGATTGGCACCTAGGCCCCCCTATCGGGCTCTCCCCCTATGAATTGCACATTGGAGTTCTCCTAGCCTCTCTGGTGGGCCCAAAGAGGGAGCGGGTCCTGGTGCAATTGCACCCCCTGCTCCCCTGGTAGTTACGCCAATGCTTGCTACAGCCGAGTCTATCATCTACAAGGACTCCAAGGTCCTTTTCCATAATTGATTTGCCTAGTGCAGTCCCTTTAATGGTATAAGTGGCTTGAATATTTTTACATCCCAGGTGCATGACTTTATCAACATTGAATCTCATTTGCCCCTTAGCTACCCAGTTTGTCAATATCATGTTGCAAGGATGCCACATCCTGGATGGAATTAATTGGGCTGGATAGTTTTGTGTCATCTGCAAACACTGATACATTACTTAAAACACCCTCCCCTAAGTCATTAATGAACAAGTTAAATAAAAGTGGACCCAATACCGAGCCCTGAGGGACCCCACTAAGAACCTTACTCCAAGTAGAGAACGTACCATTAACAACCACCCTCTGTACCCGATCCTGTAGCCAGTTTCCTATCCATGTGCAAACGACTTCATTAAGACCAACAGACCTTAGTTTAGAAACCAGTTGTTTGTGGGGCACAGTATCATACAAAATAGATCCAGTTCAAATAGATCACATCTACTGCCCCCCCCCCACTGTCCAGCATCTTACTTACCTCATCATAAAAAGCAATCAAATTTGTCTGACGACCTATCCTTCATAATGCCATGCTGCTCATAATGCTATTCACTAGGACAAAATTTTGAATGTGATCCCTTAACAAGCCTTCAAATAATTTGCCCACCACAGATGTCAAATTTACTGGCCTATAATTGCCAGGCTGAGATCGTAATGCCTTTTTAAATATTGGAATCACATCAGCTTTTCTCCAGTCCATAGGTACCATACAGATGAAAGCAAATCTGAGAAAATCAGAAATAGGGTCCTGTCTAAAACTGAATTAAGCTCTCTCTCTAGTACATTTGCCTTTTCTGTATCTGTTACAATCATACTGGTACCATTTTTTAATGGAGCAACACTCTCAACCTGCATCTTTTTACTATTAATATATTTAAAAAACTTTTTAGGGTTACTTTGGCCTGAGCTGCAATTAACTCTTCATTTCCTTTCTTTGACTCCCAGATTGCTGACTTACATTTATTACAGTGTTTATTTTCATTAAATGCAGCTTCTGTCCCAACAGATTTGTAGTTTTTAAATGCCTTTCTCTTCTTTCCTATTAACTTCTTTACATCTGTATTAAAGGAACAATTCAGGGTAAAAATAAAACTGGGTTTATAGATAGGCTGTGCAAAATAAAAAATGTTTCTAATATAGTTAGTTAGCCAAAAATGTAATGTATAAAGGCTGTAGTGACTGGATGTGTAACACAACAGAACACAACTTCCTGCTTTTCAGCTTCCTAAATCTGAGCTAGTCAGCGACTTGAAGGGGGGCCACATGGTACATAATTGTTCAGTGAGTTTGCAATTGATCCTCAGCATTAAGCTCAGATTCAAAAGCTACAGTTATGACCAATGTGGGCCTCCCTCAAGTCACTGATTGGTTACTCCTGGTAACCAGGGTAACCAGTCAGTGTAAACCAAGAGAGCTGAAAAGCAAATAGTAGTATTCTGTTCTGTTATGTTAGACGTACAGTCACTCCAGCCTTTATACCGATTAGTAGGTGTTAAAGGAGCAGACCTGAAAAAGTTTCTCAAAAACAAATTACCGACACTGTATAAGATGGAAGAAAGCCAAATCAACTTCCCAATTGAAAGATTTCAGACTTTGACAAAACCAATACCACTTTAATGTGACTATAGCCTCCCAACCAACACAAGAAAGATTTAGGAAAAACCATTATAGGAGGCAATGGAGAGAAACCGGGACTTTATAAACACTACCTTAATGTGACTTTAACTTCCCACTCAATATAAAGAATTTACAGAGAAAAACTACTATATGAGGCAATAGTATCTTTATTTTACCTTAAAAATGTTTGTATGTTATGCTATATATTTGTTAATACAGAAGTTCTCAATAGTGAAATCAACAAGAGAAAAGAGACAGATAGCTAGAATACTACTCACACAACAACCCTATAAGAACCTAAACCGGGGAAACTGGCTTGCTCGCTGGGACAAGCCAACCCATTTAAAAAATTTAAACCTCGTACACACCACAAAAAAGGAGTGGGATAGCCCACATAGAATGACAAATACACAAGATATAGGAGATACAACAAAATGATTGACAACCCAATTCCAGATACTGTCATGGAATGTAGGAGGGCTTAACTCTCCAATAAAAAGGAGAAAGGTGTTAGACCGATTGCAAAGGGAAAAAGCCCAGATAGTTCTATTACAAGAAAACCACTGGTGCAGAAAAGACAAACAGACATTAAAAAGCAAATGGTTGCAAACGGTAATAGATGCATCCTATATAACAAAAACTAGAGGGGTAGCAATTCTAATTAGCAAGGACATACAAGGCAATATACTTAGAACGTACAAAGATAAAAATGGAAGACTATTGATAATTGATTTGGATTTAAATGGGACAGTTTATACAATAGTAAATATATATGCACCAAATTATGAAAATAAACAATTTTTTATGAATGTATTGCAGAAGGTAAACTCCTGGGGGGCAGAAAACATCATTCTGGGAGGAGATGCCAACGTGGTCTGGGACGACTCCATGGACAAAACAGATAAAACAACTGCATATTCACGAAACAGAGCACGACCTTTACACACACTATGTTCAACCTTACAACTATATGATACATACAGACACACACATCCTATCACCAAAGACTATACCTTTTACTCAGGAGTACATAAGACACATTCAAGGCTAGACTACATATTTATTTCACAAGCGATACTAACAACACTAACAAAAACTAAAATAGGAATGCTCCGATTCTAGCCAGTCTAAAACTAAAAACGTCCCACTCTGGTTCGTACAACTGGAGATTCCCGACTTACCTGAGTGCCAATGAAGATTTCCAACTATTCTTAAAAACGGTCTGGGCAAATTACATAGACGATAATATAAATCACTGGGACAACCCACAACTACTATGTGCAGCGGCAAAGCCGGTAGTAAGGGGGCAGATAATATCATATATAATTAAACAAAAAAAATCATATAATGAAAAATATAACCAATTACAAAGCCAACTGACACACCACTATAAGACCTTCAAAGAAACAAACACGGAAGATGATAAGAATAAATACAAAGAGACAAAACTATTATTTGACACTTAATTAACTGGGAAAGCATACAACACCATAAGTCATACAGCAAATCAGTTTTATAGGCATGGCAACAAATCAGGAAAATTGTTAGCGCACATAGCGAAAAAACAGACACAAAACACATTTATACAAAGGCTAAAAACCAACAGTGGATGGACTAGAGATCAAATTAGGGAAATAATAATAGAACATTTCAAAAAAATATATGAGGCTCCAACAGATGATCCAGTCGATGGCTTGAAATTCTTGCAAGAAGCAGACCTCAAAAAGCTATCAGTCCAAGATCGCGAAATTCTAGACGCACCTATAACAGAACAAGAAATAACATATACAATTAAACATTTTAAAAATGGGAAAACGCTAGGGCCAGATGGCCTCACGGTAGAATTCTACAAACTTTTAACGCCAGACATAACACCATTATTATCCACCTTATACAATGACACTTTACAAGGCAACCCATTATGGGATGAGGCAAATGTAGCCAGAATCATATTAATACACAAAGAAGGAAAAGACCAGACAGAACCACAATCATATAGACCAATATCACTCCTAAATCAAGATATAAAAATACTGAACAAAATAATGGCAGATAGATTACAAAAAATATTATCCTCAATACTCACCGAACACCAGGTAGTCTTCCTCAAACTCCGTCACCCAGTCAGAGCACTTCGACAAATAATAGCGGCAATATATATCAGTAACCTGGAAAAAAGAAAACATGGTATGTTATTAAATTTAGATGCAGACAAAGCCTTTGATAGAATAACACATATACATCTACGCAGACTATTAAAATTCCAACATTTTGGAATACACATGTTAAACTTATTCAAGAATCTATATTTAACACCTAAAACATTTTTAACAATCAACAACACCAACACAGATAGATTTGAAATCCACAGAGGCACACGTCAAGGTTGCCCATTATCACCCCTTTTATTCAGTATAGCTATAGACCCGTTACTGAGACACATACTTAAAAACCAACAGCTACATGGAATACAAATAGAGCAAACAAAATTAAAAGTAACAGCTTTTGCGGATGATATCCTGCCATTTCTCAACCAACCAAAAACAGAAATCTGCCCTCTGACACCTGCCTTAGATGCCAATCCCCAAAAGCAGACCTAATACATAATTTATGGTCATGCCCCTTAATACAAAACTTCTGGAAAGAGGTAACAGAATATGGTGCTCAGGTGGTGGGGAAACTTTTCCAGATGAACCTGGGCAATGTTCAGCAATGACACCAATTTTACAGTGGGCAATGTTCAGCAATGACACCAATTTTACGCAACTAACAAAAATAAACAAAAACTTGATAGGAAGATTAGCGGCAGCAGCAAGGAAAACAATTTTACAACACTGGCTAGATAAAGATCCGCCAACAATATTTACAGTAAAACAAAAACTGCACCATATATTTCATATGGACTGGTTGGAAACAACAATCAGAAAAGAACAAAACACAAACAAGTTCTTTAAGACATGGGAAATGTATATAGAATCTTTACCACAACAAATCAAATATCACACAATCTACACATTCAGATACACATCCTGGTATGACACAGCAATAGTAACAGAACAACCGTTGGTCGTGGAGGCATCCCAGTACTTCAGTAATCTACGGCAAGAACAGAGACAACCAGAACAAGCACCCCCCAGGAGCCATATAACTAACAGGTTGTTAATATCATACCCACAGAATACCTTATAGGGTTAAAGACATCATCTGTCTTTTGTAACAAATACTGAAAGTTATAAGTTAATACAAATGTTATAATGTTTTACTACTTGCATGTAAATGATAAAATATGTAATAAGTGTTAAAATCTAATAAAAACAAGTTATCAAAAAAAAACAAAAAAAAACCTTGAATTGGTATAAATCTATTTGTAATCGTATTGGCAGTTGAAATGAGAATTGTCTGTGCCCTTTTTCCTCTTCACTGTCCATTGAAACATATTTATCAAGATTTTTAACCCTCTATTTATATATATATTTTTTATTATTTCTTTATATTTATTAAAATAATCAGATATAGACTTATTGGATTTTTAAAATGGATACCATTTCCCCTAAGGGGATCAATGAAAACAATTTATTCACAGCCTATATCTGATTATTTTAATAAATATAAAGAAATAATAAAAAATATATAAATAGAGGGTTAAAAATCTTGATAAATATGTTTTAATTAATTACAATAAATATAAATGTTTTTATAATCACTTTATATACAATCTGTTTGAAGTTCATTATTATTATTTTTTCTATGGCAAATCACCGACCCATATGCTAAATATATTCTAGAATAAATACAAAGCAAGTTATGCTGGCTAATTTAGAATGACATTTGACACTTGATATAATATGTGTAGGGAGGCCCTGTTCCGCGCTTTCAAAAGATGTAAACATAAAGTGATTGGCCCCTTGGGCATGACGCGGTATAGAGGGCGGATAGATTTAGCAGCATACGTAGAGAGTCTCGCGAGACTAAAGACGCATCATTGTTGACGTCTCAATGGGATCGGTGACGCGGATGTGCTTTATAAAGAGCACATACACGCGGCTTGCCTTTTTCACCTTGATAAAGCACATTGCGAAACGCGCGTCAGCGTTTTTACTTGCCCTCTCTAGGATTTTAATCTTTAATTTGTCATACAATTTTTTCTCCTTTGAATGAGATCGAGCAAGTGTTTCTTTTAAGGGTAGTCCTGCCTGCATGGCTGTTCAGCTCTCCTGTGTTCTCCTTCTCTGATCTGCCTACTCACAAGGGACCAGGATTTGTGGTTTTTTAGAATAGCCCTTTATTACAAGTGATAGTTAATTTTTGAGACCACAGTCCTGCTCACCCTGCCTATCTTTGCTTTGTGATGTCCCTGAGTTAGAAAATATCAGGCAGTTAAACATTGGGACAGCTTCACCGCTCTCTCTTCATCTTCTCAACTATTTTTAAGAATCTGAACATGCGAATGCTACTCATATAACGAAAATATTTTTTATCTCTTTTTAATGTTGATCTCCTAATAAATTTTTACCTTCTAATTAATTTATAATCAATTTGAATCACGTTTATTGTGATTCATATCCTAATCAACATATTTATTGCACTGCACTTTAAAAATAATGAAATCATTTGAATTAATTATAGAATATTGAAATCATGAATGCACTTTAATCAATTTTTTTTTTTAAACTTACTTTAAAGGTCACGAATTAATTCAATACTGCTCGTGGTTTTTTTAATTTGGAGCAGGCACAATTTAGTATAAGCACCACAGGTAACCTGATATTAACAAACAGTGCTTTTTGAATACCGAGTGGTTTAAACTAGATATTTAATCACTAATTTTTATCTCATATTTTACCTACACTATTTAGAATTTTCTTTGATGAATTAAAGGTAAAAGTCAGTTTAATCTAAGAGTGATCAATTTTTGGAATAACCAGTACCTGGGGGGTATCTTTTCTTTCCTTTTCCTTTGAGGAGAGTAATTTTCTGTAAAAAAAAATTGTAACAAGCCAAAAGGTCTTAAGTGCAGTCCAGTATTTTCCTGATTCTTAAATGCCCAGACAAAATTATTTTTGAGTTTCCACACATAGAGTCCATAACTACCAGCCAAAAAATTAACCTAAATTGTGCAAGCAACTCCTTCCAGAACATAATGTCACTTCTCAAAGGGTAGTTAACCAGTAACTTAACTTTTATAATGTCATAGAATTAACTATTCATAGCAGCTTTTCCATTGTTCTTTTTAAATTATTTGCCTGCTTCTTCTGCCTTTTTCCAGCTTACAGATCAGTAGGTCAGTGACCTTCATATGAGAGGTTACAAAAAGTTACTGCAAATTCTGAATCACAATTTAGTGGGTCTACTTTATAACCACTTTAACTGCTGTAGGGCACAGACTGGGAAAGAAGTAACTGCTGTGTACATAGATTTTAGGTTTCTCCCTTACACATAGTGAGGGGCACAAGCTAAGCAGCCTCAGCTGGCTCATGCTGGGAAAAAGTCTGGTGCCATAGTCTAGGTACTGGCTGGAAAGAGAGAAGAGCTGCTGCAGTGCAAAAGGAGCTGGGGCTCTAAGGTACCATGCCTTATCTTGTTTGGGTTGGAGGAAACTCATATATAACTCTCACTAGTGAGGGTCCAATTTTATGTTACATTTATGCAGAAGTGGCTGTGTATATTACACAGTTTTTTTGATTTGCGATAAATTGTGCAGGGAAAAATGTTTTATATTTGGTAATTTTGGCATCACTGACTTCTATCTGCCTTAATTCCAGAAGGTTGTCAATTATAGAGGAAAAACTTAGTGGAAAATAAGCTTAATAGCTAAGCAGTACTGTGAATATGAAAGCTAACAAGAGTTGCACACATACAAGTGCTGTGCTGTCCTGGATGACTGCTGGAGCTGCATAAGATACAGGTAAATACTAAAGTATGCCTGAGGTGACAAGGAGAAGGCAAAGGCAGAAGCAGGGCAGGCCTGGAACTGTGCAGGTTGAATGGAAACTAGCTGGCAGATTGGAGGCAAGTTCAAGACAGGTTGGAAATTGCAATTTGAAGGAATCAAGGCAGTAACCACAATTGGGAAGTTGGTCAGAGTGACAGAAATAATAGTTCTCCATACAATACCACTAGTTGGCTGATAATCATAACAGCTTTCTGGTCCTGGCTTTCCAGTACAGTCCATCTGGAGACACAAACCTACAAGAAGAAATGGGTAGCAATAATGCTTGCTTAAAGGAGAAGGAAAGGCAAAACATAAATAGCTTTCTATCCTGAGTCTGGTGGACTTATAACTTACTTAACGTTTTCAAAGTTGTCTCCCTGGTGTCTAGTAGAAGCAACAGCACTCGGTGAAGACTGCAGCGTTGGACTCCAGTGACGTCACACATTTTGCAGGCAGCTTCCTCCCTGCTGCCCGAGGCAGCCTTGAGGAGTGTTGCGCATGTTTTAGGGGGCGTAGCCGTTCTCCCTTGGATGATAATGTGCATGCAAATTCAGCTTTAGTCAGGGATTTTGTTCACGCATGCTCAATACGCAGGAAGAGGTGAAGGAAGCATCCAATACCTTAGCAAGATGGCGGCCGCATGAATGCGAATAAGAGGAGATCTTGAAGATTGATTTTATGCGATTGGATTCGCTTAGGTGAGCTAAAACTATAGCGATTCAGGGCATTGTTAGGAGTACATCAGCGGGAGATAGCTCATGAATTTTGCCTTTCCTTCTCCTTTAAACATAAACTGGTGATTTAAGAGGATATTTATTAATTGCTAAATCATACTTATTGAAGTCTAAATAAGACGTTGTCCTTACCTTTGTTTCTGAGAGCACTCTATTAGTGATGGTCTTCCATTAAACCCTATACATGACTGCTCTGCTGAAAACAATGTTCCCTCTAATTTCTTCTTGTCCGCATGTGCAAAAAAATTATTTTGTGCACACTTTTAAAAAACTGGTATGCACATTTCAAAATTATGTGTTTTGGATTTACTAAGGATCGAATTTTGAAGTTAAAAAAATTTAGAAATTCGACCATCGAATTTTTTTTAAAGTCCATTTTGCACCGAATCATTCAAATGCATTGTTCGATTCAAACAATTCGAATGATTTTGCAAAAAATCCTTTGATTTTCCAGGACTCTCAGTAAAGGTTCTAGGAGGTGGTGTCAAATTCGAATTTTGTTTAAAGAGACAGTACTTTGAATTTTCAAATTTTTTCAATTCAAATCGAATTTTGGGTTATTCTTTGTTTGGTTTTGGTATGACTGTTATGTATGCAAGTAGAGCCTCCTTGTTTAAAGGATGTTTCTCATCAATTTCATTGATAAATTCAAGGAATAGGGGAGTTAATTGAGTAGAAAAGACTTTGTAGAATTTTCCAGTATATCCGTCAGGTCCTGGAGACTTATGTAGTTTTAGGTTTTTAATAGCAGTTAATACCTCTTGTTTTTGAAATGGGGCACTCAGTTCTCTAAGGAGATTATCGTCAATTTTTGGTAGGGAGTGTTTTGCTAGGTAAGTTCCAATTTTTGTTTCTAGTGTCTTTTGGGTCATGCTTTGAGGTATATTATACAAGTCTTGGTAATACTGTTTAAACGTTTCGGCTATTTTTGTCGGTAAGATCTGTATGTTTCCCTGTTGGTCTTTAATTTTGTGTATATATGTGAGGCTTTGTCTATTTTTTAGGGCTGTAGCTAGTAGTTTCCCTGACATTTAGGCCATTTACATTCAAGGATATTATTTTCAAATTACTCTCCATTATACATACAATACATATCATCAGTAACACTTACTACACACTTCTTACTAAGTTCATAGCCTCCAGGCTCGGAGTGAGGGAGTAGAACGGGGTAGGATCTAAAAGAAAAGGTAACAGAAATGTAAACAAGACATATCGTGCGTTTAAACATTATGCAGTTTTTGGACCAACCAATTTCTAGTATAAGCAGGTACATAACAGAAACCAGTAGGTATAACATATACATTGTAAATGGGTGTCTCTTCTGCCTCGGCAGGTCTTTTGTCAGACAATATGTCTGGCCCATTGTTGGGGGGTTGGTGCAGGGCAAACTGTGCATTAACACCGGGGTAAGATAATGCTAGAGCTCAACAGGAGCATAAATATGTGTCAACAACTTTTAAGTGGAACATAATAGTAGCTTAGGTATGGGATGAAAGAACGGCATATTTACTTGAAATCCCCTCTATTGGGTAGGGGATTCACCCAGGGTTAGATGGATTCGGACTTCCAAGTGTTTTTCCTGGTATCTGTCGTGGTCTACTTCTTTTCGCCTTGGGCGATTCCACTTCTTTTCATGGGTCTTGGTGTGGTAAGAGGGTTGGTGTCGGTAGCTGTACAAATTTAATCCAATCTGAGAGATCAAGCTTTGGAGCATTACAGGCTTGTAGGAAATTTTGCAGGTCTTCTGGTGTTGCCATTATGTGTGTTTTCCCTGCGATGGTGGCTTGGATGTTGAATGGGAATCCCCACCTGAACAAAATTTTTTTTTCTTTCAGAAAATTTGTCAGGGGCTGAAGGAGCCTTCGTTGTTGTAGCGTATACCATGATAAATCTTGCATGATAGCGACCTCAGCATCGTCAAATTTGATCAGCTTCTGTTGTCGTGCTTTAAAGAGGATTTCCTCTTTCACTGTAAAATGCAGTAAGCAGCATATGACATCTCGTGGTTTTTCGGATGGAAGTCCTTTTGGTCGGAGAGCTCGATGAACCCTTTCGATGTGTATCTCATTGGTATCAGGCATGTTGAGTACCGAGTTGAACAGTGAGATTACTTTCCGTTTAAGGGTGTTTGCTTCCACTGCTTCAGGAAGTCCTCTTATACGCAAATTGCATCTCCTCCCTCTATTATCTAGGTCTTCCACCCGCCGGGATAGAGATTGGATGGCTTTGTTTTGTATTTGGGACACTGCAATTAGTGAGTCCACAGACTCACTGTCTCACTCCTGTCTGACTCTGTTTGTGAACTCTCTTGTTCTGTTGGAGCTAAAAATTTCTTTAAAAATTTCTGCGATTCGGTCATTTTATGTTGTTTCGGGGTGTCCTTGGCATCTTCTTTCCCTCTGCCATTTTTACCCATATTATTATGCTGATTTTCCACCTAGCCAGATGAGCTCCAGCATTTGGTCAAATTTTAAATATCCATCATAGGGTGCAGCTTATCCCAGCACAAAAATGGGGTCAGAATTTGAGGCTTCTGTGAGGCCTAATGGGGCTCCCAGGAGTGCTTGGGTTTGTCTCACTCTTTGCTGCAAGTTTATGCTGCTGATGCTTCCAACTGCTTATTGAGGGTACAGGTTCTGCAGTCTTGGTAATTATGGGGGTAATCTTTGGTGCTCCTATCTGTAAGACTGATGGTATTTCTAGTCACAATTATCCAGGGGGTGATGCAGTAGCACGTCTCTGGCCTGTTCAGGCTGCAGGGATATCTATATGGCTTGTAACTTGTTTCTGAGGTGTCTCAGTTAGCTAATGCTCATGGGGCTTTGGTGTACTCACCCCTTTGGATCTATTGTGGGCACTGTTTGGCAGCGTCAGGTTGTGGAGCGCCGAGTTGCGGCCCTTGCGATCCGCTCGCGTCGCAGCCACGTGGTCCAAATTTAGTCCGCGGCTTTATTGCGTTGCTAGGCCTGAGACCTCGCTCGGTCTGTGTTTGCTCCAGCCTCCCGCAGGTAGTCTCTTTTTGAAGCGGCTCTCCTTCCCAGACCAGCCGGATTATTCCCCAAGTCTCTGGGTGAGTTACTCTGCTGTTAGTCACCTTTTTAGCCAGTTGGGGCCAGGAGCTGCGTGAATGTGCGTCTGCACTGCTTCCCCGTTGGCCACGTCCCCTTCGAATTTTGGGTTATTCGATAGTCAAAGTAGCCCAAAATTACTATGAAAATTTTTAAATTCCAATTTAATTTGAATTTTCACTTGACCCTTGGTAAATGTGCCCCAAAATTCTTTGTGCACACCATTATTTTTTGTGTGCACATCCCTCAAAATTTGTGTGAATGCCCACAGCACACATTCTAGAGGGAAAAGCAGCTGGAAAACCTGGAATTCTAAAATGCAGAAAACCTCTGGTTCACAAGTCAGGCCCTGGCATATTTTATTTTTACTCACACAGACACAGTAAGAGTTGATAATGTAGGTATCTCACAAAATAGTGTCCATTGCCAATGAGAAATTTAGACAAGAAATTGATAGGAGCATTGAGTGATATCCACAAATAAATTGTGGATTGCAATAAAACAAGAAATATAAAAATGTTATCCAATTTTTCACCTCCTGATAGAAGTACTTAATTGGTGAATTATGTATATGGACCATTAACTACTAGTGAAGTCAAAGTGAGACAAAGAATAAAAAGTCATCCTTTAAAACTCATCCCTATCTCACATCACCTCAACAGCTGGCAAATTTTAAGAAAATTGTAAAAGTAATTGCAGCTAAAAGCAGTACTTACTTATCCACCCCTTTCTGTTATATACTGTACAGCAGTGGTTCCCAACCTTTTTTGGCCCGACGGGAAGGTGTAAACCAAAATTTTTTTGCAAGGATGGTGGGGGGGTAGAATCCTGTACGGTCCATTTTTTGCGACCCATTCCCGTAACCTGAAACCTGCAGACTCGCAACCTCATTCTATCCCACCTGGACCTGCTACCCGACCCGCAAGTACCTTATCCGCAACCCGAACCGGCTGACCATCAAGAATCAAGAAGTGCTGTCATGCTGCCAGTCAAGAATCAGGAAGTGCTGTCATTGTAACCGGTCATCATCGGAAGTAGGTGTGATCAGAAAAAATTTGTAGTTTGTATAGCGATTATGACTTAAAAAGAGTAAACACAGTTGTTTGACAATAAATGGCTTCAGCCAACCACTAACCATGAGTGAAAGAAAAGTTTTTGTGTTATCATTCATATTCTCTGAAAAATGGTTAAGAAATCATAAATTCTCCCAGCCTGTTAACCTTATAGGATTGCTGCTTACTTGCCTGCACTGTGCTGACTCTGTCTGATATTCATACCTACTGCTGTATCATTTCTAGCATTAACACTAGCACAGGCAATACCACCCCACTTGACATAGGCAACTAGAAGACCCCGCAATTGTAGCCTACCATAACTTTCCAGCCTTGTACAAATAACATTGTCTCGCTCATCATAAGTAACGAGAGGCTCCCCAAAGATACTGAGCCCTGATTTTCAGTAAAAGAGCTAATTCTGTGCAACGCAGCTCTGGAATTTTAATTTTCTGACGGCCTTCCGGCCATACTACGAACACATAAAAACACAGCTTAATATGCTATAATTATGCCTTAACCCATAACCTCCATCCCAGGCAAGGCAACATAGGAGAAAAGAGAACCTGTACCCTACAGAGTCCTCCCCTCACCTAATCATGTACATTAATCGAGCTGGTTAATATCTTGTGGAACTGTTGCTCTCGGTTCGGACCATTGCTATACAAGCGAGTCTGTTACTACCCAAAGGAGCCTAGTATAAATTGACAAACCAACGGGGAAAAAAAAAAAAATTGGAACCATCCTAACAACCAACATGCGGCGATCAAAAAAAGAAACCAAACCCAAACCCTCAATGTCTTCCCAGCAAATTGAAAATTACCTAGAGAGACATACTGGAGGCTCCGTGAAGTCTCCGGATAACTCAGACGGGGAAGCCCCAGCAGGCAGAACATCTACTTCCCAATCTATACAAACAAGTGCACCACACTTAGACCAATCTGACAGCGTCTTGCTGGAAAAAATTACAGTGGTCCTCTGGGGTGAGATGGAGAAAGCCACAACATGTATAACGGCGGCGCTGTCTACTGAGATTAAAGAACTAGCCCAACGCACTTGGAGGCCCAGATGGATGACACTACAACAGTACTGGAGGCACAGGAATCTAATGTGTCTGAACTCCAGAGGCAAGTTTACGACCTACAATTAAAATTAGAAGATCTGGAAAATCGATCCAGGAGGGATAACATTAGAATCAGAGGCATCCCAGAATCGTACAAAGACCTAGATACAGAGATAAAAGACTGGTTAACTACTCTGGTTCCAAACCTACCAACGCAATCTCTGCTTATGGACCGAATCCACAGATCCCTGGGCAAACCTCCTAAATCAGATCAACCACGAGACATCATACTAAAATTGCATCAAACGAAACAAACTATCATGCAAGCTACAAGAGAAATCCAACCACTCACCTTCCAGGGTCACAAAGTGCAACTTTTTGCAGACTTAGCTCCTCAAACATTAGCAAGACGAAGAACCTTCAAACCTGCCCTCACAATACTGCAAACACACAGAATCCGGTACCGCTGGGGCTTCCCCCTAAAACTGATTTTCTCTCTCAACGGAAAGCAACACTCCCACTCCAATCCAGAAGAAACCATGAACCTCCTGACACTTGGAAGTCTCACCAGCAGGGTTCTGAAATACCTTGATTCTGCAGGACTCAAACTGAACCTTTCGAAATGCCACTTCAGACAAACTCAGCTGTCATTTCTGGGTCACATAATTTCACAAGATGGATTACTGCCTGACCCTGACCATGTCAACGCAGTTTCACAAGCACCTACTCCAACTGATTTCCAGAGCTTACGAGCTTTCTTAGGTCTTACGTCATGGTATTCTATGTTTATTCCCAACTATGCTTCAGTTGTGGAGCCACTTCGAGCACTACTACGTGGAACTTCAAGTCTGGTTTGGTCAGAGACTACTCAGCATAGCTTTGACATAGTGAAGCAGTTAATTGTGAACAGTCCAGCACTAGCTTTATTTGATCCTGCACTACCCAAAATGGTTACTACAGATGCTATAGACTATGGCATTGGTGCAGTTCTCACACAGATCCATGCTGATCATTCAGAGAAAACTGTTGCATTTGCATCCAGAACACTTACAGAGACAGAGCGTAAGTATTCAACTGTTGAAAAAGAAGCTCTAGCGTGTGTTTGGGCAACAGAAAAATGGAGAACCTACCTATGGGGTAGAGAATTTACCTTATGCACTGATCATAGCCCTTTAACTACATTACTTACAACAAAGGGACTAGGAAGAGCTGGAATGCGTATAGCTAGATGGTCAGCAAGGCTATTGAATTTCAACTACAAAATGCAATACAAACCAGGTTTGAAAAATGTTACTGCCAATTGTTTGTCAAGTTTACCTTTACCTGCAGCTCCTGATACGCTGGATGAGGACATGGAAATTGTAGCACTGACTGATATATTATCATCTACAGTGACAGCTGCTGATTTTAAGCAAGCTTTCCTCACATATCCAATTCAAGTAAAACTACGGGATATCTTACAAAACAAATGGCCAAATGCTGAGAACTCAGTCCTGATCTTCAACCTTACTACAGGATTAGACACTAACTGTCCTTAGTAGATAACTATGTTGTCCGCGGAGTTCACCGTTTATTGGTACCAGAGACCTTGCGAGAAAAGCTCATACAACTTGCACATGAGAGTCATCAAGGAATTGTACATACAAAACAAAGACTGCGAGAACTGTACTGGTGGCCAGCAATGGATGCTGATGTGGTAACTGCCATTCATTCTTGTGTTACTTGTCAGAATCATGGCAAAACAGCTATCACACATACACCACCACTTCAGCCAGTACCATTTTCTGATACAGCATGGGAAAAACTTGCTATTGATATTGTGGGTCCTTTTGAAGACGCTCCTATAGACTGCAGATTTGCTATAACCTTGATAGACTATTACAGTAAATGGCCAGAAATTGCATTTGTTTCTCATGTAACATCAGCTACAGTAATAACATTTCTGTCTAAAGTCTTCAGCAGAGAAGGAAATCCAAAGGAGTTAATATCAGACAACGGACCACAGTTTGTCTCATATGAGTTTGAATCCTTTCTGAGAGAGAGGAATATTGTGCATAGGAAATCTTTAGTGTATTACCCACAAGCAAATGGAGAAATCGAGCAATTCAACAGAAGTCTGAAAGAAGCACTACAGACAGCAAATCTTACTGGGAAATCTTGGAAAGTATTTACAACAGAGTTCCTGCATAACTACAGAGCAACATGCCATGCAACAACCCAATCATCTCCAGCTGAATTATTACATGGCAGACAGATGCGCACTAAGTTACATGTTGCAGACGTCAAACTTCCACCAAAGACTATTCCTACAAAATCATCTACTGCTGACATTGTGAAACATCACCAAGCCAAATGCAAGGCTTATACTGACAGAAAACGTGGTGCAAAAGAAGTGCACTTTCAGCCTGGATCTTTAGTCAGAATTAAGAAACCAGGAATACTAAAACAAGGACAATCTAAATTTACTACACCACTTGAAGTGAGACGCCAGCGAGGACCATATACATATGAATTGTCTGATGGACGCATATGGAATGCAAGTCGTCTTGCTCCTGCTAGATATGACTTTGAAGATGTTCCATTTGATGAAGGACATTTCCCTACTCCTGATGCCAACTGCAATAGGGCAGAGGAAAGTGAACCTATAAGGCATACTGAGAGAATCAGGAAACTACCTGCATGGACCAAGGACTATGTCATGTAAAGAATGTATATATTGCTTTAAGATACATACGGTTTAATTGATACTGTTTATATATTTGTCCAAATGCTTTTCTACTATAGGGGGAATATGTGGTGTATATACAAATGGCCTGCAGGTGGCACTGTGCATACATAGGACTTTCTGTACAACTTGAAAGTGAAAGTAAGACTTACTGCTGTTATGTAATGACTACATGACCTGCTAATAAAGCACTGTTCTACTCTCCTCATCCTCAGCTACCAAACACAACAAGATGCATTTCAAATCCGGTTTGCAGAAATTCCACAATATCCTCTTCGGAAAGATTCTGCGAAGATCTACCTGTGGATTGACACCATTCTAGTAATTTATCCCAATATTTTGAATATTTGATAGAAGTAGATGACTTCCTTGAGGATAGTTGTGTTTCAATAGTTTTGAGAGATAACCCTCTGTTTATCATCCTCTGCCTTTCAATCTCCAGGCAGTGAGTTTCAACCTCTCTGGATTTGGATGAAATATGTGACCCTGTTTCAATAATTGAGGGTGAACGGGAAGAAGAACAGGCTCGCTGACTGCCATCTGGAATAATTGCGGGAACCAAAACCTCCTGGGCCAACATGGTAAGATTATCAGCACCGAAGCCCTCTCCTCCCATATTTTCTTGAGGCACTTGGGGATCAAGGGGAAGGGAGGAAAAAGGTAAGCAAGTTGGAAGTGCCACGGCATACTGAAGGCATCGATTTGTTCCGTCTGGCAGCATGGTGTTCTGGAATAGAATCTCTGTAATTTGGTATTGACCGTTGTGGCCATGAGATCGGTTTGAGGTCTCCTGAATTTCCTTACTAACATGTTGAATGTCTCTGGACACAATTCCCACTCCCCTGGGTGAGGTTGAATTCTGCTCAATCAGTCCGCGATTACATTCATTTTCCCTGGCAGATATATGGCTGTCAGGTTGAGAAGGTTGTCCTCTGCCCAAAGTAAGATCTCCTCTGTCAGTTTCATTAGTGTGGAACTCCTTGTTCCCCCTTGTTTCTTTATGTATTTCACCACCGTGGTGTTGTCCGAGAAGATCTTCACTGGTTTGTTTTTGAAACTGAAATAGGGATAACTGAACAGCCTTTAGTTCCTTCCAAGTGGAGGATAGTTTATGTTCGAAGTGATTCCATTTCCCCTAAGCTTGAAGTGTATTTAACACCAACTGGGTGTCCTTGAGAATTTTCTGATGTGAATTGGCCTTCACCAAGATGTCGTCTAGATAGGCAAATATTTCTTTTTGCAGTCTTAGAAGAGCCAGGATGGGTGATAGAATCTTTGTGAAGATTCTTGGCGATGAGGCTAGACCAAAGGGTAACGACCTGTATTGGAGATGAAGGCCGAAAATTTGGAATCTCAGATATCTCTGATGTCTCTCCCAGATTGGAACATGCAAATAGGCATCTTTTAAGTCTATTTTGACCATCCAGTCTCCTGGTCTTAGTACTTGACCGATTGCCTTGATGGATTCCATACGGAAGGTTTGGATGTTTAGGAAACAATTCAAAAATCTTAGATCTAGAATGGCTCTGAATTCTCCCAACTTCTTTCTGACCAGAAAAAATGGGGAATAGACTCCAATGCCTCTTTGACCTTCTGGTACTTGGACAATTACTTTGTCCTCTAAAAGTTGAATCAAAATCCTTTGCATTGCTGAACGTGTCACTCTGATGCTTGGAATCTTTGATTTTTGAAAATGAAAAGATGGGGGGTTTATCTTGAATTTTAGATGATAACCGAGTGAGATTACGTCCTTCACCCATCTGTCTGTTGTGGTTTGAGCCCAAACAGCCTTGAAGTGTGACAGTCTTGCACCCACTGGAGTCTGCTGGGCTCGCAAACCTTCAGAAGGTTTTGTTTCTTTCAGCTTTGACATCCTTCTTAACCTGAAAGGGTTGATTTCTTGATTTCCAGGAAGCATGTCTCTGGAAACCTTTGCCTGGACGGTAAGTATGGGCATCTTTAAAGGAGGATCTATTTCCTTTAAATGTTGGTCTTTTGTCTCTTCTGTCCTGAGGCAGAAATGAGGACTTGCCCGCTGAAGCTTTTGATATGATACTTTCTAACTTGGAGACGAAAAGCAGGTCACCTTCATAAGGTAAAGAACACATTGGAAGGTGTGTCTGCCAGCCAATGCTTCAGCCATAGTGATCTGCGGGCAGTGACCGAGAATCCCATGTTTCTAGCTGAAAGTTTAAGTATATCCAGAGAGGCCTCTGCACAGAAATCATTGACTAATTTGATTTCTTCGAGAGAGTTTAATATCTCTTCTCTGCTAACTCTCTTTTGTAGAGCTTCTTCCACATTGGTTAACCAGATTGTATTGGCTCTTGCTAGTGAAGTGATAGCCACTGCTGGCTTGCAAATTGCTCCAGATACTGAATAAATCTTCTTTAGAGCTGAATCCTGTCTTCTCTCCATGGGATCTCTAAGAGAGACCCCTTCATCAATGGGTAAGGTGGTTCTTCTAGCCACTCTTGTGATGGAAGCATCCACTTTGGGGGGTGTATCCCACTGTTTAACTTGGTCATCTGAGAAGGGGTACATCTCCCATTCAGTTTTGATAGTAGACTTTATAACATTATGTACAGGAAAAACGTAATTCTTTTTCTTAGGTGTTTTAAACATCAGGTCAGTTTGTATGGAAGATTCTGGCACGGTATCAATGTTTAAAGTTTTCTTCATAGCCAAAATAAGAGGTTCAATAAAAGATGTATTGAATAAATCTTCATCTGAATCCACCTCACCCTCTTCCTGAGACTCAGAATCAGCACTTTCTGAAGACAGGACACTAAAAGATTGAACTGTATTTGAAGCAGTGACAATTTCTCTTTCAGCAGATGGAAGATTAGCAGAGACCCGGGAAAGAACATTGTCAGTGACCTTTCCCACCATATCAGTCATAGATTTGTCAAATGACTCTTTCATCCATGACATGAGTGTATTAAATTGTTCCGCAGAACTGTGAATTGGAATTCTGGCCAAAACAATCCTGGCAGACCTTTTTATCATGCAAAGCAGGATTAGAGCAAAATAAACATTTGCTTCTTGAGGATTTCTCTCTCCCATGATCCTCTCTTCTATCATTGTGTCTGTGGTGTGGGCACCTATAAAAAATATATTCCAGTTAAAAGGGGGATAAACCTGAGATTTATCCACGCTCACATCCATAGACTCACCCACTGGCAGCAGATCTAGATCTCCTAGAACTCATGGGTCAGCTGAAAAAATCCAAGGAAAAACTACCATGAGTGTATGTATATAATACATAAAGCCTAAATAGTCAAAAAGCACTTACTGCAATGTGAAGAGGTGCAGGCAGGCAGGCTCAGGGCTCAAACAGCCAAACAGCCAAACAGCGTCTTAGGTAGGATCTAACAGCAGGGGAGTCCAGACGCTGATGTAAATTTTCTTTTTGCGCTGTGCAGGGGCGGAAGTGATAGTCTGCGGGTGAGTCAGTTCTTGTCGAGGACAGGAAATAGGATGGAGGTGTGGAGGGAAGCCTTTAATTTATTAGCTCACTTCCTGTCCTAGAGGGATTTACCCTATAGTGCCCACTGCCATGTGAAGTATAGGAAATATCATGTGCATTGATTACCGCACATCAGGACATTTGGACAGATCTTTCAAACCAAAGCTCTCAAAGCCATAACAGCAATTAATCAGGCTGTACATTTCTTCTGTTGTTAGACACCTTAACTGAAAGCACATTTAGTGGATTTACCTGCTTGCAGACTGTAGGTGAACTGCAGGTAAACATCCCTTTTTTCTTTCCATTCAGGAAAATACTAATTTCATTTGGACACTTTTAAACCCACAGCCCAAAGTGCACAGTGAGGAGAGCCATAGATATTACGTTATTTTACTGCATGGAGGAGAACATTGTCTTATTGTGCATTTGCCCGAAGGTTTTTCGGCTGACTGTGATGCGTGGCAATGGATGGCCATGGTCCAACTGGACCCTCACAGAACTCACATAGGTAGATATACCCGGTCCTGGAGCTTTAGCAGGTAGAGGCCAGAGATCCTGCTGGTCTTAGGGTGAGCTCGCATGACAGGAAATGAGGATGGGCTAGTGGGGCAGGGAGCCAAATTTATTGATTGCTTGCTAATTACTGTCACGTGATAGGGGATGGACCCATTGGTTGCTGTGGTGTTTATACAAATAGCCTGCGGATGTCACTGTGCACAGGACTTTCTGTACAGCTTAACAGTAAAAGTAGGAAGTACTGCAGTTGTGTAATGGCTGTATGAACCTGTTAATAAAGCACTGTTATACCCTGCTCATCCTCGGCTACCAAAACATAACAAATGGCGACAAGGATGTCTTTTCTTCCTCTGCAGCAGCCTGCACCTTTTCTACCAAACCTTTGTGAGCCTACCATACCTTTTACTGCTTGGATCCGTATGTTTGATAATTACATTATTGCTGCTGACCAAAGCAAGAAAGTGTGCTTTACTTATCCACTACCTGGGAGCAGAGGAACAGCGTATATTCTATACATTACCATTACCTGATGAGACAATTAACTACAAAGAATACCACGTTGCTAGCAATCCCCAATTATAACCGAATCACTGATTTGACTTTTAAATAACAAATAGTGAAAAAAGAGAGAGCATCAGCTCTAACAACGACACATGTGAATTAGTTCATTCGAAAATTCAATTCCAATAGTATAAAGTGCTGACGTGCTAGTAATAAAAATTCAATAAATAAGTGATTAAATCACTTAATTGATTCATTAGTAAAATTCATTAGAAAAATTGCCATGATTAGTGGATAATGATACTCGTAATTAAATAAATAGGAGAATTAGTTCATTACGTGAGATTCATAAAAGGAGAAAATTCAGTAATTCATGGGTAACGCCCTTAAATAATTAAAAGATAACTCGACTGCCGTTCAGCACAAAAGGTTGTAGAGCGTAAATAAGAAAATAAGGAGAGGTGGAGTCGTCCCCAAGCTAACTGCCTAGCATTTTTCTAAGGCTGGGACGCCACAAAGATGGAGTAGGAAGGAACACTGGGACTGTGGTCTCGTTTGTTACCTAAGCCCTATTGCTTGAGAGAAGCTGCGATAAACCACAAATCATGCAGTGCCCTTGTTAAACGTTTGCAGAGGGGAAAGTTTAGAGAGGAGAGTATAGTGCTGAACGGACCCCAATTTCGACCACCCAATTGAGAACAAATAGTAAGTATTAAAGGAGTTCTAAAAGGATTAAAATCAAAGTTCCGCCGACTCGCGTTTCGCCTGCTTTCTCAAGACGAAAAGTATTGACCCGGCTGGTAGCGTGGTTTAAATCACTTCCGCAAACACTGTTCTTGCTTAAGTCTCGCGGGACCACACGCGCCTACACATGCTGCGTCCCAGAGTCACGACGTCACTTAGGACGTATGTGGCATAACTAGGTCATCAGTTTGGACCAGGGACCTACGGGGTTGCCCTTAGCAACGAACGCTCCAAACATAGAGCGATAACATCATCCTCCCTACAACCCAAAATATGTTACTAAATAGAGGATAAGTATGTGCACCACAATGCCAGCTTATATTAACCTGGAAATAGTGTGAGTAACATAAGAGCTTGCAAACCGCAACCTCATTTAAAAATAGGAACACAGGGAAAATGTATTAGGGAACCAAAAATTCAAACCATAAAAAAAATGTTTTAAATTGCCCACAGGAATATAATTAACCAGGTTAAGGATCCGTTCATAAAACCAGGAAAAGAAGGACTGCTTGAATATTATATTGATATTAAGTGTTAAATAAATGATGTAAACAGGTTGTTTTCATTAATTCCTTTAGGAGAAATGGTAACTAATTGGAAAATCCAGTAGCTTTCTCGTCTGAGGAGAGCTTGTTCCTCATTACCCTTACGTATTCCTAAATTCACTTTCTCCAATGCCCAGAACCTAACCTGAGATGGATCCATATTGTGATATCTTTTGTAATGATATGCTACTGTTGAAATGGTTTTTTCTGTCTTAGTCAAATTATTTAACGTTCTTATAGAGCTGCAATGTTGCTGTATCCGTACTTTCAGCATCTGAGTGGTCATGCTGATATATTTTTTCTGACAGGGGCATTCTAAACAGTAAATTACTCCCTGGCTTCGTCAATTAATGTATCCTTTAATTTGATGTATATTCTTAAAACGATTACCTGATGAGACTTATGAAACTGCTCTCACTGCTATACAGAACTTTTTTTTGCCAAGAGTAAATGTGGTTGCTGAAAGATATAAATTCTGCCAACGTGGACAACGTAATGGTGAATCCACAGAACAAGTTGTAGCAGCTTTTAGAGAGCTGGTTGTTACCTGTGAGTTTGGGAATCTAACAGATGAAATGTTAAGTGAAATAGTGAAAAAAACAAACTCACCACGCATTAGAGAGAGAGACTGCTTCTAGAGCAAGATTTAACCCTTGCAAAGGCTATTACAGCTAGCCAAATTGAAACAGCTGTGGCAGAGGCTAAAACTCTCAGTCAGGGAACTGCTGGGAATGTAAAGATTGTGAATTCAAAACTGTGGCCTAATAATGTGCAGTCACAGGAAAAATACAGTGCTAAGGAAAGGGATTCACTGCAAAACCGTGCAGAAAATACAAATATAAAATACTGCTTTCACTGTGGTTCAACACAACACCTTGCAAACGTCCTGCAAAAGCTATACATTGCTGCAAATGTTTAAATTTAGGTCACTTTGCTATGGTCTGCTGTAGTTCTACTAAAGATGTTCATGAACTCACTACTACAAATGTTACAGTATTCAGTGTGGATAAAGTACATTTATTCCAGACAAGTTTATATGCACTGTCAATGTCAATACTGCTTCTGCTGATGAGGGACACTCCATTAACCTGATGCTTGATACAGGTTCAGCTGTTTCTATACTACCAAATGATATTTTCTTGAAATACTTTGCAAAAGATGAGCTTGTTGCACCTGCCCTGAGACTGGTCAGTTACTTAAAGGATCCAATCCCTGTGCTTGGTTGCTTGCCAGTGACTGTACAATTTGAATAAAAAACTGCAAAATGTGACTTTTACATAGTGAATAAGGGTACTGCTATATTTGGAAGGGATCTCTTTGCTGCATTAAACCTACAATTATTTGATGGTCTCATTACTACAACACCAGTGCCTGCCACACAGCCTGTGTCTAGAATTTCACCACAAAGCAATACTTCACATGGCTGTGCAAAGAACTTTGTGCACAAAGTTAAGTTGAGACCAGATGTAAAACCAGTATGCCAGAAATTGAGGCGATTGCCCCACTCTATAAGGGAGACTGTCTCACAGGAACTAAAGAAACTGGTAGAGCAAGTGATTGAAAAATCATAATCCTCTGAATGGGTTTCACCAATTGTTGTAACAAAGATGAAAACTGGAGGTATTCGATTGTGTGTTGATCTCCGTGAACCTAATAAAGCAGTTGTTATGGATAATCATCCCTTGCCACACATAGAGGAAATATTTTCTGAACTCCGAGGAGCAAAATTCTTTTCTGCTCTGGATCTTCAGAGTGCTTATCATCAATTATTACTGCATGAGGAAAGCAGAGACCTCACTGCATGACCCATGATGGTTTGTTTCGGTTCAAGCGTGTACCTTATGGACTGGCTTCAGCACCAAGTTGTTTTCAAAGAAGGATGTCTTCTATACGCCATGGCATACCAGGTGTACAATGCCATGACAAGTACTTGGAAAAAGTTCTGAAACTCAGCTGTCATTTCTGGGACATATAATTTCACAAGATGGATTACGGCCTGACACTGATCATGTCAACGCAGTTACACAAGCACCTACTCCCCAGACTTTACAAGCTTTCTTAGGTCTTACTTCTTGGTGTTCTAAGTTTATTCCCAACTATGCTTCAGTTGTGGAGCCCTACTACGTGGAACTTTAAGTCTGGTGTGGTCAGAATCTGCTCAACATAGCTTTAAAATAGTGAAACAGCTAATTGTGAACAATCCAGCGCTAGCTTTATTTGATCCTGCACTACCCACTGTGGTTACTACAGATGCTTCAGACTATGGTGTTGGTGCAGTTCTCACACAGATCCATGCTGATCATACAGAGAAAACCTATAAGGTGTAGTGAGAGAATCAGTAAACTACCTACATGGACCCAGGACTATGTGATATGAATAATGTATATTATTGCTTTAAGATGCACTGTTGTTTAGTACATTTGCCCAAATGCTTTCCTACTATAGGGGGACTATGTGGTGTTTATACAAATGGCCTGCGGGTGACACTGTGCACAGGACTTGTACTGTGTATACACAGGACTTTCTGTACAGCTTAAAAGTGAAAGTAGGATGTACTGCAGTTGTGTAATTGCTGCATGAACCTGTTAATAAAGCACTGTTATACCCTGCTCATCCTACGCTACAAAAACATAACAGTTGCCCACTGCTATGTGAAGATACAGGAAAAGTATTTACAAACACTTGGGGGTGCTTAAATTTTGGTAAACTCAGCCTTTCCTTCTCCTTTTAGTAAATCTGCCCCATAGAGTCAGAACCAGGGATCAAAATAGCAAGGTAACGCTTTGACCAGAACTGTATGAACAGAGCCAGTTTTGGCAAGGAAAGAGGGCTTTGGGGATTTTTTATTTACAAATTCTGATGCCAATAATGATGTTACTTGTCATGGCACACACTGCTCATGCACACGCATTTGGCCTCGCCACACTGGCGCCAGTGTGCCAGTAGATGAGCAAAGAAAATCCCCAACATGGAAGGGAGGAACAGATCTGCAACATTTGCAACATTTGTTTCCTGCAGACTTTTGTTGATTAGAGGCTTTTACCAAAGCTTGGTGAGCACAGTCCCAGCCCCAGTAGATTCTGCTGCATAATCTGATGAAGTCAGATGGTATTGCCAGAGGATTGAGACCATATGGAGAGACGTCAATAGACTCATGACATAAATTAATACGCCCAGCCAAACGTAGCCCAGGGAAGAGGCTAGGACCACATCTTCTCAGCTTTCACTGTATAAAAACCTCCTTTCTTTTAATGGGAATGGGTGCCCTTTTGTCAGCTAAAAGGACCTACTGGTAAATAAAGCCTTAGAGAGATTATTAGATGCTCCACTTATATATTTATACATTGTTATCATATTACCCCTTAAAGGAGAACTAAACTCTAAAAATAAATATGGCTAAAGCTGCCATGTTTTATATACTGGACTTATTGCACCAGCCTAAAGTTTCAGCTTCCCAAAAGCAGCAATGATCCAGGACTTCAAACTTGTCACAGGAGGTCACCATCTTGAAAAGTGTCTGTGACACTCACATGCTCAGTGGGCTGCGAGCAGCTGTTGAGAAGCTAAACTTAAGGGGGCGGGGCCCATGACATTGGTGGGCGGGCCCGTGACGTCGGTGGGTAGCCCGTGACGTTGGTGGGTAGCTCGTGACGTCGGTGGGCAGGCGCGTGACATCATGGGGCGGAGCTATGATGAAGCGATCACCGATTGGCCGAAAAAAAAATTTCTGAGAAAGGAGGTACATTCCCGTGCTACAACTGTGGACATTGCAATGGGATCATACGAGGTAGTGTCTGTACCCACCCTAGCAAGGGTTTCCAGATGTTTTGCTACTTAATTACACTGAGGGCGTTATTTACCTGTTGAAACGCCCTTGCGGACTTGGGTATGTTGGACATCTCGAGCTTGCAGGACCAGATTAAATAAACATAAAAGTGTGATTAGAAATTTTAAACCAGAAGCAAAACAGTCTCTTCAGAAAACAGACAAAAAAGAGAAGATAAAAAAGGAAACTTTATTAGCACAACACTTCTACATACAAAAGCACACAGTGTCACAATTAAGATGGCAGATACTTGAAAAGATTGAAGTCCAAAGTAAAAATTAAATAAAAGTGGCTCTTCTTAAAAGAGAAGCGTTCTGGATGTGGAAACTCGAAACTGTACAACCTAAGGGTTTGAATGAGAATTTTAGCTTGACTTGTTTTTTATAATATTCTTTTTTAAATAGCTTTTGACACTCCACTTTTTATCCGCAGATTTCTGAGCCAGTGGGAATGACAGTTAAAGCTAGAGGTAAAACTCCCGCTGGTTTATGTAATGCTATTGTTCATATTTATATATCCTAAGGCAAGGTAATGCAAATTTATTTGTATGAACTGTTTGGCAAATATTATATGGATAAACTCTGCAATTGGACTTTGGACAATGTTGGCCCTATATGGACTTTGTTTTCCTCCAATATGGATTCTGTGTGTCAAGCCTCACTTTGGATCACCCTGGTGGACTATGGGAATTAGATGGGCGGGACTCTGTGTAGCCCCATGCTTTAAATTTGTTTGTAGCACTTTTGTAATATATCCTGACGAAGGGAAGGTTAATCCCCCCTGAAACGTTGATGCACAGGTGGTCACAATAAATAGGGGTTGCTCCCCACCTGCTATACAATTGGTGTGTGCGATTCTCATAAGGTTCTTACTATGTGCTGACGGTTGCCGGCCATCTTGAGTGATCAGCACCACTGAAGCAGGGACATCAGCGAAAGGTGTGAGGTGCGGTTGAACTACATACAGATACGAAATTATAAACCTGAAACTAAAAAGGACACCAAAAGCGGACAGAAAAAAGATAAAGAAAAAGATAGGTACAAAAAAAGAGACCTTATTGGCCAAACACTTTAATGATGCTAAACATAATATTTCGCAATTAAGGTGGCAGATCTTGGAGGTAGTACATAGGGATGCAGGTAAAGATTTTAAAAGATTTTTATTGAAACGTGAGGCCTTTTGGATTTGGAGATTAAAAACACTCTGGCCTTCCAATAATGTATGTTGGAGATGCAAAATTAATGTTGGGTCTCTTATCTGGGAATGTCCTGGTATAGCAGAATATTGGACTTCGGTTCTTCAGTTAAGCTCTAGAATTTTAGGAAGGAGCTTACCCAATTCCCCCGCCAGAGTCCTATTGTTTTGGGAATTGGATAATGAAGAAAGTCCCCCTGTTACCTCATTAGAGAGGCACTTACTAAATGCCGCTAAGGTTATTATCCCTAGGCTATGGAAATCAATCAACTCCCCAACTGCTAAAGATTGGGCATTGAAAGTCAATGAAATAGCTAAATTTGAGGAATTATCCACCTTTTCCAGTAAACAATATGCGAATTATAGAGATATCTGGGGGAGATGGCTTTTATTTAAAGACACAGATGATTATAAATTACTAATAGCCTCTTGATAAGGAAGTCCCCAACCAAATCTCGGGCTGAACAGCAACTCCAAAAGATAGACACCTAAGGGAATGTAGACATTAAGGGAATTGAGACTCTGCATATTAACATTAATGTTGTAACGAAATATTAGCCATATCCTGGTGTTCCCCACTGATGACTCTGTATGTTGGAAAATGCTGCAGTTCTGTACTAATGTGATGCTTTGTTTTAACATGTATAAGAGATATGTAATCCAGAAATTCGGTTATTGGCTGTAAACCTCCCCCTCCCCGTCCCTCTTTATTTCTGTACCCCTCCCCTCCTCATTTTGGAAACTAATAAAAAATATATTACAAAAAAAAAAAAAAACACTCTGGCCAAAAAGTCTGATTTGTTTCCTTTGAAGTGATTGCACCCTCTTTTTTTCACAGATAAAAATTTGGCTGAGAGAATACATTGAAAAACTGAGGAAAGTATTAACCCTTATGGGTGTATGATGTTTAGAAATACCGGATTATTGTGTTAATGTAACATGTATGGAACCATACTATTGAAAGAAAAGATGTAATATTATAAAATGGACATTACATATTTTGATTATGAAGTTGGAATAAGATATTATGTTATTTTTGGCACAAATGGTTAACTGTGTATTACAATGGTGGATTGTGGGTAAAAGAGGAGGGATTAAGGGTATAAAGTTGAGTGTTGCACATGTATTTGTATCCTGATGAAGGGTGGGTAACCTAACCCCCCCAAAACGTTGATCTTGTGGTGGCATAATAAAAGGGGTTAATCCCCAACTGCAGATTTGGTTGAGTGCGGATCCATTTCTTCAATAATTCTGTTACTAAGGGAGCCAGCTTGGTCTACGGAGTCCAGCACCACTGAAGCAGTGAAAGTGAATAACAGGTGTGCGGCGGTTATATGTATTAAGTAATTCTTCTCCAGCGTGAACATCCCCAATTTGGCCAGTCTTTCCTCATAGCTAAGATTTTCCATACCTTTTACCAGCTTAGTTGCCCTTCTCTTTACCCTCTCTAATACAATAATGTCCTGTTTGAGTGAGGGATACCAAAACTGCACTGCATATTCTAGATGTGGCCTTACAAGTGCTCTATAAAGTGGAAGAATGACCCCCTCCTCCCGTGACTCTATGCCCCTTTTAATACAGCTCAAGACCTTATTGGTCCTTGATGCTGCTGACTGGCATTGCTTGCTACAGCCAAGTTTATCATCTACAAGGACTCCTAGGTCCTTTTCCATAATGGATTTGCCTAGTGCAGTCCCATTAAGGGTATAAGTGGCTTGAATATTTTTACATCCCAGGTGCATGACTTTACATTTATCAATATTGAATCTCATTTGCCACTTTTGCTGCCCAGATTGCCAGTTTGTCAAGATCCTGTTGCAAGGATGCCACATCCTGGATGGAATTAATTGGGCTGGATAGTTTTGTGTCATCTGCAAACACTGATATATTACTTACAACACCCTCCCCTAAGTCATTAATGAACAAGTTAAATAAAAGTGGACCCAATACCGAGCCCTGAGGGACCCCACTAGGTACCTTACTCCAAGTAGAGAACATACCATTAACAACCACCCTCTGAACCCGATCCTGTAGCCAGTTTCCTATCCATGTGCAAACGACTTAATTAAGACCAACAGACCTTAGTTTAGAAAGCAGTCGTTTGTGGGGCACGGTATCAAATGCTTTGACAAAATCCAAATAGATCACACCTACTGCCCCCACTGTCCAGCATCTTACTTACCTCATCATAAAAAGCAATCAAATTTGTCTGACATGACCTATCCTTCATAAAGCCATGCTGATTGCTGCTCATAATGCCATTCACTAGGACAAAATTTTGAATTTGATCCCTTAGCAAGCCTTCAAATAATTTGCCCACCACAGATTTACTGGTCTATAATTGCCAGGCTGAGATCGTAATCCCTTTTTAAATATTGGGATGACATCAGCTTTCCTCCAATCCATAGGCACTATACCAGATGAAAGTGAATCTGAGAAAATCAGAAATAGGGAAATAGGAATAGTCTGAAACTGAACTAAGCACTCTTAGAACCCGTGGGTGTATACCATCAGGCTCTGGAGCCTTGTTTACATTAATTTTTATTAAAGCTTTATGAATCATATCCTGATTCAGCCACTGACTAGCTGAGTCAGTGCATCTATGAAGTGAGCCTGGGAACTCAGTCTCCTCTAATGTATACACTGAAGAAAAAAAATAATTTAGCACATTTGCCTTTTCTGTATCTGTTACAACCATACTGGTACCATTATTTAATGTAGTAATTATCCATACTATTTACTAATCAGCCTTTTACTGTGACATTAATTTCCTATGTGTTATATAAATTTTGAGTTGGTCCCTAAGTTCAGTAAGTGACAGCAGCACAGAGCATGTGCAGTGAATCAGCAGAAAAGAAGATGGGGAGCTACTGTGGCATCTTTGGAGACACAGATCTTTACTGCTAAACTACTACTGCTTTGGTTGCCTGGGGCTGGTATAGAAGCCCAAAAAATAATGTACACCATTTCTAGCCTAATTCTTTAGTTTAACGTTCCTTGTCCTTTAAATGGGTGGTTTTAGTATTTTATAGAATGGCTAATTCTAAGCAACCTTTCATTATTTATTTTGTATAGTTTTTTTTTTCTTTTTTTGCTTTTTTCTTCTGACACTTTCCAGCTTTCAAATGGGAGTAGTTAACCCCATTTAAAAAACAAATGCTCTATAAGACTACAAATTTATTATCATTGCAACTTTTTATTACTCATTTTTGTATTCAGGTTGCACCAGTCTCTTATTCAAATCACTGCATAGTTGCTAGGGTAATTTGGACTCTAGCAACCTGATTGTTGACATTGCAAACTGGAAAGCTACTGAATAAAAAGCTAAATAAGTCAAAAATTACAAATAATAAAAAATAAAAACCAGCTGCCATCTCAAAGGTGAACAACCCCTTTAAGTGGCTCATCTACAGAATAATCACCCCAAACTTAGTCAGTCTTTCATAGCTGAGACTTTCCATACCTTTCTTATCAGCTTAGTTGCCCTTCTCTCAGGCCTCTTCATAAGAGGTCTTTATTAGTCCTTTAGATCTGGCCATGGTGTGGTATGCAGAAGAAAAGTTGAAATTTACACCTAACCACTTACCACTAACCACTTACAGAAGGCGTACCAGATGGACTCCCTGATCCAAGACCACGGAGGAAGGAAACCCGTGTAGATGGATGATTTCTCTGGTAAAAACCTCAGCCAAAAAAGCAGCTGATGGGACTTTCTTTAGAAGAACTAAATGGGCCATATTTGAAAACTGATCCCCTACCACTTAGATAAGTCAACAATAAAGTTCATGGAAATGTCAGACCAAGAATGAACTGCAAATGGCATTGGCTGAAGTAACCCAAGTTTGAGTGAGGAGTAGTGATGGGCGAATCTCCCGAGATTCGCTTCACCGAATTTTTCGCGAATTTCTAGAGAAATTTGCGAAACGGCGAAAAATTTGCGAAACGAGTCGCGGGTTTTCGGCGTGCGTCGCGTCGTTTTCGGCGCGCGTCGCGTCGTTTTCGTCGCGTCAAAAATGACGCGCGACTGACGCGCGACTCGTTTTCAGCGAATTTTCGCCAAGCGAAATTTCGCTGGTGATTCGCGAATTTATTCGCCAGCGGCGAATCGCGGGAATTCGCCGCGAATTCGACCTAGGCGAATAAATTCGCCCATCACTAGTGAGGAGATGTCTGTTGCACATAAACCATGCAAGCTGCAACAATCTGTGTGACATTCCGGGCAAGAGAAGGCCACCTGGAAATGGGTTCACTTAAAGAAATACTGACACCTGAAATTAAACTCTTTTTTACATCAATTTTAATATTCCCTTTAAAAGCTACTTCTAACTTTCCTATAAAGTATTTGCATGATACTTTTACATTACCCATCTGATCCCCCATGCTCCTGTATAAAGGGGCTGCCATATTTGTGCAGCAGGAGTCCGTTAGCATTAGAAACTGTAACTAATAGGCTGAGATGGGACAGTCAGGTTGGCAAAGCCAGAGTGTCAGAGAGTGAGGCTTAGGAACTTCAACCAACAATTATATACAAAAACAAACCTCTCAGCAAAAAAATTATCAACATGACCTATAGGTAACATTTAATGTAAATTCATATGTTAAAATTCATTTTTTAGTGTCAGTATCACTTTAAGTCTTCTTCAATAAGTCTTCATAAACCCAGGATAGCCAGCAAACATTCTTCATAAAATAAAACTACAGGGTAGCAAAACCTCTACAAGGGTGATGGTTACAAAACATTAGGTCTCCTTCAGGTTTTATTTCTTACTTCTTTTCTTTGATTTAATTTTGTTTTTTTCTGTATGTGTACTTTGTTTGGCTAAATCTGACATATAGATTCAGTTCTCATACTGGAATTGTTAAATGGTTTGTTTACCTCTGATTTAACTATAGTATGATTTAGAGAGTGATATTCTGAAACAATGTGCAATTGGTTTTCATTTGTAGGTTTTGAATATTTAGCTTTTTATTCAGCATCTCTCAACTTTGCAGTTTCAGCAATCTGGCTGCTGGGGTCATAATTACCCTAGTAACCATCCATTGATTTGAATAAGAGACTAGAATATGAATAGGAGAGGGTCTGAATAGAAAGAGGAGTAATAAAAAGTAGCAAACATTACATTTGTAGTCTTACAGAGCATTTGTTCTTTAGATGGGGTCAGTGACCCCCAGTGACCCCAATTTGAAAACTGTCAAAAGTCAGAAGAAGAAGCAATAATTTCCCCTCTGTACGCAAATATGACTAAATTAGTAAAATGTATAATCAAGATTGTTTTCATTGTCAAAATGTTATTGTAATGGTTGCACCTGTATAGCTTATTTTGTGCCATATAAATAAAAATAAAACTGCTTGCAAAATATTTATACAACATCTGCAAATTGTGCTACATTTTTGTTTGCAATGCAACAAACACACATACAAATAATACAGCATGTTTCCCTATCTTTTTGTAGATCTTATTGTATCTTCACTAAGTAGCAGGTGTCTCCACCTCTCCAAACCTTAATACATTAATCTGGTTTAAGCTGTCTTTTCAGGACACACTCACCTTGTTTAGGCAACACAGAAAGGACAGTGAGAGTGAAAGAAGGACCTCAGAGATTGTGTGAGTGAACTTAATGTGTATAGAGAACTGAGAGACAGATAAAATTACTGTGAGGGTTGTATCAGTTATAATTGGTCTTTATCTGAGTTTTATTGTTCATAAAATTCATAGAAAGGGAGATTTATAACAAAGAGTGTGGCAAGCAAACATGGCATTCATGTTAAAAGCGATGATGGGATCTTCAATGAAGAACTTAGGGAATAACCTCGGGGGTGAAGCAGAGGTGAAGGAAAATCCAGATGGAAAGGAGACAGCAGAGTCCAAGGGAATGACACGGGAAGAGTTTGAGGAGTATCAGAGACAACTAGTGGAAGAGAAGTGAGTGCTTTGCATTATGTTTAAATCGATGCCCTTTTTCTCTCTCACAGCATCTCCCACATATATTGAGCAATGGCTATAACATAATTAAACGCACAAAGATTGCTACTGATCTAGTTACCCATGAAAAACATCAGCAGGAATCATTAACTGATCTGCTATGGGTGACTAGTCCATGGAAAACAACTGTACAATTTATTGTATTCTATTAGACAGGATAACTGTAAACCCTTCCCTTTTAGTGAATTACATTTTTGTGATGCATTGCATAATTATTTAGCTAGATTTTAGAATTCATGAATGAATGAATGAATGAATTAATTAATTAATTAAATGCATCCATAACCTGCAGATGTAAGCCAAATACAGTGATATGATATAACATGCATTAGGTTGCGGAGAAAATGGTCACTCTTAAATTCATCCCAAATTCATCAATCTCTACAAATTAACATGCACACCATTACTTTTAAGAGAATTAAGATCTGTTTAGCTGGACTGTGATCAGCTGGCCCAACTAATTACTGCCACCTAAGGTAAAATTCTCACCCTTACTCATGGCGTAAGCAACCCTGCACATTAGCACATTTTATGGTAGACATCCTCTGGGTCCAAACCTGCTCCCTGCAGTGCACTCCCTCTCTCCTAACCTCTGCCCTGACCCCAGTGGCAGATGGGGAGCAAGGTGGTTGGCGGCAGAAAGGGCTTTGCGGCTGGGGGGCCCAGGGATGGTGTTGGAGGGCCCTGAGGATGCAGGCCTGGTGGGTCCTGGATGTCCCAGTCTGACCATGGACAGCCTAAAGATAATGTGTCCCCAATATGCATCAGTTGAACGGCTGATATGAGGATAAGCACATATGGAACACAGTGGGGGTCATTCATAAACACTGGCCATATTTGACCAATCAAATTGCTGCTTTCATCGTTAAAATTGCAGCTAGCTTAAAAAAAACTAATCACTGATTGCTTGCTATAGGTAACTACCCGTGGGCAAATTTGCCCAGTGTTGATAAATGAACCCCAGTGTGAGAAGTGGGTACAGGTGTGGCATATTATTAGATAAGTTATTAGCTCAGTTACCCTTCATTTTACTGATAAAATGTAACTGAACAGCAAAACCTATTGTAAAAATGCATGTGAGTATATAGCCTAATGACTTATTTAGACTCCTGTTTGCCGAAAGTTCATTGGCCTGGGGTGCTATTCCTTGAGAGCCATGCCACCATCTCTGCTAATGTCCTGATAATCCTCTTGGCTGTACTGCTTGCAACTTTGCTTATGTAATACAGTAAAAAAATCTAAACCTTAAAGATAAGTTTGTATTCTTATTCTATCATATATGTGCAGACACTATTCAGGAAACAGCACAGTATTGCTGGAACAGACCTGGTTGGTGGTGTGTTGCTTAATGCCCTGGGCTTGTGCACTTTTCAGAATAGGAGCACTGGCTGAAGAAAGGGTCTAAAGAAAGCAATTGTATTCACTGGGGGTGCTAATAGAGTAGAAGTATCTGACTAGGGCAGGTTGTTGGAATCAACACTGTTTATATAGCTAATCACTAATGATACATCTGTTGGTCCCCACATATCGAGATTTTTTTTTCCACAAATGATGACCTTCTCTGGACATTACTCTGGTCACTAACATCGTTTGTAAGGTTTCTACGATTCATAATATGAAACATAAATTGGAATATTAGAGCAGATATGGTGGCCCCCTTAGAAAAATGTCGGTTTTCACCCCCATGGGAAATTGTGGGTGACTCATAATGAGATCGCCATGGCTGCGATAGCTTGTGCACTTCCCATGAAATTGCAGGCCACCTGTGACTCTTCCCCACTCTTGGACCCACTGTTGTCTGGGCCTTAAGCTGCTTCGGGTCTGTCCACTTTACACATAGAACAGGAAATTGAGACCACAATCGTTGAAAATTTTCAGCCAGGAGCCTTCCCGAAGCATTGATCTGAGTCGTTGAACTAGCATAATAAATGGGGTAAGCTCTCCAGCCAAAGATTTTCTGTAAGTGCAGTCTCTATTTCCTGTTCTACGTGTAACCTGGAATGTTGTCATGCATCTAGGGGACCCTGCACCACAGGATAATTCAAGGATATGTGCAGCTCTGAATCATATTGGTGTTATAAGTGAACTGCCCTTCCTATACTGACGCTGAACCTCGATTTGCTCCCAGACCCCTCCCAAACCCGCCAGGTGGGAGGGAGGGCAGGTCTGGGCTGGAGAGGTCAATGAAGACCAGGGACCAGTACGATACTGGTTAGTTTTATAATCAACTTTTAGTGTTTAGTAACAGAAGTGATGCTATCATTTCTAAATAATGACCATTGTTTTTATACATGATATAATATTTCTTTAACAATAAAAACATAAAACCTTTCAGCTGTTTATTTTTTGGAAAATCTTAATTGCAGAAAAAAATTATTATTATATTATTATATTGTACATCAATTTACAATAGACTTTCCTGGCAGAAATGTTTTCACTGGTTTTTAGTGGGTGAAATTACACTGGAATTTTGGGTAAAGCCATGGATTGGAGGAAAAATTGTGATTTTATTTTTACTTTGCTCCTTTTAATAAATGAGACACTAGAGCTACCAATCTCATTTCATCTTAATCAGAATACATAAAAATATTTTGTTTCAATGTTGAGTGTCCAGCCACTGTACATTTCAAAATTATCACCGTGGTTTTTACTCTTTAAAATAATACAACTATTGTGTATCTACAGAATAGAACGCGATCATGCCTTTGCTCATAAGAAAGCAGAGCGAGCAGCTGTCAGAATGCACATGAGGGACAAATACAGACTTCCACAGGTATGAATTGGCAGTATTTGCCTATGTGAACCATTATATAATATATTGCTTCAGCACAGTAATTCTTGTTGAGGATATTTATTTCGAAGTAAAAAAATATATATATTTGTAATTACTCATTAGAAATGGTCTACTTGCATCTGAGTGCTATCTCTACAGACAAATAATATCTAGTATGCATCCTAGTATTTACACATACAGTATGTGTGTAAAATAATGGGTACTTTGGGCAGCAAAACACAAGACAATGTAGTTTGGGAGTTCCAACTTAGATGTATTGCCAGAGCTTTGCAACAAAAAGCTATTTTGGCAGACAGTTGTGTGATTCCATTTGTTTGGAAGGCATAAGTAAAAAAACAGTTGCTCTCTCCTATTTCCTTTGAGATCCTCTCATTCTACTGGCCAAATCAAGCCATAAGCGTGATTTAGTAGTGAAGTATAGTGTAAGTTAATTGGCTAATTCCCAGCAACATACAAGAAATAACTAACCTTTTTTAGAATATCTTCATACCCCAGATAGGGCCAGTATAGAAATGGGATCACTTACTTGGAAATCTGTTATCCAGAAAGCTCCATATTGCAGGAAGTCAATTTTAAGCAAATAATTATATTTAAATAAAATAATTTTCTTTTTCAATGTAATAATAGGACAGTAAATTGTATTTGAAGATGTATTAATCCATATAGGTTACAAAACAATTATAGTGGGCCTGAAGCCAAAAACACTGGAGTATTAACTACATTAAAATTGTAACCAGATTTTATAAACTTTCCAGAAGTCATTTGAAAGCAACATTAAATATTCAAATGAGGAAAAAATCAGGGCAAAATGATAATTATCACTGCAACAGAAAAACTTAACGTTTGAATATGTGATTTTTCCCTCTGATGGGCCCCTACCTAATATAACCAGTACAATTAATAACATCATAACTGATTTTGAAAAAACATATCAAATGAAGTTTATTAAAAAGAGCACGGTGTCAATCTTAATTTCAGTAAAAAAATGCTTTTATACATGTACAGGCACATATATGAAAATGTCAGTGTGCATACGAAGTACACTCAGCAGAGCTTAAACAGAGTACAGGTATTCGATCTGTTTTCACGGAAACCCATTATCCAGAAAGCTCCAAATTATGGAAAGGCCAGCTCCCATAGACTCCATTTAATCCAAATAACCCATATTCTAAAAAATTATTTCCTTTTTCTTTGTAAAAATAAAACAGTATGTGTTCTTTTTATTTCACATGGTGATATAGCATCTTAATCTTTATTACATTAAAGGGGTCCAACCTCCCAAAACCTTTTTTGTTTTGTTTCTTGCAGAATAAAAAAAACATATTCTCTGCAAAGTATATTGATTATTAGTGTTCAATAATTATACAGCTAATGCTCTTAATCCCATTACATTTGTA
>CM044431.1:99589990-99603505 GCA_024363595.1 Xenopus borealis
TGAAGTGAGACGCCAGCGAGGACCATACACATATGAACTGTCTGATAGACACATATGGAAGAAAGTCATCTTGGTCCTGCTAGATATGACTTTGGAGATGTTCCATTTGATGAAGGACATTTCCCTACTCCTAATGCCAACTGCAATAGGGCAGAGGAAAGTGAACCTATAAGGCATACTGAGATAATCAGGAAACTACCTGCATGGACCAAGGACTATGTCTCCTCATCCAACAGTGTAAGATATATAAGCATAAGAGTAGGGTGGACAGTAGTTTAGAGGGTCATATTGTATGTCTGGTATATTGGTCAGTTGTATGTCATTGTGGGGTGATTACTGAAAGAACAGTTGCCTTATATGAGTATTTAGCTCTGCCAAAGGTTGCACATCTGCTTGCCCTATATGATTAGTTAGATAACATAGTGACTAGATTCCAATTAATAGTTATTTTATGTGCCTTTTTATTCACCAGCTTGTGCTTAGATTGTACTGGCAGAAAGATGACAACATGCCTGTGTAGCTTGCCTCAGGCAAATCCATCAAACAATTTCTCTGTTATAGTTATTTTATGGATATACAGTATATAAATCTGCATGTCCTATGGGTATCACATTCCTATATTAAATATAATATTATTTGCTTAGTACACTGACCTGTTCCCCTGGTGGTGCATTTTCCTTAAATGCCCATCACACCTGGCCACAGCCTAAGGTAGCTTCTTATAAGCATACTCAGGGCTGCCATTAGAAATCAGGGGGGCCGGTACAATAACATTTTCAGGCCTCCCTGGGCCCTGCTGACTCCACACCACAGTTCAAAGTTTGCACAGTCATCAGCACTACAAACGGTAAAACTCCCCCCCACACAAACAAGTTATAAAAACCCATTGATGTCAGGGCCCCCTTACAAGTTAAAAAAACTGTGGCACCAGGGCCCCTCCTAAAAGTTTTTTTTTTATAAAATAATTGGTGGTCAGGCCCCCTCCTACAAGTTTGTGGCAGGGGCCTACAGAGTATTAAAATAATACATTAGTGGCTAGGGGTTTAACATTTTTTTTTTAAAAAACACACACATTGGTGTTCAGTAGAACTGAACTTGTGGCTTCAGGACTTCAAGTTCGGCTCCTTTCGTGACTTTGGGTCTTCGTGGCTCCTTTTGTGGCTTCTGATCTTTTCAGGATTTCGACTATTCAGAACTTTGGCTGTTCGAGAACTTGGCTCTTCGGAAGTTCGGCTTTACGGCTTCGGCAGCTCGGCGGTTTAGGACTTTCTGAAGAGACGGTATGGCTTCAGTGCTGTGAAGGGGGGCCCGGCTATTTCAAAAATTGCACCACAGCTAGGGCCCCCTTAAGGCTCTGGCCTGGTACAGCAGTACCCCCTGTGCCCCCCTGATGGTGGCCCTGAACCTACTATAAATCAGTAGGAGCATGCATAAACAGCAGAATGGTGAAAGATAGGAGACTGGATATTGTTGCAGTTTGTCAAAATTGTAACAGACAGCACCATCAGAAGCATACAATTAAAAAGCCTTTTTTCTGCTTTTTGGCTACATGATCCGGACATATACAATGTTTCAAGCCATCATGGCCCTTTATCAAGTTAATGATACACACTATCACACATCTTTATACTATTAACCATAGTGCCATCTTGTGGCAAAATGTCATAAAATACAGATACATGGTTACTCAAATCTATATAATTTTGGAAAAACAATCCTGTTCCCCATAGATAATGCATCCTTGTTCCAATATCTGTAAAAATTAAAAACATAATTAAAACCAAATTAAAAACATATTATTGGAATATACAATGTAAGTAATATTCTCTATTTAAGCCATGGTGTTCTAATGTTTCCAAGTAACGGATCCACCACACTTCTTTCTTAAGTAATTCCTTAATTCTATCTCCTCCTCGTCGAGGTACCGGTACATGATCAATAACCTGAAATTTCAATTGTTGGATGCCATGACCTCTTTCAGTAAAATGGCATGCAACTGCTTGTCCTACCTTTTTTAATCTGATAGCAGATTTAAGCTCACGAATTCGGTCTCGTATCATACATGTGGTCTGTCCCAGGTAAGGTAGATGTGCAGGTATAATACCCCCTATAATAAGAAAATTGGTATACTTACCAGTGGAATTTTCTTTTCCATTAGTCCGTAAGGCAGCACACACAGGGGTTTAACTCCAGTTCCTCCTGATAGGACAGATAGCATTAGCAATTATTAGTCAGCCTTTAACAACCCCCCTTAGCCCCTCCTCCGACATGTTATTTTCCTAGCATACACAAAGAATTCACACACTGATTGCTACACACACAATTTTATTTACAGGGAGGGATATTATTGTGCTGCCTTACGGACTAGTGGAACAGAACATTCCACTGCTAAGTATACCAATATTCTCATTCCATTGCGTCCTACAGGCAGCACACACAGGGAATTTGCTAGCTTCCCTAACTGGGCGGGTTAAGTCTTCTCTGGAAGAGCCGCTTGAAGAACTCTGCTGCCAAAGGCTGTATTTTGAGCCGACAAGATGTCAAGTCTTTAATGCTTCACAAACGTATGCAAACTGCTCCAAGTTGCTGCTTTGCAAATATCCTGGGGCGATACTGAAGCTCTTTCCGCCCAGGATGTCGCCACACCTCTAGTTGAATGCGCCTTTATAATTCCCGGAGGTTCTCTATTTTCCAACGTATAGACTGTTGTAATCGTATCTCTGAGCCATCTGGCAGTCGATGATTTTGAAGCTCTTCCTTTGTTCTTTCCATGTAACAGAATAAAGAGATGATCTGACTTTCTCAGCTGTTTCGTCCTTTCCAGATACACTGTCAAACATCTCCTTAGATCAAGACAGTGAAGTAGTCTCTCAGCATCATCCTTCGGCTCTGGAAAAAAGACTGGTAGATTAATCACCTCATCTGCACACCATGACGTTGGTACCTTCGGTATGAAAAATGGCAAGGTCCTCAGACATACTTTGTCTGAGAAAAGAAACTGTATATGGCTCTGAGGCTCCTAAAGCCTGCAACTCTCCTATTCTCCTAGCTGATGTAATTGCTGTGAGAAAAACTGTTTTAAGAGTCAGCATCTTAAACGTAATTTGTTGTAGGGGTTCAAACTGAGGTGTACATAACCTACTAAGAACAAAATTCAGATCCCACGGAGAAACAATCGACTTGATCTTAGGCCGCAAACGTCTAGTGGCTGTCAAAAATCTTCTAACCATCGGCTCCAATGATAGTCTTGTGTTCAAGTAAGCAGACAAAGTGGACACCTGCACTCTCAATGTATTAGGTTGTAAACCTTTGTCAAACCCATCTTGCAAAAATTGCAAGATCTGAGCTATTCCATGATGGAGTGACGACAAACTTTTCTGGGAACACCATTCATTATACACCTTCCAGATTCTCTTATATGTGGAAGACGTAGAACTTTTCCTAGATAGTAGAATAGTTTCCACTACCTCTTTAGACAGCCCTTGCTTCACCAATGTTGCCCGTTCAGCATCCATGCTGTCAACTTGAGTCTCCTCAAGTCCGGGAACTCCATCCCCTCCTGAGATATTAAATCTTTAGTCAGTGGCAGTATCAAGTACCTGTCTCTGGATAGATGTAAGAGTTCCGGGTACCACGATCTCCTGGGCCAAATCACCCTCGCCTGATCCTGCTTCACCTTCCTGATTACTCTCTGGATCATGGGCACCGGAGGAAATACATATGAAATTCCCAACTCATGGAGAAAGCATCCAGAAACGTCGGTCTGTCCTTGCGGTGGATAGAACAGAATCTCCTGCATTTGCGGTTCTCTCTGGTCGCCATCAAATCGATTTGCGGCTGCCCCCACAGTCTGACAATCTGTTGGAAGATCTTCTGATTCAGAGACCACTCTCCCGGCATGATCTGTTGCCTGCTGAGTTGGTCCGCCCAACGATTGTCTACTCCCCTTATGTGGATCGCCGTGATATGGGATAATCTGGTCTGAGCCCAAAACATAATCTTGGCACAGTCTTACCAATCTTTTTGATCTTGTTCCACCTTGGTGATTGATATATGTCACCACGATATGTTGTCAGACTGAATCAGGACATTTGTGGAACAAATCATGTGATCAAAGACTCTCTATGCCTTCCATACTGCTTCCAGCTCTCGGCAATTTGATGATGCTGATCTCATCTTCGCCGACCACAGTCCCTGTGCAGTATGTCGCCCCAGATGTGCCCCCCAACCCTGGAGGGATGCATCTGTCATTATAATCACAGGTTTGGTAAGATGAAACATCTTCCCCCTGCTCAGATTGTGTGGTTGACACCACCACCGTAACGACCTTCTCAGACTCTTCGTTACTCTCATGGACTTTTGTAAACCCGACACTCTTCGGTTCCATGCTCCCAATATTCGTGCTTGGAAAGCCCTCATTCGGGCTTTTGCCCAAGGAACTGCCTCTATTGCTGCATTGAACAGACCAAGAAGTTTCATCGCTTTGCGAATAGTCACTCTCTGGTTTCTGATCAACCACTTCATCTCCTGAACAATCTTGTTCAATTTCTCTGGAGGTAGAATAATCTTCATGTTTATGGTATCGATGTGGAAACCCAAAAACTTTACCAAAGTTGATGGATGCAACTTTGATTTGTCTCTGTTCAGCAGCCAGCCATGTATCCTCAGAGTCTCCAGCGTCCTTTGCAGATTTCTTCCCATTTCTGCTACGCTGGACACTTTCACTAGCCAATCGTCCAGATAAGGTACGATGTAAACACCTTCCTTTCTTAAAGCTGCTGCCAATACTACAATAATCTTTGTAAATACCCTTGGTGCCGATGTTATGCCGAAGGGTAATGCCTTGAATTGAAAATGCTTGAGATTTCCATCCAGGAATACTGCCACTCTCAAATACTTCCTGCTTTCCGAATTAATTTGCACATGCAGATAAGTGTCCTTTAGGTCTATAGTCACCATAAGATCACCTTCGTTGAGTATACTTTGGACTGACCTTATAGTCTCTATACAAAACCTTTTCTTTTCTATAAACTCGTTTAGGTACCTCAAATCGATGACCAGTCTCACTTTGCCGCTGGTTTTTGGTACAAGAAACATAGTGGAATATATCCCCTTCTCTCGCTCCGTGAAGTTTACTTCTTCCAAAACGTCCATCTGTAGAAAGTCCTTTATTGAAACTCTATGTCTCTTTGATGTGAAATCATAAATCTTTCGAGTGGCCTGTGGATAAATTCTATTTGATATCCCTCCTTGATAGCACCCACTTGTCTGTTATGGTTTCCTGCCATTGCCGAAAAAAAAGAGATAATCTGCCTCCCACCTTCATTGGGTGGGTCCTGGCATCAGAATTCCCACTTCTTATTGCTTGAGCCCTTGGCCTTGGTTCTCGGTCTATTGCCTCTGCCCGACTCAGTAGTTCTTGTTCTCCTGGAACCCCTGAAGAACTCTCTATTCCGAAAGGGAAATCGTGGTCGTTTAGATCTTGGAGACCTACTCCTTGATATATAATGAAAATTTCTTTAAGTAATCTGGGTCTATCCTGAGGCAGAGTCTTGGAACTCGCACCTTGCAGACTTTCAATCAAGGAATCCAGTTTCAAGCCAAATAATTTCCCTGGTTCAAATCCCATAGAACAAAAGCTGTTTTTAGATGACAAATCTGCTTTCCATGCCTTCATCCATAAGGCTCTTCTGCCCACCGATGATAATGCCATCAATCTTGCCGATAACTTTACCGATTCCACCGCAGTATCGCACAAAAAATCAGTTGCCAATGTGATGTATTTAAAGGCATCTAATAAATCATCTCTGGACACCCCCGAGTCAGTATCTTCTGCCAGATTGTTCAACCAGTATTTCAATGCTCTGGATACCGATACAGCTGCTATAGAAGGTTTTGACAGTTCTGCTGCTGCCACATAAGATCTTCTCAATGTTGTATCAGTTCTTCTATCCATTGGATCTTTAAATCCTGATGTTTCTTTCACTGGTATTGTCATCCTTCTCAACAGTCTCGGAATATCCACTGCAGGAGGACACTCCCAGGATGATATTTCTTGCTTATGAAGAGCGAATATTTGCTTGAACCTTTTCGAGATGTCAGCCCTTTTTGCTGGTTCCTTCCATTCTGCCTGCATCAAATACTTAATAATAGAATTAACTGGAAAGGTATCGTCGCTCTGCTGAGAAAAAAACAAAAGTGTATCCTTAGTTGTTTCTGGCTTCCCTTTCTTCTTCTGGTCCTCCACGACCTTGTTAACAGCTTTTATCAGCCGCTGAATTTTGTCTGATGGAAATAAAAATATGCCTTCCCTCTTCTCTCTAGAAGTTGATGGTGAGGATGATAACGCTCCCGACTCAGACTCACCTGACACCTGGTCAAGCACAATCAGGTCTTCCTTGTCCACATCTACCGCTGACATAGAAGCCTGTCTCATTTCAGCAAATGTCTGTGACATCATATTTTTGAACCAATCAACAATGCATTCAGATTTTGTTGCTTGGTCTTCTCCTACCACAGACCTCATGCATTCCATACACATCTTCTGCGCATGGTCATCTGGCAACGGCTGTTCACATGCCATACACATACGGCGTTTAGACTTCTGTGTCTTCTTAGCCGGTGACCTAGACATCTACAGTATAAAAACTGTATTAGAATTAACATCCTGTAACACAACACTTAATGCTCCATTTCTAGGCTTCTACATACCTTGCCTTGTGCTACTCAGGTACAGCCTGGCAGCCCTAAGACCTCTGGATAACACACCAATGCGGGAAGAAAACAGATGTTAAACCAGCCAGTGCAACATTCAAATGCCTTCCCTACTCCAAGTACATTAGGGGTATATATACCTTCCGACTTACAACTTCAACCGCAGTAAAAAAGGCCGGTTCCGGACTCCAACTGCCTTCCTTCCTGATTGTGCGCGCGGGCGGAAGTGACGTCACGCCGCTGTGCTGTTCACCGCTTGCAAGAGAAGCTCCTTTCCTTCAGCTGCCGTCAGTTCCCCCATACAGAGAAAACTGTGGCCAGCCACTCAGATTGCCTCCTTCAGCGATCCCGCCTGCCTAGGAATGCCTCTATTCCCCCAGGGCCTAACAAACAGGTAGTCCCCGGACGGCCTTCAAATCCCTCAGGACCTGGATCTTCACATCTTCACTATCCCATCCTCAGGTAGGACAGGAAAAAAACATGTCGGAGGAGGGACTAAGGGGGGTTGTTAAAGGCTGACTAATAATTTCTAATGCTACCTGTCCTATCAGGAGGAACTGGAGTTTAACCCCTGTGTGTGCTGCCTGTAGGACGCAATGGAATTACCTTTGCATGGATGGTAAAGTGTATCTCCTTTTTGACAATTGGAGCAACAGTTGCATGACAAACACGGAAAGGTACCAGTGCTTTTCGTATGTAAGACTCCCTGCTTCAATTGTTTACCCCCCACATCAGATTTCAACAACATTGAGCCGATGGTTTTACTCTTTTTATAAGACATCATAGGTACATTTTGAAATGCCTCTATATCTGGTATACCTTCTTTTAATAGACCCCAATGTTTATTAATTACTTTTGAGATCTCCTTGCTTAGAGTCGTAAGTTTAGACACAAACTATTCTATTCTTATGCTGAATAATTATTTCCCTGGGATTATTATGATCACTCACTATCTCCCTACGTTGTTGCTCTAATAAGGACCTAGGGTAACCCCTTTGTAAAAATTTTTGTTGCATTTCATTCAACCGTTTGTCAACCTTCTCCTCATCTGTAAAAATTCGCTGTACACGAAAAAATTGGGATTTAGGTAATGACTTCTTCGTAGAGTAAGGACAGAATGACTCAAAATGGAGAAGTGTATTTTTGTCTGTAGATTTAACATAGAGGTCTGTCTTTAGCGTCCCCTCATGTTTTAAAACCAAAGTGTCTAAAAAAGGCATTTGTAATTCATCGTTATGTAAAGTAAATTTAATATTAGTTGCCGTTTGGTTTGCATGTGTTAAATTATGTTTTGTCTTTATCAATAACCTAGTTGGCTCATCCATGTAGTCTGAGCCACTAAACCACACAGTTTGATCTGTAGCAAAATTCTTCCTATGGCCACTTTCCTGCTTTTCATGATATTTTGTCTGTGACTTACATGTGTAGTAGGTAAAATTGCAAACTTCAAGTAGCTGAGTGAAAAGTAAACTTTACTGTTTTTGTGGTAGGAAATCACTTGGATTTTGCTCCTCATTTTAAGTTGTTTTAAAAGTCCAAACAGGACACCTGTATACAGTAATTGGAACAATGACAAATTTAGCTAATAATCATTCCCCCTTTCCTGTATACATATTATTTTATCAATAGTCAGTGCCAAACTAAGCAATGTCAGAATACAAAAGGTTCAGTAAGTATGAAAGTTAAAATCAGTACTGTGTCCGGTTCTTTACAATGTATTTAAATCCTCAACAAATTGTGTGTGCAACAACCACCATGCTAGATTCTTTTAGATCAGTGCACATGTAGTCCAGTGACCCTTGCGAGCAGTGTCGGAATGGCCCACCAAAATACCAGGAAAACTCCCGGTTGGCCAAGGTGTCAGTGGGCCCTCATGCTGCTAAACTTTTGGTCTATTTCATGGCCATTCCCTATTTCTATGAGAACAAAGAGGCTAAATAGATGGAATAACTGATTATAGTATGTAAAGAAAACAAACTAGGAGAATAGAGGTTGATTGAGGAGATGAAGACTATTAGTACTGAGAGTGGGCCCCTGGTCTAATGTTTTATGGTGGGCCCCTGGTCTAAGTTTTTGGGGTGGGCCCTCGGTGTCCCAGTCCGACACTGCTTGCGAGAGGTAAGTACTGGATAAAGTAGACAGGCCAATCACCTTTGCAACAAGGAATTTACAATGTATTTATTGACAATCTGGATTTCTAATGATAAAAGCATAAATGTTTGTGAATGGTAAATGTGTTATCTAAATGCTATACATGGTAACATAGTTGATTCTAAGTTAAACCTGCTTGCTGATCCAGTGGAAGATAGAAAAAAAACCCAACCTGAAGCCTATCCAAATTTCCTCAGAAGGGGGCAAAAATTCCTGATGCCAAGAAGGCAATCATATTCACAGCTCTATATAACTTGAAGGAAACTTAAAAAAATGACCTCTCTCTTTCTGTTCACCATTACACCCTCTCCTGAAACGCCACATTGAAAAGTGCAATATTATTACCCTCTTCATGCATGAGTATAATGAAACTTGTCCATAGTTTAAACTTTGGCGCCGCCATTTGCAAACTGCCACGTCACTTCCGCCCTGTGTCTTCTTTAATAAAATACAGGAAGCATTATTTTGTTATCATAAGCTGCCAATGATCTAAAATTGCACTTTAAAAAAAAAAATAATAGTGTATTATAGACCTCAGTCAGACAGACCCATCTCTGGGTACATTTGTTCTGCTCCTCCGCTTGTTGACACGCTGTAAATATAAACCGAGCCAGCGCAGGCAGACGCTTCAAAGATTCAATTTGCTTCCAGGCAACAGGGAAACATAAATCTCATTGGCGGGTGAGTAAATGCAGGCAGGAGCAGAGAGGTCACTGATGACGAATGGGTTGATCACGTGACCCAAACGTCATCTCTTCAAAGGAAAGCCTGAAGATATGTGAGCTTGCGTTGGGCACCTCTGAGACCAATTGCGCATGTGTGTGCCCTGAATAGATGTATTTCTGGACTGCAGTAAGGATATCCTTTTCACTTCAGCTTGCCACTTATTTTAAAAAGAAATACAACTACAAAATTAGTGAAAAACTGAATGGGAAAATGCCTGCTGGCAAGAATATATACATTTAAAGGGCAATAATTACAGATTTATTTTATTTGAGCCTTTCCATCTCCTTTAAAATTGATCCTACTGTATAATTAGATCTAATGCTAAATACAGCATCAGCAGAGGCGGGGGTGTGCCGGAGAAAATCCTGCACAAAAATTGTACAGCCTGTATTTGGGCCTGGGAACTGCTAGTTCCGTTGTTGAGCATCAGAGTTAATTGTATGATCCCCTTATACATCATTGTTATATCACTGTAAACAATGAAATTTATACATTACATATGTTTTATTTAAAAAAGATAAAAAGTGGCAAGTAAATTAGAAATTAGATACAATAAAAGTAAAAGCAAGATTATGAACTAACAATAAACAAAGCCATATAGAGATACAATGGTAGATACTCAATATTTTTTATAGGAAAGAATGCTGCAATACAGTTGCCTGACAGCAGACAATAAGGTTTAAATTTGCTTTTGTAAACTTACTATACTAAACATTGTCCACCCAGAGTGTCATCAAGACCTTAACAGGTCCTGAATATCAGAAGTAATTCAGAAAGTTATACTGGACATTTTTCAGGAAAACAACACCCCTTATGTCTTACATAGTTACATAGTTAAATTGGGTTGAAAAAAGACAAAGTCCATCAAGTTCAACGCCTCCAAATTAAAACCCAGTATACACACACCCCTCCACTCTTTCACACAAACTGTATTTGCCCATAGCTATACTAACGGTAGAGTTTAGTATCAAAATAGCCTTTGATATGTCTGTCCAAAAAATCATTCAAGCCCCTCTTAAAAGCATCAGCAGAATCAGCCATCACAACATCATCCGGCAGTGCATTCCACAACCTCACTGTTCTCACTGTGAAGAACCACCTACTTTACTTCAAATAAAAGTCCTTTTCTTCTAGTCTGAAGGGGTGGCCTCTGGTGCGGTGAGCCTCTTTATGGGTAAAAAGGTCCCCTGATATTTGTCTCTAATGTCCTCTAATGTATTTGTAAAGTGTAATCATGTCCCCTTGCAAGTGCCTTTTTTCCAGAGAAAACAACCCCAACCTGGACAGTCTACCCTGATAATTTAAGTCTTCCATCCTTCTAACAAGTTTAGTTGGACGTCCCTGCACTCTCTCCAGCTCATTTATATCCCTCTTAAGTACTGGAGTTCAAAACTGCACTGCATACTCCTGATGAGGCCTTACTAGGGATCTATAAAGAGGTATAATTATGTTTTCATCCCTTGAGTTTATGCCCTTTTTATGCAAGGCAGAACTTTATTTGCTTTAGTGGCAAAAGAATGACAATGCCCAGAATTAGACAACTTATTTTCTATAAAAACCCCAAGATCCTTCTCATTTAAGGAAACTCCCAACACACTGCAATTTAGTGTATAACTTGCCAAAGTGCATAACCTTGTATTTCTCAACATTGAACTTCATTTTCCAGTTTGCTGCTCAGTTTCCCAACTTAGACAAATCACTGCAGAGTGGCAGCATCCTACATGGTACCTATAGTTGTGCACAATTTAGTATCATCTGCAAAAATAGAAACATTACTTTCAATAACCACATCCAGGTCATTGATAAACAAGTTGAAAAACAAGGGACCAGAGCCCTGCGGTACACCATTAACACCACTGGTCCAATGAGAAAATGTTCCATTTACCACTAAGCCAGTTCTCTGTCCACTGTATCAAATGCTTTAGCAAATTCACATTAGTAAATCACATCCACTGCCATCCCAGAATCGAGGTCCCTACTTACCTTCTCATAAAAAGAAATTAAGTTAGCCTGGCAAGATCTATTACGCATAAAACTATGCTGGCACAAACTCATAGTATTGTTATTTGCTATGAAGTCCAGTATCCTATCCTTTATTAATCCTTCAAAAAGCTTTCCTACCACCTATGTCAGACTAACTGGCCTATAGTTTTGAGTTTTGAGGCTGAGAACAGGATCCCTTTTTGAATAGCAGTACCACATGAGCAATTCGCCAGTACCCTGGGATGAATCCCATCTGGCCCTGGACCTCTTTTGAATTTTATCATGTGTGAACCATGCATCATTAGATGTATTATTAGAATTGGGAAACCTTCATACGGTGTTCCTCATTTGTGTAGACAGACGAAAAGTATGTATTCAGAATCTGAGCTTTTTGCTTGTTCTCATCAACCAGCTGACCCACCTCTGATAAAAAAGGTCCTACCCCTTCCTGCTTCATTTTGTTACTATTAACATATTTAAAAAATAATTTTGGATTCTTTTTACTGTTTACTGCAATATCCTTTTCCATATCGATTTTCAGGCCACTAAACAGTGTGCTCACCATTTAGACCTTCTGTCTAGCACTTAGGTAAAATTGTGGTTTGTGATAATCTCTGTGGCTTAAATTAATAATGGCTTTTCTGTGTCCCAGAAGTACTGTATGTAGCTTGGCTGGTACAGATGTAAATCCGTGAACTATTTGCCAAAATAATTAGCACTTTTATTGTTTATTGTTTTGCTGTTAAAAGCAAACATTTCCACCCCTTTACTATGCTTTTTGTTTTACTTGTTTTGCAGAGTGAAAAGGATGATGCCCAGCTGCAAATGGTGGGAGGAGAAGTTGAACTTCCTGAGGATCTGGCTAAAATGGTGCAAGAAGATGAGGAAGAGGAGGAAGAGCAGGGCTCCCTTCTGTCCATGTTGCCAGAATTTGACATCGATGCCCTCAAGGTACGAGCCCAAGGCACATATACTGAGGTCCGCAGAGTGGCTGAGGAAAAGTGTATGCTTATGTGACAGACTTCAACAGTCAGAAGCTACAAGAAGAAGATGGAAATACAGGGAGAAGGTGGAAAGACGTCAACAAATGTGACTCCTTTATGTGATACTTGGTTTGACAGGCACTGCTGCACAACAAGTTAATACTTTGGATTGGCTAAAGAGGCAATAGAACATGGATTCTGCTTTTTAATTTATTAGATCGAAGAAGCAATAGCAAATTTACACCACACGAGGGCTCACATAAACTTCCCAACACTAGTACTTGCAAAGTCTAGCACACAGACTTTAAAAAATCAAATGCACATCTCATATAAAAGCCTTAGAAACAAACAGTGCATTTTAGCACTTTCATATTCACTAGTATTCAGTTTAGAGCTTAACTTCATAAAGTTTTTATTACTTTACAATTAGTATTTTTACTGTTTCAAATAAAGTATTGAACATTAGAAAGGGAAAGCAAAATTAACCTTTTCTGTTATTTCTTTGTAAGAGCTGTGAAATGGTCATTAAAGGAACAGCATCAGTATTATTTGTGGGAAGAACATTCTGTCTGCACTCCTACTTAATAAAACGTGAAAAATAGGTATGTTTAAGACTGAAAAGTTTTTATGAACTTTCATAAATAAAACATAATTCATTTCTCATTAGTGTTATTCTTTATTATGGCATTCCTTCTAAATACCAAATTTAAATAGGCTTCGTATTATAATGGGTGTATCAGTTTTTTTTTAAATAAAGGTATTCTGTCTAAAACAATAGAGTTGCACCATTAATATCATCTGCTAGTATATATATATATATATATATATATATATTATCCCACAGTACCGGCTACTGGGGAATTGAGGGAATAGGAAGCAGAGTTCGCACTGGAGCGGGCCCCCCCATAAGTGAGGGGCCTTGGGCTTAAGACCGATATATATATATATATATATATAT
>CM044431.1:99607201-99633156 GCA_024363595.1 Xenopus borealis
TATATATATATATATATATATATATATATATATACATATATATATACTATATTTTGGACATTGACAATATGTGATAACCTGTTGCAGTGAAAACCACTTTGTACTGTACATATACTTAAAACGTTAATACGTTAGTGATTTATTCATGTTGCACTCTTTTACCATCACTTTGACTCCACATTACTGCCACTACCACAGTAGGAGCTGACACTGCATCTTGCAGTCTGAGCTGCTTTGGTCTTAATAGGATCAGGGGTTAAATCTGTCATTAAACTGCCACCAGCCGCAGAGCTGCCTCTTAACCAATTAACCACCAATTAGTGGAATGAAGCTGTTCTGCATTAATATTTTAACATGATGAATCCGATCAGAGACCTTCGGACCCCCTCCACAGGAGCATTAAGTCCTCCCAATACGGACAATATGAAACCTTTACTGCAGTTAAGTGATTAAGGGGTTAATGTTTAACACTGTGCCATTGACATAAAAGGTTTAATGAGCAAATCTGTCACTTTAACGGATGAGTGGAGGATGCAGAACTCTTAAACCAATGCATTGATTCTCTTCTATCTTCTATTTCTGTACAGACCATAAATACAGACAAAGTAATAATGTTACATTACTCCAGTCTATTAAAGAACTATTTTATTACTGAAATGTATCAAAGGCCAACGTGCATTTGTCTATAACAGTAAAGGTTACATTGTCATGTCTGATTAAATATTAAATTAATACAAAAAATATGTGAATATTGATAAAGGGAAATAGATATTTTGAAAATAATTGGTATGTGTCACGGTCGGCACCCAATACCAGAACAAATGCCAAGCACCCTGGTCTCGACTCGTGCTTCACCAGTAGTGTGACCGCCTTTGGCTTTGGGAGGAGCCCTCAGCTACTCAGATACCACCTGGACTTTAACGGGAGGTACACGGCAAAAGTTCTGGCCAGCAATGGGGCACGACTGAATAGGTAGTCTTTAAGGCCGAAGGTCACGTTACAGGCAGGAGAAGGCAGATTCGAGGTCAGACAGGCTGGGTCGAAGCAGGCAGATAACTAGGGTCGCCAGACAGGTTAAGGTCAAACCAGGAGATCAATGGAGAGGCCACCTAGGCCCGGGCCTAGGGTGGCAGGATTTTAGGGGGCGGCATGCTGCCCAACCACACCCACATTGGTTCAGAAATTTAAATTTCCTGTGTGCCAATTCCCGTTTCTCTGTCCTGATGATGAAAATTTGAGCAAATAAATAGGAGGGGACTGGGGTGACAAACGACAGAGGCCTATGGGCGCCCGCTAGGTAAATCCGGCCCTGGATCAATCAGATAAGGATGAGGCGAAAACGGTGGTCAGATAACAGGCACGGGTCAGGATACAGATTTCAGAATAGTCAAAAGCCAGGCAGGGTCAAACACGAGATACAGGAACAAACAGAATCTCAAATGCACAGGTCAGAGGTACCAGGAATGATTTCCTATCACGGGCAAAGAAAATTACTCAAATGCCTTTTTAAGTAAATTGAATTTGGCTCCGTTGCAGGGGGGTTTAATTAAAATTGCAAATGTTCTTTAAAATGGCATTTTTGCAAACGTATTGTGATGCTCGCAATGTAAAATAATTTGTTGGCAAATATCACTTAGGGGCACATTTACTAAGGGTTGAAGTGAATATTCGGAATTTAAAAATTTCGAATTTCAAAGTAATTTTGGGCTACTTTGACTATGAAAGTCGAATTTTGGAAGTACTGCCCCTTTTAAATCCTTCGACTTCGCCACTTCGCCACCTTAAAGCTGCCAGATTGCCATTTTAGCCAATGGGGGACCTCCTAGAACCTGTCCTGAATTTTTTTCTAAGTCCTAGGAACGATGCGATAGAACGATTTTTATTCGATTGAAAATTGACCTATTCGATCGACATAGGTCCATTTTCGATCAAAACAACCCTTTAAAAACACTTTGATGGTCGAATTTCGCAGTTTTTTTTACTTAGAGAATTCAGCCATTAGCAAATCTGCCCCATACTATCATTAAGCAAAGGTTAGTGTTAACACTTGTTCTGGAGTTTCATTAATAATTTGTTGCAAAAAACATTTTCCTAATTTCCTAAATGTCTAAATTGAGACAGGCCAGTAGAAGGAGGCCATTTAGTTGCCCAGTCGACCCTTTTGTCCAAGCAAGGATGCCGCATTCTGGACCAAATTAATTGACCTGCATATTTTTGTGTAATCAGCAAACATAGATACATTGCTTATAATGCTCCCCAAACCATTAAAGGAACAGTGACACCAAAAAATGAAAGTGTTTTACAGTAAAGAAAATATCATGTAGTGTTGCCCTGTGCTGTTAAAACTGATCTGTTTGCTTCAGAAAGACTACTATAGTTCATATAAACAAGTTGCTAAGTAGCAATTGTGGAAATTGAAAAACGGCTATATGGCACAGGATGAGTAATGGATAACAGATAACATTATGTTCTAAAGAGCTTATCTGCAATGTTTTACTTGCTCTGACTGCTGTGGATAGGAAACGTCAGCTTGTTTCCATGTAAAGAAGCCTGCAACTGTGTAGAGATTCCTATCCACAGACCCAGTGCAGTCTGTATATTTTGATTATTAATCAATCTTGCTGTATTGGCTTCTATGGCAGATATTATTTGACTTGTGCTGTTCTGATAATTTATGACGATCCCTAAGCTTAACCTCCCAATTGAAGCCCAGACCACACTGAGCATGTGCATGGTCTTGGTCTTGCAAAGATGTTTAACAAAGTTACAAAATGGTGACCCCCTGTGGTGAACTTTGAAAACATAAATCATTTGTTTAATTAGGTTTCTGGTGCAGTAAGTTCATGTTTGTGTTTAATATACAAAATACAGCATTTCTAGCATTATTCTATCTTAGACTTTACTTCCCCTTTAACGTTAAGCATGTTATGCGGCATTGCATCATAAATGTTATATTGTACAGTATATACTGTATAATATTGTAAGTAGGCCCCCAAGCTCATGGTAGCTCAAAGAAGCCCAGAGCATGTCCTGTAAATTAGTAGAAAAGTACCTAGGAAGCTACTTAGGGCATCTTTGAAAACAACTAAATTGCTATATTGGCCTTGGGCTAGTACAAAATCTGAAAACCTAAGGTGTAGCATTGCTATCTTAGTTCTTAATAATAAATCGATCAGTTTGATTATATGACTTTTTAAAGATATGCTGATCAAAAAATATAACTAAATGAAATAGTAGAAATAAAGGGTTCCGATTCAGTTCAGCTGAATACTAAGGATTTAGCCTAATCAAAATCTGGCAAAAAACTACTGGGATTCAACCACATCCCATACCAAACCCTGGATTAAGTAAATCCCTAACAAAAAATTCCCTTGTAAGTGATGACTTGAAAAGATCTTTTATAGCTAAGAGTGTAAGCTTCATGGTACAAATGAGTTTTAAGGATAAATGCAGGATAGGGGAATGCCTGATAATGAAGGATAATGAGTCCCAAAGGTAAGGGAGCTGCTCTGTTGAAGTCCTGTAGGAATGCATGTGCATGTGCATGGAGGTTACTAGGATAAAAGTAATGGTTAATTTGGAGTTTATCTGGAAGTAAGGCTTGATTTGTAAGGTGGAAGATTGGTAGAAGAACAGGTAGTTTGTATGCGAGGGTGAGAAGATTTGAGTATCAACAGAATAAAGATAGCACTTGAAGCCACATAATATAAGTTTACCCTAAGATGTATAGCAAGAACAGTACTGATCCAAGCACATAGCCATGAGGGACCCCAGTAGAGAGCTGAAGTGGTGAGGAGGTTTTATACAAAACAGAGACAGAGAAAGAGCAGTTAGAGAAGTATGACCAGATGCAGGAGGGTGTTGTGACTTGTATGCCAAGGGGGAGAAGAAAGTTACAGAGGAGCTGGTTATTCAGCAGTGGGGGTTAGGAGTATTAGTATTGAAAATTGTCCTTAGAGTTAGCAGAAATAAGGTCACTGGAGACTTTGGTAGTGCAATCTCAGTTGAATGTAGTAGGCAGAAACACTACTGAAGTGGATTGAGTAATGAGTTAATAAAAAAATATGTTCTAGAAGTTTAGAAGCATAGGTACTGTAAGAGATAGGACAATATCTGCTAGCAGACATTGGATCAAGTAGAAAAATTTTAAGAGAAGTGTGACAAGCACATATTGAAAATCAGAAGGGAACAGAGAGAGAGCGAGAGCGAGAGAGGATATATTAACATAATAAGTTAGGTTGAAAAAAGACATCCATCCATCAAGTTCAACCTTTTTTTACCTGCCTAACTGTTAGTTGATCCAGAGGAAAGCAAAAACTCCATCTGAAGCCTCTCCAATTTGCCTCAAAGGGGGGGGAACATTCCTAACTCCAAGATGGCAATTGGACTAGTCGCTGGATCAACTTGTACTATGAGCTATCTTCGATATGTAAGATATATTCTGTATTCCCTCACTTGCTAAAAAGCCATCCAACCCCTTCTTAAAGCTATCTAATGTATCAGCCTGTACAACTGATTCAGGGAGAGAATTCCACATCTTCACAGCTCTCACTGTAAAAAACCTCTGAATATTTAGGTGGAACCTCTTTTCTTCTAATCAGAATGGGTGATCTTCTGTCAGCTGGAAAGACCTACTGGTGAATAAAGCATTAGAGAGATTATTTTATGATCCAGTTATATATTTATACATAGTTATCATATGTATTACCAGTGCCTCTTCTCCAGCATGAACATCCCCAATTTGGCCAGTCTTTACATAGCTAAGATTTTCCATAACTTTTACCAGCTTAGTTGCCCTTCTCTATACCCTCTCAATACAATAATGTCCTGTTTGAATGATGGAGACCAAAACTGTATGTCACATTCTGTATGTCAAAACATTATTTGCCCTTGATGCTGCTGACTGGCATTGCTTGCTATATCCAAGGTTATCATCTACAAGGACTCCAAAGTCCTTTTCCATAATGGATTTGCCTAGTGCAGTCCCATTAAGGGTATAAGCGGATATGTTTACATACCAGGTGCATGACTTTACATTTAACAACATTAAATCTAATTTGCCACTTAGCTGCCCAGATTGCCAGTTTGTCAAGATCCTGTTGCAAGGATGCCACATCCTGGATGGAATGAATTAGGCTGGATAGTTTTGTGTCATCTGCAAACACTGAGGAGTTGATTTACTATATTCACGTGAAGGATTCGAAGTTCGATAGAATTCGATCGAATTTGCGAACGTAGGATTTATTCGTTTGGTCGAACATGTGAATTTTGGCATATTCGGTCATCGAATAGGGAATGGTCGAACAATCCAATACACTCGAATAGAGTCGAATGGACGATTATTCCATCATTCGACCAGTGAAGGATTTTAATTTTTACGTTTATTCGATTGCCTACTTCGGCAGATTGGACCTACCGAATTGCAATAGAAGCCTATGGGAACACTCCCATAGGCTTCTGAGGCTAAGTCCTGATTGAATAGGATTCCTATGATCGAAGTGTTTGATCGTTCGGATCGTACGAATCATTCGTTCAGTCGAATTATTTATTCGTTCAGTCGAATTATTTATTCGTTCAGTCGAATTATTTATTCGACTGATCCAATAAATTTGTATTCGATCGAATATCGAATAAAAGGTAGCCTAGAACTATTCGATTAACATTCGAAAATCGAATGCTAATCGAATAGAAACAAATTATTTTTGGGGAATAATAGTAAATTTGCCCCTGATACATTACTTAGAATACCCTCCCCTAAGTCATTAATGAACAAGTTAAATAAAAGTGGACCCCTCGTTTGTTTGTTTTGTTTATCCACTACTAATATTCAAGATCCCAAGCAACATCAATGTATAAGATTGAATAAAATAACAATAAGCATATACTATGTAATCTTACCAAAAGATCAAGAAATTACTTATGTTGTACAATTTTATAAGATGTAAAACAAAATGCTTGAAATAAAAAGAAGTTATAAAAGAAAAAAAGTGGACCCAATACCGAGCCCTGAGGGACTCCACTAAGAACCTTACTCCAAGTAGAGAACATACCATTAACAACCACCCTCTGTACCCGATCCTGTAGCCAGTTTCCTATCCATGTAAAAACACTTCATTAAGACCAACAGAAAGCAGTCGGTATCAAATGCTTTGGCAAAATCCAAATAGATCACATCTACTGCCCCCCCAACTGTCCAGCATCTTACTTACCTCATCATAAAAAGCAATCAAATTTGTATGACATGACCTATCCTTCACAAAGCCATGCCGATTGCTGCTCATAATGCCATTCACTAGGACAAAATTTTGAATGTGATCCCTTAACAAGCCTTCAAATAATTTGCCCACCAAAGATGTCAAACTTACTGTCCTATAATTGCCAGGCTGAGATCGCAATCCCTTTTTGAATATTGGAATGACATCAGATTTTCTCCAGTCCATAGGCAGTATACCAGATGAAAGTGAATATGAGAAAATCAGAAATAGGGGCTGGTCTAAAACTGAGCCAAGCTTTCTTATAACCCAGGGGGGGTATGCCATCAGGCCCTGGAGCCTTGTTTACATCAATTTTTATTAAAGCTTTTTTAATCATATCCTGAGTCAGCCACTGACTAGATTGAGCTGAGCCATCAGTGCAGCTATGAAGTGAGACCAGGAACTCAGACTCCACTATCGTATACACTGAAGAAAAGAACTGAACTCCCACATCTAGCTGGAATTTCTGACCCCCAAATATGGGCAAAACATAAGATCAAATATATTGCAGATATATTTGAGGATGGCAAGCTAATGAACTATCCCAAACGCAAACAAAAATTTTCCCTACCCAACAACATGCTATTCAGGTATATTCAGGTATATTCAGGTATATTCAGGTTCGGCATGCCATAAACTCCCAATTCCCCAACTGGAATGTCAACTTACAACCCCTAAAAATCGAGACCTGGATACATAATCCTGACTAAAAGAAACCTTTGGCCCAATTCTACAACTGCTTGACAAACACAAGGGGATTACCACTGAGTAAGCTTCACAACAAATGGCAAAGTGATATCCCTAACATTACAGTAGAGGACTGGCAGGAGATATTGAAAACCACAACACAGGGCCTAATATGCTCTAGGGATAAACTGAAACAGCTAAAATTTCAGCATCGTACATATCTCACCCCAAGTCGCATGCACAAAGTAAACCCTGACATTAGAGAGAATTGTGCTAGGTGTCAAGAGAGTATTGCAACTTTCATCCACATGACATGGATATGTCCCCATGCCAACAGATTTTGGTCTAGAGTCACGCATCAGATTCGAGGTAGACTTGACATACAAATTCCACTGGACCCTAAAATACTGCTACTCAACCAGGTTGAAGAGCTGTCCCCCAGGAAAGCAGATCAAACCCTTCTATCTCTACTCTGTATGTATGCCAAAAAAACAATCGCATGGAAGTGGAACACCCCAGAGGGCCCGACACAAGCATTGTGGAAAGACCTCATCCATAAGGCAATACCACTATACAAGCTAGCATATATGAGACGAGGCTGCCCCAAGAAGTTTGAAAAGATATGGGGGCCATGGATAGGCCTAGGTGAAGAAATTTGAAGGTTCTCCCCAAATACCTCACACCTCTTACCCCACACCAGGAATAAAAGTAACATACACTCCCACAGCAATTAGCAGCTACAATAAGGGTAATACACATGTACTATGAAACTAAGAAAGAAAGACACAGCGAAATAGGCTGATTGTACTTTATGTTTATTTTATTGATTTGGTTTTGCATTAGTAGAACTTTATAACCACTGTTACATACTGTATTTGGAAATGTTCAATAAAAAGAAATATAAAAAAAAGAAAAGAACTGATTTAGCACATTTGCAATTTCTGTATCTGTTACAACCATACTGATAACATTATTTCATGGAGAACATTTGAGATCTCTAGATCCAGAATAGCATTTTTTCTGGTAGGCTTCTCAACAACCTTTGCCATAAAATTGTCATTGTCATGCAAGTTTATAAACGTGTTCCCATTAACTGATCTGGCAGAACTGTTGCTCCAGTCAATTTCTGGTTAATTAAAATCCCCCATTATCATTACTTTACCCAAACTAGCAGTCTTTTCTATTTGCATCAGGAGCTTGGCCTCCTCCTCCTCCAGCACCAGCACCTCCAGCTCTCCCATTTTACCAGTCAGACTCCTTGTATTTGCAACCATACATTTATTATGACTATGAACATTCCCATTCATCCAGGTCATGGTATATTTATCAAAAGTAACTCATAGCAACTGGACTTGTTGAGAAATTTTTAATGAAGACGTTTCACTGCTCATCCGAGCAGCTTCTTAAGTTCAACTGACTGGTGTAGGGGAGTTCTCAGCATATAGACTCTTCCAACAATCAAATCACAACTGCACATTGTAACTCAGATAGGTGACATCTGAAATTTACAGTGGTGTTGATTCTGTGTAGTTACAGTGATAGGATTACCAATGTGTCATGCAACTCCTAGACACTCCTAGAAGAGTTCTGAAACCACCAGGGAATAGATGTTACACTAGAGACAGAAGAAACCATGGTATCATATGATGTCACAACTTTGTTTACATGTATACCTATGACAGAGGCAATTGAGATGTAAGAAATCGACTGCAGCAAGATAACACCCTTAGCAGCAGAATGAAGCTCAATCCTAACCAAGTATGTTTGTTGCTAGATTTGTGCCTTAATACCACATACTTCAAGTACAAAGACCTTTTCTATAGACAGAAACATGGCTGTGCAATGGGTTCCCCAGTCTCTCCCATTGTAGCTAACTTGTACATGGAGGAATTGGAAAGGAGGGCTTTACTTACTTTCTAGGGAACTACACCAAGTCACTGGTTAAGGTATGTGGATGACACTTGGGTTAAAATCAGATCCAATGAAGTGGCGTCCTTTACAGAAAACATTACTTCAGTGGACAAAAACATCAAGTCCACAAGGGAAGATGTCCATGTTAACAAATTTGCTTTTTTGGACTGTTTAATTTGCATCCAAGAGGGGGGTAACTTAAAAACAGAGGTATACAGGAAACCTACTCATATGGAACAATACTTGTTGTTCGATTCCCACCATCCGCTGGAACACAGGGCAGAATATTTGGCAACTGATATAGAGTCCAAGGACAAGGAGCATGAATATCTCAGAGGAGCTTTAAAGGCATGTGGCTACCCAGATTGCGCCTTTGTCAGAACAGCACCAACAAAGCCCAACAGAAACATCAAAAGAAATAACCACTCAGAGACATATAGTAAGCGATACATAGTCATTCCATATGTAGCTGGAGGATTTTCAACAAACATCACATCCCTGTGTTTTTCAAACCTAGCAACACACTGAGACAAAAACTGGTACACCCAAAGGATCCAACTCCTAAGGGAAAACAAAGTAATGTGGTATACGCAGTCCAGTGTAGCGAGGAGTGCACAGATCTATACATTGGGGAGACAAAACAACTGCTCCATAAGCGAATGGATCAGCATAGGAGGGCGAACTATACAGGGCAAGACTCTGCTGTTTCTCTACACCTAAAAGACAAGGGACACTCTTTTGAAGATAGCAACGTCCAAATTTAGGATAAAGAAGACCGCTGGTTTGAAAGAGGTGTGAAAGAGGCAATTTATGTTAAGGTGAAGAAACCATCCCTGAACAGAGGCGGGGGCCTTCGACACCACCTGTCTGCTACATACAATGCTGTTCTAACATCTGTTCCCCGGCGGTTTCAGAACTATTCACACATCCATTCATGCAATTCTCACAAGTAACACCTGTGTCTAGTAGTTGCATGACACATTGGTAATCCTATCACTGTAACTTCACAGAATCAACACCACTGTAAATTTCAGATGTCACCTCTCTGAAGAGTTACAATGTGCAGTTGTGATTGGATAGTTGGAAGAGTCTATATGCCGAGAACTCCCCTACACCAGTCAGTTGAACTGAAGAAGCTGCTCGGATGAGCAGTGAAATTTCTCAGCAATTCCAGTTGCTTTGAGTTACTTTTGATAAACATACATTTAATGCTGGTACCATATTGAAGAAATGCCATGTGGCCCTCCCTATCCTTAACAGTACCCACTTACATGAGTAAGACCAGGGCAGTGGGCAGATGGTAGTAAAGCTACCTCTTCCTCATTGACCAGGGAGAATTGTGATAGCATTGCATGATTGGAGATAGGTAGTGTTTGTGTGACAGATGTGAGGTTTTGGCATATGTGTGACAGGAATGGTAATTGGTCCTGTAATAACATTCCTAATGGGATTTAATTTTTTTTTTAAACTTGTTTTTATTCAGAGTGTCATACAGAACAGTTACATGAGTAGGAGTAAACAGTAAGATTCTGTGATGTTCTGTTAACATAATGAATCAAATATGCAGTTTCGAGATAACAGTATCAACTATGTTACAATATTAACTTTCAGCTCAAATGACAGTCAGTATATAAGGCCCTGTTAAGGGGTATCTAGGTAGGAGGATAATAATCGGTTTGTTAGGTGGCTCCTGGGAGGTTCACAACCCAGCTCTTGATGTCCTTGTGGTTGAACATTATTGTGTTGGAACGATTCCATGACCAGTGGCATTTCTTTCAGTAATGCTGTGTCATACCAGGTGGTGTATTGGAATGTTTGTACCGTGAGGTGTCTGATTTGTTGTGGTAAAGACTCTATGTAAGGTGTCCATAGCTTGAAAAATTTTGTGGAGTTTTGTTCTCTATTAGTCATGGTTTCCAACCAATCCATGTGGAAAAGATAGTGTAGTTTCTGTTTTACTAAAAATATGGGGGGGGGGGATCTTTGTTTAGCCAAAGTTGGAAAATGGTCTTTCGAGCTGCTGCTGCCAGTTTTCTGATTAGATGGTGAGAGTTAACAATAAGTATATTATACAAAACAGGTAGTGTGGATTGGTTTAATTATTTGTTTGTTACATAAAAGTCAATTGCTCTGTGACTGAGCAGAGTTGAGAGAGTACAAAGGATATTTTGATGTGAAAGAAGGCCTGTATTCAAATGTTGCTCCCTGTTACTCAGCTCAGTACTCACTGTGTATAAAGGATGCCTATGAATAATCAAAGGATAACATGAACAAGCATGTCTGCAAGGTGGTACTGGATATAGTAAGAGGAGACAAAACAGTTATCTGAGCTGACAAAAGTTTCATGTTGAAAAAAAGGCAAAGGTAAAGGTTAAACATAAAAATCTAAACTTGTGCTTTTTCAATATCTGATAGAATATCATGATGTATAGAATACATTAAAATAAAATACATCTCTCTGTGTACGAGCATAAATATTCTATACACTGAATATTCTAACAGCATTTTAATTAATTTCTGTAAATATTCTGTTCATGTCCTTTAAATTTTGCTACACAGGGTGTGCCCCTTAATGCTCAACCATAGATCACTTCTGTAACCAGGGAGGAAAGCTGACCATAAGACTCTTAAGCCATTAAATAATTGTTAAAGCTGATACTTTAAGTATATTTGCATTTTCCTGTGAGCTGAGCACTTCAATTAATGTCAATAAACCATTTCACATCAGTCTGTCAGGATGTGCTCAAACAGTACATATTAGGGTAGTGACACACATTAAGATTCCGGGGAGAATAGTCGCTCAGCAACAAATCTCCTCTTCTTGGCACTTACATTGATTCGTTTTCCGAAGTCGCCCGAAGTTGCCATAAAAGCTGGTGCTGCCCCTAATTTATTATTTGCTGTTTTTTAATTTTATAACTCTGTGCCATGTTAAAGACATGAAATAGTTTTTTATGTGGGCATGTCTTAAAGAATAGTTTTAGTTGTCTTACTTTCTTTCTTACCCTATAACATTCTAATAATAATTAGCATAGCTCTCTTCCTTTCACCATTACTATTGATGGCATGACCATTAACCCGGTTAACTCAGCATGCTGCTTGGGAGTCATCTTTGATCATTCCCTCTCTTTCTCTAATCATATTCATAATACTGCCAAAACCTGACGCTCCTTCCTCCACAATAAAGCCAATATACACACCCGTTTCTTTTACAAACAACTGCCAAGCCCTTATCTTATCCCGGTCAGACTATTGCAATCTCCTACTATCTGGTCTTCCTGACTCTCATCTCTCTTCCCTCCAATCAATCTTAAAGGGATCCTGTCATGGGAAAATTTTTTTTTCAAAATTCATCAGTTAATAGTGCTGTTCCAGAAGAATTCTGCATTGAAATCCATTTCTCAAAAGAGCAAACAGATTTTTTTATATTTAATTTTGAAATCTGACATGGGGCCAGACATATTGTCAATTTCCCAGCTGCCCCACGTCATGTGACTTGTGCTCTGATAAACTTCAATCAGTCTTTACTGCTGTACTGCAAGTTGAAGTGAAATCACCCCCTCCCTTTCCCCACCCAGCAGCCTAACAAAAGAACAATGGGAAGGTAAACAGATAACAGCTCCCTAACACAAGATAACAGCTGCTTGGTAGATCTAAGAACAGCACTCAATAGTAAAACCCATGTCCCACTGCGTACTATTCAGTTACACTGAGAAAGAAAAACAACAGCCTGCCAGAAAGCAGTTCCCTCTTGAAGTGCTGGCACAAGTCACATGACTGGGGCAGCTGGGAAATTGACAAAATGGCTAGCCCCATGTCAGATTTCAAAACTGAATATAAAAAAATCTGTTTGCTCTTTTGAGAAATGGATTTCAGTGCAGAAGTCTATTGGAGCAGCACTATTAACTGATGCATTTAAAAAAAAACATGTTTTCCCATGACAGTTTCCCTTTAAACTTTGCTACTGGGATCCTTTGGCTCTCTCCTAAAAGAGAACCTGCTCTACCCCAACTAAAATCCTTAGCATGGCTAACTGTTAAAAGGATACTGCCATGGGAAAAAATGCATCAGTTAATAGTGCTGCTCCAGCAGAATTCTGCATTGAAATCCATTTTCCAAAAGATTTTTTGATATTCAGTTTTGAAATCTGACATGGGGCTAGACATATTGTCGATTTCCCAGCTGCCCCAAGTCATGTGACTTGTGCTCTGATAAACTTCAATCTTTACTGCTGTACTGCAAGTTGGGGTGACATCACCCACCCCCCCAGCAGCCTAACAACAGAACCATGGGAAGGTAACCAGAAAACAGCTCCCTAACACAAGATAACAGCTGCCTGGTAGATCTAAGAACAGCACTCAATAGTAAAAACCCATGTTCTACTGCTTTCTGGCAGGCTGTTGCTTTTCCTTCTCAATGCCTGGCAGAAAGAAGTTCCCTCCTAAAGTGCTGGTACTAGTCACATGCTTGTAAGATGAAACAGCACCACTGTGGTACTGTTTCATCTTACAAGCTGGAAAGTATACCTGTGGAAAAGTGGCCACCGGGAAACTTGCACTACAATTAAGTAAAGGCCAGGAAGCTGTGCTGACTATTTGCATGGTACAAGTCACATGACCAGGGGATTTCAATACAGAAGTATGCTGGAGCAGCACTAATAACAGGTATTTTGAAGAAAAAACAGTTTTTCCATGACAGTATCCCTTTAAGCAAAGGATAACATATAAAACCCATTTACTAACATTCAAAGCCCTTCACTCCTCTGCTCCTCAGTACATTCCTCCTCTTGTCATACTGTATATTCCTGGTCATCTTCTCTGCTGCTCTTAGAGCCACCTTCTATTCACAACATCCATATCCACTGCCACCTCTCAAACCCTTCCCAGTGCTCCTTACCTCTGGAATTCCATCCCTGAATTCCTCTGTAAGGAATCCTCTCTAAATCTGTTCAAGCTAAAAATTAGAAGCCTACCTATTGGAGCACTAGAACATTAGCCTAGTCCTGTGCCTACTGATGCCTTACTGTCAGGAGGCCTATCGGCTCCCAACTGGAGAAGTCCGGACCAAGGAGGAAGCTTAGGATCAAAAGATATCCAAAAGGGGTCAGGAGTAAATGTAGTCAAATTTAGGCAAGAGTTCAGTAGGCAGACAGCAGGTATCAGGATCAAGGTCAAGGCAAAGGTCAGGAATCCAGGAAACCACGATATAGGAATTTAGGGAACCCAGGAACACAATTCAGGAAGTTCTATATTCGGGCATCGAACCCATGACCTGGAAGTCCTTTTTTTTTTTTTTAAAGTATTTTTATTTGCATTTTGACATTTTACATTTTGTAAATATACTTCTCGAGATTTCAGGGTACAAGCAAATTTTGTGTTGTCATTTTACATTTTGTAAATATACTTCTCGAGATTTCAGGGTACAAGCAGATTTTGTGTTGTATGCAATTATTTAACATTGTTTGTTTACGACAATAGGAAACAAAAATTATATATAAACCGTAAATAATAAGAGAAAATAGTAAAAGAAAAGAAGCGTGCATGGGGTCAGGTTAACCGCTTGTATCAGTTTTGATACTGTTGCTTTCCTGCAGTGCTTAGGTATAGGCTGTTGGTAAGGTGTGGGTCTACGTTAGTGAGGCCTGAGAGATGTTCCGGTATTGAATCCAGGGAGTCCAAATTTTATTAAACCTGTTGCCTGGAAGTCCTTTTATTTTCAAAGTTCGCTCTGGGCACGTGACATCATCACGCCGGCATCAGGACACTGGCATCAAACCACATGGGTCATGGGTGAGACCATCTTGGACGCACCGCCAGAGACAGGAGCACTATCAGGTGCTCCTTTCAGTACCCTCTCCCCCAGGGGGGTCCACTTGACCACCATCTCATGGTTTCTTTGGAAATTTTTTGTAGAATTCCCATACCAGACGAGGAGCGTGCACATCAGACTGTTTAGTCCAAGAGCATTGGAAACCCTTCCACTGGATCAGGAAGTGTAAAGACCCTCTGGAGATTCTTGAATCCAGGATCTTCTCCACTTCATATTCTTGTTGGCCATCCACAGATACAGAAGCAGATTGTTCAGAAGAGAAGTGATTAAAGATTGACGGTTTCAGCAGGGAAACATGAAATACATTAGGGATTTGCATCTCAGGGGGAAGCTGAAGTTTGACAGCCACGGGATTAACAATCTCCACAATGGGGTATGGACCAACAAATTTTGGACCCAACTTGGGGGAAGGAATCTTGAGACGGATGTTCCTTGTAGAGAGTCACACTTTGTCCCCTACTTCGTATAAGGGAGAAGATTTCCATCCTTGATCAGCAGACTTCTTGTGGGACAAGGAACTCTTCTCTAAGTTTGCTTTGGTTACTGACCAAATGGCTGACATGTGGGCTGCATGATCATCTGCTGCTGGAAAATTGAACAAGAGGAAGTCCTGAGGGAAAGCTTGAGGATGTTGTCCTTACACGGTCAAGAAGGACGATCTACCCATGGAGGCATGGCAAGCATTGTTGTGAGTGAATTCCGCCCAAGAAAGTAGATCAGACTAATCAACCTGGCAGAGGGAAACATGATTTCCAGTGCTTGGTTTGCTCTTTCAGCTGCCCCATTGGATTGAGGGTGATAGGCAGAGGAGCGCCAGAACTTGGACACAAACTGGGAACCTCTGTCTGATACAATCTGGAAGCCATGAAGACAAAAAATAAATTGAATGAACAACTGAGAAAGTTCAATGGCAGAGGTAAGTTTGTGAAGAGGGATAAAATGCGCCATCTTGCTGAAGCGGTCAATAACCGCCCATATCACGGTGTTCCCCTTGGAAGGTGGTAATTCGACAATAAAGTCCATAGCCAAATGAGTCCATGGACAAAAAAGAAATGGGCAAAGTTTGTAACAACAAGCTAGGCGAGAGAGGCTGAATTTAGACGAGGCACAGATGGCAAAGGCTGCCACTAAGTCTTTCACATCTTTTCGTAGGGAAGGCCACCAGAGGATTCAACTGACAAACTGACTTTTGAGTACTTGGATGTCCAGCTTGTTTGGAACAGTGGCTTTGTTGAAGGATGGGTATGCGGAGTTTGGGTGGCATGTAAACCATACCAATGGGGGTATCAGCAGGAGCAGATGACTGGATAGATAGGATCTGGCTGGCCAGTTGTGGGAATAAGGAAGCGATGATCTTGGTAGGAGGAACAATTGGCTCATTGGCCCTCCAAACAAGACTTTGGCACATTCACTGGAGTACTGTGAGGACAAACTCGAACTGGATCTGGCACTGCATAGCGAAACCTCTGCAGGCTTGAGAATCCCCATTATAACGAGGTGGAGGAGGGATGCACGGCTCACTGGCCAGTGAGGCCACTGCAGGAGTAACAATGGCCGCGGGAGGATTAGCAGCGACCGAAGACACCGAAGGCATACGGGAGAGTTAAGTATTGAGTACTTTCCCAATGTGGAACTGCTGAGCTTCATAATCTTCCATGTGGGATGCTTATCCCCGGAGCGTTCGTCCAACATCAGGCATAGCTTCCTCGGTGGGGTCCATGGCCCGAATATACTGTTAGGGGACCTATTGGCTCCCAACTGGAGAAGTCTTGACCAAGGCGGAAGCTCAGGGTCAAAGTCCAAGTTAGCTGTATCCAAAAGGGGTCAGGAGTACACGTAGTCAAATTCAGGCAAGAGTTCAGTAGGCAGGCAGCAAGAATCAGGATGGAGGTCAAGGCAAAGGTCAGGAATCCAGGAAACAACAGAATAGGAATTTAGGGAACCCAGGAACACAATTCAGGAAGTTCTATATTTGGGCATTGAACCCATGACCTGGAAGTCCTTTTACGCTGGGCGCATAACGTCATCACGCCAGCATCAGGATGCTGGCATCAAACCTTGTGGGTCATGGGTTTCGCCATCTTGGATGCGGCGTCACCAGAGATGGGCTTAATTTGTGCCTGTATGTTAGCCTCCCATCCACTTAGACTGTAAGCTCTACAGGGCAGGAACCACCTTCACACCGGGTCTCTTACCACATAGCACTTAATGATGAATTCTGTGTATATTTATTGGTTGATTTGACTTGTATACATACATATACTGTATATACATATAGTGTACTTTTATGCATTGTACAACACTGCAGCTCCTTAACAGCGCTTTACAAATAAAGTTATACATACATATATACATAGATACATACCTTTATCTAAATGAAGGTAAGAAATTCCATATGAAGACATGGACAGTTTGCCTCAGAAGGGGCCTGACCAGTACTCTTTAGGCTGCAGGTTATTTTGTTTTTTTATTCAGCAGATCTCCAGTTTGCAATTACAGCAATACAGTTGATAGGGTTCAAATTGCCCTAGCAATCATGCAGTGATATGGATATGGGAATGGAATATAAATAGGAGAGGTCCTGAGTTAAAAAGATGAGTAATAAAAAAGTAGCAATTAATATAACTTTGTAGCCTTACATAGGATCTGTTTTTAGATGGGGTCAGTGACCATCATTTGAAAGCTTGAAACAGTCAACAGAAGAAGGCAAATGATTAAAGAAACTATGAAATAGAAACAAATGAAGGCGACCTGAAAGGTTGCCATTTGCCATCCTTGTAACTTAAAGGTGCACCACCCCATTAATTTCAGAGGGTTTTTTTTGCAATGCATGTACTTGAGGTTCTACTTGATCGTCAAAGATCAGTACATACTGAAGTGCCGACTTTTTCAATCCATGTATACGTGTGCAAAACCCAAGGGCTATGTTAAACGTTGTTAAATACTTGTAACAAGTGGTTTTATATGCATAGGTTAGCCAAGCATATTTCTGTATTACCCATGATTTGTTGTACTCTCCCACAAACCTTTGCATTAATGCACATTTCCCACAAACCACCACAGCATTACGTCAATCCAAGCTTTGCCATGTGCATTGACTACATAATGCGATGTACAATAATGACAAAGGGTTTGTAGAACAGTGTGTGTTTGTATTGATAATAGCTTGCTCTAAAATGTGGTATTGCAGGAATTCCACAATGATGCCATGTAATAACGTGAAATTAAAGTACTTAGTAATTTCAGCAACTATCCACAAATATGCTACAAACATGTGCCAGCAATCTGCCCTGGCACATCAGCATCTACAGTACATGTGAAAAAGCATATTCTGACTTTTTTTGCGCATATAAACATGTACAATTTGCATGAATTTTACAAGCATATTATTTCTATAATAATGCTTGATTGGTGTTTTTAACTCTACGTAGGAATGTCATAATAATATGACATAGCCCTTAGGGATTTCAATTCCTTATTAAGTAGACTATCATCATCATCACCATTTATTTATATTCCGCCAGTAGTTTATATTAATTTAACAATACAGACTGTGTCACAGCTTTTTTGCTGTGTTTGACTTCCGTGACTTTACATGTTCAGTATTTTTTTTTTGGGGGGGGGGGGTTCTAGCACTTTGCATCAAATAAAAGTATTTTGTAATTTAGATATACTTGCCCTTTATTCTATGGAGTGTTCTTATTGAGCAACTGACAATACAAAATTATTTCAAAACAATAATAGTGTGATTGCTAAATGTTTTGAAAATGAAAACATTGTTCTGTCTTTACCATAAAGCCTTTCTTCCTTCAGCCACTGGGCAGTGCCAATTATTACTAAGAGTGGGAGGTGACCCTTTTCTAAAGTCCTGTAATCCCCTGTGGCTGCTATAGCTTGCTTCAGTCCCTGCAGACATCTGTGAAGATTTAACCAAGACTCCTTCTCTATCTCTCCTTCTGTAGCTCTCCCCCACCACTGACTACTACTCAAATCTCAAAAGCCGGGAGGATATTACATTGAGGCTGATCCATTTGTTTGCCCGCAGCTAAGTGCAGTTCAGGAAGACACTGCCAGGTAACTTAACCATGTATATTAATGAAACAATTTAAATGGATCTTGCAATGTCACAGGTTGTAGCTAAGCAAACAAATAATTAAGTAAGCTACATGTTATAGGTCTACAGACAACAAATATATAGGGTTGCCACCTGACCTTTTTTTAATAGTCTAAAAGGTTTTTTGATGCCAATGCATTAACAGGGAAAAATATAAAAATATAGGAAGGCTGGTATTTTTTCCAGTAAATGTGGCAACCATATATATATATATATATATACACTTTGAGAAAGGCCTCGGAGGGGGCCGAAACGTTAGTCTTTTATTTAATAAACCTTTTTGTTTTGATTTAAGTCCTGAGAGTGCGGACCCTTTGTAGTCGATAGATATATATATATATATATATATATTGAAAGCAAGGGAAGAACACACTAAGAATGTAAATGTTAAGAAATGTATAATAAGATTTAACTCTTATTCCAACACTTTTAGAAATAGTGCGTCTATCATAATTATAAATGAACTCAATCCAGAAAATATAGGAAGGACCTACAAGTAACAAGTGAAGAGTGCACTGTTTTTGAGTGAAGTAAATGTTTCTTTATGATGTGCAAGAGGAAAGCTCATGGAAGGGAATTGATGTAGACGGAATGATGTATATATATTGAAGGTTTGGCACATATAGCTTAGCTATATGTTGTTGTTGTTTGTAAAGTTGTACCAAACCACAAAGTCTGTTATGGAACAATCCTATTGAACTTAAAAATGGCATGAGCTAACCACAGGATGGCAAGTTCACCTGAGAGATCTATTCATTGCTGGGGTTCTACACTGTACCTAAAACAGAATGAAAATCAGGGACTGTAAATTTCAACAGAAATAGTTTTTTTTAAACATCTCAAATTTCAGTTAAGTACAGAAAAAGCTTAAAAATAGACAATAAACAACGTGATAAAACATACTGCAAAACATAAATGTATTCAATTAACTTAAACATGTAAAAAATACTTTATTGTTCTCTGTCATTTCTAGATTTGAGACAATACTCAGAAGCTCATTGGTAAAATTATGAGGTGTTTACAAAGGATTTAAACAGCAAACGTTTGTCTCGTTGGGAGACACAACTTATTTTCCGTCCAGCATTTGTTTAAGGCTTTCAGCACACAATGTATGCAAAACTGTGCTATTACTAAATATTAGCAATGGGGTTTTACATTTTGAGGTCTGCCTTCAATTTGTGCAATTATTTGAGCTTTATAAACTATTACAATTAATAATGCTTGTCCACCAATTATTAATTACAACAATATATTGATATATATATTTTTATAAAATAATAGTTCTCTTATTGGTTAGAGTATATAGAGTACAGAGTAACATACATTCAGTTTAATTCTTAACTTCTGCCATGACCCTTTTGTGCTGGCAATCAAATAATTCCAATTTTTTGTAATAATAAAATAGTACTTCATCCCAACTATCGATCAAGATATCTAAGATACAATTAATCCCTGTTGAAGGCAAAACAATTAATCTTATCGAGTTTAATTGTTTACAATTTTTAACAGACTTTAGGTATAAAAATCCAAATTAAGGAAATATCCAATATTCAGAAAACCCCAGGTCACAAGCATTTTGGATAACAGTCCCCATACCTGTGAATGTATTTTCAGTGCACACAAGCAGTGCTGATTATTTTGTAAATTTTTTCCTCAAACTACACTATTCACTATTTTGCATTTTGACACCAGCGCTTTAAATGACCAAACATCAACAAAAAAGAAGTATGCTATTCATTGGCACATGTACTACTTGTCACCTATGCCAATTAGATTCAGTGTGTCAGTATTAGAAACATAGGGACAGATATACTAACGGGTGAAGAGACTAACGCTAGTGAAAATTCATCAGTGTTCGTGATTTACTAACAAGCACAGGCACCCCTTCGCTATCGAAGGAGAGGTACGCTACTGTTGCTTCACACTCTAATGCAAGCAGTGCTGGACTGAGAACTAAAATAGGCCCTGGCATTTCAGGTACACAGAGGCCCAATCATCCCACTTAGAGGCCCAAACAGCCTCCACCAGCCCACTAAATTGTGACTTTCTATTGCAACTTATAGCAGCCCATCTGGCATTTGCCCTAACCTACAGATTGCCAGTCCGGGCCTGAATGCAAGGCAAATGCTTGTTCTGGTGAATGAATGTAACTCCGCCAATTCACTAAGATGCAGATTTTTTTAAGTCCCAAAAAATGCTAGTATTTTTTTCCTTTTTACAGGGTGATAAGCTGCAAAAGTAGTAACATTTTTTTGGGGTACCCGGCTTTCCCTCCCCACTACATTTCGTTACATATGGAACATAAACTATACAGTGGGCACATGTGTATGGCAATATAACAACTCTATTTTCTTTTATTAAGCTTTCCCAGGCTTGTGTAATGTAATGTCTTTGCTGCAACATATTCGTCTAGCGCAACTGGTGATATCTATGTATTTGTTTAATTTCTCCTATATACATTTAAGTTACAGTAATAACTTTTTTAAGCATATAGTAATCATAGTAAACATAGTAATCTTGGCCAGGGCACTAATAAATGCAAGTATTTAAATGAAATGCAAACAGCCCTGAGTTTTTTTCATATGTATGTATAGTATGATCTGGTACTATAAGGAAAGTTACATCAAATTGTATTTGTATGAACTATCTTCATTTCATGAAGGTTTAATCTTTCAATTGGTTAAAAAAAAAATTAAAACAGGTTCTTAATAAACCACGAACTTTGTGTGAATGTATCTTTGAATTTGTGTCCCTTAACAGCACAAGGGATGTTTGTAGACAAATGTGAAGGTGATTTGTGTGACTTGAGGGAAGATGGCAGCACTCCAACACCTGGAACTCCTGAGGGGGAGGATAATGAGCTACCTAAAAAGAAACACCGCAGGAATCGAACAACATTCACAACCTACCAGCTTCATGAATTAGAGCGTGCCTTTGAGCGCTCACACTATCCTGATGTGTACAGTCGAGAAGAGCTAGCTATGAAGGTCAGCCTGCCAGAGGTTCGAGTCCAGGTGAGACATTGGACATTCTTGCATGTCCTTCTCATAATTTGCCTGATCAGCTTAATCTTTCTGACTGACTTAGCCATCTGACTTCTGTTGAGCAGCAACTTTCACACTGATTCCAGAGTTGGCAGTTAACTGACATAGCTCACTACTTGTCAAAGTGTTCCCCTACTAATTATAAATTACATTTGAATAACTATTTTAAACTTAATTGGGTGTACATTTGAGAACATTTATCTATTAACTAAACATAATGTTATTTTTAAAATAAATTTGAAAAGCTGTGATAAATAGAATTTTTTTCCAAAGTGAAATTTTTTCATTAAATGTAATAGGTTTGCTTTTTTAGACAACAGTCAATCAAAAGAAGATACGGCCAGTGAAATAAAATAGAAATGAAAAGGAACAAAAAGTAATGTAAAAAAAAAAAAAGATACTTCAATGTCCATGGGTTTCAGTTTCACAGCATCTTGGATCGTTATCTACTTTTTCATGCGCAGGCATTAAATACAGGGTTCTGTTCCCCTGATGTGCATTGAGTCATAGGGTTGGGGCAGACAGGCAGATTTGGGGAGATTTAGTCGCCTGGCGACAATCTCCCCAACTGCCTTCCATCTGCTTGAATGAAGAATGCACTCACTGCACTTCGATTTCCTAAGTTGCCCGACGTTTCTTTGTGAGGCAACTTTGGTAGCGCAGCAAGTGCATTAGCGCAGGCGATTCTTCATTAAAGCAGACGGAAGATAGTTCGGGGAGATAGCCACCCCGCAGAAGAGGCGATTAGTCGGCAGGCGGCTATATCCCCCTGAATCTGCCCATCTGCCCCAACCCTTATGATTGTTTTAAGTGTCATGTTCATACAAAATGTCTCTAGAATCTGTATAGGATGCTCTACCCACACACAGCAATTTGTATCAAACAAGAAAACTTCTCTATTGTTGTTAATCCTATTGCTACACATGCCAAACACATTTCCCTTAGTAATCCACAACCAGTACTATCCAATTACTGGCCATCTCGAGCTGTTAATAGAATAATCATTAGCTAGGATTGGGTTTCAGAATGCTAAGAACTCTTATCCTAATCCTAGAGATTTTTCACTCCTTCCAAAACAAAAAGTTTCTTGTCCATTCTCAGTTGTTGACCTATTGCATTGTATTGTGATAACAGTATGTTTTCTCTAATACAGGTTTGGTTCCAGAACAGGAGAGCAAAATGGAGGCGACAAGAGAAACTGGAGTCTTCCTCTAGCAAGCTACATGACTCTCCACTATTAGCTTTCTCAAGATCCCAAATATCTACAAGTATGGGGCCTCTGAGCAACACTCTACCACTGGATCCCTGGCTCACTTCACCAATCTGTGGCACTACCACTGTCCATAGCATGCCAACATTCATGGCTCCTTCCCAGGCCCTTCAGCCAACTTACCCTAGTCACACATTTTTGAACAGTGGCCCTTCATTGACCCCTATCCAACCTCTCAGCAGTGCACCTTATCAGTGCATGGGGGGATTTGTGGACAAATTTCCCTTAGAGGAAATAGATCAAAGAAGTTCAAGCATTGCTGCACTGAGAATGAAGGCAAAGGAGCACATCCAGACAATAGATAAAACATGGCAGCCTATCTGATGAAATCAGCTATTATGAAATGCTAAATATCTAGTCTAGCATTACTTATACCTGGATGTATTCAAGCCAAAGCAGACTTTAACAGAAAGAAGAGATATGCTATAGATGCTATATGATGACCTGTTCACTTGTAGGTGGTCTTGAGACAAATGTGACGTTGACATTGTTATCAGCGTGGTTAAGGAAAACAGACTTGTGTGTAAAGGTGGCCATACACGGGCCGATAAAAGCTGCCGACAGACTGAATCGGCAGATTATTGGCCCATGTATGGGGCCCATCTCGGCCGCATTTGTCTGTTGATGCGGTCCCGCGATCCGATCGTTGGGCCCTAGGGCCCACAATCGGATCAGCCTGATATCGCCCACCTCAAGGTGGGCATATCAGGGCGAGATCCGCTCGTTTGGCTACATCGCCAAGTTTTACTTCACTGGGTCTTCACTGGGTCAGTCGGTATTTAAGGAGAGAAAAAAATAAAAAATAAACCAAACTTCACAGCAGAAATGAATAATTAGGTACCCATGTTTGCTCCTATCACATGTATAGCATAAAACAGTTTTTAAAAAATGCTGTAAACATTTTTTTATTTGTATCTTTTTAGGTCTTTAGTTCACAGAATACTATACAGTTAGTCTATTAATTTCTCCTTTCACATGGTTAGTTAATACATACACCCAAGCTATTTGTTTGCATGCATGAGTGCCCAGATAACGACTCTCTTTGCCTGTCAGTAAAGATCTACATTGCAATCAGGCAAGCACATAGAGGTTAGTGGTTGGCTGCCCAGCTCCATTCATTTCTTACTAATTGCTGAAGCTATATGTACTCAGCAGCTGAAAGTGCAACACTATAGAATGGTGGCTATTAAAGTTTGCATACACATTTATCTAAATACTTCATCTTTCTCATTAACCTTTTCTTTGTGGGCAGAACTCCATCTATTTCGGTACCCTAACTAAAAAAGATATAGAAGATCTCCCTTCCAATTCAGGACTAACATGGTGGAAATAATTAAGCTTGAACAGGGCACACAGCAGGAGGGACTGGTTGATGTCTGTTGCAAGTCATGGTCAGCCAAAAAAAATCTATTCTGTGACACAGCAGCACACTATACTTAGGCATGAAAATATATTGCTTGAAACCAAAATTTAAAGATAGTAGTTACAACTGAGAAATATATACAGTTAAGATTAAAAATAAACTCTCATCACCTACTGTAAAGATTTACAAAATTACCCTAAATATAAAAGTACTTTCTTTCTTAAGAATATAGGTAACGTATCATAAAACAATGTGTGACATTAAATACCCTTAAAAATAGTGGTTTCTAAATAGAGTGGTCCCTTTAGGTCCAATGGAGCTGACTGAAAGGGTCAGGTAAAGGATAATAAACCCACTTTTAACTAAAATATTCAGTTAAATTATAGTAACACAACAGGGAGACTTTTTTGAAAAAATAAACATGTATGTAATATACATACATATAATACATAAATATTTGCACAGAGACAGCTTTCTAATTTTGGTTCTGTACGTTATCACAATGAATTTTAAATGAAACAACTCGGATACAGTTGAACTGCAGACTTTCAGCTTTAATTCAGTGGGTTCAACAAAAAGATTGCATAAAAATGTGAGGAACTAAAGCCTTTTTTTTTTACACAATAACTTCATTTCAGGGGCTCAAAAATAATTGGACAATTGATTCAAAGGCTATTTCATGGGCATGTGTGGGCAATTTCTTTGTTACTATGTCATTATCAAGCAGATAAAAGCCCTGGAGTTGAAGGGGGTGCGTGTATCTGGAAGATTTTTCTGTGAATAGACAACATGTGGTCAAAGGAGCTCTTCATGCAGGTGAAACAAACCATCCTTAAGCTGCAAAAACAGAAAAAAATCCATCCAAAAAAATTGCTACAATATTAGGAGTTGCAAAATCTATATTTTGGTACATCCTGAGAAAGAAAGCACTGGTGAACTCAGCAACGCAAAAAGACGTCCACTGAAGAGAACAGTGGTGGATGATCGCATAATCATTTCCATGATGAAGAGAAACCCCTTCACACCAGCCAAACAAATGAACAACACTCTCCAGGAGGTAGGCGTATCGATAGCCAAGTCTACCATAAAGAGAAGACTGCATGAAAGTAAATACAGAGGGTGCACTGCAAGGTGCAAGCCACTCATAAGCATCGAGAATAGAAAGGCTGGATTGGACTTTGTTAAAAAAACATTTAAAAAAAGCCAGCACAGTCTCATGGAAAAACATTCTTTGGACATATGAAACCAAGATCAACCTCTACCAGAATGATGGCAAGAAAAAAGTATGGAAAAGGTGTGCAACAGCTTATGTAAATCATACCACATCATGTGTAAAACCAGGCCCGCCATCAGGGGGGTTCAGTAGTCCCGGGCCCGGAGCTGGTGCCGATCGAAGGGGGGCCTGGCCATGTCACTAACTTACGATTAGCCGGGTGGCCGGGCCCCCTTATCCAATTCAAAAGGGCCCTTTCATTGGTGGTCA
>CM044431.1:99635602-99658005 GCA_024363595.1 Xenopus borealis
GGCCAAGTCAGTCACCTGATCTGAACCCAATTGAGCATGCATTTCACTTGTTGAACTAAATTTCGGACAGAAAGGATCACAAACTAACAGCAACTGAGAGCCACTGCAGTAAATGCCTGACACAGGTTTAAAAATGAGGAAACCCAGAATCTGGTGATGTCCATGAGTTCAATACTTCAGGATGTCATTGCCAGCAAAGGGTTTTCAACCAAGTATTAAATATTAAAATATTAGTTTCAGTTTTTTAATTTGACCAATTACTTTTGAGCCCCTGAAGTGAAGTGATTGTGTTAAAAAAAGGCTTTAGTTCCTCACATTTTCATGCAATCTTTTTGTTCAACTGAATTAAAGCTGAAAGTCTGCAGTTTAGCTGTATCTAAATTGTTTCATTTAAAATTCATTGTGGTAAAATACAGAACCAAAATTAGAAAGAAGTTGTCTAGGTCCAAATATTTATGGACCTAACTGTATGTGAATAAAACAACAAAGTCTTTAATGCACTACATGGGCTTCATGTGTGATTTTTTTTATGGTTCTAAAGATGTGTAGTGTATAGCACAAATATCATGCATACTTGAGGTGCTTGGCATTTCCTGCAACACACTGCAACAGCTGCTTAATACAAAAAAGTGGAAATCATTTATTTCAGGTTTGAGTATATTTAACCTTTATTTTACATAACATAGAAGACTAGTTAAGATAAGATATTGTTCAGCTTCTATTTTCCATCAAAGTTTTTTGGTCTTGTCTAGACGGTTATTTCTCCATATGTGCATCTTACGAAGTAATCTCCAGTATTGTGGAGTATCTGGGCTCAATTCTTCTAGTTTTTTGGGGGCTCCCAAGTCCAACTGGAATAACCTTAAAGAGATACAAGGCAAGGTCAGTACTGTTATGGGTTACAGCTTCTGGGCAAAGTCAAAGCCTTACATTTACAATTACATATGGGGGGGTTCATTTTATAACTTACCTGAATGAAACTAGGCAGGTGGGGGAGATAAAGAATTATGGGGAAGCTAGGGTAGACGAGGAAGTGGGATTAGTAAGGGGTCATGGGGGAGGAGTGAGGGGGGCACACAGTTTACCAGCTAAGGGGGTCCCTCTGTTGCAAGGAAAACAGATTAATACTTACTTAACATAATTATTCTTCATTAAGTAATGCAAATTTAAAAAGTAAAAATAGTAACCTCCACTATATGATATGTTTGTATGTAAAGCCTGAATTAAAGCCATGCACTAAAGAAATAACCAATGCTGGCACTGGTGCATGCTATAAACCACCTCGCGACGAGTATGAAGCCCAGCTATTCTTACAAATAGAACCGGCTTCATAACTATGTTATTACTATGGGTGACTTCAATTATCCAGACATTGACTGGGGTAATGGGGTTGCTAAGACAGAAAAAACTAGCAGGTAATATGCTAAATGACAACTTTTCATTCCAACTCGTTCAGGAACCTACAAGGAAATTCAGTTGCAGGGGCAATTCTATAAGGGAGTAACTAAAACACAAAATTTCAGGCGTGCAAACTTTAACTGTATAAGAGCATCTCTGCAACATATTTAATGGGAAATTGTTTTCACAGGGTTAAATACAGAACAAAAATGGGAAGTCTTTAAAATGCTGCTTAAAAAATATACGTCAGTATATTCCGCTTGTAAGCAAAGAACGTCGTTGTACAAGCAAAACCTTTTTGGTTTAATATAAGTGTTAGTATTGATGTGGGTAAGAAAAGACTTGCTTTTAAGGCTTTCAAGTTAGCTGGGACAGCCAAATCATTTATAAGGTACAAGGAAACCAATAAATCATGCAAAATAGCTATCCGGCAAGCTAAAATCAGTATGGAAAAGTATTTCAGTAAGCAGTAAAAATAATCCAAAATTATTTTTTAAATATTACAAAAATGAAGCAGGAATGGGTGGGACCTTTAATATCAGGGGGAGGGGGGGTCAGTTGGTTGATGAAAGCAAGCAAAAAGCTCAGATTCTAAACAAATGAGAAACCAGCTAATGAAGGTTTCCTTATTAATAGTCCCAATTCTAGTAATACGTCTAGTGATGCATGGTTCACACATGAAGAAATTCAAAAGAAACTAGAACATGTTAATACAAAGTCCCGGGCCAGATGATATTCATCCCAGAGTACTTAGCGAGCTTCTCTCTGTGATTGCCAAATCTCTTTAAAGGGGTGGTTCACCTTCAAGTTAACTTTTAGTATATTGTAGAAGGGCCGATTCTAAGAAACTTTTCAACTGGTCTTCATTATTTATTTTTCATAGTTTTTTTAATGATTTGCAATTTGCTTCAGTTTCTTTGCAGCTTTCAAATGGGGTCACTGACATCATCTAAAAACAAATGCTCTGTAAGGCTACAAATGTATAGTTATTGTTACTTTTTATAACTTATCATTCTATTCAGTCTCTCTCCTATTCATATTCCAGTCTCTTATTCAAATCAATGCAGGGTTGCTAGGGTAATTTGTACCCTAGAAACCAAATTGCTGACACTGCAAACTAGAGAGTTGTTGAATAAAAAGCTAAATAACTATAAAACCAAAAACAATAAAAAATGAAAACCAATTGCAAATTGTCTCAGAATATCATTCTCTACATTATACTAAAAGTGAACTCAAAGGTGAACAGCCCCTTTAATAAATTTTTCAGGATTCATTGAGGTCTGGCATGGTGCAGAGAGACTGGCGATTTATTAATGTGGTAACGCTATTCCAAAAGGGATCCCGTTCTCAGCATCAAAACTATAGGTCAGTTAGTTTGACTTCGGTGGTAGGAAACCTTTCCAAAGGGTTAATAAAGCAAGATACTGGACTTCATAGGAAATAACAATACTATGAGTTTGTGCAAGCATGGTTTTATGCTTAACAGATCTTGCCAGATAAAATTAATTCCTTTTTATGAGAAGGTAAGCAGGGACCTCGATTCTGGGATGGCAGTGGATGTGACTTACTTAGACTGTGCTAAAGCATTCAGTACAGTGCCACACAGAAGGTTACTGGTTAAATTAAAGAATGTTGGCCTGGAACATAGTATTTGTACCTGGATAGAGAACTGGCTAAAAGATAAGACTACAAAGAGTGGTGATAAATGGAACATTTTCTTTTTTTTAACAATTCAAGTTTTATTGAGATTGTACATGTATAAACAGAGTGTTTACAGTATACAGGTTCTGTATTACATATTGCACATTAATGGTACAGTATTCATAAGACTCTGGAATAAACTTACAATAAAGTGTGTCCATGTCAATATAGTATTGTGTTTGTTTTGTTCTACAACAGTATATAATGGTATCCTTACTAAGGCAAATTTATCTTGCAACCTGCATTATACTCTCTTTGATAAGTGGGGGGAGACAAGAAAACTGGGAAAGGGGAGAACAAGAGGGGGAAGGGGGGAATCTCCTCTTATACTTATATTTTCTTGTGCTCTGTATCAAGCATTGTATTGGCTAGATTATATTACTCACCTATGGATATGTTAGATGGTTATCTTAGATAATTCCTGTATTTCCATGAATAAAATATGATTATTTTCCCCTATACTTCCTGGGCATTCAACCATGGGTCCCACACTTTCCCGTATTTATCTGGGCAGCCTCTCCTTGCATAAATTAGTTTATACATAGGGATCATTTGATTAACCTGGTTTTTCCATTGTGTTAGTGATGGGGGGTTACTATTTTTCCAATACATGACAATACATTTTTTGGCTGCTGTTAGTACTATAGCCAGGAGAGTTCTAGCAGCTCTGTTGTGGGCTACTTTAGATACCTGGTTTAGTAGCATCAGCAATGGATCTGGCTGAAGTTGCAGCCCTGTGGCACTTGTGATGTAGTTAGAAACCCTTACCCAGAATATATTTATCCTTGGACATGACCACATCATATGTATGTAGTTGGCTGGTGAGTGGTGGCATCTAGGACATTCATCCGAGTTCTGATCTGAGATCTTATGTAGACGGTAAGGGGTGAGGTAGGTTCTATGTAAGAATTTTAATTGGAGCAGCTTGTCTCTGGCACTAACCAGGTATTGAAACTGTGACCCTAATATTTCTTTCCAGTCCTCTTCTGTGATACCTGGTATATCCTGGGACCATTTCCGTAAGGATGTTATATCCTGGGAGGAGTTGGATAGAATCTAGTTGGGTATAGAATTTTGATAGAGGTTTGGTAAGCGTGTTGTTGTGTGCCATGTCTTCTGTCCGTCTAGGTGTTGTGTCTATTGTATGGCCCTTTAATTGTGTGGTTAACGCATGTCTCAATTGAAAAAATCTGAATAACATATTGTTGGGTAACTGAAACTTCTCTTTTAGGCCATGAAAGTCAGATATGGCGTTATCCTTACAGACATCCGCTATGTATTTAATGTTATATCTGGCCCAAAGCTGTGGGTCTGGTACACTTTGCAAGTGTGGGATGTTTGGGTTTTGCCAAAGTGGGGCATAAGAGGAGAAGTGATTAGCTGGTCTAGGAAATAAGTGAAGGGCTGTCTGCCATTCCTGTCTTACTTCTTTCATTAAAGGGGTTGTTTTGGATGTGCACCTATATCCCTTGTACAGAAGGTTTTTAAGCTCTTCATATGATCCCATTATGTGAGCCTCAAGGTTTGTGGCTGGATTGTCTTGGGATGGGGAGGCCCAGCTCCAGGCTATTGTAAGTCTGGCTGCTAGGTAATACATGGTCATATTTGGGGCAGCTAGACCACCTTCATCTGTGGGAAGTTGTAGCTTAGCTGCACTTATTCTTGGGGTGGTGGCTCCCCAGTATAATTGAGTTATAAGGCCTTTCAATTTTATGAAAAGTTTTCCTGGGATTTTAATGGGTGTTTGGCGGAAGACATAGGTGAACTTTGGAAGCATTATCATTTTAAATAGGTTGATGTGCCCTATCAGGGACAGTGGGAGCCTGGACCATACTTTGTTCTTATTTTCCAGTTCCTGTATCAAAGGATAGAGATTGAGGTCCATAAATTTCTTTAGGTCCTAATGTATAGTGATGCCTAAATACTTAAAGGATGAGGCCCATTGCAGGGTTCCACTGTAGGGTGGTAGTTGAGAAGGACGAGTATCAATTGGAAATAGTATGGATTTTGACCAATTAATTTTGAGGCCTGAGTAAAGAGTGTGGTTATTTATAATTTGTAGGGCTGCCTCTAGATCTGACGTTGGATTAGCTAGGTAGAGGAGTGTGTCGTCAGCGAATAGTGATAGTTTTTCAGTGTGGGAGCCCAATTTGAGACCAACTATGTTTGGTGCCTGTCTGAACAGGCAGGCTAATGGCTCCATGGCTATTGCGAACAACATAGGTGATAATGGGCATCCCTGTCTGGTGCCTCGTGTTAGGGAGAAGTTTGGTGAAAGGGTAAGATTGGTTTTAACACAGGCTTGTGGTGCACTATATAAGGCTTTTGTCCACTTAATAAAGTCAGTGCCAATGCCTAGATGTTGCATTACTGCCTAAAGATACTCCCATTCAACTGAGTCGAAAGCTTTCTCATTGTCCAGGGCTGCTATGACTCTTTCTCCTGAGTTGTCATGTGTGATGGATATATTTGTGAATAGGCGTCTTAGATTTAGGTCTGTGGATCTGCCATGAACAAAGCCAGATTGGTCTGGGGCAATAATGGAAGGAAGAACACGAGATAGACGTCTGGCTAGGACTTTGGCGAATATTTTCGCCTCACAATTTATGAGGGATATAGGTCTGTAGGATGCGCATAATGTAGGGTCTTTCCCTGGTTTTAGTATGAGAATTATTAACGATTTGTTAGTTGAAGGAGGTAGAGGTGAACCCTCACAAATTTTTTTGAATAGCTTAGAGAGCCTTGGAGCCAGAATGGAGTTGTATTTTTTATACCACGCCATTGGTAGGCCATCCAGGCCGGGGGTTTTCCCTGATGGGCATGAGTTTATGGCATCTATCACTTCCTGGGTAGAGATAGGGGAGTCTAATTCGCATGCCTCTGGGTCCCCTAATCTAGACATGGGTATGTTTTGTACATAGGATTGTATGTCTTCTATTTTTAGAGTGGTTTTTGTTTGGTACAGTTCACAGTAGAACTTGTGGAAAGCTTGGTTGATTTGGCATGGGAGTGTTAAGATATGGCCATTATCATCTTGTACTCCTGGTATAATAGTAGATTGTGAGGGGTCCTTGGCTAACATTGCCAATAATTTCCCTGGTTTGTCTCCCATTTCTAGGAGGTTTGCCCTTTGGTAGAGTAAAGATTTATTTACTAACTCCGTCTGGGCTGCTAATAATTTGGTTTGGGAAGTTAATCAAGTTAATTGGGTATTTTCATTTGGGTTTGCAGTATATAACTTTTCATTGTTAGCTACTGTTTGGTTTAGAGTAGCTATTTCAGCCAAGTATTGGACGTTGAGGCGTTTGATTTGGGAGATATATTCTCCTCTAGTGACTGCTTTAAGAGCATTCCACACCATTGTGTCATCTGCTGATTGTTCATTAACAGTGAGATAGTCAGTTATACTGCTCTCGATAAGAGAAGATATACCCGTATGATTAACCCAGTACTGGCTTAGTCTCCATATTTTATCAGCAAGTTTACCCCCAAGCTGGATACCCACCTGAACCGGTGAGTGATCCGATATGCCCCTAGTTAAGTGTTTTATTTCTACTACTCCTCGGTTTACCTCTGGAGAACCCAGGGCCATGTCTATGCGGGATAAGGTCATATGTGCTTGGTTATAGCAGGTATATTGGGTAACCTCTGGATATCTGGTGCGCCATAAATCAGTTAAGCCAAAAGCTTCGAACCATCTGAGGAAAGTTCCGTCTGAACGGGATGGTATAGGTAGCCTGTCCTTAGTGTCATTTAACACAGCATTAAAGTCACCCATTACAATGAGGGGGGCATTGGGAAGACTCGTGATTTTATTCATGATCGCGTATAACACTTTATCTGAGAACGGAGGGGGTATGTACACGTTAATAATGTTAATTAGGGATCCCATTACCCAAGCCTGAATAATCACGAATCTTCCCTCTGGATCTGTTATCAAATGTATTAAGGTAAATGTGCAGTTTCTGTTTACCAGAATTGATACCCCTCTTGAGTAAGTCGAGTATGTGGCATGATATGCCGCTGATACCCATCTCTTTTTTAGCGCTAGTACTTTGCTACCTTCAAGGTGGGTCTCCTGAAGGAGTATAATGTGGGGGTGATATTGTTTGATAAATTGAAATACCAGGCCTCTCTTTATTGCGCTACCAAGACCTCTAACATTCCATGATATAATATTTACCTTAGCCATGACTTATGTATAGGATATAGTATACAGAAACTGGAACTATGCATATAGGTGAGATGTTTAGTATGTCTGCACTAAGCACATTTGCTACCATTTTTTGAGACATTGCATTCTGTTTAAGGAGATAGAGAAACATAAACTTTAACTTAATCCCAACACCTACCCTATCCACCACATACCCCAACTGCTGTAGTGGATTTGCTCCCATAACCATAACTGAGATTCTTCTGGGTGGCTGTCCTCTAGGCCAGCAGGGCCTGAAAGTACTAGATTGGAAAGAAGGGTATTACTTGCGGTATCAGTCAAGTGTCCCGTGCTTGTAGGGCAATAGATTTTGCCAGATGTGAGACACCTCCGAGTGCCCACCACGGTGCGTTGATTGCCGACTAGCGAGGTGGGGATCTTCTAGGTCTGGCTTCCAGCCACGCCACGGCTTCCTCTGGCCTTGTAAAAAAGTGGGTGCGGTCTTTCTCCTGAACCCTGAGTTTTGCTGGAAACATCATGGCATAGGGCAGGTTTTGCAGGCGTAGGCGTTTTTTTATCTCTGTGAATTTTTGTCTTTGCTTGCGTACCTCTATTGAAAAATCAGGATATATAGAGACTTTAGCATTCTCTTGTGTGATTTCTTGCTTTTTGCGAGCCTCTGCCAGAGCTTTGTCTCGATCTCTATAGTTTAGAAGGCGTGCTATAAGCGGCCGTGGAGGGGCTCCAGGTGGTGGAGGTCGGGCGGGGATCCTATGGGCCCGTTCCACAATAAAAGTCGAAGAGAAAGCCTCTTTGCCCAATTTGTCTTTGAGCCTATTCTCCACAAAGAGTTCAGGAGTGTTACCCTCTGCTCTCTCTGGCAAGCCCACCAGCCTGATATTATTTCTGCGGAGCCTGTTTTCCATGTCATCTGTTTTGCCTTCCAGGTTTTGGATTTTCTGTGCCATTTCAGAGATGTTGTTTTGCATAGGAGCTACAGTATCTTCCATTGCACTGATTCTCCTCTCCGCTTCTGTGGTGCGTTCTCTTATTTTTTGTACATCATGCTTAAGTAACGCAAAATCTGCTTTCAGGTCATCCATTTTGCCTATGGTGATGGCATGGTTATTGCTGATTAGTGTCATAAGCTCTGCAAGGGTAGGCTGGGCTATAGTTTCCTGTGCCTCTGTGTCCAGGTTGTCAGGTGATGGAGATGTAGTGCAGTCCATTAGGGAGGTCTGTGGTGTGTTAGGGCATTCCCCTTCCTGTATTTCTGGGGCCCCTGGTAGTTCTCTAGCATATCTGCCGAGTCTCAGTGCTGCCATTGTGCTTAAGTTCTTGCGCACTGTGGGGACCGGGTCATTTTCGGGGCCTTGTGGTGTGCTACTTCTGAGCGCTAGTGGCGTGGCGGCGCCATCTTGGAAGCATGGGGCAGATGTTGCCGTTCCTTGCTTATTATTGGGGCCTCGGTTCTTCCCCATATCGCCTGCGGCTATGTTCCGGTGCATTGTGAGAGCGGGTAAGCTAATTCTCTGCATCTCACCTCCGTCAAAGCAGGTTAAATGTCAGGATTCTTTGCACGGGCATGGAGCTCTGCTATCACGCGTCCGTCTTGTTCGGCTCCTGGCCACGCCCCAAATGGAACATTTTCTAATTGGACCAGTGTTGTTATTGGTGTACCACAGGACTCTGTACTGGGTCCCTTGCATTTCAACTTGTTTATTAATGACCTGGAGGTGGGCTTTGAAAGTACGGTTTCTATTTTTGCAGATGATACTAAATTGTGCAGAACTATAGGTTCCATACAGGTTGCTGCCACTTTGCAGAGTGATTTGGCTATGGTGGGAGACTGGGCAGCAAACTGGAAAATGAGGTTCAATGTTGATAAATGCAAGGTTATGCAGTTTGGCAAAAATAATATAAATGCCACTAAATGGCAGCGTGTTGGGAGTTTCCTTAAATGAGATGTGGTTGGGGGTTTTATAGATAAGTTGTCTAATTCTTGGGAATGTCATGCTGTAGCTATTAAAGCAAACACAATTCTGTCTTGCATAAAAAAAGGGCATAAACTCAAGGGATGAAAACATAATTATGCCTATTTATGGATCCCTAGTAAGGCCTCATCTGGAGTATGCAGTGCAGTTTTGGACTCCAGTCCTTAAGAGGGATATAAATGAGCTGGAGAGAGTGCAGAGACATGCAACTACGCTGGTTAGAGGGATGGATGAGGGTAGACTACTCAGGTTGGGGTTGTTTTCTTTGGAAAAAAGGTGTTTACAACAGGACATGATTACATTTTACAAGTACTTTAGAGGACATTACAGAAAAATAGCAGGGGACTTTTTAACCCATAAAGAGGATCAACGCACCAGAAGCCACCCCTTCAGACTAGAAGAAAAGGACTTAATTTAAAGCAGCATAGGTGGTTCTTCACAGGGAGGATAGTGAGGTTGTGAAATGCACTGCCAGGTGATGTTGTGATGGCTGATTCTGTTAATGCTTTTAAGAGGGGCTTGGATGATTTCTTGGACAGACATAATATCAAAGTCTATTGTGATACTAAACAATTAGTATAGATATGGGCATATATAATTTATGGTAAAGTATGGTGGGGTGTGTGTATGGATGCTGGGTTTTCATTTAGAGGGGTTGAACTTGATGTACTTTGACTTTTTCAACCCAATTTAACTATGTAAGCTTTGCAGCCTGAAAAGTAGCAAGCTGGGCTCCCTATTTAGGCATTGCTTTTTTATTATGTCTGGCCATAACTAAAAAGCGGTTCTAACTCCAAAAATTATAGTTAATCATTTCAGTAATAAATGATTGAAAGGATATCCAGTTCTAATCAACTTTCTAATATACACAAAGCTCTACTAATCTGTGGTAATGTGTTTTGTTATGCTTGGGCACATTAGAGATATAATTTCATGACGTAAAGATGCAAAATATGTTTGCTACAATTTGAGCTCAGACTTTTTATAGTTACATCAAAACAAAACTAGATAGTTAAATGAATACCATCACATAATTACCAGCATTCTTTCAAATACTTCAGGCTTCCAGCCGACTTCATATTCCCTGACAAATAAACTGTGTCTCAGCAAGTTTTAGGTGCTGAGCTTTATTTATACTTCTGAAAGTCCACTTTCTGCTCCTCAGCTTCCTCCACTTTATTCAATGTGTTCTACTGCTATTGTGCTAAAGGAGCACAGGGTAATCATAAGGGGAATAAACAACTGCCACGTCCGGTAAGGTTATCACTCAATTGAACCATATTTGAGCAAAGAAACCACAACATAGTTTAGGAACTGTAGCGTGGTTTTAGTAGCCAAAGGCTAATGCATACTTAAACACAGTATTGTGGGAATAAAAACATATAACATTTTTTTCAAACAAAAATACTGCACCAGTCCAACAAGTATTACAGTGTTTTTAGAAAATGTATACACTTTGTATACTGATGTCATTGCTTTAAAGGGGTGATTCACAGTTAAATTAACTTTTAGTATGTTATAGAATGACTACATATATTAACTTTTCAATTGGCCTTCATTTTTTTAGAATTATTTAACTTCTTTTTTTGACTCTTTCCAGCTTTCAAATGGGGGTCACTGACCCCAACTAAACAAATGCTTAGTAAGGCTACAAATTGATGGCTATTGCTACTTTTTATTTATCTTGCGTTTCAAACTGTCTCCTATTTATATTTGAGTATCTTATTCAAATGCATGGTTGCTAGGGTAATTTGTTCCCTAGCAACTAGATTGCTGAAATTGCAAATTGGAAAGCTGCTGGATAAATAACTCAAAACCCAAAAATAATAAAAATGAAAAACAATCCCAAATTGTCTGAGAATATTACTCTCTACACCATACTAAAATTTAAAGGTGAACAACCCCTTTAATAGATAATACAGATAAAATCTACTCACCATTCAGGATATTTGGAGTCCTCCTTCAGCTTCACATCAGGTCCTGTCTTGAAGATATTTGCCCCAACAGCATGTGTGGTCAGTATTGCTGGGTCCCTGCATAATTCAGGTCCCTTTAGAACCTCTTTCACTGCTCCTTTTCCCTTACTTTTCACAACTGAAGGAAAGAAACAGTGTTAGCAGGCACACATTTTAAGTAAATAAAACTAAAATATTATCAAACCAGCACAACAAACGAAAAAGGTGTCTATTGCCAGGCTAGAATCAGGCTCAAAAATGGAGTTTGTGATTGAGGTTGCTGTAGAAGGATCATAGTTCATGTTGTGACCTTTACTGTGATCTCTGGTGGCCAATTCACATTGTTCAAGGCTTACCTGCAGAATTCTCTAAATTGTTTAAGTTATACTTATTTATATGCCACTAGAACCTACCCTAGAATTCTTTAAGAATAGTTAATACAGGAGTATTTTCAGAAGTAGCCAACTTATGAGCTAAGGGGGCCCAGGTCATATCTTAACTATCAAAGGGGTGTATGAAATATAAAAGTAAAGAATTGTTATTGTTCTACAATATTTTGACATTTTATCAGTCAATACTTGTGTATGCTCAATGTATACACAAATCTAATAATCCTGAACACATTGGTATTATTTACAGTTGTGCTCATAAGTTTACATACCCTGGCAGAATTTATGATTTCTTAACCATTGTTCAGAGATTATGACTGATATTGCATGTTATTAGGCCAAATCACCAGGATATGTAAACTTTTGATCAGGGTCATCTGGGTAGTTTGTGTAGTGATTTTGATTTAAAAAGAGTAAACACAGTTGTTTGACAATAAATAGTTTCAGCCAACCACTAACCATGAGTGAAAGAAAAGTTTTTGTGTTATTCTCTGAAAAATGGTTAAGAAATCATCAATTCTGCTAGGGCGGTGGTTCTCAACCTTCCTAATGCTGCGACCCTTTAATACAGTTCCTCATTTTGTGGTGACCCCCAACCATAAAATATTGAAATATTTTCGTTGCCAGCCCAGAACTCCCAGCACAAACACCTGTAGAGATACAACCTTGGCCAAGGGCTAGTGGGGAGGGAGAGGGAGCGGGAGCGGGAGAGAGAGAGAACCTGCTCCTGGAACCCCTTAAGTGACCCCTGTGAAAGGGTTATTCGACCCCCAGGTTGAGAACCACTGTGCTAGGGTATGTAAACTTATGAGCACAACTGTATGTGTTGCCTGGTATTGATATAGAGCGGACACATTTTCACAGTGCTTCAGAGAGATTATACTACATTTACATCAGTCCTTGCTCCAGTGGAGCGTCCAATATAACATCACTGTCACAGTTCCACATATTAGGGCAAATCTTGCCAGGAGTCAATAAACCATCCTGTATGACTTTTGGAGTGTGAGAGGAAGCCAGAGTACCCGGAGGTAACCCACGTAGACACAGGGAGAAGATACAACTCCTTGAAGATTGATGCCAGCTATGGAACTAACTCAGGACTGCAAGAGAGCAGTGCTGTTTATTAATAAAACTTCTGTGAAGCCCTATTGAAGATTTTGACACTTTCTTAATACATTATAAAACTAAGATGTTAAAAAGCAAAAACTTTTAAAGACTTCTTCATCTGATGTATTCAATTTATATAAACATATAAAGAGATAAGTTTATGACTAGACTTTATGTAACTTAAAATGTACTTACACAATGTAATAAACAACACTTATTTTACGTAGGTCAGTCAGAAAAGTGTTAGTTTTATCTTTTAAAGAGACTGCTTAAGCACAGTTCCCCACACTAACAGATAGAATGTTCAGTTGGGGGCAAGAAGGTGGCAGAAAGGTTAACCATTTAGAGAATTAAGTACACTTGAAAAGTTGTTTGGAATGGAATATCTTCCATAACTTGCTAAAAATTTCTTCAAACCTGAACTTCCCCTTTCAAGGCAAAGGGTTCACAATGTACCTGTCTTCCCTTTTAAGTCTGTAATAACTAAAAGAGTAAAACTTTGCAAGTGTCATTAAAAATAAACAGGGTTAGGAAACAATCCCTTGAGCCCGTGAATATATTTATCGTTTAAATCCAGGCAACAGACACATCTTAGATATAGGTCTTGAGGACATGTTTTGGTATTTGGAAATAGTACTAATCTATATATAAATAAAATATCACAGACATTGGTACATTAGAGAAGGAGCAATACAGCTTTCGTCGAATGAATCTTCTCACCAGGTTTTTTAGCATACGTCCTAACAGGACGTATAAAGGTAAATGAGACTCTCAGCAAACCTCTGCCGGCCATGTCAGTGTTACGCGCAAATACTTCCGGGACAACGAGTCATGTCACGGCATGTCACCTCTGACTGTACTAATTTCTGGCAGTCCTTCCGGTCCCACCCACTTATCTAAAATTCTCTGACGAACACAATTTTTTTTTTTGCATTCAGCGAATTCACATTGCATCGCTACTTTGTGTTTAACCCTTGACACGCTGCAGTGAAACGCAACTCCTGTCTTCTTCACTCTTCCACGTCGAGCTTTAAACACCACTTTTCCTGACAGGCGAACGCTATATTATCTCGAGAGTCATAGGTTGATCACAGCCACACACAAAACCAAGCATCGATTTTGATACAAAATATTACTTTTATATACAAGAGAAAGTCTAGAGAGTTTGTCTAACGCTATAGCGTTTAATATAACCTATATGTTACATATTAAACAGTTCTTGTTAACGCTGTTGCCGAAGACGGATTGGATTATCCACGTACAGGGTTTTTTGTACTACAACTCCCAGCAGCACCAATCACCAACATAGGCACTATTAAAACTTGTGGAGTGTGGAATAGTTAACACGAGTTATAACCCAAACACACTTCCACACTGCTTGCAAGTAATAGAAGCCATGCAGTGTATTTGCGATACAACTGTATTTATGCGATAAGTTTCAGTCCCATTCTCCTGCTCCTCCTCCTCATGAACTGCATCTCCCACAATCCTCCGCGATGCGCCTTCCTACAAACATGGTAGATGCCTGGAGTTTTCAACCCTGAAAGTGACCGGGGATGGGTGTTGGAGGTATGTTAGTGTAAGAATGTGTCAGGTTGGTTGCAAGATGTATTTTAGCTTGTACTTAAATGGGACCGGACGTCGGAAGGAAACACGGAAGTCGTGCCTATTCTGTAGGAAGAATAATCAGAAATACATTTTATGTTAGGAAATCAAACGTTCTTGTTACATTTTAACGTTATTTATTTTTTCATATAAATCCTTGTTTTTCAGGATAAAAAGTTCATATTGCATTTGTGATTGTTATGAACTTAAAAGGGAATGGAGTTCCACCATGACCAGTCCCCCCCACTCTCATCATGCCACAAGAGGACACAATCCGTTTCACAAATAGATATGGAAACTCCCCAACAATATGAGGAGTGTTCTGTGGGTTGCAGTCTCCACTCCCCCCAAAGCATTGAGGACCCAGGTAGGGCACCCCCTCGTGTGGACAGCTGTCCTGATATGGACACTAGACCTCCTCTCACTCCTGAGCAGAACATCATGGATCTGGATGGAGAGGAGCCAGGAGAGGGCTTTCAAATGCAGGAGCTTCTAAGTGAGTTAACAACTTTGGCAGAACCAGTAGAGACAAGATCCAGCCTAGATACTCTAAATGAAACATCAAACAGTCCACTGGAAGAACAACAAGAGGGGGAATCTGAGTGTGAGCCATGTCCTTTGCATATTGCTATGGGAAAAGGACTGCCACAGAAACCACGGCAGGTATCTGAATCAGAGACAGTGCTTTCAAACAGTAGAGGTCTCTTTCTTGCAGATGCTGGCTCGGAAGAATTATTGCACTTATTTCAGCATGAAGAAGGAGTGGTGGCAGTTGTGGGTTCAGCCATACCTTTGGCTAGGTTGGAAGAACTGCCCAAGAACAAATCATCTGTCTCATGTTCCTTGCATGAAGCTGGAGAGGAAAGCTTGGAAGATGCTGCAAACTTATGCAGAGAGGACTCGTTTAGCAGTTTGGAAGAAGTTCCAGATGAAGAGGTGAGAGAGTATGATGGTAAAGTCCCATGTACTGTGTTAATTTCTACTTATGTAAAGAGCACACAGCCCCATTTTACCTTGTAGTACACAAGAGGGATTTTTAATTAGTATTTTATAGTATTATTTTTTATTACTATTTATTTTTATAGTTGTTGAGAATTGTCGGATTGCTTGTGCGTTGTCTTAACAAAAGCGCAGGACAGTCTGACATATACCCACCCATATAACTTAAAGGGGGTGCTTCATCTTTAAGTTAACTTTTAGTATGTTATTTATAGTTTTTGTATTATTTGCTTTCGTCTTCTGACTCTGCAGCTTTAAAATGAAGGTCACTGACCCATGCCAAATGGTCTGAAAGGCTACATAAATATTGTTATTACTACTTTTTATGACTCCTCATTCTATTTGTCCCTCTCATTTTCATATTCTAGTCTCTCATTTAAAACAATGCATGGTTGCGAGGATAATTTGGACCATAGCAACCAGATATAGCAAATTGCAAATTGGAGAGATGCTGAATAAAAAGCTAAATAACTCAAAAGCATCAAATAATAAGAAATTAAAACCAATGGTAAATTGTATCAGAATGTCACTACATCATATCAAAAGTAAATTTTAAGGTGAAAAAACCCTTTATTGTAAAATTGTTTTGAGTGCTCTCCTGAGCATCACTGCATCCAGCATGACTTCAAATAGCGGATAATGTTATGTAATCATTTAAAGGGGTTGTTCACCTTTGAATTAACTTTTAGTATAATGTAGATAGTGATATTCTGAGACAATGTGCAATTGGTTTTCATTTTTTATTGTTTGTGGTTTTATAGATATTTAGCTTTTTATTCAGCAGCTCTCTATTTTGCAGTGTCAGCAATTTGGTTTCTAGGGTACAAATTACTCTAGCAACCCTGCATTAATTTGAATAAGAGACTGGAATATGAATAGGGGATGGGCTGAATAGAATAAGTAATAAAAAGTGGCAATAACAATATATTTGTAGCTTTACAGAGCATTTGTTTTTAGATGGTGTCAGTGGCCCCCATTTGAAAGCTGCAAAGAAACAGAAGAAAATTGCAAATCATTAAAAAACTATGAAAAATAAATAATGAAGACCAATTGAAAAGTTTCTTAGAATTGGCCCTTCTACAATATACCAAAAGTTAACTTGAAGGTGAATCACCCCTTTAAGAATGGTGGAGGTGATTAGTCACTGTGATTTTTAAAATTCCAATTGAGGCGACTAAACGCCACAGTGTAATGGAGATTTTTATCGGCGACTTACCAGCCACTGTATTCCTATTGTTATAGATTTTGCAGCTATTCTTTCAAAAAAAGTTCCAGTGATGACTTAGTGGAGCTACAGTGGCTCTGGAATAGTACAGTGCATTTTACACATGGAGGCTTGTCTCTGGTTTTTAAAAATCACAGCAACTAATCGCCCTGTGTGTTTTTACCCTAAGGGCAAGGCCAGACGGGAAGATTCGGGGGAGATCTGTTGCCTGGCGACTTATCGCCGCGAAAAAAATCTCCCCCGAATCTCCCCGAATAGCTAGATAGCGCTGTGCACCCGCTAGGCGTAAAGTCGCCTGCGCTTGTTCACACGTAGCGGCGCGATTTTAAAAGTTGCTCAAAATTGCCTAATTTGTTCTAATTTATTCTAATTTGACACATTAGTGCGAATCTGGTGAAAAGGCGTCTTTTCACTCAACATATTTCAAACTGCGTGACTTTTTTGCAATACATTAGATTCTTTGGGTCTTTTTTGTATGATGAAACGTGGCAAATATTTAGCTCATCCCTATATATTCGTTAATTTTATTTCTTATCTTTGGCTGAACTTGGTATAATACTTGAATCTTTTTAAAGACAACTGTTATAATTGATACAATAGTTCCACATTCCACAGATGCTTAAAATACTAGAGCAAATTGTAACACAGTCCACACCTGGATAACTGAGATGCCAGACTGAAACACCATATAGAAAAACATAAAGTTTATAGGAACAGTTCAGTGTAAAAATCTAAATTGGGTAAATATATAGGCTGTGCAAAATAAAAATGTTTCTAATATAGTTAGTTAACCAAAAATGTCATCTATAATGCCTGGACTTACTGGATGTCTTCACAACAGAACAGAACACTACTTCCTGCTTTTCAGCTCTCTAACTCTGAGTGAGTTAGCGACTTTAAGGGGGCCAGATAGAACATTTTTTATTTTGCAAAGCCTAACTATTTACCCAGTTTGTATTTTTACACTGAACAATTCCTTTAAGCTTCAATTTTAGAACAACGGTCAAAAATAAATATTAGAAAGCAACTAAAAATAAGACTTCTCTAGTGCATTATCTGAACATACCTGAACTGAAAAAGCATGGACAGAACAGCACGGACAGAACACAGGGTACTCCCATTAGACATTTATAATATTAGCAGTTATCGTGATATCTAAAATAAATAATGTACATTTTAAAGGTGCACAGAAGAGCACCCTGAGCAATATTACAGGACTATATATGGGTGGGTACTAATTCCCCAGAAATATATACAAGCTAATACAAATGATTTGGCTTTGTGTATTGTACAAAAAAGTTTGCTCAGAGTTGAATCCATCTCATCTGAATCGGAATTGATAAAAACATAGAAATGTACACAAAGCTAGAACCTGCATTGTTTCAGTTTCAGTTATGCCACAGAATATTTAGTTTTTACTTTAAAGTCTATGGCTCACAGTGCATTTTTTTGAAAAAAACGATTATTCATAATCAGGGCTGAGCTGACAGGGCGCCCTAGGTATCTGGTCAGCTACCCCCGCCCCCATGTGTGGGTGGGAGGTATAAGGAGCGACAGAGGGAGGAGAGGAGACATGAGGGAGGTGAGAGCACCAGGGGAGCTTGACTAGGGTAGGCAGATGACTTTTGAACAGGCACCTGCCCAGAGCCCCCACATCTTTGTGCAGGTGCCACTGCTGATGTATTCATCCTATATGTGTAGTGTCAGGAATATATTACAACTGCCTGTCACAAGCTGAGAGCAGCAAAGCCTAGGGTCCATGTTTCCACCTTGTTGATGCTTTAGTTGCTGCCTTTTTGGCCTTCCTGTCTTCAGAAAATGAAAATAATTTTAATTTGAGTTGGAGATGCTTTCACATATTTTGGGTCATTGACCATCTGTAATGATAAAGTAGATGCTCGCCTTCAAGAGACAGAGATGCTGCTGAGAAATGTATCAACCAAATGTTGCAAAATTGTAACAGTTTAGAGTGCAGAATTACTGAGCTGCACACCAGAGACACAAACATTCAACTTTAAACTTATATTTTTGCAAAACCATAAAAAATAAATAATGGAAAGTCTTTATTTTTTTTTTATTAGCAATGATTTTCAATCTTAAAGCAACTGAAGTGAAAAAAGTGTTTGGAAGGTGAACATCCCCTTTAAAGACATTTGATTCAATAGTTACTAACCTTCCCTAGATGCTACTGAAAATGTATTAAGTAATGTAGCATCTTTTTTTTCATTAAAGGGCACCTATTGCAAAAAAAGTTACCCCCGACCAAAGGTGCGGGCTAATAGAGCCTGCATTTCGGTAATGTAGCATCTTTTTTTTTTTCATTAAAGGTAACCTATTGCAAAAAAAGTTACCACCACCCAAAGGTGCGGGCTAATAGAGCCTGCATTCCGGTTGGGGATCACAGTACTTTTTTTAAAAAAAATGTCCCCCCACGTGTGCTAGCAAAATCGCACCGGGAGGGAGCTCCCATGACAGTGGAAGCGCATGCACATTATGTGTGTGTGATGTCCTGCTCATAGTGAAAAGCGTCCACAATTTTGGGGCCGTTTTTCATAATGCACATGCGCTTCCACTGTCATGGCGGCTTGCACCGGGAGCTCCATCCCAGTGCGAGTTTGCTAGCGCATGCGGGGGGGCATTTTTTCTTTTAAAAAAGTATTGTTATCCCCAACCGGAATGTGGGCTTTATCAGCACGCACCTTTGGTTGGGGGTAACTTTTAAGTTGTATAAAGCGTAAAAACCACAAAACAACATAGCAGTTTGAGGTCCTGTAGAAGTCAGTGTGAGCTGTGTTGATTTCTTGGCCATTCAGATTTTTATTTTGCTAGTAAAAACTAAAATTTTTCGAGGCTGTATTTTTTACTGCACTGTTAGCATCTTTTTTTTAATTTGTGTTTTATATTTTTGGATATTTTAATAAATTAGCCATGATTTTCGAGAAATCCTAGTTTAATCACAGTATTAAAAAAACCTGTAAAACCACCAAATATTTTAAAGTATATTAAATAAAGGATGGTGAATTGGCTACAAATGTGTGTTATATGAATGGTCAACACAAGTGTACACCTGTCTGTGCAGCATACCTAGGTTACATATTTATGTAAAGGAAAACTAACTGTATGGCTAATTGCAAGGAGGAAGATCTTTATTAGAAAGAAAGTAGCTGCATGGTAAAAGACAATATGGAAATTATTATTTTAAAAATAATTACCTCACATGGAGTTTACAACATGTTTAGAAATCGTATCACAGTGCCAATAGACACCTTTAATTTTCGTTAAAGGAAAACTATACCCCCAAATTGAATACTTGAGCAACAGATTATCAAATTAAGGGGCATATTAAAGAATCTTACCAAACTGGAATATATATTTAAGTAAATATTGCCCTTTTACATCTCTTGCCTTGAAACACCATTTTGTGATGATCTGTGTGCTGCTTCAGAGATCACCTGACCAGAAATATTTCAACTCTAAGGGGCAAATTTACTATTATTCCCCAAAATTCCCTCGATCCTACTTGAAATTCGATAAGCATTCGACCATCGAATGCTTATCGAATTGTTTTAGGCTATAATTTTGCTCGATATTCGATTCCTCGATGAATTCGTACTATCGGATACCGATCGTTCAATTTCACAAAAAAAAACGTAAAATTTCTTTCGAGCCTCCGAAAAATTCGTACGATTCGAAAAATTGAACGCTCCGTTCGTACGAATGGTATTCGAGCAGGACTTAGTCTCAGAAGACTATGGGGGGTTTCCCATAGGCTTCTATTACAATTCTGTAGGTTCAATCTGGCATTCGAACAATTTAAAAATTTTGATTCCTTCGATCATCGAATGATCGAATATCCGATCATAAAATATGTTTGATAATTCGGTATTCGATGATCGAAGAGGCCAAATTAGAATATCCGAATATACTAAAAATTCGTACGATCGGTATTCGATCGAGTTCGGGGGGTATAGTTTTCCTTTAATATTATAGGATGCATTTTGAGAGGGCAAAATAATCTTTTGAGGGGATTCTTCCCATGTCAGTTAATGTTCAGCCTTTATCTCTTTCAGACACTGGAAACACCCTCAGCTACCGCCTCAGTAGCAAAAGGTAGGTCAATTTAAGTAATGTTTGTTGTAAAATCAATAGTGCAAATTTTCTTACGGCTGCCAGTTTTGTCAGATAATTGCTTTCCACTGCACTGAATGAGATTACACTAGTATCTAATGCTGGCTACTCAGTGTGATAGAGATGGATGCTTAATTTGTGGAGATTGATGTTTAACATTAATATAAACAATAGCCCCGTAAAGAGGTTGCCTTCCATACCAACCAAACTATTTAAGTTGCTATACCTTAGTGTCTGTTTAGTTTGGCATTCTTAGCAAGCTGAATGACTTGTTTGTATTTAATGAAATGCAATATAAGAAACTTTGATACTCTTATTAAAAGGTGTCCAACTTTTACTTTACTGTAAAATTTTGTTTGTGTGTATACTCACAAATTTGGATTACTGCAACTATTAATGTACAGGCCAAGTTGTGTGGGTAACCAAGGCAAGCTGCCCTGATTGCAGTGCTCAGCTGCCCCCACCCTGGCATTAGGGAGCTTTTTCATATTCACTCGTCATGCTAAACACGGTCATTGCACCCTCACCCAGGGCCTGAACTATGGATAGGCATCCAGAAAAGGTAGATGCCTAATGCCCCCCCTCCCCACAAAGAGTTTTCCTAGGCATGTGACTCGTCTACCTCTAGTTCTGGCCCTGCACAGTTATATAACATACTAATTTTTGCAGTTCATTACTGATTTTCACGTCCAAAATTATGTAAGCATGTAATTTGGCCAGGGTCCACAAAGCTTTTGCATACACTTCTAAGGGCCTATTTATTACACCTCAAGTTAAAAGGGGGAAAACATGTATTTTTAAAGATTTATTATACCCCAAAGCTGCTAAAAAAAAAAAAAAATACTCCAGGTCGAGGTATGCAGGGAGGGTTAAAATAACCTTGTATCAGAGTAAAAATATAAATTACCACAGCTAACCAGAGAACTCTCCAGCTCCCTATTTACTTGTAGGGTAATATTAATCAAAATAGTTTGCTGTATTTACACACTTTGATAAATATGCTTGTAATTTGCTCATGGCAGGCACATAAGGTATTCAAATATAAAGACAGAAATTGTTTGTTATTAGGCAAATTATATAAAATATTCTTATTCTCTGTCTTGCCTTTGTAGTGCCTGGCCCTTGTGATCCGGAGGATCTTCAAGACGGCGTGATATTTGGTGCACAGTATCTGGGGTCCACACAATTGCCAGGTGAAAAACACCCTGTGGCCAGCACACGCATGAAGCAGGCTCAGGAAGCAGTAGATAGGATTAAGGTAAGAGGAATATATTTATTTACAATGTTCACATTTTTGTAGTACACATTTGTAGTGCTATACATAAATACTAATTATGGACATGTAAACCTTGCTAGTGCCCTTGTTCCTGTTCACTGTTCTACTTCAGTATATCTATGTCCCCTGGACATGGAACATTTGGCTATATATCCATGTGCTCTATTTTCCTTTCTCAACTATAATCTTGCAGCCCTCCTGTCTTGCTCTAATCCAAACACACTTGGTAATACTCTGGTTTGGCTACTGTTGAGTTTACGTGCCTCTTACCAGTGTGAATGTGTTAGTATACTTGTCCAGGCAACTATCACCTGATAACTACTGGTGCGAGCACATATCCTTTTTGGGCTACTTGATAAATGTAGTTAAGTTCTGAGTTTACAGATCGCTATCTTTAATTGAATGTTAATTGGCCCTTGTCACGAAACCACTTGGCTCCACCACACTTTACTCTTGGGTTTGGCTACAAGGGG
>CM044431.1:99675311-99731193 GCA_024363595.1 Xenopus borealis
AACCTGCCCCATCTCAGATCCCTCCAAGACTTTGCCTATTGGCCAACAAAGGGTCTTAAACTCTTGGAAGACATTCTAGTAAATCAGGTGTTCCCCACATTTCAGCAACTCAGAGTGCAGCTTAAGGACCCAACACTACAATTCTTTAGATATCTCCAACTTTGTCACGCTTTTAAAGCTCAGTTTTCTTCCTTGGAGGTAGCATACAATACCCCCCCAGTAGAACTAATACTCCGTGACCCAAAAAGAGATAAGTTGACTTCCAGGTTGTACCAGAAGTTACTAGGCACAATTCCTCCACCATTTAACAGGGCCCAGAGACGATGGCAACAGATGATTCCTGCACAGTGAGGAACAATGGGACGAGGCCACTGGATCACTTTACTGTGACTTAATCTCTCTGCGTGATAGATTGGTTCAATATAAATGCATCCACCAATTATATATAACCCCAATAAAGCTTCAAAAAATGGGTAGAGAACAAGAATCCAAGTGTCCAAGGTGCCAGGAGCCAGAAGCATCTTTTCTGCACCTGGCCTGGCACTGCCCCCCGGTACAGAGGTTCTGCAGAGAGATGTTGCGCTACTTGGCTGACAATTTAGCTCTTCCACTAGTGCAATCCCCGGAGACCTGCCTACTGGGTCTGGTGGAAGACCTTGTGCCACTGAACAAAACCAGAAAACTCATGCGGGTTACACTGTATTACGCTAAAAAACTGGGAATAATGAACTGGATGGGTACAAACAGTCCCAATGTTACCCAATGGGTCAACCTATTTAACAAAACTCTTCCTTCCATTAAACTCACTTACTTGGCCAGAGGGTGTCCGGATAAATTTGAGAGAATATGGAGCCCATGGCTGGATGTTAATCTGATAGATATCCCCTAACGACGACACACAGAACATTGTCTCAGACTGCATGGGCGATTGATAGAACATGCTATGTAACATTGTAGGTATGTGTGGTGATGTATAATGTAATGTATAACTGAACCCAGATGATAACTCTTTCTGCAAGGACATTGGCGACATCTCCATGTTCATACTTTAATTGTGAACCAAATTTGTGTTGATTGTATACTCCCCCTTCCCTTTTCCCTGTATTAAAATAAAAGACTATAATAAAAAAATAAACCATTTCCAAAATAAGAAAGCAAGAGAGAAAAGAACCCCAATTGTAATTGCTAGATGTGATTCAAGTGAAAAATCCCAGAAATTAATAAATTAGAGAGTAATTCATATACTCATAAAGTGCAAAGCAAATAAATAATTACATCAACTCTCATAAGTTAAAGAGAATCTTTAAAAGTGTTGTAATTAATAATAATTTAAACCACTCCAATTAATTAGAGAATCAATTAGATCAATTAATTGGTGTATTGTGATAGAATTAATTAGAATATCAATTAAAAGAGCGACACTCGCTCAATTAATCAGAGAATACTTATTAAAGTGCAGTGCTACCGGGATACTAATTAAAAAAGGGATTAATAAATTAATAAATAAATTGATATGACCAGCATTAAGAGGTGGGTTAAAAGACCAAGTCGCTAAAATCGAATAGTGACGAGTATTGCGGAAGTCCTTTTTAAAGCGTGCGATGGTAATGTGTTATTTTCTCCTTGATAAAGCTGAATTGCGAAACGCGCATCAGCGGATATTTATTTGATCTCTAACCTATTTAACTTTTTTGGTCGAGTTTTATTACGAATGTGGGTTGAATCGATTTTTCTGCAATATCCTTTATCTTAACGCTTCCTTCCTTTCGAAGGGGCCGTGGATTTGTGGCTTTTTAGGATATTTAGTTTCTCCTCCAAGAGTAGGGCAAGGTAATGACCAAGGCCACAGTTCCGGTTACCCTGACCTGCCTTTTCTTTGTGGTGTCCCAGGCTTTAGTGACAAAAAACAGGCAGTTAGTTTTCTTTGGGACAACTCCACCAATCTCTATTTTCCATTTCCATTACTTTTTAAAGGATTTTAGCGACTTGGTCTTTTACCCCACCTCTTAATGCTGGTCATATCAATTTATTTATTAATTTATCAATCCCTTTTTTAATTAGGAAATCAAGTATCCCGGTAGCACTGCACTTTAATAAGTATTCTCTGATTAATTGAGCGAGTGTCGCTCTTTTAATTGATATTCTAATTAATTCTATCACAATACACCAATTAATTGATCTAATTGATTCTCTAATTAATTGGAGTGGTTTAAATTATTATTAATTACAACATTTTTAAAGATTCTCTTTAACTTATGATAGTTGATGTAATTATTTATTTGCTTTGCACTTTATGAGTATATGAATTACTCTCTAATTTATTAATTTCTGGGATTTTTCACTTGAATCACATCTAGCAATTACAATTGGGGTTCTTTTCCCTCTTGCTTTCTTTTTTTAGATTAATTCACTCTGACTTATGTCAGACCTCAGTTTGTATCTTGCATAAAATGATTTTATTATATAAGGATATTTATATAGAGAAGGAACTTCACCCTTTTTTATTTAACATTTCCAAAATAATACACTTCTGTAGTAGCATGTGCCATTGGGTGACTTGAGGGAGGGCTACACGGGCCATAACTGTTGTTTTGAATCTGAGCTGAATGCTGAGGATCAATTGCAAAATCTCTCAACTGTTATGTCCCATGTGGACCCCCTTCAAGTCACTGACTAACTCAGATTTAGAGAGCTGAAAAGCAGGAAGTTGGATTCTGGCTATTATATTAGACATCTAGTCACTCCAGCCTTTATAGTTTGCATTTTTCACTGACTCACTATATTGGAAACATTTTTTATTTTGCACAGCCTATTTATCCAGTTTTTATTTTTTACACTGAACTGTTCCTTTAATAGTTTAATCAAATATACATGCCAAATTTCTAATAATCTGGCAACCATGGCTCCATTAAAGAGGACCCGGTTCCACATCCAGACTGCTGCTATCCATATTTAACAAGGGTTTTCCAAATGTATTGCCCGGTTACCCCAGAACTTGCATAAATCTATGTTTTGTATTGCCAAAGTGACAAACTGTGAATATATGCAGTATATTTAGCTTGGTAATTATACTATTAAGTGCAAGACTACTCTGCTTCACAGAATTATGGTGAGTTTAATATGTGGTTTTGTAGTTATAGACAAACTTTTAAAAATCTGTGAGGGCCCTATATGTATACAAATATACAGATTATATTGTAAAACTTAAAATGTTAATAAAAATATTGATGGGGAATAAATTTATTTCAGCCAAAACCAGGTCAAAATGGCAAGATTTTAGTGGGAATGCAGCCACATACAGTGTGTAACAGGAAGCATTGTATGTTTCAGATGTACATTTTCAAACACCTGTCTTCTTAATATTTCCAGTTTAAAATAATGTTACATTTGAAACTCAGTATTGTTTACATTTCTCTGATTTAAAAAACTCTTTAAAAAGAAAGTCCTTGCATGAGTATAACATAAGCAACTATGCAGTTAATTTTAGCTATGATATGCAAATATTTCTTCCCTAGGTGTTTATCCAAAAGCAACAGGGTGAAATGCTTGGCATAGCTGTTGTTGAATCTGGATGGGGATCCTTGCTGCCTACTGTGGTTATAGCCAACCTTATGCATGGAGGTCCTGCTGAACGAAGTGGAGATCTGAGCATTGGAGATCATGTGACTAGTGTAAATGGCACCAGCCTGGTGGGGCTTCCCTTTTCAACATGCCAAGGCCTAATCCGGGTGAGAAGGGTGTGCTGGGAAAAGTTCAATTGGGGCAACTGTAAAAAACTGAGAAATGAACATGTATGGTACATTGTTGGCAGAGATGATGATCATACAGGAATCAGAGAACACTCACAGCAGAGCAACTTGTGAGAAAATTTAGTTTTGAATCACTCTGGGATGACACAGAGCACATATAACAATGTGGAAAACCAAGAATAATAAAAATGGTGGAAGGTATGCGAAACAAAAACAGAGAGCAGTAATACAAAAGCATAGATCATTGCAAACACACATTAACAATATTCACAGCACATCTTGTGACCATATAGTGCAGCACACAAAGTTTAAGTATGAATACTGTTGCATATATTCCAATTTAAAGGGATACTGTCTTGGGAATTTATTTTTTTCAAAACGCATCAGTTAATCGAGCTGCTCCAGCAGAATTCTGCACTGAAATCCATTTCTCAAAAAAGAAATCTGCCATGGGGCTAGACATATTTTCCATTTTACCAGCTTCCCCCAGTCATGTAAACTTTGGTCACTCTTTGCTGCTGTTCTGCAACTTGGAGTGAAATCAACCCCCCCCCCCCGCAACCTAACAACAGAACAATGGGAAGGTAGCCAGATAGCAGCTTCCTAACACAAGTTAACAGCTCCCTGGTAGATTTAAGAACAGCACTCAATAGTAAACGTGAAGTCTCACTGAGACACATTCAGTTACATTAAGTAGGATAAATAATAGCCTGCCAGAAAGTGGTTCCATCCTAAAGTGCCGGCACAAGTCACATGACTGGTGCAACTGGGAAACTGACAACATGTCTTAGCCCCATGCCAGATTTCAAAACTGTGGAAAAAAAATCTGAGAAATGTATTTCAGTGCAGAAGTCTCCTGGAGCAGCACTATCAACTGATGCGTTTTGAAATAAACATGTTTTTCCCCATGACAGTATCCCATGTAAATACTGTACATGGATGTGCAATCAGGATTGCCACCTGGCCAATGTTTCACCAGTCCACAGTTCCTTGTATTGGTTCTGACCCTCCCCATTTGTTTTTGTTTTTAGTTTTTTAAAGGTTTCAAACACCATGTGCTATTAATGACATAGTATACCAATGTTGAATTGGATCTGGCAACAAAGCTGGACAAGTCTAGTAAACTTGCACAGAAACCAGATTTGTTTGGGTGCACAAGGATGTGTATGGATTACAGTTTTATACAATCTTCATCTGTTTTTACACAAGTTGACTAGACTGCAGCTATTTATGCTAGCTATGACTCCTTAATGAATACTAAGCTAATATGGCATATGTGGAAAGCTATGCAGACCATTATGTTTTTAATTTTTTTAACACATCTATATAAATATGACACAAAAATCTGTATAATAAAAGTCCTTTTCAAATTAAACATGAAATCCAATTTAAAATTTTTAGTAAGCCATTCATAGCTGTTTTAAGCTCATTTAAAAATCTCCGCTGTCAATCAAATATTGTCTGCCACTGGGCAGATAAAATAATTACTTTCACTTTCCATTCAGCACTTCCTAGATGCCACTGCTCCCCACACATTCCCCCAGTTCTCTTAACCATTTAATTGTGTAGCCAGGACATGGGGATGATGATGCAAGGCTTGCCTTAATAACAGTGTCCACAAAATAGCTTCTGCCTGTTTACTATAATTATGACTTCCCAGACTGAAGGAAACAAATCCACATAATTTATTTAGTGTAATTAATGTTCATTTTGCTTTAATGTGATAAAATATGATTTTGAATATTTTTTTGGGGTGACAGGTCCACTTTAAGACTTATGGTACATGAAGCATTTTCTAATTTTTATTTTATTTAACATGAGGGCATGGATTTTGCAGTAAAATGTACAAAATGATTTATTTTTTTAGGACCTAAAGGGGCAAAGCGAAGTCATTTTGAGTATTGTTCGCTGCCCTCCAGTCATCACTGCCATCATTCAGAGACCCAGTGTTAGCCACCAATTAGGCTTTTGTGTTGAAGATGGGGTGGTAAGTGTGATAACACTGCGATATTCACAAAGTTGTTTTCTGTGAACAGGTTATATGAAGAGGAACAGAAACGGATACAGGCAGGGATATATATTTAGCGAAAAAGTGAAATTGAGTTAACCACAAATTTCCAGAGGGACATATAGCGATAAAGATTTGCACTCACAGATCAGGTTATAGGTGGAAAAAAAAGGTTCATTTATTGTGGAAAATGTTACGGTCCATTCTCAAGTACAGGTATGTGAAACCCATTATCCAGAAAGCTCGAAATTATGGATAGGCTGCCTCCCATAGACTCCATTTTATCCATAGAATCCAAATTTTTAAAAAGGACTTCCTTTTTCTCTGTAATAATAAAACAGTACCTGGTACTTGATCCAAACTAAGCTTTACTGGAGGCAAAACCAGCCTATTGGGCTTATTTGATACTTACATGATTTTCTAGAAGGCTTAAGGTATAAACATCCAAATTACATAAAAAAAAAAAAAATTACATGAAAAACCCAAGTCCTGAGCATTCTGGATAACCGATACCCTGTAGTTTAAATTTCCAAAGAGTAACAGCTCAAAAAAATTTAAGTGCTATTGCTAGGTAATACCGCAATGGGTACACAGTTATAAGCATAGTAAAGTGAGTCTAAAAATGCATCACAATTAAAAACCTAAGATAATAAGTCAACATTTTATTAAAAGATTCCACTTACAATATTATTATCTAAGAACAATGCACAACTACAAGGTATGTCAAACAATGTGTTCATTTGTGACTTATTATTATTACTAGTAATAAGGATATGTGTCATAAAAACTTATACAGTACCAAAAATGTTCTTGAGGATTGAGTGTGCAGCTCAAAAATAATAAAAAAAAAAAACTACAATTATTTTGTCATAAAGGGCACTGAAAAAGAAAATCTTAATCTTAATCAGTTCTGTTCTTCAGCGTATACAATAGAGGCGTCAAAGTGTCTGCAACTACACTGTATTGGCACTCATAGCTCATCTTTGTCAAGTCAGTGGCTGACATAGGATACAGTCCTTAAATGTTTATGAATATTTAATTGGACCAAGGCCCCAATGGCACAAGTATGTTATGATAGCAATAATCCCTCTCAGGTGTGCACATATTTTGAGGCCAGCTCATTATAAAGAATATTTTATGATATGGTTTGTAGAATTTGTATGCAATCCACCATGCAAAGCAGTTCACAGCTAAGCAATTTAACTCACATACTACACTTCCATGCTGCTCTGTTTCAGCGCAATGAGAATTACCCAATTTACTGATCTTTGGTCAAGTAAGAATATTATTTGCTACCAAATTCTGAATAATAAAGAGAAGAATCTTGAGCATAAACATTTTCCAGTTTGACATCATTCAAATATATCTATTTTTACACTCTCAGATATGTAGCCTGGTGCGTGGTGGCATTGCAGAGCGTGGAGGTATCAGAGTGGGTCATCGAATCATTGAAATAAATGGACATAGTGTTGTGGCAACCGCTCATGAGAAGATCATCCAGACTTTGACGGATGCTACTGGGGAGGTGAGAAAACCTGTGCTTGAAGTACACACAGGGTCTCTGAGCCAATGAGGTGAATTGCAAAACTCGCTTCAGGTAGCAGCAACTAACAAGTTACTGAGGGTGTCAAAAAAAAAAATTCTGCTCCTCTAGCACTAGACAAGCCAATGTGGCCCCTCCGGCGCAGGAAAGGTAAGTGCTCAAGCACGTTGTTGCAGGAGCCAGCTTAGATTGCCATTGCGAACACATGCTGTTGACAGACTTGCTATATAAATATATTATCCACAATGGTGTAGTTATTGGGCCCAACAGAAAAATCTTTTTGTGCCCCTCCCCCAATGTTGGGAATAAGCAATTTATAAACGTATATTGAAATTGATTTTCAGTTTCCATCCCCCTGCAGTCACAAGGTCTGCTGTCTCTATAGTTACACCCCTGATTTTCCAGCAGAATTATGCCCACTACAGGGAAGTACTGATTCTGGGCATAGTTTTATACCTTGTACAGGTAGATACTATATATAAATTTGGTAGTCATCCCTCCTATATTAGGGCCCTTTGCAAGGGGTTATTGTCTTTTGCACTGTGTGTTATGGCATTGTAACACAACTGAAGAGCTGGTCAGTTGGCCTTGGGAATGGTTGCAGGTTAGGCAAAGCCTTTATAAAATCATATCATATAAAGAGGAACACTATTACCTGCATAGAAATAAAAATATAAAAATGTAGTAGCACTTTCAATTGTTACTGTACACTTCTGATCATGTCTCTCTGTCTGCAGGTCCATATAAAAACTATGCCTGCATCTACATACCGGCTTCTTACAGGACAGGAGATCCCAGTCTACTTATGAGATTAACTTTGTGTCTACACACTGCTGCATTTGTGATGCCCAGGAATTTGTGGATATCTTTATTTTTTTTTTATATCCTATTTTTTCTAGATCCCCACATGAATTATATTCAAAGCACAAATATGCTATAAACATACAGTATTTGTGTGTGTATATGCTGTTCGTAGTACTCCATGAGCTAATTTTCTCCAAGTGGTTCTGTGTATCATGTGAGACTGCAAAAGATTGACTGAATACTTCTTCAGTTTCTGTATGGGGGCACCTCTTCTAACTAAGGGCACAGTGCAATAAGGAAATATGCCTAGAATATTTTGTCTTACCACATTGTTTATCTTGTTCATTCACTTTCTGCCTAGAAGCCATTAAGTCCCTCTCTAAAGAAGGTTAATTGTGAAATTGTCTTTATAATAGAAAAACCCGACTAACATGGACAGTTTTTAAAATTATTTGAGATATTTTTCATTGGTATAATTGACAACTACATTTTACAATAAACTTTTGGTATGTTTTATATGGTGCAAAAGACCATGAGCAGCATTTTATTTAATTGTTCAGTATAAAAACTGAGTAAATAGGCTGTGCAAAATAAAAAAATAATTCAATATTGTTAATTAGCTAAAAATGTAATCTATAAAGGCTGGAGTGACTGGATGTGTAATAGAACAGAGCACAACTTCCTGCTTTGCAGCTCTCCGCTGATTGGTTATCAGGCAGTAACCAATCGGTGAAATGAGAGGGTGGCACATGGGTCATAATGGTTTGCTTTTGAATCTGAGCTGCATGCAAAGGATGAATTGAAACTCGCTGATCAGTTATGTCCCATGTGACCCCCTTCAAATCACTGACTAACTCAGAGTTAGAGAGCTGAAAAGCAGGAAGTCTTGGTATTGGAATACATTTGTGCCGTACTGTGTGGCATATGCATTTTTCTGATATCAAAACATGACTAACCCGTTTTTGTTCCATTAGAAAAATGCAACATGCAAAAGAAAAATTATTTATTATTAAAACAACAACAACAACAAATCTATTTAATATACAGTTTTGGAAGCTTTTGTTCAGAATGTGTTATGTATCCATGTTGAGTCCATAAATGTAAAAAGGTTTTCACATGCAGCAGAACTGTTACAGGTCAGTTGCAGGCCCTCCCCAAGCATCTTCCTCATCCTCTGAGCTGGAATATCTTGCTTTGTTAAACTTTTTGCGTAGCGCATCACGTTCATATTCTCGACTGGGAGAGAAAAAGAATAAGTTTTAAAGGAATGACCATATAATGCACTGTTGCCCTGCACTGGTAAAACTGGTGTTTTTGTTTTAGAAAGACTACTATAGTTTATATAAACAAGCAGCTTGGCAGCCATTCAAGCACAGGATACATAGATAAGAAGAATCTCATTGTATACTACAGAGATTATCAGTTATCTGTGGTGTATCCTGTGCCTTTTCTCCTTTGGAATGGCTGAACCCTATGGCTACAAATTGGCTTGCTTATATAAATTATGTCAGTTTCTAAAGCAAACACCTCAGTTTTATCACTGCAGCACTACAGTATATTACTACATTATATTTTTCATTGCTTGTTTTTCTCTTCAATTAATGTAGTCCCTGCCACCAGCTCTTCCTAAAGTTGGCCTAGGAGAATTGTACATCTTTTGTAAGGGATATGTAAATTCTCATCTTTAAATGCCACTTATACAACTCAACTAAGAACAAATTTGTTCTTTTCCCAAAAGGTGGGAAAATTATGTGAATTATTGCATTCAGAACCTGTTTTAGAAACACATACAAACATTTCCTATAGCTGCTATTTAGATCTGAACAAATATTTGGAGTGGTGGAGTTCTAGATTGTCTCCTTACGATTATTTCAGTTACTTTGTATACTTTCTTGATGCACCACTTGACCTGTATTTAGCTTCAGGTGATGGACTGCTACCCTTACATTCTGTTTAATTTTGTGAGACACTTGAATCCATTGTACCATCTACTACGACAGCACTCTGAACTAACGCTGCTTTAATTTAGACCTAAAAGGTTGAACTTAATGCCTTTTTCCATCCTAAATTGTTACTATAAGACTGAAAGTCTGCCAAAACCATGTTTCTGGTGTTTGATTTTGGTTTAGGATTTTTTTTCTTTATTTCCATTTGAGATATTGTCTAGAGAAAATATTTTCTGAAAAATAAATTTGCATATTATGGCTCAGATTTGTCATTCTTGTGGAGGACTCTATATCCACTATGGATTTGGTTCTGAATTATAATCTTTGTACAACACCTGTATCTATGGAAAGTAGTGCAATGCTGCATTTACAGGCAATCTGGTTTACTGACTGATGAACACGCACAGACCTTTCCAATTCTTAAATATTGTTTTTCATTACAGCATTGTACTTGCTGTTGATTTAATAACCAAACCAAGCCTAGAACTAGGACACGGCATGAACTGGAACACCTTACTCCATGCAGTGGCGTAACTACTCCCTGGTGGGCCCCGGAACAGGATAGGCATATGGGCCCCGGAACAGGATAGGCATCTGGGCCCCCCTGCTAGATAATCACATACCATAACTATTATCGTGGCTCCGATGGGCCCCAAGGGGATGGGGGCCCTGATGCAATTGCACCCTCTGCACCCCTGGTAATTACGCCACTGACTCCATGTAGATTTTGGAGACCTAATCCAAAAATTTTTGGAGATGTGGTCCCCAAACTGCAACAGTCAAAACTGACACATTGGGGGAATACACAAAAGTGTCAGGAAGGAAAAAATGTCTTTAAAATGTCGTAGCAACAGACGACAAATTCACATAGCATTTCCCCGCCAATTTTCCGACATATACGACACTTTTGAAATAATGTAGTGAAAAGTGTGCATGGTTTTTTCGGCACCACTTTCCCCGTCATTTTTATGAATTACTCAAACTAATTTTTTTGCCGACAATTGTTCCGACACATTAGGCTCTTCAAAATGAAAATGTCTGTCAAAATGTATATCTTTTCATCGTACAGACGACAGTTTACAACATTTTAAAAGACGACATTTTAGAAAATTGTCGGACTTACGAGACATTCAGATATGGTAACATCTGCCTTTGTGAATTTGCCGTTTGTACGTCATTTTACAAATTTCTCGACCGCCACTTCTGGGTTACTTATTTTACCGACACTTTTGTGAATTCCCCCCATTGTCTCTCACAAAAAGACAGTGTTTTGTGTATTGCAAATGGCCCTAACAGTAAGGTAACCCCAAGATATATTTCTTCAAAATGCATAATAGCTTTCTAATAAATCCAATAAAAGCCATTCTTCATGGCAGTGATTTACAAATCTGACTATTTACACAAACTAACACCCTACATTAAAGACACCATTTAACAAACAGAAGAAAAAGTGATATAGTATAGTGTTTCTACTGCTCTTAGTTTCTTCCTCTTCAACTAATAGTTTTGTTAACTATCTCTGATTTATGTTGATTCCATTCTAACTCACATGATGCCCTTTTGCTCCATAGCAATATCTGCTCGGAAATTAGCAACCAATACGGTAGCACCTCTTCTGTAAACAATCCTAACAAACTGCCTTTCTTCACTCTGGATTCACTATTAAAAAAAATTCCATTATGTGATCTTAGAATAATTACCCTCTACTTCCATCAAGCTTAAATACATTGTAAGAGCTCACTGGACCTTGCTTCTTTTGGCACTAGTACTCCTTGACCCACTTATAGTAACATATAAAACATTTGTCTGTGTAGAATTGACTCCAGTGAAAGTAATAAAATGTCTGAAAATACAGATCATGGAAGTCAACTGGAATCACCACTTGCTGGCATGATCTCTTGGAAATGCCTCCTTAGATACCATGGTTTACCATAGCCCTAATACTATACTGTAGTGTAGACCATTGCTAGCTGATGACTTATAATCCTGTTGACAACAATTACAACACTTTAATATTCTTGCATTATTTTCTTGTAAGTTCAGCATCACACATTCACCATATTGTTGTTCTTCGTTTTCTCTAAGGGCTTCTCCCATTGTAAATGTTAAAATCGGTGTAGGTCCTGTCCATGGAGTTTGCAGGAGCCATCTTCTCCCCAGCTGTCCTCTTCCTGGATCCACCGATGTTTGGCGGTGCATGTGCAGTAGAAGCATTTACCGATTCAGCTCTACTGCGCATGCACCGAAAGTCACAAAGTTTCAATCGGAAAACCTCCTACTGCGCATGTGCCGCAAAGCGCTGATGGGTCCACTAATAAGATGGCTGGGGGAGAAGATGGCACCTGCAAACTCCTTGGACAGGACCTGCGCTGACGGGTAAGTAGCAACTTAGGGGCATTTGCCCTGGGGGCAGGGGGGCCAACGGGGAAAGGGGTTTTGCGCCGGGAGGGCAGACTTCTCCTTTAACACCAATATTCAAACAATTTTCTTAAACTGACATCAGCTATAAAAAAAAAAAAAAACAGATGTTAGACTATTATGACTTTTACCTTATGCAGCCTGTTTACTTACCAGTTAATGGCACTTGCACTCCACTGGCCTTGTGGCTGGCTTTCGGACTCCTGCAAGAAAAATTCAAAGGATTGGGCTTTGTGCATTTTTTAAAGGCAGTAAAAAAAAAAAAACACATTTTTCAACTGAAACACACTACTGTTAAACAAAATGTAAAATTAGTCTTATTCCAAAAGTCAGGGGATGAGTGAAGCAATATAATTTTTAATGACTCAGATTAAAGTGAGTGTAGGACTGGACTGGCCAGACCAGGGATGACTAACGTAGTTGACCATCTTATCTGTATGAATTTTTGTGGTCAGTCTCATTGCACCCCCGCTTAATAGTTATTTAGTTGTGGGCACACAATATCTTACTGAACTAAAAATATATTCAAGCACATCGATTAAGAAACACTTTAGCTCTTGCCGGTCTAGGATTCTATTTAGATTAAATGTTTATAATGTTACATCATTTGGTACCTGTTGAAGGATGTTGCCATCATTAGATGGCATAGAACTTCTGTAGCTGGAACTTAATTCATCTAGTAGCTTGTTTCCATGGAAGTTGTCTGTCTCTGGCAAAGACTGGTCTTTGTACTCTGAAGGATATTCATCTGGTGACTGGGCTCTGTAATATGTTGATTGGTAATCCAGCACCGGTTCAGAAGACCTGGCAAGTGCTGGCTCTTGAATTTCCTCTTCTAGTTCCTGGTCAGTATAAGCTCCTCCCTCAGCATCCGTTTCTTCATAGTCACTGTTTGCACGGCTATCACAACTGAGGTAGTCATTGACTCCTACTGTGGACTCATCCAGGAGATCCAGTGGCTCTGTGACTGTAATCTCCTTGATTAATAAGACAATTATAACTAAGAATTAGATTAGGTATGGACCACCTATTTCATCTAACCATTTTTGCAGATTTTCTGAATTCATTCTCTGTATAAAACATCAGTTATTAAAGCTTTACCTTATCCTCTGTTGTCCATATCGGTTTTGTCTGCTCTGTCTGAATAATTTCTTTCAAGCTGCGAAGCCATGAGTCACTTGCTCCACTCAGATTTATTGTGGCTGCAAAAGTGAAATAAGACCTGCTAAGTTATGTATATCAGTTGTAATTATGTCAATAGGACTACTACTTTTTCTACCACTATATCAGGAAAAAACTTATAACACAAAACATTACATTAATTGCAACACCAAAAATATTGTACATCATCACTTGCTCCCAGAATGTTCCCAGAAATACATACGTCGTACACTAAAGGAGAGAATTAGGGAACATAAACTCAGTATAAAGAATGCAAATAGCTCAACCACTGTAGCCAGGCATTTTGTAGACTGTACAAACAGATCTCTTAACTTTTTCTCAGTTATTGGCATAGAAAAGGTTTCCTTACATATTAGAGGAGGGATGAATTCAGACCATAATATTTCTTGTTTTAAAAATATTAATAACACTAAATTTGTCACCCAAACTTATACATAATTGTATCCAATTTAACTACAGCAATCTCTATGTATTTTTTGAGCTTTTAAAGTGTGTCGGGTTATAGAAAAACGTATCTGTATATTACCGGTGAATAGGCGAGAGTAGTTCTTGCGTTGTTTAACAGCTTGTGCATACAAACGCCTTGAACTCTTTCTTGAGTCTGGAAGCAGCCATTTCCTCATGGCTTTTACTCCTTGCCTGTTCTCAGGGTTACAGAATACCACAATAGGATAGAACTGCATGTAATTAAGATGTTCTACAGCTGTTGGAGTGATCTCAAGGAGTGCGTGCTTATTCTGTGGCAATAAGAGAAACAAGAACAATGCATAAACACACGTTTACAAGCCATCGTAACAAAACTATTAATGTGTAACCATTCCAGCAGGAAGCCCAGATGTATATTGTACCATGGCAGTGTTGAAGCTGTTAGATACCACTGAATGAGCAAAAGGAGATATTAATTAAAATGTAAGCCATAATTATATTTTATAACATAAGAAATAGTGGAAGGATTCTTTTCCCCTTGGCAGTCATTTTCAGAGACCAGCACAGCAAGGTTTTCTTGTTACATCATATATATAAATTGTCTTTGTCTACACTTAAATGGCAACTCTTCTTCTTAAAGGGATACTGTCATGGAGAAAAAAATGTTTGCACAAAATCAGTTAATAGTGCTGCTCCAGCAGAATTCTGCAATGAAATCATTTCTCAAAAGAGCAAACAGATTTTTTATATATTTTACTTAGTCTGCTTGGGGGACACAGGGACAGTGGGGTATAGCTGGTACATCCAGGAGGCAGGACACAACTAATAAAAAATGGCTCCTCCTCCACTGGCTATACCCCCAGCAGGCGGAGCTTCACTCAGTTTGAGTTGTGCCCTCAGGAGGATGGGACTTATTTTTTCTCGGCAAGAGTTTCTTTTATTATTTTATTCAAAGTGTTCAGCTAGACTTACACGTGGGGATGTTCAGGCCCTCTACACTGAGTAGAGGTCCATTTCGTACCCCCTACGAGCACAGACCATCCAGCCTGATACCCTTTTTTTCCACCTACAGGAAGAAAGGAAAGCTGTCCAGAGGACTGAGACCAGAGGGCTTTTCTGGGGTAAGTCTACGGAACGCATTTTAGGACATCGTCGGGTAAAAACGATGTCCTACATGCACCCTCCGAAAGCTATAGAATCCAGCGTTGGGTTTTTTTTTTTTACTCACCTGTGCGAAGAAGCTGAAGTAAAGTATAGCTCTTTGGTCCTCCCTCCTCCAAACTCAGCCTTCCCTCCTCCAAACTTGGCCCTCCCTCCTCCAAACTCGGCCCTCCCTCCTCCAAACTCGGCCCTCCCTCCTCCAAACTCGGCCCTCCCACCTCACAAGTCAGCCCTCCAAACTCAGCCCTTCCTCCTTCGAAGCCAGCCCTCCCTCTTCTTACGTCAGCCCTGCCTAATTCCTCGGTTTTAAGTTATCTTCCTTCCGTCCTAAGTTATCTAACCTCCCTTATAACTTAAAACCGAGGAATTAGGCATGAAGAGGGAGGGCTGACCTAAGAAGAGGGAGGGCTGACCTAAGAAGAGGGAGGGCTGACCTAAAAAGAGGGAGGGCTGACCTAAAAAGAGGGAGGGCTGACGTAAGAAGAGGGAGGGCTGACGTAAGAAGAGGGAGGGCTGACGTAAGAAGAGGGAAGGCTGACTTCCGAGGAGGGAGTGCTGTTGGGGAGTGCTGAGTTTGGAGGGCTAACTTGTGAGGCTGGAGGGCTGACTTGTGAGGTGGGAGGGCTGAGTTTAGAGGAGGGAGGACCGAATAGCTATACTTTACTTCAGCTTCTTTGGACGGGTGAGTAAAAAAAAAACCCGACGCTGGATTCTATAGCTTTAGGAGGATCGCATGTAGGACATCGTTTTTACCCGACGATGTCCTAAAATGCGTTCCGTATAAGTCAAAGATTCCCCTGGTGCAGCTCTCTCCCTCACAGCACAGGGAGGAGGTGCTTTTGTGCTCATACAGTTTCATTCTCTCTCACTCTGCAAACACTCTTGCCACCTGCAGCACAGATCATTTATTCTCTGACCCATTTTTTCCCCCCCTGGGTCTGTAGGGGGGTGGTGTGCGGTCCTGCGCAAAGTTTGTCCTGGTGCCTTTTCCATTACAGATGCGCAGGTCACATGCCGCCATTTTCCCTGCGTTCCACAGCATTTGCTTGCAACCCCCCTGGGACAGCCATTTTGTCCAGACTTCTGGGAGATGAGCTCTTGGACCATACCTCCTGCAATAGACAGACCATTTCTGTCTGCACAGTGTGTCCTGCCTACAGCTCCAGACATTTATTCTATTGTCATGTCTGAGCTCAAGGTGACAACCTTTTTTCCAGGGCAGCACCAACTGCTTCTGTTAAATGGTATGGCTTGTGCCACATGCCGCAAATGTTTGCCTTCTGGGCACAAGGACCCATGCTCTCACAGCGTTCTGACCATTTTCATCTAAGCGTATGCCTTTCCACCTCTGCCACTTCTCCCAAGGATAATCACACGGCTACAGACAGAGCAGACACCTCTCATGCTCATAGCACCAAGGTGGCGTTGATGGTCCTGGTTCACAGACCTCATTAATTGGTCAGTAGCAGAACCCTGGACCTCCACTGCTGGATCTTCTATTGCAGGGTCCAATCCAACATCCAAATCCATCATACCTGAATTTGACGGCATGGCTCTTGAGACGCAAAATGTCCAGCCCCATGTCAGATTTCAAAATTGAATATAAAAAAATCTGTTTGCTCTTTTGAGAAATGGATTTCAGTGTAAAAGTCTACCAGAGTAGCACTATTAACTGATGTGTTTTGGGGGGGGGGGGGAATGTTTTCCCATGACAGTATCCATTTTATAAAAAAAACAATCTGGGTACATTCTGCCCAGTTAGAAGCCACTGTTGTATTTCCTCCCAGGGATTTTAATGTGCACAACTTCATTTGGCACAGGAGGTCCTTGGGAAGAAATAAAAAAGTAGCTGTGAACTTTGCAGTGTTTCCCCAGACCTGATGCCTAGTTTTAAAGGGGTCCTGTCATTTTTTCAAAATGCATCAGTTAAAAGTGCTGTTCCAGAAGAATTCTGCATTGAAATCCATTTCTCAAAAGAGCAAACACATTTTTTTATATTTCATTTTGAAATCTGACATGGGGCTAGACATATTATCAATTTCCCAGCTGCCCCAATTCATGTGACTTGTGCTTTGATAAACTTCAGTCACTATTTACTGCTGTACTGAAAGTTGGAGTGATATCACCCCCTCCCTGCCCCCCCCCCCCAGCAGCCTAACAACAGAACAATGGGAAGGTAAAAAGAAAACAGCTCCCTAACACAAGATAATAAGTGCCTGGTAGCTCTAAGAACAATACTCAATAGTAAAATCCATGTCCCACTGCGTACTATTCAGTTACATTGAGAAGGAAAAACAACAGCCTGCCAGAAAGCAGTTCCCTCCTAAAGTGCTGGCACAAGTCACATGACCAGGGCAGCTGGGAAATTGACAAAATGGCTAGCCCCATGTCAGATTTCAAAACTGAATATTAAAAAAAATCTGTTTGCTCTTTTGAGAAAAGGATTTCAGTGCAGAAGTCTACTGGAGCAACGGATGCGTTTAAAAAAACCCAAAAAAAACAAACATGTTTTCCCTTGACAGTTTCCCTTTAACAATAAGTCACTTGCTTGAGGGCCCAGGTTAGCAATTGGGGATGCCTAACAAATTGCTACCCAGTGGTTTTGGTTTTCATTGTTGGGACATTAATCCTTAAAAAATAAAGCAAAATTGGCCAGTTTACTATTTGGTCTACATTTTTTAACTAATATTTTTTACAGCAGATTTCACTTTAGTATTTGAACTGAAACCAGTTCATAGCCTTATTGACATTAGCTTCAGACTTTTGATGTCAAATCTAGCTTCATGGTCAATATTTTAGCCTAGTAACAAAATGCCATATTCTAATTTTATTTAGAGACACGTAACATAGAAATGCAAATAACAGAATAACTACAAAACCTTTTCTAACAACATAGACAAATAAACCTCACCTTTCCAGCAATTTCCCTCACAATATCCAGTTTAATGACTTTAGAGGTCCCTCCATCTCGTGTGACACTCTCTAAAATGTACAAAAAAAAGTACATTTGTGAGTGTGTGTAAAGTTATATAAATTCAACAAACAAACTAAATCTGACAATTTTGGAACGGCAGTCTCACCTGCAGCCTCAAACTCCTGGGGCAAATCTGCAGAAAGTTTCTGATGAGCAATATCTGTGATTGGACCCATAACAACTACAGGCCTTTTAAAGCTGGCTGTAAATACAGACAACCAAATGAGTGGTACATATAAACAGAATCTATGAAATGCAGATTCAAAGGTTTTGTACGGTTAGACTGACTTGGTGATAAAAGATGCATCATAAACAGAAAGCATACGAGAATGTATAAGCACCACATTAAATGTCATTGAGGTAATTTGCTTACCTTCCCGAAGCACAACTCTTTCATATGGAGGATATTTAATTTTCTTGCTCAGTGCAGTTAAATCTTCTCTACTCTTCCTTAATAATTTCTTAGCTCCACGCAGCCCCCTTAACTTCCAGAACTCTGCCCTCTGCCCACTGGAGCTCTGTGGCTTTAGCACGGTCTCCAAGCTAGCATACTGCTCTGCCCTTCAAAAAAAATATGGGAAGGATGAGTTAAGGGTTAGCAAAGTAATATAGTATAGAGTAAAAAAAAAAAAAACACATTACCTGTTGCTGTTTGGTATTATTCCCTTTTCCAGCTCCCTTAAATCCCTGGCAACACGAACAGCTAGCCAGCTTCCCAACTTCCCACGATACATAGTGTCTAAGACATGAAATATTTCTCCTCGAGTGAAACTTATACCAGATGGAGCATCTGACTCATAATCGAAGTGTGTACGAATATAAAAGGAATCTCCAACATTGGACTTAATCATTTTTCTGTAAACTGTAACATAAAATAATGCAATTAAATGTATAGTTCTTTTGGTAGGCTGCCATATACAAAAAGGTAGCACACATGGGGGGCACATGCGCGCTACGTAGGGAGAAGACGTGTTTGTGCGAGCTCTGCCTGGGGAGCACTAATCTCCACAGCTAAAGTAACAGCTGCACATTGAATCTACACCAGCTTAAGTCGGACAAAGCACTAAAGAAAGAGGATGTCGCCGAAACATAAAAAAAGAACAACAAAGCCTGTCTAGCTATTTGCAGAGACCTCAGCCACAACGCAGTGAGACTCCCTCACAAGATGGCATCGCAACCCATTCCCCTGCGCAGTCTGATGGTTTTACGGACTGGGCCACAGCGGTGACATCGCAAGAGCTACAGGTACAACTAGACCAGCTTTACTCAAAAATCTCTAATGCGATTTCAGACTCGGTTGGAAAAGCGGTGGCCACGTTACAAGCTGACATCACAGAACTAGGCCAAAGAACCACGCACTTGGAAACTAAGATGACTGAAGCTGTACACAGGCATAATACTTTGGTAGATGAATATGATCGCCTAACAAAAATGACTTTAACATAGCACAGCATCACCTTGTGGACATGGAGAACAGGGATCCTAGACAAAATCTGAGGATCCGAGGTATCCCAAACAATGTTACTACACCCGAGCTATCGGCCTATTTGCTGGAACTGTTCCGATTCATAGTACCCACAGTCTCCGAGGAGGAATGGTGACTAGATCCTGCGTACATGGCCGCAATAGTGAGCTCCCAGATCGCCCTAAAGACGTGGTGACAATTACATTCCAAGAACGGGATCTACATGATTTAGCACCTTCAACTCTTGCTAAAAGACGGGCCTTGGAAGCTCTTACAACGCAACTCAGAGAGAGAGGTATACAATATAAATGGGGTTTTCCGTTCAAACTTATCGTCACATACCAAGATAAAACGTACATCTTACATGACCCTGATGATCAGATTATGTTTACCAAAAAGTTGGGCTTAAACAGGGATCAAGGCCAAATCTCAAACGAACGAATTGCAAGCAACACATCCCCTCAAAAACTAAATCCGGAATGGCAAACTCTGAAAAAAGCTGGTAAACTTACACCTTCTTGACTACCTATCTAAGCTTACTAGTTATACTATAACCATTTTGTAAGTTCACAGTAGATTCATTTAATAATTTTTTTATGTGGGGAGGGGTTGCCCCGGGACGGAGCATCATGATTGAAAGAGCTCATGACGGAGGTCGGCACCCAAGGAAATACTGGGCTGAACTGTATACAACAATTTCCCACTACCAATTATTTAGCGGATGGTTACAAATTAGCATAATGCTTGGAAATATGTGGGAATTACAAGTTTGTTAACTGTTCTTACTACTGTTGTTTCTTTTTCTGACCTTTTCCTTTCTTTTCTGTTTCTTTTGAGTGCCCCACTTCTGAATGGACAATTAAGCCTTGATGGAGAAGCAAGTCTCTGGCAACACATATATTTGGTAGCATACGCAATCTTCCCTCTATTAACCTTTAATGACTACATTAACAATAGTGTCACATAATGTTAAAGGCTTTAATAGCCCATCTAAACGCAAAGCTGCGTTTTTGAGCTACAAAAAAAGTTAGCACACATGAAACTTGTGTATTCCGACTTACTGTCCTCTTTGCCCTGAGTAAGGAATATTACATCCTCATTTTGTGGAAGACCCATTAAATACTGCACAGCATCCTCACGAGTCAAGTTATGGAAGCTTGCATCATTCACCTGAAGGCATAAAATATACAACATTTACCTATAAAAAACATATAGCATTTTACCTTCTTAATTGCCATCACATAAATCAGAGTCTATCCAATAAATCTGTATTAAATGTGTAGCTTCTACCCCTCGAACCCCCCCCCCCCCCCCCCGTTTGAGCAGATAAGGTATTGACTGTTCTTCTTTTTTCTAGCTTCTCTCCAAAACAGGCACTAGGGCAAAGAGCCACCCCAGCCTAGTACTTACAGCCAGACACATGCTGTACTGGTCTATTTGGAACTAGCTCCCACCTCAACAGTGTGAACTCACAAGTTACTGGCACACAGGCAAAGTTTTAATCATTAGCAATAAGCATACCACTTATAATGGTACTGCTATTTTCCTATATCTTATCGGAGCGTGCTACCCTAAACTGCATTAATAGCAATAAGCAAGATTGCTGTACTTCATTTCAGGTAATGCCGACACATTGCTAATGATTATTGGAGTATGTCAGCATCATTTAACTGCACCATATAAAGAAGGGTACAAATCAGGAGTCCTAAAACTTTTGTTGTAATTGGACTACAAACCAATCCATAATGAAGCTGCTATTGTGATAACTACAGTGCTGGTTTAGCAGAAGTGTATTCATAAGGGGCAGGAGGCAATTAATGGTATCCCTGACCCAGAGAAGGCTTAGCTGTCCTTAGGCACTGTACTCTGAACTTCACACCTGATTTTTCTGGCACAAGATGCAGATCTCAAACAGGCCTGGGGAAGAAGTATTGCCTGAGAAGTGCGCTCCTGGACCCTTTTGCACTTCTTTCCCTACTCTACGAAAAGTACCCCTTATTTGCCAAAAGGTTGTTTATTTCTTCTTTTATATGGTGCAGCTAGGTGTTATACTAATTTATAATGTTCAGACTTTTTGGATGCATACTTTATGTGCATGTCCATATAAATATAGGGATTGCAAGCAGAAACCCATTTGTAAATGTGTTTTATATGTATCTTAATATAAGTAATTCAAAAAGCAACTGTACTTGCTGAAAAATGTAATGAAGACGTTTCACTGCCCATCCGAGCAGCTTCTTCAGTTCATCTAATATAATTGATTCAAAAAGCAACTGGACTTGCTGAAAAATTTAAAAAGACGTTTCACTGCCCATCCGAGCAGCTTCTTCAGTTTTATATGTACAGGAAAAACAAATACATTTATGGAATAATAAGAGGGAACAATAATAGTCTGTCTAACGTACAAATGATAGCACATAGTGTATGACCAAGGCACTAACTAACTATTATTAAAGGAATTGTTCAGTACAAAATTAAAAACTGGGTAAATAGATAGGCTGTGCAAAATAAATAATGTTTCCAATATAGTTAATCAGACAAAAATGTACTTGCACTGACACGATCCTCCGACACTACTAAAAGACCTCCTCAGCCGTTTCAGTGTTTCTGGGCTGGGGGCAGCGCAATGCTTCCATAGGCTAATAACGAATGAAAACATGAATCCAGCCTATGGAAGGATCGCTCCGCCCCAGCCAAGCATCACTGAAAGGGCTCAGAAGATCATTTAGTAATGTGAGCTGTCGGCTGCGCAAAGGTGCGCAGTGTTGTGGGGCTGCTTTGAGGCAAAATATTCTGGGTGCAGCATATACTTCATATGGACACGTTCCTATGATTTTTATAGGAACATGTCAGTATCACTCAAGAGACTCCTGCTGAAAAGCAAGAAGTAGTGTTATGTTCTGTTATATAAGACATCCGCTCACTCCAGCCTTTATACATTACATTTTTGGCTAACTAACCATATTATAATTTTTTTTATTTTGCACAGCCTATCTATCTATTTACTCTTTACACAGCTCTATTTGTCTTTTAAGAGAAATGATCAAAATGCTATAAGTAATTTAATGGAGTGTTTAACTGCTATCAAGATGTGGTTGTTTTTTGAGCTTAAATGATAAGAGTGAGGTGATGATTTTTGGCCAGGACAATGTCCAAATTCTTTGCATGTGGAATTGGGCACTTTAGGACCTCGTATAAGTACATCAGTCAGGAATTTGCGTGTTATTTTTTATTCAAATTTAGATTTTGGCTTGCACACAAACAAGCTAATTCAATGTTTTTTTCAGTTGAGAAATATTGCGAAAATCAGACATGCTCTTTCTTTTAAGGATTTAGAAAGAGTGATTCATGTTTTTATTTCATCACATTTAGATTATTGCAATTCCTTATTTACGTGTTTGAGTCAAAAATCCTTGGCTCGGCTTCAGTTAGTCCAAACGCAGCGGCACGGCTATTAACAAAAACGAAGCGTTTTCATCACATTAGTCCTGTTTTGGCTGACCTTCATTGGCTTCCGGTGAAGTTTAGAATTGATTTTAAAATATTATTATTAACTTATCAAGCTTTACACCATAAGGCCCCAGAATATATTTCTGAATTGTTAACTGTTTATAATAGCAGTAGAATGCTAAGGTCTTCAGGACAATGATTATTGAAGATTCCTAGAACAAGATTAAAAGGAAAAGGTGATTGTGTCTTTGCCGTATATGCGCCTAGACTGTGGAATAATTTGCCATTGAATATTAGACATGTTAGCTCAGTGGATATTTTTAAAAGATGCTTGAAGACTTATTTGTATACTTTGGCTTTTAAGTAGTTTCAAGTGTAATGCAAATGAAAATGTTATTGTATCTTTTCTTGTTAAGTCTGTTGTACAGCTTGTAGCTTTGCTTTGAAAGGTGCTATAAAAATAAACTTTTGCTTACTTTACTTACTCTGTTTTTATTTTTACACTGAACTGTTCCTGTAATACAGTGACAAAATACATTTACTATCATGCACACTCTATCCTCCTATTCATTGTCTGTGAATTATTTGCTATGAATGAATCTTTTGCTAAAATTTAAGTTTAATACATAATTACGAAGTGTAGTGACACAGCTTAAAATATAGGGCAAATAAATATTACCTGCAGGATCTGGTCACCCTCTTTTATTCCTTCTCGTTCTGCAGGACTCCCTGCCAGTACTGCAGCCACAAATATTCCCACATCATTTCCACCTGCAAGACGCAGACCAATACTCTTCTCTTTCATAAACTGAATTACACGAGCATCAGGACTATATCTGTAGGGAGAAGTCAAGTTGAAGAAAGACATGAGAAAACATATTAAATATTATCTAAGTTTAAAAACAGAGCTTGTAAACCGGAACACAATCAATTATGCAGATTTACTAAGGTTTGAGTTGTGTTTTCCATAAAAAATTTGAGTTTACAAGGTTATTTTTTAGTCAATATAGTTTTTAAAGGTTAAAAAATTTTTTTTTTCGAAAACAAAAAAAAATTACTTAAAAAAAAAAAAAAGATTTATTATAACCAGACCCTTGAAACAGCTCAAATTTGAAATATACCATCTAAAGAAGTCAATGGCAAGAAGTCCCTTGAACAATGATGTACAAGTTTTTTCAGAAGGGGTTTGCCCTGTTCAAGTGATTTTATTCTTTTTTTCAACGAAAACTCAATCTGAGTTTTCTGGTGGTTAACCATGAACTCGCTGATTCAAGTTTTTTTACCATTAAAGTTATTTTCTTTAATTAGAGACCATTCGAGTTGTGAATTCAAGGTCTAAAAAACTCTAAAATTCGACATTTGATAAATAACCCCCTTAGTTTTGCCACTCTGTTTCATATCCATGAAACACAAACAGGACCTGCACATACAATTTGTTGTACGTGCTTAACCCATTTGTTCAGCCTTACCACCTCAACATTTTGGGGGAGTCTTTACTTCCATTTGTCCTGAGGTAGGGAGGCAGATGATAATTGAGGCAGTAATGATTGAATAACTCAGTTATGAAATTAAATTTCCCTCGAGTGATCTCTGCTTTTGACACTTGTATATGTCCCAGAGAGCACAGCCAATTGTATTTAGCACTAAATAATAGCTATAAGCTATACAAAACTACAAAACAATATTATGCGAAATGTAATAGTAAAAGAGAAAGTGAAAATAATGAGGGGGGGAAAAAAGTGTTGTAGGCAAACAGAGCAAGGTTAAGTAAAAGTATAATCAGACCAGACTAGTAGCTTTAGGTAGGAATAAGTAAGATACCCTGCTCTCAGGTCTTCTCTCAAATTGTTTTTGGGATTTGCCGACTCTTCTCTGTATGTGGACACCAGCTGTGCATCTTCATTATTTACTTCTGGTGGGAGGTAGCAGAATAAGAAAAAGCATGAAAGATTTTGTAAGTTAGAGGAAATGTTTAGAAAAGCAATTTTACAAATCTCACCATTCTCATCTTTGGGATTCTCTATTCTCTGCACAGCCTCTGATCCATTCAGTCCTTGCTCTTCCCTGCAAAACATATGAAAGGGAAGGATATGAATAAGAAATATACTAATCCTGCTATCTGCTATAAGGGTAAAAAGGAGTATGTGAACAAATCAGAAACGGTTTTGACTTACCGGGCACTATCATCACTCTCAGATGAGCTTTTCTGTTGATGTGCTGGAGGAGGTGGGGGAGGTTCAGATGGTGGTGGGGAATCATCTGAACTTATTTCAGAGATATCTGTAGAAAGAAGGGCATATAATCATCTAGGAGAATGGACACAGCAAGAAATAATGAATATACTTCTCATAATGCCTCGGTGTACTCTCTCTGCTCAGGTTTTATACCATCTTAAAGGGACAACTATAAAGAAGGTGCCACACTTAAGCCTGCTTCTGCTGCAACCTGCTCCAATCCAGCCATATGTATTACATGCACAAACATTTTAGCTAAATGCAATAACATATTAGCTACATCAAACTAGGGTTTAAAATAGTTACAAGGCCTTAACCATTTGGTACCTCAGGTACGGAATACATGCTAGCATGCAGGGGACCTATCTGCCACTACTAAGTACATTTAGTACAATGTGATCAGGATTTGGCATCTGCTGTGCTGCTCTACTTCATTCCCCCAGCGCCACCCATGCACTTCCTGCTGCACAACACTTTGCAGGCACTGACCTCCAGAACCCCTCCAGTGATAACATTGTCCCTCCTGCTCCAGGAACGGTAAGTGGCCTTTATTTACACACACATTTTAGTAACAGTTTATTTTGCAGCGTGACTATTGGGTCCTCTATTTTGGTCACTAATTAAGCTGTCAGCAAAATTTTTGGGCAATTTTCAGAAAAACGGCTGAGTTTGGTGTAGAAAGACGGCTTTACCTATTTTTCATTTGTCACTATGTGTACTTTCCAAAAATATATGGGGTTTAATGTGTCTCTCTGTACCTTAGGGGGCACATAATATGCAGTCAGGGGGCTCTATTTGCAGTACTTGAGGTCTGTACAAAACCAAATACTTTGGTAAATCTATACATATTGGGCATCTAAGTGTTCAGTAGACCTCTGTGTACATATTTAAGGTGAGTTGCCTTTGTATATAAAAAATATTATGAGATAAATGCGAAAATTGCAACAGTTTTTGAAGATTTTAAGAAATGTTATAAAGTATTCTAAGTATGGAAAAACTTTGCAGTTTGGTAGTTTGGTGTAGAATAACAGCTTTACCTATTTTTGATTTGTTCGAATGTGAGTTTACAAAAATATATGGTTTTCTGAGAGTTTTTCTAGTACCAAGACCATAGGAAGGCATATATTTTCAAAAAGTACATAAAGAAATCTTTCTACTGCATTGAATTGCCTTGAGTACTAGGGAGAGGTCCCATGCGGGAGCGAGTGCTCTTTTCGGAGGTTCAATATGTACCACTCCTTGGATAAGGGCTTTGATGTCTGGAATCAGTGCTAGTCTTCTTTGGAGAAGGACTGACAAGGCGGAAGCTGGGATTTGAGAGAGAGCTGAGCAGCATGCCCTTGGAGAGACCTTCCTGAAGGAATTCCAGGATATTGGAACAGAAAAGATTCTGAAACGGATTTTATGTCTGGTGCACCACTGTTGGTAGATAGATCATACCCTAAGGTATGCTCTGGCTGAGACCGGTTTTCTGGCTGCATACATTGTGCGTGCCACAGCCCTGGAGAAACCTTTTCGTGTCAGGATCTCTGTTTCAAGAGCCACGCTGTCAAATTTAGACTTGTTGGATTTGGATGGTGAATAGGTCCCTGAGAGAGTATATCTGGAAGTGGAGGCAGAGCCCATGGTTCTGTTCTGGAGAGATTGAGTAAATCTGAGAACCAGGCCCTTCGAGGCCACCTTGGAGAGATAAGGATGAGAGTGGTCGGTTGTTGTTGCAGCTTCCTGATTGTTCTGGGAAGAGAGCTAGAGGCGGAAAGGCGTAGGACAGCTTGAATTTCCAAGCGGTGGTCAGAGCAACTACGTTTAGAGCCAGTGGGTCTCTGTATCTGGCTATGAAGGCTGGTACCTTCCTGTTGTGCCTGGTCGCCATCAAATCGATCTCCGGAATACCCCACATCTCTGTGATTTCTTGGAAGACCTTGTCTTTAAGCGACCATTCGCCGGGATCTAATGACTGTCGACTTAGAAAGTCTGTATCCCAGTTTGTAGGCCTTTGATGTAGATGGCAGACAGCTGGACTTGGTAGATCTCTGCCCAATTGAAGATGAGTCTGATCTTGTTCAGGGCTGATTTGCTTTTCGTTCTCCCTTGGTGGTTGATGTAGGCTACTGCTGTGGAGTTGTCTGACTGTACATTCAAGTACTGTCCCTTCAGTTCCTGTTGCCAAAATGTTAGAGCTAGTCGTATTGCTCGAATTTCTATCAGATTGATTTGAAAAAACTTTTCGGTTGTATTCCACTTTCCTTGTGCTATTCTGTTCTCTAGAACTGCTCCCCAACCGAACAGACATGCATCTGTGGTAAGTATGCACCAAAGGGGTTCCCCTAGTCTTCTCCCCTGAGAGAGGTGAATTGGGTCTAGCCACCAGCGAAGGGATAGCCTTGTTTGAGGAGATAGTGGGATCTCTTGAAGTAAGGATCTCCGATTCCATACATTGAGAATGTTCATTTGGAGGTCTCTAGGATGAAACGGAGTGGATGGACCTGCCTCTATGATAGAGACCATGACTCCGAGCACCTTCATGCAGAATTTTGCTGTGTTTGAAGGAGAATTCGAATAAGCGCTTGGAGGTGAACTGCTTTCTCTGGTGGGAGCGATATCCTCCTCGTCTGTGTGTCGAACCTCATACCCAAGAAGTTCATAGACTGACTGGGTGTTAGGGATGAATTTTCTAATTCAGGACCCATCCCATTTCCCTGGAAGTGTTTATGGAGATTTGGAGTGCCCGTTGAGCCTCCAGAGGAGACGGAGCCTTGAATAGGAGGTCGTCCAGATAAGGAGTGATGGAAACTCTTAGTTTGTGAATTTCTGCTGTAGTGGCCGCCATGATCTTGATAATCACCCAAGGGGCCGAGGAGAGGCCGAAGGGTAGGCTTGTGAACTGAAAATGGCGATTTTGGAAGCAAGCGCAAGAATTTCTGGTGCGGAGGGAAAATGGGGATCTGCAGATAGGCGTTCTTTATGTCGAGTGACATGAGGAATTGTCCCAGAGCCATTGCTGCGATCACGGGTCTTAGAGATTCCATCTTGAATTTTCGTGTGCGTATGAACGTTTAAATCTTTGAGATCTAGAATGGGGCGCACCGACCCGTCTTTCTTTGGCACCATAAATAATGGGAATAAAAGACTCCGGAAGATATCGGTCAAGGGTACTGGGGTAATAACTTCTGCCTGGAACAGGTTTGAAATAACCTGAATGAAGGCTTCTCGCTTTGTGAGTCTTGCGGAAGTCGGGACATAAAAATCTGTGTGGTGGCATTGAGGCAAATTCTATGTGATAACCTCGAGTGACAACCTCGTGGATCCAGTCGTCTTGAACAATTGTAGTCCATATGTCGGCAAGGTGCAACAATCTTCCTCTTAATGAGGTCGGATTGTGCCTGGCGTCATGCTGTGGAAGGCTTGTCAATGGTCTTTGAGAAGGGCTTCTGATTTAGCCAGGAAGATATTGGTTTTCTGCCGAAGCGCCCTCTGCCTGTGGAGGCCTGTCGTGGAGGGATTGAACTAGTGGTTTTGGACTGGGAGCCACGAAAAGACCTTCCTTTGCGAAAGGAGGGATGTGTTTTGGTTTGCAGTAGTAGAGTGCTTTTGCCACCGGTAGCTTGACTAATGAGCTTGTCAAGGTCAGGCCCAAAGAGGAGATTGCCCTTAAGGTATGGAAGTCAGCGATTTCTTGGAGGAAAGGTCGACCGACCATCATTTTATCCAGAGGGAGTGGCGGGCAGCTACTGCAAGTGCCGAGGCTCTGCTGACGACCTGTGTTGCATTCAGAGATGCTTCACAATGTAGTCATTGGCTTCCTGGTTTGGGAAGCCCATTGGGAAGGTTCATGGCGAGGGGCTCCATTAGCAATAGCAGTGAGGAGAGAGTCTGACCAGAATTGCATTGCACGGATCACGCTGTGGCCAGGATGGGCCTGAGGGTTGAGCCTGAGGCCGTAAACGTGGAACGTAGTGGCCCGTCTAACTTCTTGTCCATAGAGTCCTTGAACGAAAAAGCATTTGGGACTGGCAGGGCTGTGCTTTTGGATAGCCTATAAACAGGTGCGTCCACCGAGGGAGGTGATGACCATTTATCTATGTGTTCTGTAGGAAATGGATAGAGCTTCTAGAAACGGGAATAGGCTGAAAATGTTTCTCTGGCTTGTCCCATTTCTGCTGTATGATAGAGTCTAACTGGGACTGACAGGGGAATACAGAAGCTGTTTTACTGTGCCTCTTGAATAGTGGCTTAGAGAATGCAGCTGAAGCCTTAGGCTCTTGTAGATGCAGGGTTTCAATACCGAAGCAAACAGTGTATCTACTTCAGAAGAATGGAGAAGAGATTCGTCTTCTTCATATTCTGATTCAGAGAATAACGCTCCTTCAGAGAGAAGTTGACCATCCCTCGACTCCAGAAGCGGGCGCTCTGCGCTTAAAGGGTTTGGGCTTAGGATTGTCTAAACGGGCTAGCAGCTTGTCTAGGGACTGTGCTAGCTTGGGTATTTCTATAGCCAATTGAGATGCCCATTCAGGTGAAGCCTGCCTTCTAAGAGGGGAAGGCTCCCTGCTAGAGACTGGGTGGTCGTCTTGAGAGGCCTGGTTCACCAGAGGAGACTCTGGAGGCCCCGGGTCTGGCCTAGGCGGTTCACACTTGCTGCATAGGGGACTATTGAGCCCTCTTGGAAAAAGTTTGCAGCATTTGGCACAAGCCAAGTATTTTATAGCAGTGGAAGGTGCTGCTCTGGGAAAAAATCTGTCACTGGGCCCCTCAGACATGTACAAATATTGTGAGTCAATGGGGAGGCAAATGCCCTCAGTGAAACTCTGCTACTAACCTGTGAAACCAGGAAGGAGAGAGTGAGATTCAGGAAGTGCCCTGCAGATTACTCACACTAGTAGTGAGGGGAGATTCTGCTAATGTAGCTCTGTCTGCCGTGTCCCTGGCGTTTTAGCGCAGAGAGTAGTGAGGTGCAGTCAGAATGGCTGCCATTGATCTTGCGTGACTTGAAAAACGCGTCAAAAATTACCGTGAAGTAGCGCAAATTTTTGAAACTCCGCGAGACGCGAGGATAGCTGCTCCCGCGCAAAGTTGCGCGCGAATTCTCGCGGGGCGCGAAAAGAATCGCTCTCACGCAAGGTCGCGCTCTAATCTTTACGAAGTACAGGATCACTCCCGCGCCAAGTCGCGCGAGAATAGTGGTTCTCGCACAAGGTCGCGCGACAATACACCATAGGGAAAAAGTGTGCCAACAAACAGAGAAAAGAGAGGGAGACAGAGAAGGGCTTATGGAATACTGGCCAAGAAGGGTGCAGTAGGTAGGTTTTTTTTGGGGCGCCATTGGAGACAAGGCATACCCTAAAACATCTCCCCTCCCCATAGAATATGCTTCCGAAGAAGTAAAGAGCTCTGTTCCACTAGCATAGTGCAAGCACCTCTCATATGTCAGCATAGAGGAGTGGAATGGGGGGAGGGAGAGAGAGATACAAATAGAGAAAACTCAGGGGAAAGCGCTGCTTACCTGTCCCTGCTGCTGATGCAGAGGGTGTCTCTCTCTCTCCCGCTGCCTGTCGGCTAGCCCGGTCTCCTTAGAAAAGGAGATAAGTGGCTAGGTGGTCTGTGCACAGCACCCAGTGACCCCGGCGGCAGATCCCACGTTGTAGGGTGCTACAGAGTCTTTTACATGGTGGTAAAGAGACAAACACAACCCCAATTTGCCAGCAAAGCTGAGCAGGGAATTGCTAGAAGTCCTATCCTCCTGAGGACACAACTCAAACTGACCTAAGCTCCGCCTGCTGGGGGATATAGCCAGTGGGGGAGGAGTCAGTTTTCTTTTTAAGGTTGTGTCCTGCCTCCTAATGATACCAGCTATACCCCCATTGTCCCTGTGTCCCCCAAGACTAGGAGAAATACCAAACCAGGCCCGGACTGGCCATTTGTGGGTTAGGGCAAATGCCAGAGGGGCTGCTATAAAGTCCCATAGAAAGTCAGTGTTTAGTGGGCTGGTGGGGACTGTTTGGGCCTCTATGTCGGCTGATGGGCCTCTTGTGTACCTGAAATGCCAGTGCCTATTTTAATTCTCAGTCCAGTCCTGTACCAAACTGTGGCACAGAGACCCAGGCCCGAATTTGTGGTGAGGCCACAAAGGCCCGGGCCTAGGGCAGCAGAAGAGTAAGGGTGGCATGCCGCCCAGCCGCTTTCTTTAAAGCACTTGGGAGCTCTTCTCCCCTGTGCTCTGGTGCAGGCGTGGTTGCACTGGAGAGGGTATGTGGGCGCTAGGACCACACAGCCGGGCACCAGCACCGCACAGCCTCAGGGTACCTGTCCACCAAACAGAGAGACCCCCAAAGGGAAATTTAGCAGACAAAATTTACATGGGCAAAACAAAGTAACAAGGAACAGTGCAAAACGCAATAAAACCCTTAAATCCAATAAAACAACAAAAAATAAGTTTTTTTTTTGCCAAATGTAATCAGCAGTCAGAATCACAGTTTGAATATTTAAGCTTGGCCAAAAAGATTTTACAGACCGAAACAAGTGAACAACACATATATAGAGCAGAAAATGCAATAAAACTGCTACAAATGCAACAAAATCCCCAGAATTACAATATAATCACCACAATTGCAATATATGCAATATAATCACCAAACTGTATGTTTGTGTGTGTGTGTGTCTTTAAAGGGGTGGTTCACCTTTAAGGTAACTTTTATTATGTTATACAACAGCCAATTCTAAGCAGCTTTTCAACTGGTTTTCATTATTTATAGTTTTATAGTTATTTGTCTTTTTCTTCTGGTTCTTTGCAGCTATCAAATAGGCGTCGCCATCCCCTTCTAAAAAAACAAATGCTCTGTAAGGCTACAAATGTATTGTTATTGCTACTTTTTATTGCTGATCCTTCTATTCAGACTCTCTCCTATTCATATTCCAGTCTCTTATTCAAATTAATGCATGGTTGCTAGGGTAATTTAGGCCCTAGTTACCAGATTGCTTAAAATTCTAATTGAAGAGCTGCTGAATAAAAAGCTAAATAACTCAAAAACCAAGAATAATAAAAAATGAAAACCAATTGCAAATTGTCTCAGAATATCACTGTCTACATCATACTAAAAGTTATCTCAAAGGTGAACATCCCCTTTAATTGTGTATTAGTGTAATATGTCTGTGTTTGTGTGTAAGTGTAAGACTAACCAGGACAGAGGCTGAAAATCCAGCTGGGGGAGCTAAAGAGGAGGCAGAAGATGGCTCAGGATCTGGTGGGGTGATCCAGGAAGTGCGGGCAACAGCAGAACAAATATAATTCATGTGCCTTCTGCTGCCTTAGGGCCCCTGGGCAATCTCATCCCAGGGGACACTCAACCCCCACTTTGTTTGTAGCCTAGGGGCAGGGAAACGAGCAGGGGATTAGCGTGCGGCTTGAAAAGCCACTACTCTGCTCTATTTGCTGCAGATTGCAGAATCTACATACTGTGGCACAAAAAAAGTTATTTTATCCACAGAACATAGATTCTAAAGCAGGGGTGTCCAACCTGAGGCCTGACGGCCGCATGTGGCCTAGGATGGATGTAAATTCAGCCCTACTTGAAACACTTGGTTCCCGAGGAAATGTCAAAATAATATAATAACTAATATCCAGGTTTCCCATATTCAAGTGTATAGCTCCATCTGGTTATCCAACTGGTATTGTAGTTCTTTTATGTGTATTTTCTTTACTTGTATAAGTCAAAAGTGTCTGTGTGTCTTATGTGTAGCCCCAGACAATTTTTCTTTTGCCAATGTGGCCCAGGAAAGCCAAAAAAAATAAAAATGGCCCATATTTTTAAAGGACATCTCCAGCCAAACCAACTTCTTTCCCCTATATTGTATCACTATTTCCTCTAAACTGCAGCCTTATACAGATATATTTAATGTTCTGGATACATATTTACTTTAGGGAAAACGTAATCAAAATTAAAGGGTGATTGATATCTTTTATTGTCTTTTTTTTACTGTTTAAGGATACTTGTTTATATATCTTAACCCAAACAATAAATGGCAAATATCTGTATTTATTAATAGGTTGTATTTGCATGAAAACATTTTTTCCTAATACCCTAAAGAAAATGGAATGGCTTGCAAACACCTCTTACACCCTCTCATCATTACTATTCTGACTAATGGCGCATCAGGCTCAAAACTCCACCCCTCATTGATCTGCACTTTATTCAGCTGAAAGTGATTCTGCAACCATTTGTTTGACAACTGCCACCTGAAAGTGCACCCAGAGCAATTATGTTTAGGGTAATGGCACACTTACATCCATCCTCGGGCCGCAGGTTGGACTCAGAATCTTATGTTCTGTGGATAAAATAACTTTTTTGTGCCACAGTATGTAGATTCTGCAATCTGCAGAAAATCCGGGTTGCGGAGCAGAGTAGTGCCTTTTCAAGCCGCACGCTAATCCCCTGCTCGTTTCCCTGTCCCTAGGCTACAAACTGATCTCCAGTGTGGGACTTTTGGACTGAATTGCTGGCTATAAAACATTTGACCTGCATAATCGCAGGAAATGGTTTACTCATAATGTAAAATGCTCGGTAGCAATTCACATTGTCATCAATGCAAATGCAAATGATTTTTCAAATATTTTGTCACTTGCACTGGAGAATATTTTAGATTGGTGATGAAGTGGTTACTTGTATTAATGGAATATGTCACCAGTGTATTCCATTGATGTTACAGTCTCATAAGGGCTCTTCAACACCAGCTAACAACCTGTACAACAAAATTATCATCCCCCCCTCCCCACCAAAGCCTAATGATTAAAACCAGAACACACAAACATTGGTGGCCAGGGGCCCTAATAGTCCCATTAAAACATAAGCAATTTCTAATATACATTTATTCAAATCCCCACTGTTTTTAAAAAAATATCCCTTGCCTGTTACTCCACTAGTTCTGATTATTAATGCACAAATCTTTAGATGGCGCTGGTTGCATTAGTTGAAACAGCAACAATGTACAAATCGGATCCGCACACACTCTATTGCAGTTGGGGAGTTTCCCCAAGCTGATATTTTGGTTAGAAAGTTTTGTGATAGGGGGTATAATAAGGAGGAGCTGAATAAAACAAATAAAAAGGTGTTACAGATTGACAGGGGGGGACCTCCTTAAAGAAGAAAAAAGTTAAAATATGAAAAAACAAAATACAGTATGTGTAACTACATATGGCCCCATTCTGCCTTTTTAAAAAAGGTCATATTACAGCATTGGCCCACTCTTCTAAATGATAAATTATTCGGAAAATTATTCATTGATAAACCACTTTTTTGTTACAAAAAAGGTAAATGCATTGCTGATGGAATTATTAGAACTGACTATAGAAATAAGACAGCCCAGAGAATTAAATACAACAAAAGTGGCACCTTCCCGTGTTACAACTGTGGACATTGCAATGGAGTGATTAGGGGGGAGGTGTGTAAACATCCCAGTCAGGGCTACGACATTAAATTAAGAGACTATACTACTTGTGGGGGTAATGTATATCTTAAAATGCCCTTGTGGCCTTGGTTATGTAGGGCAAACATCCAGAGCCCTCTAGGCTAAAAGAACATAAAAGTGTTATACGAAACTTTAAAGGAATTGTTCAGTATAAAAGTAAAAAGTGGGTAGATAGATAGGCTGTGCAAAATAAAACATGTTTTCAATATAGTTAGTTAGGTAAAAATGTAATGTATAAAGGCTGGAGTAACTGTAAGTCTAACATAACAGAACAGAACACTACTTCTTTATTTTCAGCTCTCTTTTGTTTACATGGACTGGTTACCCTGGTTACCAGGCAATAACCAATCAGTGAATTGAGGGAGAGCCACATTGGTCATAACTGTTGCTTTTGAATCTGAGCTGTATGCTGAGGATCAATGGCAAACTCACTGAACAGTTATGTCCCATGTGGCCCCCCTTCAAGTCGCTGACTAACTCAGATTTAGAGAGCTGAAAACAGGCTGTTGTGTTGTATTCTGTTATGTTAGACATCCAGTCACTCTAACTATATAAGAAACATTTTTTATTTTGCACAGCCGATCTATTTACCCAATTTTTATTTTTACCCTGAACTGTTCCTTTAAACCTGAAACTAATGAGGAGGGTACAGAAATGGGTCAGAAAAAGGAGAAAGAAGAAGATAGGTTCAAAAAAGAAACTTTATTGGCAAAACTTTTTTGAGGTAAAACATAACGTTGCTCAATTGAGGTGGCAGATACTCGAAAAAGTATATAGTGATGCAGGTAAAGCTAAAAAGAAGTCTTTGGCCTTTTGGATCTGGAAACTGAAGACACTTTGGCCAAAGGGCCTCAATGAAAATTTTAGTTTCATATGATTTTTATAAAGATGAATATAGAAATGTTTACCTGAATTTCACAGAGGAGACTGGCCATGGGGGCATGCAGAAAAATAAGGCTTAGTAACAACCCCACTACCTGTGAGTAGCCATGATTTTTACTATGGTGTTAACTATGCCACTAATTTACTATAACAATGATATTGTTTAAACCACGATAATGTATATGAGTGAAGGATTACCACTCAATGTGGAAAATACTGTATTTTGAAAATGGACTTGAAAACTGCAATCTGGATTGTTTGTATATTGCCACAATTTTTTGGAGCCCTATGGGTAGGAGGGAGGAGCTTTGGGTATAAAGAGGTGTTTACAGCACTTGTTTGGTTATCCTGATGAAGGGAGGGTTATCCCCCCCGAAACGTTGAACCTGTTGATGGTGAAATAAAAAAGGAAACTCCCCAAGTGCAATAGAGTGTGTGCAGATCCGATTTGTACGTGTTGCTGTTGCTAAGGGACCTTGCCTGGACTACGGAAATCCAGAACCAACGTAAGCAGTGAGAGTAAATTGCAGGAGAGCGGTGGTTAATCAGCATGCATTAGTTGAAAATCATTATTGCTACCCAAATTCTGGATGGCAGGAAAGCAGTTCACAGGGTCGTTTAACATAATTTAAATACAATTTTACTATGTAAAATCCACACTTCCAAGCCCATGAAGCTATCAGTCACCTGGGAGACAAAGCATAGTCTATCTCTAGAAGGACTATGATTGTGTAGTTTATGATAATAATACTACAGTAGATCTATTCAATGCTTACCCTCTCGAGGAGAGCTTCTTTCCTCACTCTCGCTATCTCTAACTTCCGGGATGTTAACGAGGAACTGACGATTGTCTCTCAAAACAGTGAGGGTAAGTTTGCCCCTTGACTTCTCAATGAGTCGTCGAGTGTCAGCCAATGACATATTCTCACTTGTCACCCCATTAATCTGAAGGAAGAAAAACACTTTCAAAATAAATTTACAGCTTCACATACAGATATAGAATGCAAATACAAAGATGTTTATAAAACATAGAAGTACACATAAGTTTTGAGTTCTCTAGGATGCACATTGGATGCAGCCCATATGATAAAGAAGATCACCAGGCTTTATATATTTGGAGCACTAGTCATTTGCTTTCATACATTATAATATATACTGTATAAGATTAATAAGTCACATATCAATCTAACAGGTGATTTATTTAAAGGGCAACTAAAGTCTAAAATAGAATAATGTTAGAAATGCTGTATTTTGTATACTAAATATAAACACGAACTTACTGCACCAGGAGCCTAATAAGACAAATGATTTATGCTTTCAAAGTTGGCCACATGGGGCTGTCATCTTGTAATTTTGTTAGACATCTCTGCAATATCAAGACTTGCACATGCTCAGTGTGGTCTGGGCCTCAGTTGGGAGGGTTAAGCTTAGGCCTTGTCATAAATGATCAAAACAGCACAAGTCAAATAATATCTGCCATAGAAGCAAATACAGAAAGACTGATTAACCCTTTAAGTGCCAGCAGAATTTCACATTTTGGTTACGTGAAATGCTAGCCGTTTTTGAAACATTTGTGCTCTCTCGCTTTATGGGCATTTTCTGAGGGGAAACCTATAGTTTACCTAGGAAAACTATACATTGTTTTTTTCGGGAGAAACAGAGCTTTCTAAATTTGCCTGAGTTTTCATTTCCAGCTCTGCAAAAAGATTTACAGCTCTAAATACAAAAAAAAAATGAAAAATTCCTATTTTCACAATATATGCACATATACCAGAAAAATATTTCATTTCACGCATGAAAATCCAACTGATTTGGAAAGCCTCATGTCTCTAGAACGTGTCAATACCAGATATGTATAGTTTTAGGGAGAATTAGAACTTCTTTACAGCAAAAACTCCCAGCAGCACATTACCGAATTTGGAAAGCAACAAGGCAGAAAATGGCCTACTTTAGATTCCAAGGCCGTAAAATCCTGAAACAGTACGTTTACCCCAAAAAACCATATATTTTTGGAAAGCACACATTTTGGGGATTCTAACTATGTCTTTCTACTCCTAACTACCAAACATCAAAGCTTTTCTGAACGTAGCGGTTTTTATAAAAATTTTACAAAATTTTGAAAAATCACTTCAGAGGATTTATTTTGCTGCTCTGCATATCCCACACTGTATTAGGTACCAAGAAAAAACACCCTGAATATGATTGCCATGAGTCCACTGAACAGTTTGATGCACATTGTGCATAGGTTTACCAAAGTATCTGGCATTTAGAGACCCCAATATGAAGTTAGCGCAACCAAATTGTCCAGGACTTTACTTCAGCTAATGAAAAATCAGCACATTGACTGCAATTTTTGTGGGGTAAAAACACAGAAATATAGGTTTACCCCCCAAACCATATATTTTTGGAAAGTGCACATTCTACCGAATCTAAAATGGGTACCCATGCCCTTCTACTCCAAACTACTGCATCGCAAGACTTTCCCAAAATTGTCAGTTTTGGTGAAATATCTGAAAATTGCCCCAAAGCTTCAACTTTCCAGCATTATATCGCCCGTGTATCACTACATATCAAGAAAAAGCACCCTAAATATGGTTGCCAAGGGTCCTCCAAACAGTTCGATGCCCATTGTGAATAGGCTTACCAAAGTATCTGGCATTTAGAGGCCGCAAAATGAAGTTAGCACATACAAATACTCATGTGGGTAACTTCAGCTAATGAAAAATCAACACATTGACTGCTTTTTTTTGTGGTGTAAAAACACAGAAAATAGGTTTACCCCCAAAACCATATATTTTTGGAAAGTACACATTCTACCAAATCTAAAATGGGTACCCATGTCTTTCTGCTCCAAACTACTGAGTCGCAAGGCTTTCCCAAAATTGTCGGTTTTGGTGAAATATCTGAAAATTGCCTCAAAGCTTCAACTTTCCAGCATCATAATGTCCGTGTATCCTTACCCGCATAAAACATGCTAAATAGGAGCACAGGGGTCTACTAAACAGTTTGATGGGCAATGTGCACAGATATACCTCACTATGTGGCGCACAGAGACGCCTAAATGACAATAGTGTATATGAATTTTCACGGCTGAAGCACCCTGGTGTATGCATTGTGTGATATAAGACCCCCTAACAGTACAGAGACCCTAGAAACCATATATTTTCAGAAAGTACACATTCTGACAAATCCAATATGGGTACATATGTGTTTCTACTGCAAACTGACAAACTGTAAAGCGATGCTGAACGTAACAGTTATCAAATTTCTGAAAATCGCCACAAAGCTTGAATTTGACCCCATTATATGCCCCACATTTCGTAATGTATCAGCATAAAACATCCTACACATGAACGCCAGGGATCTACTGAACACTTTGATGCCCAATATGCACAGATATACCACACTATGTGATGCACGGAGATGCCCAAATGACAATAGTGTATATGAATTTTCACGGCCGACGCTCTAGCTGTTGCAATATAAGCACCCCGGTGTGTGTATTATGTGAGATAAGACCCCCTAAAAGTACAGAGACCCTAGAAAACCATATATTTTCAGAAAGTACACATTCTGATGAATCCAATATGGGTACATATGTGTTTCTACTGCAAATTGCCAAACTGTAAAGCGATGCTGAACATAACAGTCTTTTATAAAATTTCGGAAAATTGTCACAAAGCTTGAATTTTACCCCATTATATGCCCAATATTTCGTAATGTATCAGCATAAAACATCCTATATATGAACGCCAGGGGTCTACTGAACATTTTGATGCCCAATATGCATAGATATACCACACTATGTCGCACACAGATTCCCCCAAATGGATATATAGCAGACAAATTTTCCATGGGCAAAATGAAGTAACAAAGAATAGTGGAGAATAGTATAAAAATCACTAAAATCCAACAAAAACTACGGAAATCAATTACTTATTTTTTTGCCTAGTATAATCAGCAGTCAGAATGAAACTTTGACAATTTTAGCATGGCCAAATAGGTTTTATGGACATAAATAAGCGAACAACACCTGAAAAATGCAATAAAATGCCATAAAATTGCTAAATATGTACTAAAAATGTACCAAAATCACGAAAATTACAATATAATCATCAAAATAACGTACAAAAAGTATTGCGCAGTGCGATTAGCAAATATACTATTCGCAATGGCAATAAAACATTTTTTTCAGGCAAAACAACACATAATGCAGTAAGGAAAAATAAACCTATAAAATTGTGTGTATGTGTGTGTGCAGTAGGGAAATTGTGTGTTGTATGGTTAATAATCAGAATATACAGACCGCACTCGATCTGTGGATACAAATCTCTACATGGTCTTTGGCTGTTTTACAGGGAAAAAGGCAAATCTGCTTGAGTTCTGGGAAGTAAGGTAAAGGGGCTTCCCTCTGCCGTTTAAAGTGTGACTGTTTCCCTGCAGTCAGTTAGGGACCGTCTGACAATTCCTATCCACAGCAGTAAATGAAGCGGGAATTTCACTTCATACAGTCAGGTTTATCATAAAAACAGTAGACATTTTTCAATTGAAGTATATTGGAGATAGATTTATTTTTCATTAAGGAAAGTCAAAATTGGATTTTATTTTTTTGCCTTTACATGCTCTTTAAGAAAAAAATAACATTTCAGTTGAGTGTGCAATACACGAATATCTTAAAGCAATATGGACACCAAAAATAACCATTTTTATATCTATCATACTATTGTCTTTGCATACTATTTAAAAGTTTGCCATAAAAGTATTTGCCAGATGCTTTTACATTACCTTTTTTACCCCCATGTTCCTCTTTGAGGGGGCTGCCAAATTTGTGCAGCAGGGGTCTGTTAACATTTGAAACTCTTACAGGTTGGTTAGGTACAGTCAGGTTGGCAAAACAGTCAGGTTTAGGAACTTCAAGTAACAATTTCTTACAAAAGCAGAACTATTAGTGAAAAAAACATGACCTATAGGTAACTTTTAATGTAGATTGATATTTTGAAAATAAAAGGTTTAGTGGCAGTATCACTTTAAAGGTAGTGTTTTTGATGGGAAATTTAACAGTGAAGCAACATCATTCCAACAGGACATCATCCTATAGAGATGAACAACATCATCACAGCAAGACATCACAAACAGTAAACAAATGCACCAAATGAAAAAGTTAAGGTAAACATATGTTACAAAACAAGAAATTAATTGCACACGCTATATACAAAAAACACCCAAGCATTCCTTGGGTTACTCGTATTGCTACAGAAGAGTAATTCCACTTAAAATGTTATTAGCAAAGTGTTTGAGAGATATAAAATACAATTAAGTACCAAGTACCAAGGGAGACTACAACTGAAAACCTACAGGAGTCACCCTTGTCAATGTCTTGGATGGAAACAGTGCTCTTCTTTTATGTATCCTACTTATGTCTGGTTATATGTATGCCACCAAATCATTGGCCTACAAAGGCAGAAATTTACCCTGCCTAGATCAAGAGATATTATATATAAAAAACACTGCAGGTATGGAGCGCACACCCTGAACTTGGGTAATATCTGGGTGCCCATGCATATAGGATTCATATTAGGCAAAAGGTGATGGCACTCTCAGGATTTATAAACAAAACAAAAAATAAAAAAAAGTTTATTGATCCAACGTTTCGGTCCCACACAAGGACCTTTGTCAAGGAATAGCTAGAATCACCCAAACCATAAGTTCTTTGCTTTCATTGGTTTAATAGCACTGATTGCCCTGCTACAAGTTTGTAGCTTTAATAGCTTTGTCTAGGTGAGGCTTAAATACTAATTTTTACTCTATGATAAAATATACTCTTCATACGAGTCTGAAGTAACAGAAAATGCTTGAATTTCAGAAAGGCTTGACTGCCTATTATGCTGGAAGCAGTCAACAAAGCAAAATATATGAAGAGATTGTTGTATCTTTTGAATAAATATCTATAATATAAGCACAAGTTGCATAATATCCCATTTACCTTAAGAATAAGGTCTCCTTCTTGTAATGCCTTCTCTTGAGCTGCCAATCCACTTTCTGTTATATGCTTAATGAAGATCTGACTACCCAATTTTAGACCGTATTCTGTGAGGAGATGGAGAGAAAGGTCTGAGGTGTAAGAACATTTCTTGTGATATGACGGTTTCAAAACATAAAAGCACAAAGTAAGTATAGAATTGATGCCAAAAGTATTGATAGCAAAAATTAAAAAAAAAAAAAAAACTACCCATAATGAAATAGTATCCAAAATGACAATATAAATTAATATAAAGAAATATGTCTATATAGCACGATAAGAAATCATCACATTTTTTTAGTTTTTTAATTATTTGCCGTCTTCTTCTAACTCTTTTCAGCTTTTTAATGGGTGCCACATGGGTGATCTAAAAACAAAGGCCCTTTAAGGCTGCAATTTTTTTGTTATTGTTACATCTTTTTATTCAGGCCCTGTCTTATTCATATTCCAGTCTCTTTTTCAAAGCAATGTATGGTGGCTAGGGTAATTTGTCCCCTAGCGACCAGATTGCTGAAACTGCAAACTGGTGGGCTGCTGAATAAAAAAACTATATCAAAAACCACAAATAATAGAAAATTAATACAAACTGCAAATTGTCTCAGAATAGAACATGTTAGAACAGAAGGTATTCACTGACTTTTATCAATACATGCTTCCCAGGGAAACCTTCAGTAACCATAAAGCATTTACTACTGGCAGCAACTTTTTTGGGAAACAACATTAACCCACTGAACTATCGTTGAAAAAGAAATTTGACATACACAGATTTATTGATACCATGCAAATTTAGACCATTTGTTGTAACCAATAGCAACCAATTATTGATTAGTTGACATATAGCATATATGACATATAGCAAAAAATTTATTGGTTGCCACTGGTTAATTCCACAGAAAGCCCCACAAGCTTTCTGTGGTGTGTCATACAATGGACTTCCTGTAAACTAAAATGAAAACATTTCTGAAATAGTTAAAGGAAAATTTCTACTGTCTTTGCGTGTAGAATCGTCTGGATGAAACACGGTGTGCCATTTGTTTTAATGACTAACCAAAATGAAAACCCAGTACATAACAAGCTACTTCCTCTGGATCATCTAGTAACTAGGCAGGTTAAATTAGACAAAAAGGTTGAACTTGGTGGGTGTGTCTTTCTTTAAATTCATCTGATTTGTTACTTATTTCTTGAAAAATTAAAGGGGTTGTTCACCTTTGAGATAACTTTTAGTATGATGTAGAGAGTGACATTCTGAGATAATATGCAATTGGTTTTAATTTTTTATTATTTACGGTTTTTGAGTTATTTTGCTTTTTATTCAACAGCTCTTCAATTTGCATTTTAAGCAGTCTTGTAACTAGGGCCCAAATTACCCTAGCAACCATGCATTGATTTGAATAAGAGACTGGAATGTGAATAGGAGAGAGTCTGAATAGAAGGATCAGCAATAAAAAGTAGCAATAACAATACATTTGTAGCCTTACAGAGCATTTGTTTTTTTAGAAGGGGACGGCGACGCCCATTTGAAAGTTGCAAAGAATCAGACGAAAAGACAAATAACCATAAAACTATAACAAATAAATAATAAAAACCAATTGAAAAGTTGCTTAGAATTGGCCATTCTATAACATAATAAAAGTTACCATAAAGGTGAACCACCCCTTTAAAGAGGTGAAGATTAAAACTTAAAAGTGAACACTTCACATATATCTGTGGATAAAGTGAGTAAGTGCTTTAAGAAAGACTGAAAATTAATTAAAAAAAGCACCCTTAAACTACTAACAAACAAGTCAAGCTGTCTGAATACAGGAAAGTTACAGTTTAGCTACAATCTTTCTTTAACAGGTAAAAAATTATATGAATAAGGAGTCACATTGCAGAAGACTTTACCTTGGTTTTCTGCACGTTTCACCAGAACAGCTTTTATAGGTTTGGCCGGCACATCCTGGACAGGTAGTCTCTTGAACCCAGACACCAGCTCTAGGCCATTTTGGTAGCTCTCGCCTATCTCACTGCCAGAACCCCCAACTTCACTGCCAGTCTCTCTCCTCTTATTGTAATATCCACGGACCTCACTGCCAGAATCCATCACATCACTGCCACGCTCTCTTCTCCTGGACCTCCTTTCTGTATCACTGCCTGAACCGGCTGTTTCCCTTCCTACCTTCCTCCTTACAAAATCTACCCCATCACTACCAACAGTTCTTCCCCTTCGATGTCTGGCATGACGAGATGACGGAGTGAAAGACCCCTGGGAGCTGCGGCCACTAGATGAATCCCCTTCATATCCTCTTGCCGTGTCCTCAGGAGGTTCCTGATTTGAGCTTTCATATCGCCCTCTCCATGGTAAAGGAGAATCTGACCCATCATCGTTTTCTCTTCTTGAGGAATCCGAGAAGACAGGCTCTGAGAATTTTGGGGTATTTGAAGAATAAGTAGAAGCTGGATGCATAGAATTGCTTACAGGAACCTGAATTTTTCGTGGCCGTTTCACAGTCTGTAATAATGAAAGAATGTGATGTGTTGACTGTTTAATCATTGTGATAAAATTTTCCTAAAAACTTTAAAGGGCAAGGGAAGTCTAAAATAGAATAAGGCTAGAAAAGCTGTATTTTGTATACTAAACATAAACATGAACTTACTACACCACAAGCCTAATAAAACAAATGATTTATGCTTTCAAAGTTGGCCACAGGGGGCTGTCATCTTGTAACTTTGTTATACATCTTTGCAAGACTAGACTACATACACATGCTCAGTGTGATCTGGGTTTTTTATTGATTGTCATAAATTATCAAAAAACAAAGCTGCTTGAGTTCTGCATGGCTAGTAAGTAAGGCAGGGGCTCCCCCTGCTGTTCATAAGTATGATTGTTTCCCTGCCAGAAGTTAGGGACCGTCTGACCATTCCTATCCACAGAATGAAGGGAGGATTTCACTGCATACAGTCAGGTTTCTTATAAAAATGGTACGCATTTTTTAATTAAAGTATATTGGAGATAGATTTATTTTTCATTAAAAAAAGTAAAAATGGAATTTTATTTCTTTGCCTTTCCTTGCCCTTTAAGGGTTCCCTCCTCTGTCATCTCATCTAGCAATTTGTATTTCCTGAACCACTGCAAAAGAAAAAAAAAGCCTCTCAAGTAAATGAACAAATTATTTAAACAGTTGGAAGATACTGCGGACATTGACAAAAGGATTCCAGTTGGTAGGGCTTTCAGGTGAAGTAGCTAAAAGAGCAGCATGTAGATTTTCTGTTCTTGTATAGATTATATAACAGACACTGTAGCTATGTATTTAAAAATGCATGTGGAGGGCTCTGTCCCCATGTGTATTTTAGCATGAACAGTTATGCAAGTTAAACAGCTGTTAGTAAAAAGACTTACTAAGTTTACCAAGTGCAGTAACAAATACTGAGATGTGTCCTCTTTTACTCCATTATTGACCAGTATTTGTATGTAATTTATATGTTTGAAGTATGAACCCATCAGGAGGAGCAGTTTGCAACAGGTCCCTGTAAGGACCTGGCTCAGCTATGCCACTGGATGTTGCACTGTGCTCTTCATATCAGATTTTTAATTAGGCAAAAGGAGCACATTGTAGTTTACCCAAGGTGAGTACCCACTCAAAATGAGTACGAAGGAGTGCACACTTGCTCCATTTAGCACTTGTGCCCTGGGGTAAAGTAAAAGACACCTAGGTCCTTTATCTACACAAAGTCTAGCGATAAGGAGATTTTGTGTACTTACCGTTAAATCTCTTTCTCTTCAGTCTCTTGGGGGACACAGGGACAATGGGGTATAGCTAGTATCACTAGGAGGCAGGACACAACCTTAAGAAAGAAACTGACTCCTCCTCCACTGGCTATACCCCCAACAGGCGGAGCTTAGGTCAGTTTGTACCAAAACCAAACTTTAGAAATGTAACAAACAGTATCATGTCTGACAGAGTGAAGGCCTCAATCCAGGGTGGGAAGCCTTGTGTCCCCCCAAGAGACTGAAGAGAAAGAGATTTAACGGTGAGTACACAAAATCTCCTTTTCTCCAAGTCACATTGTGTGTGCTACAGCCCTGGAGAAGCCCTTTTGGATCAAGATCTTTGTCTCAAGAGCCACGCCGACAAATTTAGGCTTGTTGGATTTGGATGGCAAATAGGTCCCTGAGAGAGAAGGTCTGGAAGTGGAGGCAGAGTCCATGGTTCTGCTACGGAGAGGTCTGTGAACCAGGCCCTTTGTGTGATCAGAATGAGGGTGGTCTGTTCTCGTTGCAGCTTCCTGATTGTTCTGGGAATGAGAGCAAAAGGCGGGAAGGCGTAGGCCAAATTGAAATCCCAAGCGGTGGTCAGGGCATCTACATTTAGAACCAGTGGATCTCTGTATCTGGCTAGGAATGCCGGAACCTTCCTGTTGTGCCTGATCGCCATCAGGTTGACTTCCGGAGTTCCCCACATCTCTTTTGGAAGACCTTGTCCTTTAGTGACCACCTGCCGGGGTCTAGGGACTGTCGACTTAGGAAGTCTGCCTCCCAGTTTTGTAGACCAGGGATTTAGATGGCAGACACTTGGACTTGGTGGGTCTCTGCCCAGCTGAAAATGAGCCTGATCTCGTTCGGGGCTGCTTGGCTACTTGTGGTTGATGTAGGCCCCTGCCGTGGAGTTGTCTGATTGCACTTTTACTGACTGTCCCTTCAGTTCCTGCTGCTAATGGATCAGGGCTTGTCGAATTTCGAGCAGATTGATTGGACTCCACGTCCCCTGTGCTGTTTTGTCCTCTAGAACTGCTCCCCATCCGAATACTCGCATTTGTGGTGAGGATGCGCCAAAGGGGTTCTCCCCTGAGAGATGTGAATGGGATCTAGCCACCAGCGAAGGGAGGACCTCGTTTGAGGGGACAGCGGGATCTCTTGTAGTAAGGATCTCCGGTTCCAAACATTGAGGATGTTCAGTTGGAGGTCTCTCAGATGGAACTGAGCAAGTGGAACTGCCTCTATGGTAGAGACCATGACTCCCAACGCCTTCATGCAGAATTTCGCCGTGTGTCACAGTTTCTGATGTAGAATTCGCACTAGCGCTTGGAGGTGGATCGCTTTCTCTGGTGGGAGGGATATCCTCCTTGTCTGTGTGTTGAACCTCATGCCCAAGAAGTTCATGGACTGGGTGTTAGGGACGACTTTTCTAGGTTCAGGACCCATCCCATTTCCCTGTGTCCATGGAAATCTGGAGTACCCATTGACCCTCCTGGGGAGACGGAGCCTTGATTAAGAGGTCGTCCAGATAAGGGGTGATGGAGATTCCTTGTTTGCGAATCTATGTTGTAGAAGCCGCCATAATCTTGGTAAATACCCGGGGGGGGGGGCGATGTGAGGCCGAAGGGCAGACCTGTGAATTGAAAATGGCGATTTTGGAATGCACAGCGCAAGTATTTCTGGTTCGGAGGGAAAATGGGAATGTGCAGGTAGCAGTTCGAGGTAGGCGTTCGAGGACATTATAGACAGATATCAGGGGACCTTTTTACCCATAAAGAGGATCACCGCACCAGAGGCCACCCCTTCAGACTAGAATAAAAAAGGACTTTCATTTGAAGCAGCGTAGGTGGTTCTTCAGTCAGGACGGTGAGGTTGTGGAATGCACTGCCGGGTGATGTTGTGATGGCTGATTCTGTTGATGCTTTTAAGAGGGGCTTGGATGATTTTTTGGACAGACATAATATCAAAGGCTATTTTGATACTAAACTCTACAGTTAGTATAGCTATGGGCATATATGGTTTGTGTGAAAGAGTGGAGATGTGTGTGTGTGTGTGTGAGTGTGTATGCTGGGTTTTTAATTTGGAGGGGTTGAGCTTGATGGACTCTGTCTTTTTTCAACCCAATTTAACTATGTAACTATGTTCTTTATGTCGAGCAACATGAGGAATTGCCCTGGAGCCATCGCTGCAATTCACGGATCTTAGGTACTCCATCTTGAATTTTTGTGTGCGTATGAACTTGTTTAGCTCTTTGAGGTCCAGGATGGTACGCACCAACCCGTCTTTCTTTGGCACCACGAATAGATTGGAATAATATCCCTGGAACAGCTTGGTCGAAGGCACTGGGGCAATAACTTCTGCCTGGAGCAGGTTTCAAATGACCTGTAGGAAGGCTGTGCGCTTTGTCGATTCCTGAGGAAGTCGTGACATGAAAAATCTGTGTGGTGGCATTGAGTCGAACTCTATGTGGTAGCCTCGAGTAACAACTTCATGGATCCAGGCGTCTTGAATAATTGTAGTCCATGCATTGGCAAAATGTAGCAATCTCCCTCCTATTGAGGTCAGATTGTACTTGGCGTCATGCCATGGAAGACTTGTCAGTAGTCTTTGAGGTGAGCATCCGATTCTGCCAGGAAGATCTCCGTTTGCTGCCGAAGCGCCCCCTGCCTGAGATGGTCTGACGTGGAGGGGTTGAGCTTGTGGCTTTGGACTGAGAGCCACGAAAAAAACCTTCCTTTCAAAAGGAGGGCCGTGTTTTGGGCTGCGGTAGTAAGGTACTTTTGCCTCCAGTGGCTTCACTGATGATCTTGTCAAGGCCGGCCCGAAAAGAAGTTTACCCTTGAAGGGGATAGAGGTCAGGGATTTCTTGGAGGAAAGGTCGGCCAACCATAGTTTCATCCAGAGGGAGCGGTGGGCAGCTACTGCGAGTGCTGAAGCTCTGCTGACAACCTGTGTTGCATCCAGAGACGCTTCACAAATGTAGTCGTTCACTTCCTTAATTTGGGAAGCCCATTGAGAAAGTTCATGGCGAGGTGTTCCTTCAGCAATAGCAGTGAGGAGAGAGTCAGACCAGGATTGCATTGCTCGGCTGACCCAGGCTGTGGCCAGAATGGGCCTGAGGGATGAGCCTGAAGACGCAAACTTGGAGCATAATAGTCCATCTAACTTCTTGTCCATAGAGTCCTTGAATGAAGAAGCATCTGGGACCAGCAGGGCTGTGCTTTTGGATAGCCTGGATACAGGTGCGTCCACCGAGGGAGGGGATGACCATTTATCTATGTGTTCCGTTGGAAACGGATAGAGCTTCAAGAAACGATGGCTAGGCTGGAATCGTTTCTCTGGCTTGTCCCATTCCTGCTGTATGATGTGATCTAGCTGGGAATGAGAAGGGAATACAGAGGCCGTTTTACTGTGAGTCTTAAAAAGCGCCTTGGAGGGTGCAGCCGAAGCCTGCGGCTCTTGTAGGTGCAGGGTTTCTAGTACAGAAGCAATCAGTGTATCTACTTCAGAGGAATGGCAAAGTGATTCCTCTTCTTCATTCTCTGATTCAGAGGATAGTTCTCCCTCAGAGAGGGGTCGGTCATCCCTCGACTCCAGAAGGGGTGAAAATGAGGGTCAAGAGTCACTATCATGATCAGATGGAGATGGCGCTCTGTGCTTATAGGGAGGGTTTGGGCTAGCAACTTGTCTAAGGACTGTACTAACTTGGGTATTCCTGTAGCCAATTGGGATGCCCATTCAGGCATGCCTGCCTTCTGTGAGGAGAAAACTCCCTACTGGATGGTCGTCCTGAGGGGCCTGGTTCACCAGAGGAGGAGACTCTGGAGGCTCTGAATCTGGCCTGAGCAGCTTACATTGCTGCATAGGGGATTATTGTGCCCTTTAGGCAAACGTTTGCAACATTTGGCACAAGCCAAGTATTGTATAGCAGTAGAAGGTACTGCTCTGGGAAAAAGGCTGTCACTGGGCCCCTCAGACATGGTACCAATTTGGTGTGCCAATATGGGGAGGCAAATGCCCTCAGTGAAAACGCTCTGCCACTAACCTGTGTCACCAGGAAGGAGAGAGTGAAATTCTGGAAGTGCCCTGCAGATTTGCTCAGCCCTATGAGTGAAGGGAGAGTCTGCTTTTTTGTAGCTCTGTCTGCCGTGTCCCTTGCATTTCAGCGCCGTGCAGTACAGTGAGACGCAGTTAAGATGGCCGCCGTTAGTCTCACGTGACTTGTGCGTGCGCCAAAATGGTGGCCACGAAGTTGCGCGTGAACTTTCCCTGGGTGCGAGAAGTGTTGCGCCCGCGAAAATTGTATGGGAGAAAGATCGCTGGCGTAAGTAAATGTGCACCATAGACCATGAGGCAGACAGAGAAGGGCTATGAAACACTGAACGCTTAGGGCGCAGTATATAGAATTCAGAGGGCGCCTGTTGGGGGAAAGGTAGACCCTGTTACATCTACCCCCCAGAAACTAAGCTTCAGATGAAGTACAGAGCTCTGTTCCACATGCATAGTGCAGAAGCACCTCTCATATGTCTCATAGAGGAGTGGAATGGGGGGGGGGAAGAAGGGGGAGAGAGAGATAGAGAAAGGCTCAGGGAAGTCCCTGTTCCAGCTTAACTGTCCCTGCTGCAGAGGGTGCCGGTGCCTCTCTCTCCCACTGCCTGCCGGCTAGCTTGGTCTCCTGAGGGAAGGAGAGAAGGTGGCTAGGTGGTCTGTGCACAGCACCCAGTGACCCCGGGGGCAGATCCCACGTTGTAGGGTGCTACAGAGTCTTTACACAGTGGTAAAAAGACAAACACAAACACAGACGCCCTTACAGGCGAAATGTGGACAACACAAATTCCTGGAGTAGGATGTAATAAACAGTTCAGAAAATTGAACTGTTAGATGAATATTATTTGTTTTTATAGCATTGTAAGAAATGAATTATGTTTGTAACCTCTACTGAGAATTGTCATCTTTAAAGGGGTTGTTCACCTTCAAACAACTAGTTGTTCAGATAGATCACCAGAAAACGACTTTTTCCAATTACTGTCTATTTTCTATTATTGAAGTATAAAGTGTTATTTTTTCACCTTCTAAAGCAGCTCTGGGAGGGGGGGGTCGGCGACTGTTCTAAACTGGTACATTTAATGGATACATTTCTTATCTTTGTCCCTGCTGGGCAGAATCTCTAGGTTTCATTACAGGCAGCTGTTATTATAAATTATACAATAGTTGCCAATACTCCAGAGATGTTGCTGTGAAATGTATCAATTAAATGTTGCAAAATTGTAACAGTTTGAGCTGGCCATAGACATAACAATTACGATCTTTCTCGGAAAAGATCTTTCCAAGAAAGATCGTTCGTTTCAACACACACGTGTAGAGCTGAATCGTCAAATATACAGTTAGAAACAATAGAATTCTACTTGTATCTGACGATTCAGCACTAACAATGGCCGATGTTAAGGGTGCCTTCAAAGGCATCCGATCAAAATTTTCCGTCCAGCCCGATCAACCAGCCGACCGATATCTTAATCTTCTGATGATATCGGTCGGCTCATTTCCCACCATACATGCACCGAATATCGTACGGAAATTCGTTTCGTACAATATTATCTGTGCTTCTATGGCCACCTTTAGAGTCTGCACCTGAATTACTGAGCTGCCAGACTCAAACACCACAAACATTCAACTTTAAACTTAGATTTTGGAAAAACAGTAAAAGATAAATAATGCAAAGTAATTGAAAAAAGTCTTTATTTCTGGGGAACAATTTGAAAACAACTGAACAGAAAAAAGTGTTCGGAAGGTGAACAACCCCTTTAACGTCTTTTAGCATTTTAAACTGAAAAATTCCAATAAATTGCCTGGGATTTTACACACATACATACATTTATATGTTTGTATACACCCTTTCTATTGTACAACACTGTGGAATATGTTGTATGAGTGAATAATTATGTTTACCTTTATTGCAAACATTTTTAGCAAACTGTACATTTTTATTTTTGATTCAGAAAAAATGTTGAAAAAACAAACTTGGTATGATACACACTTTTCAATTAATATTAGTAGCATTTCATAGCATTTTATAATAAAGCTTACCACATTTGCAGTCTTAGTGCATGATTTCAGTGTTTGGATGGCAAATGAGGATGACACATTTTCCATTGAAACGCCATTAACCATGACAATGCGATCTCGTGTCCTGCAACCAACATAAAAGTAATAGGTATAAAAATTATTTGCACAGGTAAAACTCTTGCACGGCATTATAGAAAGAAATGCAAACACTATTTTGGAGTTATAATAACTTACTGCAGTCTCCCGTCAGCTGGTCCACCACGGATAACATCTGAAACAATGACAGAATTGTCTCCATCTGTTCCTAAAGGACGGTCTCTTCCTCCAGAGATTGCAATACCAAAACCTTTGCGAGGGTCCTTAAAATAAACAGATAGCATGGTATTCAGGATCTCCAAAACCTAACATGTGAAACTGAACCAAAGCACTGGTATATTATTGCATCCAAGAATTTTAAGCAACCTACAAGCCACATTAGAATCTATATAATATTATTCCAAAGCCTATTAATTAGCACTTATCACCTAGTGTTTATGGTTCTGTAGAACCACTATAAGCTATAACCATCGGACAGCATTAATAAATGAAAACAATTACATTCAAAGTCATTTACAATAATATCCCTCTGTTCTTCCCAGTGCTGATCTCAAAATGCTCTTCTTCACACACCCTACATTCTGCCCATTTTTACTTTCAGGAGTATTTTTACACCACAATAGAGAGAATAGGTTTAGGGAGCACCAACCATCAAATTAGAAAAGCAGTAGAATGGTGTGCAGGGTTGGTAATATAATAATTGAAAAAGGAAAGAAAAGGACTAACCCTTATAATTGCACTTCCCCATCCTGAAATCTAGTGATCCCACAGAACAAATGTATAAAACTTAACTTTTAATTCATAAATATAAAATTAAAAACAATTAGTCCAAAAAAACAATAAAAACAGGGTAAGGAACAGGGAGATAGAGATACCACAATTGGTTTGTGCAGGATGACCTCGGCTTGCGGTAGTGGTGGGAAAAATGTTGGGTCTATAAAAGAGAATAAAGGGTGGTGGAAAGCAATATGCAGTTGCTACAAACAAGGTTGAGGTCCCAAGATCGAGGCGTTTCGGTAGGACTTCAACCTTGTTGGTAGCAACTGTATATTGCTTTCCACAAATATCTCACAAATATATAAACTCCATCTAACCGACACACTTATATGCAAAGTTACTTACAGAATAAATTATGTTAAAAAAAAACTTGGACATAATATATAATAGTGTAACTTACTAGTACATGCCAAGCTAGACTTGAATGACAAAATAGATATTTGTGACAGAAAGCAAGATTTTATAGTACATTCAGTCTTTCAACAAAATTAAAGTTTTGTTTCACAAAACAGATAGAATAACCATTCTGTGAAGCAATACTGTCAGTCACTTTACTGAACCAATAAGAACAAAGCTTACTGGCCTGCTTGTGTGGAAATTTTGGTTAAGGGCATTCCTGCTGTTTTGCCAATGTCTTAGGATTCATATTCCTGTTCCTGTTTCACTCTTCCTGTCTAAGCTGAGAGGAAACATGAAGCAGCTACACCTACCTGCGATTTTGTAATAAATGTACGGTCTGACTGCTTTACCTGAAATAACACAGCACAATCATTTAATCCACTACCAGCCAGTTGGTCACACTTATTATCTTGCAGCCTAACTCTAACATCATTATAATAGGCCTAATATCCCTTCAATGATGTCTGACAAACTCTCAGGGTCAGTTATATATTTTCAATATTTTAGGCTCTAGTGTCTCCTCCTAGCTCTAATCTTGCACCAGCTAGCTCTAATCTTGCACCAGTTAGCTTTTAGCACTCTCTTAATAATGTGCTTAGCTATAGTTCTACTACTACTACATAATACGTGTAGCCAAATTGTAGGACTGATCACATACCTCCCAGATGTCCTGTTTTCAACAGGGCAGTTCCACTTTTGACAGCTCAACCCCCAGTCCCGCATTTGTACTGAAAAGTCCCGACTTTCTCTGCACTGAACAGCCAGATAAAGAAGCAAAGTTTGTAACTTAATTGTTTTTTGGCAGAGAGCCCAGAGCCACCAGGTGCAACAATTTTTTACTTTGTAACAATTTTGATATAAGCAAATATCTCTTGGGTTAGACTTACAGCTGGCAATTCACCTTCATTAGCAAAACTAGTAACGGAAAAAAAAAAAAAAAAAATCGCAGAAATATTTTCAATCTTTCATAACCTGCCAAATTTTGTAACATGAACATGATGATTAGGGGGTGTGGCCACAAAAATGGGTGTGTGTTCCTCTTTTTCTTTTCAAAATGTTGGGAGCTATGTGATCATATGCTCACATTCTGTATAGTATGATGGATGGATTTCTTGAATAGTCTCAGAGTAGTTCAAGCAGCTTCTTCAGTTCAACTGACTGGTATGGGAAGTTCTCTGCATATAAACTCTTTCACTAATCCAATCACAATGGCACATTGTAACTCTTCAAAGAGGTGACATCTGAATTTGATTCTGTGTAGTTACTGTAATGGGATTACCAATGTGTCATGCAACTCCTAGACACAGGTGTTAATTGTGTGAGTTGCATGAATGGATGTGTGAAGTGTTCTGAAACCGCTTTGGTACTGATGTGAGTACAGCATTGTATGTAGCAGACAGGTGGTGTCGAAGGCCCCCACCTCTATTCAGGGATGGTTTTTCTACCTTTACATGAATCGCTTCTTTCACGCCTCTTTCAAACCAGCGGTCTTCTTTAGAATCAAAATTCAGATGTCACCTCTTTGAAGAGTTACAATGTGCCATTGTAATATATAAGGTCATGACACCTTATATCCAGAGAAAGTTAAAGCAATACTTTTATATGCTTATAACAATAAAGTGAATTGCACATAATTAATTTCTTGTGTGAATTACCATTAATAAGTGAAAATTCATTGAGTGTTAAGTGATCCAATTTATCATTTAGGTGAATCAATTCATTATGTATTGAAACCAATTGTTCAAAATAAATTAAACCATTCTCACCGTCACACCAACTTAAATTCAATCACCCACCACCCCCGGCTGCCGAAAAAGCAGAAGAGGCCCGGCGCAGAGCATCGTGCTTTCCTATTCGGGCCTCTTCTGCTTTTTTGGCAGCCGGAGGGTGGTGGGTGATTGAATTTGTTAAGTTGGTGTGACGGTGAGAATGGTTTCATTTATTTTTTCATACAGCGCTATACTTTGCAGCAAATAACCGCTGCGGAAATTCCCAGTTCAAATTCACATATCTAAGTAATGCTTGACTGCCCTGGAAACAAGTAATAGGTACTAGGCCATTACCACACTTAGGTGCCTCTGAGAGGACAAGAGTTAGATCACCATTCCAACGGCATTCAAGCTTACTATAGATTAACTGGTTCATGGCGATTTTCAATTAATTTTTGAGCAAGTGATTTCTCTTCGCGCTGTTTTTTCACCAATCAGGTCACACCTCATTCATTGATAACAATTATATCCCGGATAAGAGATATACCTATAAAGGGGGTTGTTAGGTCGGATGCTGGGATCTGAGCAGGGTATGATCTAATTTATGATCAATATGAATTCCCGCAATTGAAACTCAGATCAATTCATCAATTGATTTTAATTATTCTTAACCCAATCAGATGCTCTCTTATTAATTTTGACATTTTTTAAATAATGAATTAAAGGTTATGTTTTAACTATATAAGTAATTATGACCGTAGATGGACATGAATTTCCTTAGGAGCAATCAGTATTAGTGAAGTTATTCTTCACTTTCACTCTTTTCATCTTTGAAAGGAGAAATTAAGGCCAATACAAATGGAATATATTTATTCACTTTACTCACTTTATTAAGCACACAGTTCAATGAATTTAATACATTTTGCCATACATACCAATTTGCATCAACCATGACCAATTGAGTTAATTTTAACTAATTTATATTTATTCATTTAATTGAACAATTAGGTTCAATACATAATTAATTGATTCACCTAAATGATAAATTGGATCACTAAACACTCAATAATTTTTCACTTATTAATGATAATTCACACAAGCAATTAACTATGTGCATTTCACTTTATTATTATAAGAATATAAAAGTATTGCTTTAACTTTCTCTGGATATAAGGTGTCATGACTTTTGAATGGTGCGACATTTATAACTTGCTCTTTCTCCTTTTCCTTGTATATACTCCTACACATTATACTATACAATGCTCATTAAAGTCTATGGGTGTCAAAACTTTTTTGACATGTGGCGAATTTTTTTTTTGACACGTGGCAAATTTTTTTTTTTTTTGACATGTGACGCCATTCAACTCTATGGGTGTAAT
>CM044431.1:99733634-99751861 GCA_024363595.1 Xenopus borealis
TTTTGGTCTGATCTGAGTGTGGATATCCAGTGTGCCTTGCACCAACCTGTTTGTATTTACCCTCCAGCAAAGGTCACAGGAGCCATCTTCTCTTCCAACCGCTTCTTCCTGGATCCGTCGGTGCTCGGCAGCACATGTGCAGTAGGATGCTGGTACTACTGCGCATGCGTGCAAAGTTTGGCAATTGAACTTCATGCGCATGTGCAGTAGTACCAGCATCCTACTGCGCATGCGCTGCCGACTGAGCCGGATCCAGGAAGAAGCCATTTGAACGGAAGAGGGCCCAGGAAGAAGCGGTTGGAAGAGAAGATGGCCCCTGTGAACTTTGCTGGAGGGGACCTACACAGGAGGGGTAAGTAGCAACTTAGGGGTAATAGCCCGGGGGGAGGAAGGAGGGGTTCTACGGCTGGGTGGAGGGGTTAGCACCCTGGGGGGTTGAATTCCACTTTAAAGGAAAACTATACCCCCCCGAACAATGTAGGTTCAGTGCAGAGAAAGTCGGACTTTTCAGTACAAATGCGGGACTGGGGGTTGAGCTGTCAAAAGTGGAACTGTCCTGTTGAAAACAGGACATCTGGGAGGTATGTGATCAGTCCTACAATTTGGCTACACCTATTATGTAGTAGTAGTAGAACTATAGCTAAGCACATTATTAAGAGAGTGCTAAAAGCTAACTGGTGCAAGATTAGAGCTAGCTGGTGCAAGATTAGAGCTAGGAGGAGACACTAGAGCCTAAAATATTGAAAAGATATAACTGACCCTGAGAGTTTGTCAGACATCATTGAAGGGATATTAGGCCTATTATAATGATGTTAGAGTTAGGCTGCAAGATAATAAGTGTGACCAACTGGCTGGTAGTGGATTAAATGATTGTGCTGTGTTAGTTCAGGTAAAGCAGTCAGACAGTACATTTATTACAAAATCGCAGGTAGGTGTAGCTGCTTCATGTTTCCTCTCAGCTTAGACAGGAAGAGTGAAACAGGAACAGGAATATGAATCCTAAGACATTGGCAAAACAGCAGGAATGCCCTTAACCAAAATGTCCACACAAGCAGGCCAGTAAGCTTTGTTCTTATTGGTTTAGTAAAGCAACTGACAGTATTGCTTCACAGAATGGTTATTTTTTTTAATCTGTTTATGAAATAAAACTTTAATTTTGTGGAAAAAATTTATCCTGTACTATAAAATCTTGCTATCTATTTTATCATTCAAATCTAGCTTGGCATGCACTAGTTAGTTACACTATTATATCAAAGTTTTTTTTACATAATTCCTTCTGTAAGTAACTTTGCATATAAGTGCATCTGTTACATGGAGGTTATATATTTGTGAGACAAATTGATTGTTAAAATGTACAGAATTTTAATATAATGACATCCTTTTGAGCACTAATAATATTTTGTTCTCATTCAAATAAGTCTTTTGTATATTTTCTATCTGTGTATATGGTCACAAATAGTTATATACCATGAGAGACATTCGTTCTGTGTATTAGGGATAGTTATGTATACAGAATGTATTTAGGACAAACGGCACCCCATAGCCTCTCAACTTGGTATTTACAAATGACAAAAGCAGACACCTCCTCTTTACAATCATTCTTTTCTGTACCCTCCTCTCACATCTCACATTTTCTTTCGCTCCCTCTCATAAATTTCACTCTGTCTGTATGACCCACTATATAATAACGGAGAAGCTCTGTTTTTGCCTAAATGACATGACAACTAGAATGTATTTCACTACTCAATATGTAGCAGAAAATCAAGCAACATTGCATTAGCCAGGTATAATGAACTGTGAGTATCAATCTTTGGTGTAGGCCTTTAAAAAAAACTTCCTTTCTTTGAAACCAGGTCTTGACAGGCAAGTCACTAGTTTACCCAAATAAGAATTTGGCTATGAAGAGAAACGGACACCAGAAATTTAATTCTTTTACATCTATCATAACATTGTCTTTGCATTCTATATATAATTTTGCCATAAAAGTATTTGCAGATGCTTTTACATTACCTATCTGAACCCCCACGTTCCTCTATGAGGGTGTGATATTTAAGCTTCAGTAGTTTAAGCTGGCCATAGACTATAAGATCGCCAAATGAGCAGATCTTTCCCCAATATGCCACTAATGGCAAGGCTATATCGGCGGGGGGCCCTATGGCCGGATCAGATTACTATGAGGGCAATGGACCCATTGGAAGCCCCCATGGCTAAGCTGTCAAATTGGTCTAAACGACTGATATCTGCAGCTTTATCTGCCTGTGTCTGACCATCTTTAGGACCTTCAAGTAAGAATTACTTACAAAAGCAGCTCTATCAGTAAAAAACGATCAAGTTTTGATATACAGTAATATTTTGAATAATATTTTTCTTTATGTGTCAATATCACTTTAAGCTATAATGGATTTTAAAAAAGTACCAAGATTTAGTCTAAAGATGCCTGTCTTACCCGGATTAGTGTCACAGTATACTGTTCCCATATTTTCATTTCCTCCATATCTGACACCTGGAAACAGAAGATTATTGTAAAGAACTGATGTAAGTATAACATGCACATCACAAAAGAGATTTAAGCAAACAACTCTGCAACTTCAGGTCAATGATGCATATTGTATTTTGTGCTTACAATTCACTAGTAAGTTCACCTTGTGATTACAGATATTACAGATGCTTTAAGTAGCAGGTTACATCTGTAAAGGAATGTCATTTAGGACAATTTCTATCACCACATCATTTAAAATAAACACTTAGCAAAATGTGTGCCACTACTCTATTCATGGAGTAAGACATCTTTTTACAGCATAATCAGTGAAACCTTTTGGACTCCAAGGCAGTGACCTTTTGGAGTTTTTCAACTAAAGATCCCCCTTAGCTTGTAATATACAGCAATGCAGGCGACTCCCCATGTTTTTCTTTCACAGCAAATAAAATCATACACAACTCTTGCACATGTCTCATATGCATACACTGTAAGCAAGTGAACTGATTGCTAATAGGAATATTTATAAATATATATAAATAGGAATATCCTCCTCCCTATCCTCTTGTCACACTCTCTGTCAGCTGACTAGATAACTATTGATAATGTTGGTGACTGCTGTATACATTTCAGCAAATCAATGTGTTATAAGAACCAGGCACAATTTTGTAGTCACCCAGCTCGGCTTCCTTCTGACTGCTGTGTCACATGCCCACACAAGTGGTTGCAGGGGTTTTCAATGCCACCTCAAAATTCTGTTTGTTTCATCCCATGGAAGGTACCAGTTGCTTCAGAAAGTGATTTTTCATGATTACCCTATTAGGTATGCAACGAATCCAGTTTTCAGTTCTGGATTTGCCCTTTTTCAGTTCAGGATTCAGCCAAATCATTCTGCCAGGCCGAACAGAATCCAAAGCCTAATTTGCATATGCAAATTAGATTGGGGGGGGGAAATTGCATGAATTTTTGTCACAAAACAAGGAAGTTTAAAATGTTTTCCCCTTTCCACTCCAAATGTGCATATGCAAATTAGGATTCGGTTCAGTATTCAGTCAAATATTTCACAAAGGATTCGGGGGTTTGGCCGAATCCAGAATAGTTGATTTGGTGCATCCCTATACGCTATATATTTTTTTCTCCAACCCAGCTAACAATTTCTAGGAAAAAACCCTTGTTTGATGCTCAATTAAACAGCAATTTCTCTCCAGGGCATTGCTGCACTTTGCATCTTGTGTCTGTGAAAAATCCAGCGCAAGGCTGGCAGGCATGCAGATTGTATTAATGCAAATGACAGGTTGCTCAATAAGTTTTGGTGATTCTCTGCCAGGTAAAAAAAACTTCAGCAAAGAATACATGCTTTGTGGTATCAGCATAATGAAACCAAAATTCTGAATGGGTGCTGTGGTTTACACTGGGTGAAGTTTTGTAAACACCACTAAGAATGATACAGTATAAGTTGTATATCTACAACTGCTGGAAGATGCTCCACTGAAAAGATATTTTGCACTAACCAGCCTCAATTATCTGGGATCAGGAGTCCTACCCCTGTGGGCATACCACCTCCACATGGTGTCATTCATCCTCTATGCCCCCATCCTCTGTCAGTCATCCTCTGTCAGCCATCCTCTAGGGTCCATCCTCTATGGTCCATCCTCTGTCAGCCATCCTCTATGGTCCATCCTCTGTCAGCCATCCTCTATGGTCCATCCTCTGTCAGCCATCCTCTATGGTCCATCCTCTGTCAGCCATCCTCTATGGTCCATCCTCTGTCAGTTATCCCCTATGCTCCATCCTGTCAACCCTCCTGTATATTACTCCTTAATGCTAAACCTAAGATTACACTTTAAGGTTTGTGATGCCTGACAACAGATGCAGAACTGCTGACAGCATATAGATGGAGAAGGTCCAAGGTCCAAATCTTCTAATAACCAAGATCTGACATGGTGAAAGTCACATGTGGGATAATCTAGTTGGATTAATTGACAGATGTTTCAAATAATTGCCCAGATTAAATTGAAGAGAAAAACATGAACATCTATGGAGTTGTGATAAAGAATGAGGTTTTCTAATACATTATGTCTTGCTTATTTCTTATACCACACTAAGCTTGTACCCTGCATTTAACCCAGGCCAAGAATCAACCCATGCGTCTCCCTTAGCCTACCCTTGTGATGATGCAATGGCTCTGGGTGCAGGCACACAAAGCAGAATTTGGCTCAGAAATGCATACATATATATGCATTTAGGCACCATAATCCACTCTATGTACCCAGCTGACACATCACATGGGTAGGTTGAGGCAAGTGAAGGGGCTGATTCTTGGCCTACTTTTATCCAGAGCCCGAGAATAAGCCTGTCGTGGCAGTAGCCTTAAAGGACAAGGAAAGTTAAACTACAGAATTAGGCTAGAAATGTTGTACTTTATGTTTTGTGTGTCTGTACCAGCCCTAGGCAACCATAGGCCTTTAGCAGTAAAGATCTGTGTCTCCAAAGATGCCCCAGTAGCTCCCCATCTTCTTTTCTTCTGATTCACTGCACATGCTCTGTGCTGCTGTCACTAAGCTCAGGGACCCACTCACAATATACAGTACACATAGAATATAAAAGTCACAATATAAGGCTGAATAGTGATTAATATGGATAATTACTACATGGCAGAACAGAAACCAGTGTAACTAGCATCAGCATTTAATAAACTGCCCTGTAGATTCATCTTATATGACAGGCCAACCTCATTTTCAGCTTGATAATTTGCGACAACCCCTAAACTTAGCTTCTCAACAGCTGCTCAGAGCCCACTGAGAATGTGAGTGTCACAGACACCTTCCAAGATGGTGACCCCCTGTAATAAATTTTAAGTCCTGAAACTTTGCTGCTATTTAGAAGCTGAAATTTTAGGCTTGTGCAATAAATTCAGTATATAAAACATGGCATTTTTAGTTCTATTAATTTTTAGTGTTTAGTTCTCAGTGATGTAGCCAAACAAGCAGATCTTTCTCCAATATGCCCACATTGAGGTGGGTGATATCGGGCTAATCCGATTGTGGGCCCTAGGGTCCAATGATCAGATCAGAATGGAGGAGATATGGGAGGTCAAATTGCGGGACTGCATCAATGCACAGATGTGGCCTTGCGATCCAAAGGGATTTTTTAACCTGCCCGATTGAGATCTGCCAAATTTTAATCGCGGAAATCCCGTCACACACAACCAATAAGCTGCCGCTAGCCTTTATCAGCCTGTGTATGGGGGCCTTTAGAAGGTAAGCAATCTAGTTTACATAGCTCATCTGCAAGAAAGTATAAAAAAAAAAAGTAATTTTAAATAAGTTTAGTGAAGGCGAAAAGCTCCTTCAATAAGTATTCAAAATTTCTACCTAAAAAACTGTTAAGGCCAAAACTATAAATGTCCAGTCCATATATTAAACGCAGCTACTTTCCTTGTACAGATGTTAATTTTTAATTCAACTAAGAGTTCCTTGAGCTTTATAATAGTCAATGAACTTTAGGGTGCAAAATAATTTAGACATTTTTTTGTGTACATTACACAAAATGCATTTGGAATCATCCAAGATTGGCTATAAACCATCTTTTGCTTAATTAAACTCCCAATATCTCAAAACAGTATGTATCTATTATGAAGCAACCTTAACAAGGTAACTTACAGAATAATGCCCTACAAACTGCTTCAGCAAATACTTCAGTGTGTAGTTTACAATTGCTGGTTCATTATACAATGTACTTTACATTTTTTTTAACAAATACACACACTAACTCTATATATATTTTTTTCACTACTAAAAATGACCCATGTTGCTGGTTCTTTTTGAAACTATATTTATAAACACACACACAGAGCTCAAAGTTTTGTCAGAGCTACCAATAGTAAGCATATACCAGTAATTACAGAAATGTGCAATAGCCTGCTTGCATTTCTACTTTTTCCCAACTGCATGCTTTTTTCCAGCAATAAATTAGCTACAAAATTATGTTTTTGCTTTTCATCATAATTGCAACAGGGTTATTTCTGAATTTAGGAGCGGTTTGTTTAACAACCCCAGGCACTGTTCACCTTGTCTGCCTGGCAGTGGCAGGTGTAAAATTACAGTCAGCTTACCTGGAACCGCACAACCATACCTGACTTCAAGACAAGCAGGGAGAATGAGGAAGGGGTTAAAGTGACCAGGGTCAGAGGGAAGTCATTAGGAAATGGCTAGTGGGAATAGAAAATGGCTATGAGGTAGGGGTGGCCTGAATACGGATTCACCTGTGCCTTCCTGTTGTAACTCCACCCTCATTTAAACAGGAACACGGCAGAGACGGGAATAGAGGGGAGAGGCAGGGATAGGGGGAGAAAGGAGGAGGGATAGAGTAGGACTAGAGAAGGACACAGCAAGTTTCAGTATGTTTTAACATTTCAACATTGCACATTTAAACAAGGTTCTCTAAGAATGATACTTCCTTTAATGAAATGGCCTGTACTTATCACAAGGGTACTCAGGACATGTTAAATAAACCGGCAAAATAATAGCAAAAAAAAAATTCCGTATTTTTCAGGAGGGGTATGCCTGAGATGGTGTAAAACTAATAAGATTTTAAACAGTGATCCCATTGTTTTTGTTTTTTTAACTTGATAAATAGAACCATTTGAGAAAGAAAACCCTCTCCACTAAGGGATTCAGGGTTCTTTTGAACCTTTTCTTTGGATTTGGTTTGAGATTTGCTGACTCCTTCAAGAAAGATTCAGGATTTGCCCAAATCCCAAAATAGTGGATTCAATACATCCCTGCTCTCCTAATTAGTATGCAAAACAGTGGGAATTATGTAAAGAAAACCAGTTTTGCTCTTAAAATTTCCGTTTTAATTCATTACCCTTTAGGTTGAAGCTCACTCACTGTGTCTGGACTTCCCCTTCTCTGCATTTGCAGATGAGAAAATGCTGCCTAAACTTGTTTTACTCAGCATTTAAAAGTGGATTTCATTATTGTTTTTTATGTTCCAGTGATTTCTGCAAGTATTTACATCAACAAAGATATTGTTACTTTCCCTACATATCTTTTTTTTTTTTAACGTTTATATAGCACAGCCATGAACAAATTACTTTCTTTAAGGTTTAAAGTACGGAGAAATTAGAAACTGCACAAACTCACCCTCCCTCTCTCCGGCTGGTTTGACGGGTTATAATTAATTCTGTCAAACATTCTACCGAAACTCACCCTGCAGGCATAAAAGGGACAAAGCTTTCCAAATTCCTGCTGTGAAGATAGAACTGCATGGAACATGTGAAAGGGTGTTTACCACTGATGCAGCACATGCCATATCGGCAGGATATATATGCCATATATGAGCATATAAAACAGGTGCTATCTGTGGGTGTTACCTCAGTAATTTGTATGTCTTTTGGGTGTATGAATGGACACCTCATACTAGCACTAGACATAAATACATATATTTATATATGAAAGCATTGGGGACAGATACAGTTGCACACACTTGCCCTTTAAACCCCTTATTTTGGCATGGGAAAGAGTGAAGTAACTGTTCAGTGTGCCATAACTGTATTTGTATAAATACAGGGATTGGTGATGTGTAAATGTATTTGCTAACTTTAATGTTTGCTTAAACAAGGCGTGAATATAAAAGAATTTAAAATGGAGGCACTATGGCTACTCGGTACAAGAAGAAGATTCTTACATATTCATGTGCCACTTTTATAAACCATACTGTTCTGTGAGAACATACAATAAATTATAGGTGGCGTAAGCTTTTTTTAATCACACAATATTTTGCTCAAAAACCCATAAAAAGTTGGATTTTCGAGCTAGACCTAGCTAGACTTGAGATAGGTGCCTCTTCCATTCACTTATACAGACTTCGATATGTCTGAGATGCTGGATTTTTGGGCTTTTTGCAGCATTGTGGTATAATAAATCTTTAAAAAAGTGAGTTTTTCCCTGTTAAATATTTTTGTTGATTTTAACATTTAAATTTTAATAAATAACCCCCTTAATCTACTCTATGAAGTGCTCACAGTATATTCAACTGTGCCTGCTCAATGTGGGGGGAGTGCTTCAGAGAGAAGATTAAATGGGGCAAGATGGGACCCTGCTGAGGTACTTTGCATTTTGGCAACAGGCAGGGCAAAGGGTGCTGAACTAGGTGTTGGCACACTGGTGCAGTTCAGAATGGGGGAATCCTGTCCTACTATATTTTATACCTGGCTTGAATATACCACAGCACACAATACATGTGATTACCCAAAGTCCCAGTTACTGCATGACTGTGCTGCTGTTTTGTTTATGCTATAAACAGAAATTATTTATCCATGTACACTCCTCCATTTAGAGTGACTTTTTGGAACTATAGTAAGTATATTATTAGGATAATGGAATGATGGCAGAAGGAAGCGTGATTCTAGGGTTGCCACCTTTGACCTCTGCAAAAACTACACAAGGTGGCAGGATGGTAGCACTGGGGGCAGAGCAGTGGCATATAGGCTTGGAGTTATGGCATTTGGGAGCCTGTTTGAGCCTTGTTTGGGCGGGGTTGCGAGATCAGAGGTGGTTATTGGCCATATTATTGTTCTAGTTTTGCGAGGCTGAAACCCGAACAGGCGGCAACCCTACATCATTCTTGTGTCCTGCAATGCAATGGTGTTTTTGGATGCTTTGTTGGCTGTGGGAAACAAAGAGCCCCATGTGCCATTGCCCTATGTGCCATAGCCCTTTTCCAGCACTAATTGTGTGAGATTATTTTCAGTTTTGGGACTATGGTTGCAAATTAAGGAAAAATTACAGGATTCCTAGTTTTTTTTCTCAATTTGCGATTTGTTACATCATCAGTTTTATCTTCAGGGTTGGTAATAAAAACATTAACAACTTAGCATCACAGACCAAACAACTAGACTGCATTTTAATTGGCAAGCTGGAAAGAGGCTTAATAGGTAAAACAATAAATACAAAATAAAAATTGAATAGTTGCTAATAATATTCTATAACATTAAAAGTTAACTTTTAAATAGCCCATTAATCTATGTTATGACCAAACGTTACATTTTCTACATTTTGACTCTTAGAAATGGAATTACAGCCGGTTATGCAAAAGAAGTCCTTTTAGTCCCCTTATAGCAGTGAATTTACACGGAAATCAATAGGTGTTAAACCATAGTTAAATTGCATCCTTGTAGCCTTTTGCCCCTGCTTCTGTCTCAGTTAGGAACTACCTCGAATATCATAATAATACTCATTGATTGTGATGTTTAAAACAAGCGCCTAAATTACACTTCAGATCCAGGTGGGACATAGTAAAACTGTATTAATTCAAAAATCACATGAAATAATAGCAAACAGCCTAGAATGACAGCTAGCAACACAAATCCGGTAACTAGTTAAGTGGAGGGAGGAGGGGCATTAGGGGCCGGGAAAAGTGCACTACAAGTGAGGAGAAAGGTTAAAGCAGGTCAAGCAAAAGCTTGTGCTAAAGCGAGGATTAAACAAGGACTTTAACAACGGGGAATGTGTAACTGGAAGTGAAGGAAATCTGTATTTGACTAAACACGCGTTGAAAGAAAGACGTGGAAAAGTTAAAGAGAAGGAACGAGACTGAGCACTCGACTGAGCGACCAGAGAAAAATTATGGCTTTTTATACAAATATGGGAACAACGAATCTGCTCCTTACCTGCTGAGGGTCTCACCTCCCTTTCTCTCTCTCTAAGGTGTGCTCACTACAGGTGTTTCCTGTACCGCTGCATTTCCTGGTGCGACTCTCAGCGGTGCTAACTATGTCATCGAAAGAGAGGAGGGAGACTCTCGCTTAACCTCTCCCTTGCCGGGCACATTCCGTTTGGTTGTTCTGCATACAATACAGGGCACACCCACTGACACTGTTATATGTTTTCAGGTTCAGCTTTTACTAGTTTTTTTGACACCTAGGTGACTAGCAAGGAGAAGGGTCATTGCAGATGAACAATTATTTCAGAAGGAACTGCTCAAGGAACAGTGATTTGTAATTGTGGATAATGTGGGGGTTACAATACATCCCAGTAACTCTTAAGGCCTTTTTGGGGCAGAATTTCAGTGATTTTTCTGGGCTTTGCAGCATTTACACAACCCATGCACACAGTTTGTGTTCAACATAGATGCCAGTTGGAAGAAAGCTACACTGGGTACTACTGTAGGACTGCCAAGTATACATCTTCTTCCTCTGTATTGATCCTCTGTGTGGCTTTGTGTTCAAGTGCTGTTAAAGCAAAACATTGGCTTTTTGCAGTGAAGTTTTGCTTTTCAATCTGCTGTGCATTTCCATAATGCATATCTGCCACAAGGGTTCTCTAGGAGATAGAAGAAGATGACTAAATGGCACTCTTCTATTAACTGAAAACTGCACCTGCCAAGCAGCAGATCAATGGTTATGGTTTTTGCCTGTCATTGTCAATAAATATGAAAATGCACATTTAGAGACAGATGTATTATTTTTTCTATTTGCACTTTGCCACAATTTGTGTAAAGTTCTTAAAGGCATTAAGGGAACTTGGTTACACATTCATGAAACTGACAGTGTAAAAATTGTTAATTATCCTGAAATTATTGTAAATTGCAAAAGTTCTCTGAAACACAATTTTACATTGTTATATATTGGGAGTACAAGCCCTTTAATAATTGCCAGCTTTAAAGGGGTGAAGTAATCACTCCTTTTCTATATTAGACTGCCTTAGACTACAACTCTAACAACTAACATCTATTCGAAATATGTCATTAATTAATTTTTTACTATTTGCAGGGCTGCCAGTTGTGCAATATTGATAGAAGAAACCTAAAAAATAGCATGGGTGAGTTTGATGATGGGAGTTTGCATTTGTATTTCATCAGCAGCTGAAAGGCAACAGACTGGGCATTCTACTTCTACTTCTTTTAATTAGTAATTTTATTAATACAGGTATAGAATCTATTATTCAGAATGTTTGGGAACTGGGTTTAGATAAGAGATCTTTCTTTTGTTTGGATCATCATAAATGTGCTAAAAATCATTTAAATACAGATTAAATCCAATAATATTTGACAGAGTCACCAATATGGGTTTATGCAGCTTAGTTAACATGAAGTACAGGGTATTTTTATTATGGAGAAAAACAAAAATAATTTTTAACAATTAGATTAGTTTAAAATGGACTCTATGGGACATGGCCTTCCCATAATTCAGATCCTTCTGTATAACATGTTTTCAGATAAGGGATCACATAACATTAAAAAGACAACATAAGCAAACCTTAATTTTCTGAACTGCAGCAAGTTCTGAATAAAATATGATCACAAAGCTAGCACTCCAAACTGTAACCTTGCCTTAGAGTTGTAAGTACATTTTATATGACTGACTACTATTGCATTATTGCTTCTCACATCTTACTGTCTGGTATGCTAATAATAGTGGAAAGTCCCTAAACAAACACAACTATAGATAGATGAAAAGAGTGTAAACACCAACTTCTTCACCTCAGTTTTTTATATGGCCCTAAGGAAGGGTTCTGTAGATGTGAAACATTTGGTGGGATATGATTCTGGTGAAGGAATTGATGTCTGTGCTTGTATCATCTATCTCACGGGTGTCCAACCTGAATGCGCCCCAGCTTAAAACGCTTGGTTCCCGAGGAAACGTCATAATAATATAACAAGTCTATTATTATTATTATTCAGGTGTCCCATATTCCAGTGTATAGCTCTATCTAGCTGGTATTGCTGTTCTTTTTTGTGTTTATTTTGTTTACTTTTATTAAAGTGTTTCATGTCTGGGCCCAGACAGTGTTTCTTTTCCCAATGTGGCCCAGGGAAGCCAAAAAGGTTGGACACCCCTGATCTATCTTGAGTTGTGTTTACACAGCTTACGCACATGTTTTGCACTCAATATTGACCACAGTTTGAAGAAAACTATGCTTGGTACTAATGTAGGAGTGCCAAGTTGTCATCTTCTTCCTCTGTATGGCTCTTTCTGTCTGGCTCTGAGCCGGGTGCTAAAGTGCATTTAGAGCAAAACATTGACTTTTTGAAGCTAAGTTTTGTTTTTCACTCTACTGTGGATGTCCACAGTTCTCTAGGACATATAAGAAGAAGATGACAACATGGCACCCCTACAGGCCGGAAAGAAGTACTTGTCCCTTCTGCATTACTGTTATTATTATTACCCTAACTTCAATATTGAGAACCATGCCTGCAATGACTTACAATCTGTTGGGCTGGGGATAAGTAGATGGAGGAACCAACAGGCCAAAGGGCAGCAAAATTTCAGGGATGGCATGCCATGCTCGGCCGCACTATAGGGGCACTGGGTGCTTGCGCGAACTGGAGTGTGTGGCCTAGAGAAGCCAAAGAGGAAGATCCAGGCTTGGCCACTATGTTGACAGTTGTTGATGTTAATAAAGTTTGTCATAGAATAAAGTAGCACATAGGTGGGGCCAGCTCCAGAAGGAGAAACTGAGCTGTACAGCCAGAGAGCCATGCTTCTGTCCTGCACTGTATTCTAATTAAAACATTGCTATTGCAAAACCCAGAATATCATCATTAAGTAGTAGAAAACAGCCACCAACCCTGCTGCATTTTATTATGGTACAGGCATGTTCTATTGAAATAATGGTTATATATTCTGGTTTAATAAAGGATATATAATAAAGTTTTTCTTGCATTGAACTTGTCAGAACAGAGTAAGTAAATTCACATTTCTACTTCTGATTTTTCGTAGCAAAATCAAACCAAATCCACTGAGAAGCCCTTTGTATAATTAGCTGTTTTTTTATCTGATATACAGTGGCGTAACTATAGAGGAAGCAAACCCCGCAGTCCCAGGACTGTGGGGTCTGCTTCCTCTCTAGCTAAAAAAAAACCTTCCTCCCCAGCCGTTCCCTTACCAGGGACACAAGGAGTGGGCGGGTCAGAGGTGGGAAGTGGAAGATAGGATGGGGATCGGAGTGAAGATTTTTTTGTAGGGGGGCCTGGCACACTCTAGTTATGCCACTGTTGATACACATAGTAAGGTTGAAAAAAAAATATGATAGTGGTGTGAGGACCAACCTGAAACGTGTGGGTCCCTGGGGTTTAGCCACAGGTCTGGTGGGGTTGCCAATTTGTCAAGCTGTGAATCAGATACGTTAAGTTTAACCTTTCTATCTAACAGAAGCCTGCTTAACTGCTAAGTTTGCTGGGTGGGGGAGATTTCCTTTTTGACCAGTCCCTGATAAACTTTTACTTATCATTTATTTCAATATCCCTGCCTTCTGTTCTAAAGAGGCATCTCTTTTGGCTGAGAGAAAGCCAAAGAAGTAAAACTAGCTGCTGAAAATTACTTGATTCACTTGTTTTACACTCAAAGCTCTTTATAAAATGTAACAAAAAAATTACAATAAACACTAGGGATGCATAGAATCCACTATTTTGGATTTGGGCGAACCCCCAAATCCTTCCCGAAAGATTCGGCCGGATACCGAACCGAATCCGAACCCTAATTTACATATGCAAATTATGGGTGGGAAGGGGAAAACATTTTTTACTTCCTTGTTTTGTGCCAAAAAGTCACGTGATTTCCCTCCCTGGCCCTAATTTGGATATACAAATTAGGACTCAGATTTGGTTCGGCCAGGCAGAAGGATTTGGCCGATTCCGAATCCTGCTTAAAAAGGCCAAATCCTGGGCGAATCCTGAACCAAATCCTGGATTCGGTGCATCCCTAATAAACACATACTAATAAAAACAAGCACATTTCATTATTCTCAAATGTTCATAATGAGCAAAATAAAGATATATATTTATACATATTTTTCTTCACAAGTGCCTCTTTTGACCTTCTATAGCCTTTGTCAACATAAACTGGCCATACAATGATAGATTCATAGATTTAGTACTCATCCAATTAGCTAGCAACATGGAGGCATATTTATCAAAGTAAAACTAGAGCTCACCACTGTCCACCAGTGTGAAATTATGCTGCTCTCTATACGTTTCTGTGGAACTTTGCTCCCAGCAACCTTTTCTCTCCTTTTGTCTTCTATAGGCTCTTTTCCATTGTGTTTTTTAACCTCTCTATTTTATTTGCATGCAGAAATAGGTAGCAAACTCTGAAGAGTTGCAGTGTGCCATTGTGATTGGATTGTTGGAAGAGTCTATTTGCCGAGAACTCCCCTACACCAGTCAGTTGAACTGAAGAAGCTGCTTGGATGAGCAGTGAAACGTCTTCATTAAAATATCTCAGCAAGTCCAGTTGCTTTGAGTTACTTTTTTTTTATATATATATACAATGACCTGGATGAATGAGAATCTTCATAGTTATGTAGCAAAAGAAAGTTCTAGTATTGCAATAAAAAAAAGTTTAGAGTTTCAAAACTCCTCCTGCCCTGGGAGAATTATATTGCCCTGTGCATTCCTCCACAATTCCAGCACTGATTTCCATAGAAAAGGCCATTCTATCTTTGGAGCCCTTGTTATAATTGGGGATTTTTAGGTTGGCATACAGCCATGGCTTTTTTCAGCATGAAACAAGATTAATCTGGCTCTATCAGGGTGGTGTTTACTGTAGCTAATCTTAGTGGGTACATAGTGGGTACTTTGGCATACGTATACATTAAGTAGTGAAATTGGCCTGTAACTCCGAATTGGGCACGTTGTCTCTTTTGGTATAAGAACTATGATACATTTTTGCATGGATTGAGAGAGGTTGCCTTTGGCTTAGGTTTCTATCAGTGTGTTATGCATGTGGGGGATTAAGTCTTTAGCTTTTGCCAGGTACTAATCAGTAGGGAATCCATCAGGCACCATTGTTTTTTTGGGTGGGAGATTTTGTACTGCTAATGTTATATTATATTGGGAGGTCAAGACACAGTAAGCCTTCTCTTGTGGGTCTATTGAATTCAAAGTTATTTTGGAAATACGATTTATTTAGGCTAGAGTGACATTGAGTATACCAACCTCTAGCTATAGGACCTCCTCCTGCAGGGAACTACAGTAATGCTTTTGGATTGTATAAGTCTGCCTTGAACGACTGCCTTAAAGGCATACCAAAGTTTATCGGTGGGGGGGGGTGGAATCTGAGTTTGAATTCTCACTTCAGTACTGTGTAATGGCTTCATAGCTGTCCTTGGCAAAGGCTGGGATTTTGAGCCATATATATTTCTGTAGTTTTAGCTCCTGCTTTTATTTGAAAGCATTGAAAGTGTGATCTCTTTAACGTGTCAAGATGTCTTGAGATAGCAATAACTTACAACCTCAGGAATTTCAACAGATACTTGAACTCAATCAGAATTTCACCTTGAAGACTGTTGAGAAGTTTATTTCAGACTGTGAATATCTTGACAACAGTGAACATTCAGATAGGTAATTAATATGATCCAGTCTGGCAATATACATGCAGTTGAAAATGGAGTCTAGCATATACTACCGGACAAGTGGCGTAAACCAAACAGACAGAGATCAGAGGGGTTAACAGGAGGGGAGATGGGCCAAAACAAGGAAAGGCAAACCATGAAACAAATAATGCAAGTGTAACACGACACTCCCCCTCTGAAATCTTTAGATTTCAAATAATGAAGAAACATAAGTCCAAACATACATGAAGATCACTGTCCTTGACATCTGAAAATTAGAGGAAAGGGGAGAAACTACAGTAGGAGGATAATACAAATTTTAACACTATATTAATAAATCAAAACTTGTCGTGATGTCCTGAAGCTCTAGCCTGTGGCAGGAACAGAGAACAGTTTATGTATATCTTGGAGCTGCATCCTCAACTTTGGATAGATTAAGCACCAGTACATATGATCCACTCTGGCAATATACATGCAGTTGAAAATGGAGTCTAGTGTATACTACCGGTAGGGTTGCCACCTTTTCTTCAAAAAAATACCAGCCTTCCTATAGATTTAACTTTTTTCCTATTAATAACATTGGGATCAACCATCAAAAATACCGGCCAGGCCGGTAAAATACCGGCCAGGTGGCAACCCTAACTACCGGACAAGTGGAGTAAACCAAACAGACAGAGATCAGAGGTGTTAACAGGAGGGGAGATGGGCCAAAACAAGGAAAGGCAAACCATGAAACAAATAATGCATGTGTAACATGACACTAGCTGCAAAATGCAGTGTGCAGGAAACACATGCCATAGGACAAACTTACAAATAACTTTAAAATCTTTCAAAATTAATGTATGCTGGAAAGCTCTGGAAAGCTGAATAATATTTATTGACTAATTGCTTCCATTATGCAAAATTTTATATTTAGGTTTACAAAACCCTTTAAATGGTATCCACCCAAAAACAATTATTTTGCTGAGTGTAGGAAAGCAATTGAATTGGCAATATTATAGTTTCTGTTTATCCCTTTTAAGTAGTATCCATCAAACTGACAGGTGCCCCGCCCCAATGGGAGGAACTATGTGTGAGCTGTTCTTTCTGTCCTGATATAGCCACGCCCACTGTGGCATAGTATTCCCTGCATTGCGTAGCCACCATTTTGTGAAATAAAGACGCCATTTTGTATAATACGGTAGCCATGCCCACTACTGCATAGTATTCCCCGCCCACTATGCAGCAGCCATTTTGTATAATACCCATAAATCCCAGCTAACCTCTATTTTTAGCGCCACCATATGGTTATGTTTGATATTACATGATCTATTTGTGGATACAGTGTAACTGCGAGGGCCATCATGCAGTTATTGTTATAACTACAGATGAATACTGAAAGAAAAAAAAATGACTACTTAAATCAGTAGTGATGGGCGAATCTCACCCGTTTTGCTTCGCCGAAAAATTTGCGAATTTCCAGGGAAATTCGCGAATTGGCGAAAAAATTAGTGAAACGAGTCGCACAGCGTTTTTGACAGGCGTCGTGTCAATCGCTGCGTGTCGCGTCGTTTCCAACGCGCGTCGCTTCCGATGCGCGTTGCGTCGTTTCCATCACGTTGCGTAATTTTCGGCGCGCGTCGCGTCGTTTTCGGCGCGCGTCACGTCAAAAACGACGAGCGACTGTTTTTTTTTTGCGAATTTTTGCTGGCGAATTTTTGCTGCCGTTTCGCAAGTTTATTCGCCAGCGGCGAATCGCGGGAATTCGCCCCTGGCGAATAAATTCGCCCATCACTACTTAAATGTTTCTCCCTTTTAAATTTACACATTCGAAGGTGAAAATAGCTATGAGAAAACAAGACATTTGAACTGCTCTGGAACTGCGAAACGGCGAAAATAAAGACTGTTTTTATTCATCCAAAACTATTATAATTCACATGTGAACTTTTTTTTTTTTCGAAATGCACAAGACAACATGATTGCTCGGCTATTGTGAAACTGAAAATATCAAGGCTTGTTTATAGTACTATAAAGCAGTGTGAACCTTTTTGAAATGCACAAGACACTATGACTGCTTTGTTAATTACTTTTTGAAATGCACAATTCATTATGTAACATCAGAATCACAAAATTCTGATCTGGCTTTGTGTTCTGTGGTTTGATCCTTTATCTCTGATACAGCAAGCGAGTGTGGGAGCTGCTTAGTGAGTGCTGCATGTGATCTAAGTGTTGCATGTGAATTAAGTGTTCAGCAGCGTTAAAAACCTTAAGGCGTTGAAAACTCAAAAGGCGTTTGTGAGGAATTGCATTTGGGAGACTGTAAGTACCCAGTGTAAAAATTAGTGCAAGTGGGTTTGCTGGGATCAATCAGTGTCTGTCTTGTCACATGTATGTGGTGTTGGAGCAGCAGTTCCATGCAGTATTTACATGTGAAA
>CM044431.1:99761436-99773334 GCA_024363595.1 Xenopus borealis
TGGAGGTGTTGAACTTGATGGACTCTGTCTTTTTTCAACCCAATTTAACTATGTAACTATATAAGATATAGACGCACAATGGCAGGTGGACTTGGTCTCAATGACGGATTTTGCTAAATACAACAGCGGTGTCAAATATATACTTACAGTCATAGATGTGTCGTCAAAATATGCCTGAGCCTTTATGTTGTATGATAAAACAGGCAAAAGTGTCTCAAATGTCGGTTATGTAATGAGGACATTGAAACTTATGATGGCCATACATGCTATCTGAGTCGCATCAAACCTGATAATGATCCCTCTGATAAATATATATTTTATGAATCTGAGTGTATGCAAGAGACAGGCGTACACATACCAAATTATATATATGCCTTACCACTGAACGGTAGAGAATATTGGGAATTTAAGGGTTCTACTTGTCTAAAAGACTTTGTCATTACGTTCATGGAAAAAAAATTTAGTGGCTACACGTTCATAGCCCGGTCTGACTCATACTTTGTGGTTAAACAATTGCTAAAAGAGTGTATTCAAATAGAACTATTAGCTCAGGGTGGTAAATTACAGTGGCTGATGGGTATTAGATTTATAGATTCTTTAAATTTCCTTCCCATGAGACTTAGTAAATTACCTGCAGCATTAGGTGTACAGAGTGGAAGTAAAGGCTACTTTCTACATTATTTTAACACTGTTGAAAATCAGGGCTATATAGGTGCTATGCTATCCATAGAATTTTACGAGGCTGATTATATGATGCCTGATGGGAGGGGTGAATTCATGACTTGGTACGAGCAAAACCGCCACAGTAAATTTGATTTTCAATTGGAAAATGTGTTTATGATAAACGACGACTAACAGACGGTTATCAAAGTATTGCTTTTGGTTTTAGTAACCATGGACACTAGACTGCAACATCCTTTTTCATGTATATTGGCCAGCCCTTCTAATTCGGGTAAAAGTTGTTTTTGTGAAACAACTACTGTATAGTACAACTACACTGTTATTGCACAGGCCTGATAATATTGTTTGGTTTTATTCATGTTGGCAATCACTTTATGGTGAGCTGTTACAGAAAATAACAAATGTTTGGTTTATAGAAGGATTACCAAACAGCTTTAATGATGATGAGCTATTCCCCCCTGATAAAATTAATTTGACTGTTGTTGACGATCTCATTGGCATACTTTAAAAATGTTAATGAACGCTAAGCCTTATAGAGAAGGGTCATTCTGTGTTTGGCGTTGGATGACTTATTCACAGCCATATGTGAAATAGCGCTCAACACTATTAAAGGAATTGTTCAGTATAAAAACTGGGTAAATAGATAGGCTGTGCAAAATAAAAAATGTTTTCAATATAGTTAGTTAGCCAAAAATGTAACGTATAAAGGCTGGAGTCACTGTAAGTCTAACCTAAAAGAACAGGACACTACTACTTGCTTTTCAGCTCTCTTTTGTTTACACTGACTGGTTACCCTGGTGACCAGGCAGTAACCAATCAGTGACTTGAGGGAGGGCCACACGGGTCATAACTGTTGCTTTTGAATCTGAGCTGAATGCTGAGGCTCAATTGCAGACTCACTGAACAGTTATGTCCCATGTGGCCCCCCTTCAAGTCGCTGAATTACTCAGATTTAGGGAGCTGAAAAGCAGGATGTTGGATTCTGGCTATTATATTTGACATCCAGTCACTCCAACTTTTATAGTTTGCATTTTTCCCTGACTAACTATATTAGAAATATTTTTTATTTTGCACAGCCTTTCTATTTAACCAGTTTTTAATTTTACCCTGAACTGTTCCTTTAAAGGTAAAATATCACTTACAAATCACCAAGTGGAGGTGCTTAAAAAGTGTCGAAAAGTTATAAAAACTTTGAGCGACAAAACATTTTCATTTGTCAAGAAGAGACGTCTAGTGAAACAGTCTGGAGGCTTCCTGCCATCTCTATTGGATTTTGCTATACAATTGATAACTGGTTTACTGACTAACCGTTAATGGAATACACTGAGAAAATGTACTTAGTTCCTAAACAGGATATAGAACGCTTACAGCGGACTGCTGATCAGGGTTTTCATAAGCACCTATCTGTCTCACAACAACTTGATGCTGAGATATCTGATATTGTACAGAGAAAAGACTTATTAAAATATATCGTTATACAACTGTATTGCAAAAGTACTTGGTTCATGCGAAGCAGGATGATCAGGAGAAAATGAGCTTAACACTTTTAATGCCACCTGGAGGTCCCACCATAACTGTGACACAACCAAATTCAGATGGTGATACCATCACAAGCGCCGCTGATACTATGTTTGATGAGGTTATAAACAATGTAAATCCTGGCTTTAAAAAAAAAAAATGCTAAGTTATTACTGACCAAAATGTCACAATCAAAACATATTGTGGATTGGAATGACAAGGGGGAACTTGTTTATAAAAATAACACATTATCAGGTTCTAATATACTGGACTTGGTCCGTGGTGATACACAGAGTCATTATGTTGCTGAACGTAAAATGCTGCATGGTTGGGATACATTGCTACGCGTGATGGCTGAGCTTAAAAATCGTGAATATTTCAATAATATAAATATACATATTGATTCTGGATCCTCATCATCACATTCAAACCCTAAGCTTATTAAACACTTAACAAAGCAGAGTACTACTTTAGGCACCCCTGGATCATTAACCCCCCCATAGATACATGTAACCTAAAAAACGCACTGGCTCTCTACATCAATCTATTGACTGGTTGAAATACTAAGGGGCAGATTTATTATTGGTCGAATTTCGAATTGAAAATAATTCGAAATTCGACCATGTGAATAGTGAGGGAAGTAAAATCCTTCGATTATATATTTGATTGAATGATTAAAACGTTCGAATGGAAAAGGATTAGAAATGATTTTAACCCTTCGATTGAATTTTACCTATTCGATAAAAAAAACTTTAAAACACCTTTGGGAGCTTCCCATAAGGTTTTAAAGCAATTCGGTAGGTTCAATCTGGCGAACTGGCCTATTGAATGTTTTTTTGAAAGGGGAAGTACTTCGACCATCAAATAGTCGAATATTCGAATACAATTTAATTTGAATATTCGAATTATTACAATACATATGATGTACTTTATTTATTTATAAGTCGTATTCATACATATGCTCCAGACTGGTTTGGACATGCCCAGGCATGTAGGCCCACTTCTAAAGACCATCCTTGAGGCACTATAAAATACCAAAAAGCATGTCTGGACATGTCTCTTTTTGGTATTCATCGGTAGTTATAACAATAACCGCATGATTAGGGTTGCCACCTTTCCCTGCTGCTGAAGCCGGGCAGGGGGTGGTCCCGTGACGTCACGGGGGCGTTCCCGTGACGTCAGTGGGCGGTCCCGTGACGTCAGTGGGCGGTCCCATGACGTCACGGGGCGGAGCTATGACACCGCGATCGCCGATTGGCCGATCGCGGCGTCAATCAAGCTAATCCCGCCCGGTTTTCCTTATATGGAAAACCGGGCAGGAGGAATTGAACCGGGCAGCCCTTCAAAATACCGGGCTGTCCGGTTCAAAACCGGACAGGTGGCAACCCTACGCATGATGGCTCTCGCAGTTACACTGTATCCCCATATAGATATTGTTATATCAAATATAACCATATGGTGGCGCTCACAGTAGAGGCTAGCTAGGGTTTATGGGTACTATACAAAATGGCTGCTGCGTAGTGAGCGGGGCATACTATGCTGCAGTGGGCATGGCTATATAGGGACAGAAAGAATAGCTCATCCATAGCTCCGCCCATTATGGGCGTGGCCACCCCCTTGACAGGTGGGGGCAGGGCACATGTCAGTTTGAGTGATACTGTAGGGATTGAGTCCAACCTTTTATGTTTAAAGAGGACCTGTCACCTTGAGACATGAGTAAAATATTTATTTTCCATCCTTAGTTAAACCCTTTAGTCAGCTGTTTTTGTCTATATCTGAAACGGATTAGAAAATATCCTTCATGTAAAAAGGGCTTCATAGGAGCTGCCATGTTTAAACACCCCTTTGTTTTCCGTGTGTGGGCTGTGCCAAACTGCCAAATCTCATTCATGCTTAGTCAGAGTAAACTCTATGATAGACAAGCTCTGTATAACTCATGTCACACCAGGACTTGATATTCTATGGGAATTATTTGAAACACCTTCTATTGTTCTATTCAGATTGTGTGGGCTACTCCAGCCACTAACAACTGCACAAACTGGTGATATCGTGAGAGGTCTGCAGTACTGATTCTACCCATGATGCTTTGCTCTCCTGACTTTCTGGAAAGTCAGGGCTACAGTTAGTGTCTCATGCACATTTTGAAAAGTAGTTATAAATTGAGAATTAGTGAGATTTGAGCATAATAAATAGGGCTATGTGGTTTGTTTTAAAAGTTTTATTTTCTTCCTAGTGTTAACTCGATCATGACAGGTTTCCTTTAAATGACACCTGCCTGACTGGGTATAGTGTAATTGCATCAGATTCACTGCCCCATTGTACCCACAGTGACACTGGAATTCTGGTAAAAGTAAAACATGGTGATTGCTTTCAAAATTGCACTTTGCTTGATGCATTTGCAGTTGGAGCCCTCAAATATATTTACTTGCATAGGAAATAAAGCCTAGGTTGATTTATTTGTCGTCATTCTGAGATTTAATTGCTTTGCAATAAAGTAACAATGTTTTATTCTTAATTTGTGAATGATTTATGTATTAATTAGTAGTAAGCTCTCTAAGGATGTATTCCATCAACCCCTGGTACCTTTTTCACATTCAGGCCTGGATTTCAAATTGGGCCGTCCCAGTGGGTCCCATACTGTGGTTCACGATGGGGATTACGCACACAGCAGTGTTAAAGAGCTGCAAGTGCCCAGTGCTCCTGAAAATTTTAGAATGCCCCTAAAATCTTGCTGGCCCAAGCCAAGTCATTCCCTGTTCGCATAGTGTCTATTTCTTGTCTTTAGTTTAGTATAAACTATATAGTGCATTTCTGTATGTATATATATATATATATATATATACAGGACTGGACTGAGAATCAAAATAGGCCCTGGCATTTCAGGTACACAGAGGCCCAATCAACTCACATAGAGGCCCAAACAGTCCCCACTAAATACTGACTTTCTATGGGACCTTATAGCAGCCCATCTGGCATTTGCCCTAACCCACATATTGCCAGTCCGGGCCTGTATATATATTATGTATATATATATTCGATTAATTGGTCTTCATTATTTATTTTTTGAATTATTTGACTTCTTCTTATGACTATTTCCAGCTTTCAAATAGAGGTCACTGACCCCATATAAAAATAAATGCTCTGTAACACTACATATTTATTGTTATTGCTACTTTTTATTACTCATTATTCTATTCAGGTTCTCTATATTCATATTCCAGCCCAATCACTGCATGGTTGCTAGGGTAATTTGGACATTAGCAACCAAATTAATGAAACTGCCAACTGGAGAGTTGCTGAATAAAAAGCTAACTAAAAAAACGAATAAAAATGAAAAACGGTTGTCTCAGAATATTACTCTATCTAGATCATACCAAAAGTAGATGAGCAATCCTTAAAATGCTTCCAAATAACTTCCACTGATTGTTGCACGCCATCTAGCGTAATTTGTTTGTACTACCTACCTCGGGTTTGAAAGGATACACTCGAGGGAAATTTTGTAGTACATTTTACGTGATAAAAATCTGTGAAATGTTTTCCGAAATTTCACTAACACAGTTACATAAAACTCCTCGTTTTACACGGAGTATAACGTCACACATACAACCATATCGACCAACACTGCCTTTGCGCGCGCCCTCAGTAAATATGTCCGACGGGCCCACCCAGCTGTATTCTATTGGACGCTCATTCCAGAGCAATATCCCGTGTTGCGTGATGACGGAGGTGTCGGTGCATTAGGCTTTAGCTGTCAAGGAGCGCTACGGAGAAAGGAGGATGGAAGAACCGGAGGAAGATGAGGCATGCGAAGGGGGATCCGAAATAGGAGCAGAGGATGCCGGAGGAGACCTCGGAGCAGGTGATGTTGACCTTGGCAGCTGATGTTCATACTGTTAATATGATGAATCAATCCCACAGCTACAATACTGCCATACAGAGCACACATATTTTTAATTTGCTGTCTTCATGACCTGCATTTGCCAGCGGGCGATGTAAGGCATATAGTATGCATGGTAAGTATGCATTCCTCTTGGAAAATTGCTTCTCCCTGTAAGAAATCCATGCGGAGCTTGAAGATAAATTAGAGGGCTCTTGGCTGATGGGCCGGCAGCTGGTAAAAATTGGCAACTGGGTATTTTTGGGCAGCTGTTTGTGGTTATAAAAACTGGACGTGTTTAATAATAGGATATGTGAATTTCTTCCAAAGTCACCTACTTTTTAAGTCTATGCTAATAATACCTGTAAATGATGCTCCAACCATATTATGACCTCCTTTTTTTGGCCCATGCTTCAGGGTATCCCAGCGACTGGGCTGCTGAGATTGATACCAAATGACTGGCTATGTATGTATGTATGTATGTAGCCAGAATTCCATTCGATTAGATTGACAGTTAGAACAATCAGAATTGCAGTTACCAGGGCCACATTTATATTATAGGCACTGTGGGCCTGAGCCCAGAGAGACATGTCCCTTGCGTACCTATATCATTTGTTTTAAATAAAAAAAAAAAATCTCCCCAGTTGTCACTGGAAACTTGCTATATAAATCTTAAAGGGTTATCCTATGCATTGTGGCAGAAATGATCACAGATGTGATGTCACTGCTGCTAACTCAGCGGAGCACACAGATCTGGTACCTTGGGTACCTAGGTAGCTCCAATTCCTAGTTTTCTGATGCACCACACATCACCATGCAGTTTGGACAGACCTTCTTCAATCTGGTAGAATGTTGTGTCAAAACCAATACTGCACTCTGATTGGACTCACCTGCTCAAAAATAATAATCAAGCACAATATGTAGCGGACTGCACCTTCAGATATTTAAGGTAGCCCATTATTTAAAGGAAAACTATACCCCGAAAATGAATTTTTGAGCAACAGATAGTTTATATCAAATCAAGTGACATATTAAAGAATCTTACCAACCTGGTATATATAATTTAAGTAAATATTTCCCTTTTACGTCTCTTGCCTTGAACCACCATTTCATGATGGTCTGTGTGCTGCCTCAGAGATCACCTGACCAGAAATATTTCAACTCTAACTGTAAAGGGAAGAAGTGTTGAAGCAAAAGACAGAACTCTGTCTGTTAATTGGCTGGTGTGACCTAACTTTATAGTTTGTTTGGTATGTTTGTGTGCACCGTTGGATCCTAGGATCCCAGGAGGCTGTCCTTATTTTTTAAAATGGCTATTTTCTATTTATGATTACCCAATGGCACATGCTACTAAAAAAGTGTATTATTATGAAAATGGTTTATTTACATGAAGCAGGGTTTTACATATGAGTTGTTTTATGCAATATCTGTTTATAGAGACCTACATTGTTCTGGGGGTATAGTTTTCCTTTAATGCATGCCATGCATAGGGTCTTCTACATTCTAACAGATCTCATGGAAACAAGTTCTCTGGAAAGGAAGGTGTCTGACCGCTTTACAATTACATGTTTAGTACAAACCAATACATTGCTTTTCCAGTGCTGATAAAACTCCAGAGATGCCAGCCAGGTCCACTAAATGTTATCAAATTAGTCACCACAGCTTATAGAGAGGTATGACAGTTTTGCAAAGTAGGGTACTGTGTGGGCTCATCATGTGATCTCTTCCAATTACTTATTTTTAACATTTCACCACACAGGAACTCATGAGTTAATACACCCGATTATACTCTATAATGTCAGTGTCCATAGTGAATTAATAAAGTGGTGCCATAATTCAAAAAGGGGTTCTGTTCTTGGCCTGAAGTGTACAGGCCTGTTAATTTGACATTGGTGGTAGAAAAACATGTAATAAGGGATGGGATACTGGAATACATTTCAAATGACAGCATGGTTTTGCATACAATAAATCATTCCAGACAAATGTAATTGCCTATAAGAAGTTGAGCGGAAACATAAACATTGGGGGGGGGGCAGTGCAAGTTATTTACTTTTGCTAAAGCTTTTGATACATTACCACACAGAAGGTTATTGATTAATTTAAGAAATGTTGGCCTGGAACATATTTGTACATGGGATAAGAATTGACTGAAGGATAGATTACAAAGATTGGTGGTGAATGGAACAGTTTCTAATGGGACCAGTGCTGTTAGTGGAGTACCACAGGGGTCTCTCCTTGGTTCTTAAATGACCTTGAGGTTAGCTTTGTCAGCACCATCTATAATTGTTGCTGATCACACTATATTGTGCATAACATTGAACAAATAAATACTGTCTTACATAAAAAGGGCTTTAACTCAATTGCCTTGCCTCTTTATAGACCCCTGTTAAGGCTTTTCCTTGAGTAAGCAGTGCAGTTTTGCACCCCAGTCCTTAAGAAAGATATTAAAGGGATCCTGTCATGGGAAAATCTTTTTTTTTTTCAAAATGCATCAGTTAATAGTGCTGTTCCAGAAGAATTCTGCACTGAAATCCATTTCTCAAAAGAGCAAACGGATTTTTTTATATTTCACTTTGAAATTTGACATGGGGCTAGACATTTTGTCAATTTCCCAGCTGCCCCAAGTCATGTGACTTGTACTCTGATAAACTTCAATCACTCATTACTGCTGTACTGCAAGTTGGAGTGATATCACCCCTCCCTTTGCCCCACCCAGCAGCCTAACAAAAGAACAATGAAAAGGTAACCAGATAACAGCTCCCTAGCACAAGATAACAGCTGTCTGATAGATCTATGAACAGCACTCAATAGTAAAACCCATGTCCCACTGCGTACTATTCAGTTACATTGAGAAGGAAAAACAAGAGCCTGCCAGAAAGCAGTTCCCTCCTAAAGTGCTGGCACAAGTCACATGACCAGGGGCAGCTGGGAAATTGACAAAATGTCTAGCCCCAGATTTCAAAACTGAATATAAAAACATCTGTTTGCTCTTTTGAGAAATGGATTTCAGTGCAGAAGTCTACTGGAGCAGCACTATTAACTGATGCGTTTATAAAAAAAATGTTTTCCCACGACAGTTTCCCTTTAACGTGCTGGAAAGATGGCAGAGGCATGCAACTAAAGTGGTAAAAGGAACTGAAGAAAGACTGTCAACGTTGAGTTTGTTTTTGCTGGATAAAATGTGTCGGAACATGATTATTCTTAAGAAGTACAAATATGGGACTTTTTATCCAGAATGCTTTGGGCACGGGCTCTTTCTGTAATGTGGATCTCCATGCCTTAAGTCTCCTAAAAATGATATAAAATGATGAATACACTACCACTTTGAGCTATTTGTATTTTTTTTCACAGTTTTATGCAATCACATGTTTTGCTATTTGGATTGTTAATAAATAAGGTAGCATCAATTTAAAAAATTTTTTTTTTTAATTATGGGTTTCAAAGTGGAAAAAAAAATTAAAAATAATTATACATCCTAATTTTGATAGATAGGTCTCCATATGTAAGATTGCGAATTTCGAGAGTTTTAGATGTTTAAATTTGAATCATCTATTGCCTTGAAGTTCTGCTATCACGTTTATTTATTAAAATCTAGATCTGCCAGAAGGACTGTTTTTCAGAGGGTGTTCCCTCACTGCATGGGAAAAAGGCCTGTGTGGAAGGGCCCTAAGAACAGTGCTGTGTTTAGGTCCTGTTCCACCCTAGGCACCAGCCCTACATGTGCCTCTAAATTGCAGAAGTGACATCATGTGCACTGCTTTGACTATCATGACTTTGACCTTGATCTAACTTAGCCCTAGGCACAGACCCTCAGGTGCTTATATATAAATATGGCCCTGCCCTCACATGTCTTTGCAACCTGGATTTTTTAAGTATCCTATTTGGTATGATTGAAAGAATTACCTCGGTGAGAAGGGGTTCTTATTTCAGATATTTGCTGTTCTGATATTATATCTGGGAAGAGAAGACATCATGCCATTTACCTGAAGGATTTTTTCAACTTCCCAGAGGTAGTTAGTTTTCATGGACTAATCAGAATGGTATCTAAGGGTCTCCTACCACAAATATATTTCAGTAGAAAAATGTGATTGTGTGAAGCTGGTTTAGAATTTTTGCATTCTTATTAAAAAATTGCTTTGAAAAAGACTCAAAGATAAACCAGAGTTTCTATAAATTAAGCATTTAGACATATACAATCTGAAAATCAAATTAATCTGTTAAAATAATTTTTTGGATATTAAATTGAACATAACATAACAATTTGAAGTAATTTTTTAATTAAAGTTGTATGTTACAAAAGAATAAAAGTTAATGGAATTAAAATTTTCAAAAAGCGGTAAAATTTTAAAGTTTTGAGGGTGCCGTGCAATTCTTTTTCTCAACATCTGAAAGTAATTAAAGAACAGCCTCCATTAAGCAAATGAACATGTAGATTTGCTGAAATCTACTAAATCATATATTTAATATACAGTGGCACCTCAATTTTGACATCCCCTGAAGCGAGTTTTCCCTCATTTTACATTGTTGCTTTGTGATCCCACCTATATATTATGCATAATACATTTTCCTGGATTTTACACCATTTTTTATGGTCCTTTAAAAAAGTCAAATGGGGATTCTACTGTATTATGTTTTGGTTTCCTACTTTGGATCCATCTACAAAGAATGTGCAGATGATGATGTATAATTACAATTCATCTTTATATGGCTAGTTGGCAGTTGGTTAGTTGACAGGGGCATGTTTTATCAAGATTTACATTTTAAGTGGATACCCTATTACGTCATATGGGAGCTGAGCGTCATGAACTACATTTAAAGGGCACATATCAAAGCCAAAATCAAACACATAATAACAATCTGACCAGTACAACCTAAACAGGTTTAATCAAACTACACTGCAGGTTTTAAAAAAAATCCCTTACTTCTTTCACTGAGGGAGTCCATACAGTGACCATAACAGTGACTATAACATGCAAAGTCCTGAGTATTCTTCCCAGAATGCCTGGCTTTAGTAAACTCTAGAAGTATCACGAGATTTCTCTATCTTATCCCCTGCTGGTGATATAATTTTGCAAATGAAGGGCACACTTCCAGAAGGTGGCAGCACTAACACAGAAGTTTGGCAGATTTCAAAATAGCTTAGAAGGTTTATTAGGCAAGCAAGAAATTTCAACTGAGCATGTGCAAGATTTCAGAGCTACAGTTGGCTGTGAAAATATAGCTAGGAGGGGTCAGGAGGCAACTTCGAGCGACTTCGGAAAAGCCAGCGCCCTGTGTGAATAGGCGCAGGCGATTATTCATTAATTAGCTGGAAGGCAGGGGGAAGCAGTTTGGGGAATTTTTTCGCACCAAAGAAGGCGAAAAGAAGGCTAGGCGACAAATCTCCCTGAATCTTCCCGTCTGGCCTTACACTAAAAGACTGAAAAGTGCCCATCAATTGGTTCATGTGACCTAAATTGTATGTGTGCCCTTGGTTTGTTTTGTTTGCACTGTGAATTATATGATCCCAGGGAGTGACCCATAGTACTTGAAATTGATCATTTTTTGTTAATGGTTTATTTAGGTAAAGCAGGGGATTTTATACAGGAGATTTAAGCAATATATTTTTATAGAGACCTACATTGTTTGGGGAGTGGGGGGGAGATTTCCTTCAATTGTGGATGACAAATTAAATGTTGATGAAGTTACTGAATAATTAATACTGAATCAATTGCACCAGCCCTTTTAGCACACCCAGGACTGGAAATTGATATCAGTAGCTTGATTGCGACCTCCAGACCTGTCCTTTCTCTTATTAGTGATACTATATATATATATATATA
>CM044431.1:99780668-99799038 GCA_024363595.1 Xenopus borealis
CCCATGCTCTGCTCATGCTAGTTGGTTTGGTTCTAATACAGCCAAGAAAGGGTTACATTAGGATAAGTAGAAGGAAAGGCAGAAAGGAAATACATAACCAAAAGAATCATCCAGGGTCAACAAAAACGAAATGGAGGATTCAACCAATCTATCCATAAAGTAATTTACAATACAAGAAAAAGCCACTATCTTGTTCTCACTGTGTAACATACAGTATGTAGGATCGGGCTTAGATACAATACAGAGACTATAAATTTTGGACATCTCCATTTGGAGATATTTCTCATAGAACAGTGCTGTTTTCAACAGTGAGTTTCCAGGGTAACCTATTGTTTAGAATTTTACAACTATAGAAGCTAATTAGAAAATGTTGCATTATCTTTTATACTATTTTCTACATATTTATATTTAGGAGCATATTTTTTGCTGTGTAAAACGAAATTCAAAAACAATGTGAACAGCTGTGTAAAATAAATGGTGAGTTTCTCAAGATGTTTTTTATTTTACTCCATGCGAATGCCAGATTTGCTGCCGTTATTTTACATTACTTTAGACCTTTGTAAGTAAGTTCCTGTGGAAGAAAAAACACACAAAAAATTACGCAAGTGAAACCTGGTGATGTATGTTGAATTACCCTACCTTTTTTTACAACACATAATAAATCTGCCCTGCAGATAGTTGGTGACTAAAAAAAAAAAAATCAGTTTTTTGCAGCACTGAAAAAAAAACCTAACTATTAATCAAGTATTTTTCTGATTTGGAGGCTAAGCATTTTCATAATTTTTTCAAATGTTTAGAATTTTTTTTTAAGCCTTAAGCTGTCCATAGATGCAAAGATCCGCTTGTTTGGCAATATCTTTACCCGATATGCCACTAACATGGCAGGGCTATATCGGGGTAATCCGAACGTTCCGCCATATGGTCAAACGATCGGATTACGATGACGCCAACTAAGAAAATCAAACCTTCCCGATCAATATTGTGGCCAGATATCGATCGGGAAAACTGTCAGAAGCCCCCATACACGGGCAGATAAGCTGTCAAATTGGTCTAAACAACGATATCGGCAGCTTTATCTGCCCGTGTATGGCCACCCTTAGGCAATTGATAGTACCTGACTGGAGATTGTTATTTATCAGAGTAGAGTTAGAGATCACCACAGTCTACTTGAACGAAATACCGCCTCTCTCACCATTCATTTCTGTGGGATTTTTAGAGACGTATGTATCAAAGGGTGAAAGTTCACCCTTTGATAAATATGCCATTAAAAACCCCATCTAACTTCACTCTTTCATAAATATACCTCCATGATTCTCTTCCCCTCACTAAAGAATTTTTTTTTTTAATTGGCATGAATAGTGAATATATGCCAGTTGTCTTCTTTTAGTGTGCCTTTCTTTTCATGTACATGTATGGGACCTATTATCCAGAATACTTAGGACCTGGGGTTTTTCGGATAAATTATCCTTCTGTAAACTGGATGGATAGTCCTGCATTAAGTCTACTAGAAACTCCTGTGAATGTTAAATGAACCCAACAGGCTGTTTGCTTCCAATAAGGCTTAATTCTATCTTAGTTTGGTATTGTTTATTATGATCAAAGATAAAAAATACTTTTCACAAATTTGGATAAAATGGAGTGTATGGGAGGCAGCCTTTCCCTAATTCAGAGCTTTCTGAATAAGGGGTTTCTGTATAATGGATCCTATACCATTTACATTTCTTGCTCAGACAGATTTCTATACATGGCATCAAAGTTCCCATGCTTGAATAGACTGTAGACCCTTATGTTATGGACTTTCACACTTGAATTTTGTTATTTCCACAGATATGGCAGAAAATATAGCTACTGTGTTGGAGGTGAGTTTCTTTTCTTCATGCAGTGACGCTTGTTTGTGGTAGTGACTGGCATATATGAATATTTAACCATTCAGTGACAATCATGAGAATTTTTAACATATCTGCTGTTAGCAATGGTGTGATCTTTTGTTTAAATACAATTTATTTTATTGTGGGATTGCGGTTTATCTATAGCCTTGTGAACAGTATGCGTTTTTTATGTTACCCAGGTGTTTTCTCCACTAGTGGTAAAAATGCCAGTCCATGTTTTGGTCAATATCCAATGACAGAAATTGCAATCCTAGTGTCATTTTAGTTTTGGCCCAAAAATTCAGGGTTTTCTGGGCAAAATCCACCTTTGGAGTGGTTTTCTTCCTTAGTTTCATTCTGCCAGTGGCGGAGATGTCTCATATATGTTTATATATATTATGGCACAAAGGGGATGTAGTACATCATGTCTTCTTGCCATCTTCTGTGTCAAGTGATTATTTCTCAAAATCACTGGTTAATGTGTTTAATGTATCACTTTGTCACCTGCCAACTGAAAAAATTGCGCAAAATTGCCCCCATGTGTCATTTACCCTTAGACTCCATGACTGTTACTTTCAATTGTTTTACCCATTTTATCTACATAGATTTCATCATCATCTGGACAGCAAGGTGCTGGTAAAAAGATTGGGCACCGTGGAGTTGATGCTTCTGGTGAAACCACTTACAAAAAGGTTTGGAATACAATAATCCTATATCAGTCTATCATTTTCTTTTTTGTTTACAAAACATACCACCATAAATATGAACAGGGCCACCATCATAAATAAAGAGGCCCCCATACAACAAAATTTTTTGGGCCCCCTGGTCCCCACCCACAAAAGCCCTCCTTACAAGTTAAAAGAAACATTTGTGGTCATGTGCCCCATAGAATATTTTTAAAGATCCGCTGCTTTGGGGATTCGGGACTTAAGCGGTTTAGAGCATGACATTGGCGCTGTCAAGGGGGCCCAGCTAATTCAAAAAGTGTAGGCCTAAAGGCCAGGGCCCAGTACAAATGTACCCCTTGTATTCCCCATGATTTCAGCAATCGATATGAAGACTTGAAAGTAGCTTTAATAAAGTATAATTTGCTTTAAAAAGTACTTCTAAGACACAATATGCAGTCTGATATTAAATTCTAGGATTCTGTTTTACTTTGTACATACAGGGCCTTAATTACATATAGGCAGCTGAGTGCCTGTGCCTAGGGTGACCGCTTTAATGTGGCAGCCCTTGGATGCCTATATAAAAATATAATTTTTTAAAAGAACAAATAGATGATCTCCCCTGCTGCCGCCAGACCTTACTATATAAATCCAACGGTGGGTGCCTGGGTCATTAGTGTGGGTGAATGGGCGTCACGTTGCATGGACGTCTAGGTGCCACCAGACCAAAATACAGCACTGGGTACATATAGATCTTGAGAGAAAGGGTTACTTAATTACTAAAGGCCTAAATTAACATTTATGGATCTATATATACATTTTTGACTGTTTTTTTCTTATTGATATGTATCTTTACTGAAAGAGAAAACCTATGCATCACTGTCTAAACACAGCATCCTGGTCACCTGCAGTAACAGGCTTGTCACTCAAATCCAAATTAAGAAGTGGCAGAAAAGTCAATTAGGATGCAAGTTAGCATCTCTGCATCCGTTTGTTAAAACCATCATATTTGTTAATAGATTTTAGTGTACATGTAACGTAGTTTAAAATTCCAGAGTGAAAAATCAGCAGTAGAAATTGTGTATAAATACAGTTCTGTTCATAAGTTTACATACCCTAGCAGAATTTATGATTTCTTAACCATTTTTCAGAGAATATGATAACACAAAAACTTTTCTTTCACTCATGGTTAGTGGTTCACTGAAGCCATTTATTGTCAAACAACTGTGTTTACTCTTTTTAAATCATAAACACTACACAAACTACTCAAATGACCCTGATCAAAAGTTTACATACCCGGGTGATTTGGCCTGATAACATGCACACAACTTGACACAAAAGGGTTAGAATAGCTATTAAAGGTAACCATTGTCACCTCTGATCTGTTTGCTTGTAATTAGTGGGGGTTTCATAAAAGGTCAATGACTTTCTGGACTCCTGACAGACCCTTGCATCTTTCATCTAGTGCTGCACTGATGTTCTAAGTCATGGGGAAAGCAAAAAAAAATGTCAAAGGATCTGCAGGAAAAGGTAGTTGAACTGGAAAGGGATATTAGCAAATATCAAAGGAATTTAGAATGCAGTGTTCAAACTAATAAAATTAGGGGTTCTGTTGAAACCAAACCAAATAAAACTTAAATCTCAGCTACAATTGCCAGAGAAATTGTTCGGATGCAAGGAAAAACCCAACAATAACTTCAGGTGAAATACAGGACTCTGAAAAAATGTGGTGTGGCTGTTTCAAGATATACAATAAGGAGGCACTTGAAGAAAGATAGGCTGAATGGTCGAGTTGCCAGAAAAAAGCCATTGCTATGCAAATGCCACAAAGTATCCCGCTTACAGTCATTTGGAGTGATGAGGCTAAAATGTTACTTTTTGGCCACAACCATAAACACTACATTTTGATGGCAAAATGAATGCAGTAAGTTATCAAAAAATACTGGAGGAAAATTTGCACTCATCAGTCCAGAAGCTACGCATTGGACATACTTGGACATTCCAACATGACAATGATCCAAAACACAAGGCCAAGTTGACCTGTCATTGGCTACAGCAAAATAAAGTGAAGGTTCTGGAGTGGCCAACTCAGTCTCCTGACCTCAATATCATTGAGCCACTCTGGGGAAACCTCAAACGCGCAGTTCATGCAAGACACCCCAAGAATTTAGGGGAACTTCAGACTTGCTGCCAGGAAGAATGGTCCGCTTTACCGCATGAGAAGATAAAGAGCCTCATCCACAACTACCACAAAAGACAAGCTGTCATTGATGTTAAAGGGGCAATGCACGGTATTAGGAACTGGGTGTATGTAAACTTTTGATCAGGGTCATTTGGGTAGTTTATGTAGTGATTATGATTTAAAAAGAATATACACAGTTGTTTGACAATAAATGGCTTCAGCCATCCCCTAGCCATGAGTGAAAGAAAAGTTTTTGTGTTATCATTCATACTCTCTGAAAAATGATTAAGAAATCATACATTCTAGTGGGTAATATAAACTTATGAGCACAACTGTGTCTACAGTAACCTTTGCTACTTATATTTCTTCTTGATATTTTTTTTGTGCTGTACATTTCTTTCTGCCTGCATTTTTCCTATTTTCTTTAATTTGTATGTGAGTTTTGCAGTGATGTAATGTAACAGATTGAACAGCATGAAAGTAAATGCTCTCCTTTATCAATACTGAAAATAGTTATTTTTGATGAATAATTTCATTGTTCAGAGTAGTTATAAATCAGCCATAAGCAGAAATAAGCAGTTATACATTTTATTTATTTTATACCACTTTTTTTAAAAAGGTTTTTATTTATGCATTTATAACTTAAAAAACATTAAACAATATAACAATGGTTCAACAACTTATTGCATTCTTATTCCTAGCATGTCTCAAATACATTGGTTTAGTAGAGGATTAGCAGTAAACACATGATGTCATCTAGATTCTGAAGTTCAAGGGGGTGAGTTTGTTTCCCTACTTATTCTCAGAGGGAGAGTCACAAAGGTGTTTTTAGTTTATGGCTTCCACCCAATCACCCCAAACCTTATCATATTTTTGTGGGCACCCTCTTGCCATATAAGTAAGCTGTATCAATGGAAGGTGTGCTGTCACTAGGCTTAGCCAACTGGTGACTGTTGGAGAAGAGTGGGCCATCCAAATTAGAAGGATTTCCTGGCATAGAATAGTAGGGTTCTAAACAGAGTACGTGCTGCTGAGTCTAAACCAATATCATCTATGATACCAAAAAGGCATGTCTTGGGTGCTAGTATTTTTTGTAGGAGTGTTGTGTTCTGAATGAAGTTTAGAATTTGTTCCCAAAAATGGTAAATTTGTGAGCTTAGCCATATTAGATGGAAGTAGTCAGCATCAGAGGTATTGCATTTAGGGCAGCGGGAAGAGTCCCGAATTCCCATACGATGTAGTCGTATAGGGGTCAGATGGAGTCTATGGATAATTTTGAATTGATTTTATACCACTTTTACACAATTTTTCGGACATTAAATTTTACACATATTGATAATTATGGCCCTTAGTATGACCTAGACATTGCTACAATATGGAACTAATCTTCATTTGTATTCTTTTAAAGCCGAAATAACTTTTTGTTAGGGTTCCACCCTAGAAAATGGTTCCCCCCCCAAAAATAAATATTTTTTGCACAGTGCAAGAACATCTAATTCTAAGCAACCTTTCAATATAATATATATGTAAATGTCATTGCAATTGCATATACTAGTCCCAACCCACTTATAACTATACGATAATGCTTCTCTTTATTTTTAAAGTTCCCATTGCTGTGCTCACACATGGGTAGAGAAAAGGGTGAGATTTCTGCAGCAACTGCTCTGTGTTGTAATAGAGAGAGGAGAAACTGTGGGTTGTGTGGTCAGTGTTATCTGCATATTGTTACCTAAATACAGAGAGCAGGAAAGTAATGTTGGTTCACACTTTTCCGTCATTCTGTCAATGCCATCATTAATGTAAAGGACTATGCAGAAAAACAGCATGGGTAGCAATTAATTTTATACACCTGTAAGGTATACTCACTATACTTATGTGAATGGTGTATGATTTCGCTAAAACACTACTAAATATTATGTCAACACACACATAGCAAATGAGCTGTAAATAGAACTTGAGGGAGGAAGTTCTCATGCCCATCCTATAGCATTTAGGATATTTCATGCTGTATATGTGACCAGTGCTGATATGTGGATTTTGGGGAGAGAAAAACTTGCCAAAAAGTCTAGTTGCTCCATTCTCTGGAAACATAGCTAACTATTGCAGACATTCTATAGTTACATAGTAACATAGTAAGCTAGGCTGAAATAAGACACATGTCCATCAAGTTTAACCTTTTAACTCTATTTTAGCCTGCCTAATTACTAGTTGATCCAGAGGATGGCATAAAACCCTCATCTGAAAGCTTTTCAATTTGCCTCAGAGGCGGAAAAAAATCCTTCCTGACTCCAAAATGGCAATAGAAGTAGTCCCTGGATCAACTTGTACTATGAGCTTTCTTCCATATCCCTGTATTCCCTCACTTGCTAAAAAGCCATCCAACCCCTTCTTAAAGCTATCTAAAGGGAGAAAATCCCATATCTTCACAGGTCTCACTGTAAAAAAAAAAACCCCTTCCAAATATTTAGGCGGAACGTCCTTTCTTCAAATGGGAGAAATGGGTGACCTTGCGTCAGCTGGAAAGACCTGGTAAAGCATTAGAGAGATTATTATGTGAGCCCATTATATATTTATACATAGTTATCATATCCCCTTTTATGCGGCTCTTCTCCAGATGGAAAACCCCCAATTTGGCCAATCCTTCACATAGCTTTTCTATACATTTTACCAGCTTAGTTGTTATTCTGTGTACCCTCTCTAATTCAATAATGTCCTGTTTTTTACACAATGGCATTGACTCAAAATCCAATGGACACCACCCTTACAGTATCCAGGTTGCATGTCCCTAATGTACAGAAAGTGATCAACCCTCACAAGTCTGCTGATGGACCTGATGGAGACTCATCAAAAGTCATCCAAGCCTGTGCTAGTCTACAGTCTACACTGACATCTTTGACTGTACTTTCTTTAGGAACTGAACTGTCATTCTGGTTCCAAAAGAAGCCAAGATCTCCTGTCTAAATGGCTGGATAACCATTGCTGTTACCCAGAAAAGACTCAAAAGACTCAACAACTAGTTATTTCCTTTATCTGATCTATAATTGTTCCATTTAATATCCCTTTTAATGCACATTAGCAGTATTTCTTGCATAATTCATTTATAGCTTTATTATTATTTTTTTTTCATTTGTCAGACAACATCATCTACTCTCAAAGGTGCCATTCAGTTGGGCATTGGGTACACTGTGGGAAATCTGAGTTCTAAGCCAGAGAGAGATGTCCTCATGCAGGATTTTTATGTGGTGGAAAGCATCTTCTTCCCTAGGTAAATCCTTGCAGATAATTTTGTTTTTTTATCTTGTGACTGAATTATAACATCGATTTAACCTTCTTACTTTTTCATAGTGAAGGCAGTAACCTCACACCTGCCCATCATTACCCAGATTTCCGTTTTAAAACCTATGCGCCAGTTGCATTTCGCTACTTTCGAGAACTCTTTGGAATACGTCCAGATGATTATTTGGTGAGTACAAGCTCTTGTGCTTGAGGAATAACTGCTGTGATCTTTAAAGTGACAAAAGAATATGAATATGAAATCTTGCCATGGCAAGCCATGGTGTCAGAAAACTAGGGGCCAGGTGCTGGGAATGTGTTCTAACCAGAAATTATAACAATTTTAATTTAAAGGGCTAGCATTTATTCAGTGAATAGCGCTTGCGCTGAAAATACTTGCCTATTGTTTTAATCATGAAAAATCTGCTGGGTTTTGTTATTTTTACATAGTAATTTAAAAAACTTTAAAAAAGACCTCCATTTGAATATGAATCCTCCCCAATTTACCTTAGAGTGGAAAATATTCCTTCCTGACTGCAAGATAGCAATCGGACCAGTCCCTGGATCAACAGTCGAGCGAAATTTCGTAGCCCTGATTTTTCTCACTTGAAAAAAGACATTTATGGATGAACTCCATGATGTGGCTCGAGCCAACATGTGACGTGACGGATGTTCTGAAGATAACAGGAAGTGAAGGAGAAATCGCAAGTAAGATCTACATTTATCAGATGAAAACAAAGCACGTTCAGGGGATAAAGCATTCTGATGGATAAATGTAGTTCTTACCTGCGATTTCTCCTTCACTTCCTGTTTTCTTCAGAACATCGGACACATGGCATGCATTGCGACGTGTCGGATTGAGCCACATTGTGGAGTTCCTCCCTTAATCCCTTCTTGAAGTTATCTAATGTATCTGCCAGTACAATTGTTTCAAGGAGAGAATTCCAACTTCATAGCTCTTACTTTAAAAACCCCTTATATATGTAGTTATCATATTCCCCTTAAGCACCTCTTTTCCATCATAAACAATCCGATCTTGGCGATTCTTTCATCATAATTGAGACTTTCTAGCTTAGTTGCCTTTCATTGGGCTCTCTAAACATTGAATAATATCTTATTTGATACTTAGCTGTCAAGATCCTGCTGCAAGCCTGCCACATCCTGGATGGAAATTATTGGGCTACATAGTTTTGTATAATATCCAAACACTGGTACATTACTCAGAATTAAAGGGCTTCTGTGACGATTTTTATGGTTTACTTTTTTTCTAAATAACACTTTTACATTGCAAATAATTCACTCTACCATTTAAATTGTTATTCTTGAACCAGCAAATTTATTTTTTCAGCCTTTATATTGGTGTGGTTCTTGCCATCTCAGCGCATTGTGCTTGATTCTGAACTTTTAAAAGGAGCCAGCACTTCAAGCTGGAACTGCTTTGAGACAGCTATTGTCTCTCCCCTTCTCATTGTATTTAAACATGACCCAAGTCGTGCACCCTTGTGGTAGACATGAGAGTAGCACCCAAACAGGAAAAAGCAGCAGAGCAATGCAAACAAATCCTTCAAAAGTGGTGTTGGGTAGATTCTGTCTGGCTAGCTTCCCATTGTTCTGTTGATAGGCTGCCAGGGGGGGGAAGGGAGGGGGTGATATCACTCCAACTTGCAGTGTAGCAGTAAAGACTGATGTTTATCAGAGCACAAGTTACATGGTTTGGGGGCACCTGGGAAATGGACATAATGTTTAGCCCTAAGCCCAATTTCAAAATTAAATTAAGAAAAAAAAATATGTTTGAACTTTTAAAAACAGATTTCACTACAGAATTCGGATGGAACAGAAATATTAACTGTTTTTTTTTTTTTTTTTTTTTAAATGAACAAGGTTATTAGTGCACAGATAACCTGCTTGCATAATATCTCTGCTTATCTGAAAGCAAAAACAGCCAATATGATTGTCACCTGGCCAGTATTTTACTGGCCTGGCTGGTAAAAATGATGCTTGATGCCAATGTTATAAATAGGAGAAGCTGCAAGAATAAAGGAAGGCCGGTATTTTTTCCAGAAAAAGTGGCAATCCTAGCCAAAACAAGGGGGTAAAGGCAGGGGTCTTTTTACTGGTAGTTTAATGATCTTACTTGCAAGAAGGGTTATGCACCAAATCCACTATTTTGGATTTGCCAAACCCCCGAATCCTTTGTGAAGGAAAAAGTCACGTGATTTCCATTCAAATTAGGGTTCAGATTCCTTTTGGCCGGGTAGAAGGATTTGGCCGAATCTGAATACTGCTGAAAAAAGCTAAATCCTGGAAGAATCCCGAACCAAATCCTGGATTTGGTGTATCCCTACTTGCAAGGTCCTAACATGGAGTATCTCCAATCTCTCTGTTTGCCCTGGTTAACTCAAGAAAACACCTTAGAAGTAGTTTTCAGAATCCTAATTGAATAGCAAGCAAAGGAAGCATTTAAACACATATACTACTGTAATGTTGTTGGTATTGTGTTTCTTAAGAAAAAATAGTTTTTAACTGAGTTTGCATTACTTTTCTTTTTTCCTTGCTTGTGGTCTATAGTGCTTCTATTCTTGTCATATTTTTATGTATTGCATGTATTAAGAAACCAATTATTTCTTAAACATAGTTCAGGCATTCTTCTTTTATACAGAGTGAGCCATAATGTATATATACATTGGAATGTACAGACTACTAGTGAATGATTTCTTTATATCTGTGTATATAATTTTCTATAATTTTTGCAAATATATTTATACATCATGTTCTCTCTTTGTTAGTACTCCCTGTGTAATGAACCACTGATTGAGCTCTCTAATCCTGGGGCAAGTGGATCACTTTTTTATGTTACCAGTGATGATGAATTCATAATAAAGACTGTTATGCACAAGGAGGCTGAATTTCTACAGAAACTTCTTCCTGGATATTATATGGTGTGTCTTCAAACTTCACTTATCTTCTTGTATATTAAACTGGTACATGGTCATCCTAGTCAGTTGTTTATTTAAATACAGCCTGTCATCTGAACAAAGATGTTTTATTGATGGCTTTTTCCACATGTTCTATTTTATACTAAATTGTTTAACCATTCACGTGGCAAAAAATATATATAAACCAATTTGGTGTGGCCCCCTTCTGTCCAACAATAGACTAATAAATATAATACCCATCCTGTAATTTTTCTCTAGAGAATGTATGAGAAATTTTGACTAAGCTTCATCTGTAACTATTTGGAAGTTTGTAACCGTGTTCCTGTTTTTTGACTTAAAGGGGAAGAAAAGGATTCCCACATTGTTTAGGTATAAAATCCCTTGAAAATACCTATTTTCAATTTTTGATACACATTACAAATACAATTAATACTTCAATCTGAATCCAGTAAAAATGGTCACTACCAGTGACAGCACTTGTGTGCTGGAGAATAGGTTAACACTGCAGAAACAGCACACTTGCAGCCGCATTAGTTTTAACAGGATTGGAGGGCAGGCTGTGGGATGCAAATGAGTACATCATATATATTAAATCTTAATAAAAATACTTATTGCTTGTTAGAAAATAAGTATGGGTTAGTAGGTAGTATGGGATTAAAATATAGTCTTTAAAGGTGACCTGTCGCTCGTAAAATGCTGCGTAACAGTTCCTGCCTCTATGCCTCTATGGTATAGCAATGAATTTCAGTTTCCCCTTCTCACATCTCCCTCCTCTACTCACTGGCTATAATTGGATGGCATGTACGTCAAGTCCTACTTTCTGGTGTGTACATTTGATTTTAGGATGATGCAATCTTTCCTTGATAACAGTTTCCACAAAATGGCGTCTGCCTGTGTGCTTTAATTGTACATTCCAAAAGAATGTAGAAAACAATATTTTTATCATTTATGTAAAAATGTAAGTAAAGTATATTTTGCACACCAAACATGATAAAATAGGGTTTGGTTTGACCCCCTTTTAATTTTGTGGGAAACCTACTTACTCTTTAACCTCAGCATCTTACCACCTGGTGCCCTAGAATTGATTATCTCATAGTCACTAGAGGTTCTGTCTTGAACTTGCCACTGTACCCAATGCTCTCCATTGGTATTTTCTGGGTAATAATTATAATTATAGCTGCTTTTATACCCATTTAGTTGATAAGAATATAAATAAAATGTAATTTATGTTGAAATGAAAAAGGTGATTTTGGTCATGATACAGTCTTTTGCCAGTAGACAGGAAATGAGATATGCAAAAGTATACATCTGGATTTCATTTTTATTTATACAAGGTTGGGAGGATGTTTTGCAGTCAAGTTAATTTAAGTGATTTATGCAAAAGACGACCACTTTTCACCCTCTTTCTAATTTTCCTGTTTTATGGTGATTGTGGGACATTAATGATCCACCAGGTAGAAAGGTTTATGTACTATTTTCCCACAAAGTAATACATAAAGAATTAATTTTATTTTTTTTACTTTATAGATATTACATTTAGATCCTTATATATGGAATAGAGTTAATGCATAACTGTGTCAAAAGTAATATGCTGCACACATCTAAACTGATTTCACTCCAGTTTGACACACATTTAGTTACATCCTTACATATTTTTTGACAGCACACCAGCAAACTCCCCATATCAGTGTTGATGCCAACTTGAAATTCAACATACATTTCATAACAACTTTTAAGTATATCTTACTAGACCATGGTGCAGTATGTTCACTCATCTGGAATATTTGTCTTTTCTGGTTTGACAGAACCTGAACCAGAATCCACGAACACTTTTACCAAAGTTTTATGGATTGTACTGTGTACAATCAGGTGGAAAGAACATTCGTGTAGTTGTCATGAACAATATCCTGCCACGTGTTGTGCGTATGCACTTCAAGTATGATCTGAAGGGCTCCACCTACAAGCGCCGGGCATCCAAGAAAGAGAGGGAGAAACGGTGCCCTACTTACAAAGACTTAGACTTCATGCATGATGCTCCCGAAGGGCTTCTTTTGGACAATGATACCTTTAATGCTTTGGTTAAAACTATGCAAAGGGACTGTTTGGTAAGTTACTACATAAAGATAACAACTTTCCTTTCTTTAAAAAAGATACAAGCATTTTATAATAATTCTGCATGTAAATAATACTTGTTTTGTGAAAAAAAACTTCAGTTTGCAGACAGAGTGTGGTTGTCTTTATGAAATTTCAAAGATTTCTATGCAACATAAATAGAAAATAATCTATTTACATGCTTTTCCATGCCCTGAAGCTGTAACTTCATATTGCCCATAACAACGTATTTGTGGGTCCCCAATTTTTTACACATGAGCAACATTCAGATGTAAAAAGATTTGGGGAGCAACGCAAGCATGAAAAATGTCCCTGGGTAGTACAAAATAACTGCTGGGATTGTCCATTTGGTAGCCCTTATATGGACTGTCAGCCTTGTGTGGCTTTTTTTTTGTTTTTTTATGCAAGCCAGTTATTCAAAATAAGCACCTGCTTTGAGGGCAATGGGAACAACATCAAAGGGGTTGGTGAGCCACATGTAGCTTGCAAGCTACTGGTTGGGGATCACATATTCACTCCATCAATAAATATAAGATTTGGTCCATTCAGAGGCTGAAACGTGTGCATTGACATTTCTTACTTATTCATGGTTAGGTACTTGAAAGCTTCAAGATTATGGATTACAGCCTTTTGCTAGGAGTGCACAATATGGAGCAGCAAGAGCGGGAGCGGCAAACGGAAGGGGCACAGAGCCAGGCTGATGAGAAAAGACCAGTCGGACAAAAAGCTCTATATTCAACAGCTATGGAGTCAATTCAGGGAGGAGCAGCTCATGGAGAATCAATAGACACAGATGATACGTGAGTACATTCCTCAAGAAGCAACATTGTCCATGTTAACACATTTACGCTTCATCTCTTGTGAAATGTTTAACTATTAAACTGATAACATGGAAATTACATCCTGTTCTGGTGCATAAGGTTTAAGAAGTCAAAAGGTAAAAAAATCCCAGTTTATTAAAAATTGAAAAATGGAAGAGAATCTAAACTATGGACAATCTATGGTACATTGCAGTCTATCCTTTTAGGTGTTCATTGCATCCACAGGAGAAGGTATATGGTTTTCAACTGTTTGGAAACTATTGTATCAAAGGTGACCGTAGACCTTCTTCTGCAGATGTAGTTTATTCCTGTCACCACCACAGTAGAGTGGCTTGATTCTGTCAGTGACCATAGCCTGAAGTGTAGATTTAATGAGAAATGAAAGAGAGAAGCAAAGAACTGGGGTGTATTCGACCATGATTATTGTATGCTTATATTTTGCAACTGTTTTCAAAAGGGCCTACAATTACTGGGAGAGAGTAACTTCTATCAACATCATATTCACTTGTAATCCAATATCACAAATGTTGCAATTATTGCACCAATAGCAAGTCTTGGCTAGGAAAGTCATAGGAACAATTATACGTGTTATGCTGTACAGCTCGTTTTAACAGGTTACACCTTAAACACACAGGGCATTTTGTATCATAGCACAAATAGCTGTACTCTGTAATTGACCAATGTTTTATAATCTTGTTGTAACCCTGCAATGGCAGACCCAGGCAATATTCCAATTGCATGTCTTACTCTGCTCAGTCCCTGGGTGCATTATTATTGCCAGATATTTTGGTGTATTGACTTCTGGCCAGTTTATGTCTTGATTGCTTCCTGCCCTGACTTGTGCATGAATTTTGACAAGAATGTGTTTAAAGGACAACTAAACCTTAAATATTAATAGGGCTAAAAATGCCATGTTTTATATACTAAACTTATTGCACCAGCCTAAAGGTTAAGCAACAATGATCCAGAACTTCAAACATGTCGCAGGGGGTCACCATCTTGGAAAGTGTCAGCGACACACACATGCTCAGTGGGCTCTGAGCAACCATTGAGAAGCTAAGCTTAGGGGGTTGTCGCAAATTATCCAGCAAAAAATGAGGTTGGTCTGTAGTATTCGCTGTTGCTACAAGGCTGATTATTAAATGTTGATGCTAGTTGCACTGATTTCTGTGCTACCATGTAGTAATTTTATTATTAATTACTAATCAGCCTTAATTGTGACATTTATATTCTATGTGTACTGTATATTTTGAGTTGGTCCCTAAGCTCAGTAACTGACCGCAGCATGTGCAGTGAATCGGCAGAAAAGAAGATGGGGAGCTACTGGGGCATATTTGGAGACACAGATCTTTACTGCTAAAGGGCTGTGGTTGCATTGCAGTCTATCCTTTTAGGTGTTCATTGCATCCACAGGAGAAGGTATATGATTTTCAACTGTTTGGAAACTATTGTATCAAAGGTGACCGTAGACCTTCTTCTGCAGATGTATCCTTTTAGGTGTTCATTGCATCCACAGGAGAACACCTATCCTTTTAGGTGTTCATTGCATCCACAGGAGAAGGTATATGGTTTTCAACTGTTTGGAAACTATTGTATCAAAGGTGACCGTAGACCTTCTTCTGCAGATGTAGTTTATTCCTGTCACCACCACAGTAGAGTGGCTAGTACAGAAGCCCAAAACATAATGTACAACTTTTCTAGCCTGTGTCTTTAGCTTAACTTTCCTTGTACTTTAAGGCTTCTAATACTACGAGGTACTTGGACAACTTCTGCTTGCATGATCACACCAGTGTTCCAGTTAGGTCACTACATATAACAGTTCAGTTATTTGGTCTTATTCCTGTTGGTCTCTATGATAGGGACACCTGTTGCTGTGTTGGTACAAACCCACAGGTAGAAATTAGACCATTTAATGCAATGAGTTAAAACAAACTGCATATGACAGAATATGGCAATGCAACGTTTTTTTTTTTTTTTTTTATTATATGTTTTTAGTGGTACACCATACAAGGAAATACCCCTTATTTACTTTGGGAGAAGCTGAGTGAACTGCTCTGTGGAACAGCTTACATGCACTTAGTATCATGTTCCACTTGCCAATATGTTTATTGCTTTGCATGCGTTTTTAAAAAAGGTTTTGTTATGATTAGGAAATGTGTTTATCTTTATACTGTATTTCCTATTGTAATTAATCAAGAAAGCCAGTACTTATTTATTTTGTGTGGATAGTTTCTCTTTATTGATGGGAAGCTGCAGGGGCAGTTATTATTACAATAACTTGTGCTTTTCTCTGTTAGGATGGGGGGAATCCCAGCTGTTAATGGGAAAGGAGAGCGTCTGTTATTGTACATAGGAATTATTGACATTCTACAATCCTACAGGTAAAGTATGTTTGCAGGTCATTATCACAATGACAAATGTAGCAGCACTACTCTACATCTTCTCTTACGCATACATTTCTTTAGGCTTCACGGTGGGTCTATACCTATCAATGCTGAAAAAAATAAATGCTAAGCAAGACTTACTTTTGTTGTATCCAGGATTGAACCCTATTCTTTTAGGTACAGACCCAGGGTGAAACGTAGGATAATTGGGTGAATATCCAAACTGGAACCTGGGATATTTTCTAAGTTATACTAAAAATTATAAGGCGTTGGTGGACCCATGTCTCAGGTTTGCCTTTACTTAAATACCGTTACATAGCCTAGCTCATAATATACGGGAAACCCCTTTAAGTTAGGGTTAATAATTAATATTTGACATTTCTCTTTCAGATTGATTAAGAAGTTGGAGCACACATGGAAAGCATTGGTACATGATGGGGTGAGTCCACTATATGTGTACAAACCCCATGTGTATTTTTGTTTAAGTGGCAAAACTAATGGGAATATATTTCTGTGACATTTTCATGTAATGCTTAAGTAATGTGAACGTGAATTACAGTTAAATCATGCATCTGGAGTTGTTTAGCTAATACATTTGACCTGTGTGGATCACAACATGGCAGAAATTGCACCATGTAGTGAGGAATGCAATTGAAGTTGTTAATGGAACATTTTTTCCTTTGTGCGAATTTAACCTCATCAACCAGTGAAAAAAAGACTGCAGATATATATATATATATATATATATATATATCTTTACATGTACTGCTGATTGGATGATTTTCAGTGGAAGACTGTCACCAGCTTTGTTGGATATAAACTTTCATACGATTGCGTCAGGAGCTGATAATCATCTGATCTGTACTTTTACTACTTTTATTACAACTGAAGGTTCGTGGCAGGTCGGGAGATGTGGATGTCCGATCGTTCGATGATTCGAACAATCATATCTTTGTGTCTAAGGCCAGCTTTAGAGTGCACTATGGGGGTTATTTATTAAAGGTCCAGTGTTAGGAGTTTTTTTTTTACCTCGACTGACCTCGAAACTTGAATGGTATCTTATTTCAGAAAAAACTTTAATGTCTAAAATTTGAACGAATGTTACTGACCTGAAAACTCGACTTGAATTCTAACGGAACTTGAATTGAGTTTTCCTTTGAAAAAACTCTAAGGTCAGGAAAGCTATTAACATCTTCAAATGGTTCAACGGACCTCTGCCATCGACTTCTACATGACATTGGCAAGTGGCATATTATCGAATTGAGTTATTTCCAGGGTCGAAGTATGGAAAATTACTAATTTGAGTTTGGTTTTTTACCAACTCGAAAATGTGAGTTTTGACCAAATAACCAACTTGAAAATTTGAATTTGAATTTACCATTCAAACCTTAGCAAATATACATCTATGCGTGATAAAAATTTGCAATGTAATAATGAGAGAGCTGCACTTGAAAGTTTAGCAGTCACGTCAAGTTGCTGCCATTTTTCTGATTTAGTTTTCTATGTCCAAATTTCAGTATTTCTTTTTGCCTGGAACCATTATCAAACTCCTAACAACAATTTCACCATTTAAAGCAGAGGTTCCAAGCTGTGGGACTCATGGGAGAGCATCTATTTACTCTCCCAGATAAGCTAAGGCCTAATGCGTTGTCTCTGCCTGCATAGAAATGCAGCTTTGCAAAATTTGCCTGTATGCATGCACATATGGCTTACAGATGCAAAATAATACATTTTTCAAGCCTAAATTCCCCCTTTTGTGCATGGACAGACTAAACGCAAAACACTCTTGTGTGTGTATATACATGCAATTTAATGATTCCCAAACCTAAGCAATTTTATGATCGTTTCATTATCTGTAATACTCCAGTAATTGTGTTGGTACATCCACATTGCTTTATAAAAGAAGATACTATTTTAAATACTTTCCTCCAGATTTATTTACCCATACACTATTAAAAAGCTATTGCCTTTTTTATTTTCCTTTAAATTTGCAGGACACTGTGTCTGTACACAGACCTGGTTTCTATGCTGAACGCTTCTTCAAATTCATGACCAACACAGTATTTCGAAAGACTTCTTGTGAGTATTGTGTTACTGTACAAATTGCTAAATTGCATCCTTTTTTTTTT
>CM044431.1:99805077-99815665 GCA_024363595.1 Xenopus borealis
TCTACATCCCAGGCCTACAAACTGGGAGGCAGACTTTCTAAGTCGACAGTCATTAGATCCTGGCGAATGGTCGCTTAAAGACAAGGTCTTCCAAGAAATCACAGAGATGTGGGGAATTCTGGAGATCGATTTGATGGCGACCAGGCACAACAGGAACGTACCAGCCTTCATAGCCAGTGGCTCTAAACGTAGTTGCTCTGACCACCGCTTGGAAATTCAAGCTGTCCTACGCCTTTCCGTCTCTAGCTCTCTTCCCAGAACAATCAGTAAGCTGCAACAACAGACCACTCTCATCCTGATCGCTCCAAGGTGGCCTCGAAGGGCCTGGTTCTCAGATTTACTCAATCTCTCCATAGCAGAACCATGGGCTCTGCCTCCACTTCCAGATCTACTCTCTCAGGGACCTATTCACCATCCAAATACAACAAGTCTAAATTTCACGGCGTGGCTCTTGAAACAGAGATCCTGACCCGAAAAGGTTTCTCCAGGGCTGTGGCACGCACAATGTGTGCAGCCAGAAAACTGGTCTCAGCCAGAGCATACCTTAGGGTATGGTCTATCTACCTAACAGTGGTGCACCAGACATAAAATCAGTTTCAGAATCTTTTCTGTTCCAATATCCTGGAATTCCTTCAGGAAGGTCTCTCCAAGGGCATGTCGCTCAGCTCTCTCTCAAATCCCAGCTTCCGCCTTGTCAGTCCTTCTCCAAAGAAGACTAGCACTGATTCCAGACATCAAAGCTCTTATCCAAGGAGTGGCACATATTGCACCTCCGATAAGAGCACCCGCTCCCGCATGGGACCTCTCCCTAGTACTCAAGGCACCTCAACGACCGTCTTTAAACCCCTAGGATCAACTTTCACTACAGTGGCTCACACTGTCTTCCTCTTAGCCATCTCTTCAGCAAGACATGTCTCTGAACTCAGTGCTCTATCATGCAAACCTCCTTTCCTAATTTTTTCACTGTGATCGAGCGGTTCTCCACACCATTCCTTTTTTTTTTGCCCAAGGTTGTTTCGGATTTTCATCTCAACCAGGAAATAGTTGTGCCATCTTTTTTTCCTGCACCAGCCAATCAAAAAGAAAAAGCTCTTCACACTCTGGGCCCTGGGAGAGCACTTCAATTCTATTTGCATCCGTAAATCGGATTCCCTTCTGTGTTTCCCTTCAGGACCACTCCGAGGTTCTACGGCCACCAAACAGGCCATATCCCGTTGGATCAAGCAAGCTATTCTATGAGCTTCCATAGCACAGGGCAAGGAACCTCCAAGTAAGGTCACGGCTCACTCCACCAGAGGGGTAAGTACATCCTGGTCGTTCCGAAATCAAGCCTCTACGGAACAACTGTGCAAAGCTGCAACATGGAATTCGGTCCACTCCTTTGCCAAATTCTACCATTTTGATACTTTTGCGGCCTCTGGCACCCGCTTTGGCCGAAAGGTGCTTCAGGCCGCGGTGATTTCCTCAACATAGGCCTCTTCCCACCCGTGCCTTAGGGGACAGCTTTGGTACGTCCCCATTGTCCCTGTGTACCCCAAGACGACTAGGAGAAAAGGAGATTTTGTGAATACTCACCTTTAAATCTCTTTCTCTTTAGTCTCTTGGGGGACACAGGGCTTCCCGCCCTGGATTGAGGCCTTCATTCCGTCACACATGATACTGTTAATGTTACAATTCTAAAGTTTTTTCTGATGACTTTGGTATAAACTGACTTAAGCTCCGCCTGCTGGGGGATATAGCCAGTGGGGGAGGAGTCAGTTTTCTTTTTAAGGTTGCGTCCTGCCTTCTAATGATACCAGCTATACCCCATTGTCCCTGTGTCCCCCAAGAGACTAAAGAGAAAGAGATTTAACGGTGAGTATTCACAAAATCTCCTTTTCTATGAGAACAAAGAGGCTAAATAGATGGAATAATTGATTATAGTATGTAAAGAAAACAAACTAGGAGAATAGAGGTTGATTGAGGAGATGAAGAATATTAGTACCAAGAGTGGCCCCCTGGTCTAAGGTTTTTGGGTGGGCCCTGGTGTCCCAGTCCGACACTGAGTCCTATAATGCTGTGTGCACCAAAAGAAAAGAGACGTGTGCACCAACAGAAAAGAGACAAAATGAGAGCTCCTATTTAGTGAAATGTATTGGGAAATGGTTAAATACTGCAAACTACCAAACTGCAAGACCATGCTGAATGTAGCGGCTTTTAAGAAATTTCTGAAAATTGTCACTAAGCTTGATTTCTACTTCATTATATGCCCCACATTTTGTAATGTATCAACAAAAACATCCTAAATACGAATGCCATGGGTCTACTGAACAGTTTGATGCCCAATATGCATGGAGCACAGAGCAGTCCAGATGACTATAAAGCAGACAAAATTTTCACTGGCAAAAACAGTGGGAAACGCAGTGAAATCACTTAAATCCAATAAACCGCTAAAATCAATGTTTTTTTTGCATTATTAATTAGCATTATTAATTATTAATTAGCAGTCAGTTTGAATATTTTGGCTTGGTCAAATAGGTTTTGCTGACAGAAACAAGCGAACAACACCTACGCAGACCTTAAAAATGCTACAAGAATGCAATGCAATGCATACATAGTTTATTGCACAGTGTGATTAGCGAATGCATTATTCACAATAGCAATAGAACATTTTCCAGGTAAAAAAAAAAACACATGTTGTGTGCATGTTTGAGTATCTGTAAGCCATTAGTGTGTGAAACCCTCCAGATCCCCCCAGAATGTTTGTAATTGCACGTGTGTATTAGTGTAAAAAGGGTGTGTGTGTGTGTGACACTAACCTGGGGTGGCAGGCTGAGGATCTGTCCTGAAGTGCTGAGGAGTGTGCAGGAACTGGGAGAGGCCATCTTCATCATTGGATCCGGTGGTGGGGGCGCTGGTGCTAGTGATGTGTGGGCCAGCCAGGGACCTGCATGTTCAGGCCGACCCGGCACACCATTTTTTGGGTCGCGAACTTACACTGCTGTCCCCAGTTGGCGGGACAGAGATGCGGTCTATAAATAGAGGGAAGAAGTGTGGGTCGAGTTTTTCTTGACCCACACATCACTAGCTGGCAAGTCCAGAAGCACATGCAGCAGCAGGACACGTACATTATTTTGTATATGCCCTCTGCTGCCTTGGGGCCCCTAGGCGATCGTGACCTAGGCCACTCATTGCCCCCCTCTGCTTGTTACCTGGAGAACGAGCTAGCAGCAAAGAAGCAGCTTTAAAAGCCTCTCCTCCACTCACATACCGGTATGTACTGCAGATTGTAGACTCTAGACTCTTTGGCACTTCAGTCCTTTTATCTACAGATCGTAGATTCTACAACTTGTGGCACTTAAAGGGTTAAAGGAAAACCATACCTAAAATATTTGTTGTTTCTACAATATAACAAATAATATTGTTTTGATAATTCACAAATATATTGGGTTTTGAGTAAATTCCATTTGTTTGTTAAAATAGTTGAATGAGAAAAGTTGGATTTGAGGTTAACATGAGATTGTAAAATACACCAATACATTTCCTTCCATAATATTTTTCCCCTTAAAAAAGCAAATACATATTCAGCAGTATGTTTTTCTTATTGGTTTGCTGGTCTTATTGGTTTGCTGTTTGCAGCAGGAAGAAAATGCTATGTTGAGGTATCATGCTATAAACCTACATACAGAACACATTTATTTGGTCACATATTTATTCTATGATAGTTCCCAAGTCATTGGCCTCTGAAACCTGTATATGGTACAGTATATACAGACTTGTTTGTCATCTTGAATGAAAAGGAAATATGAATGTTAACAGTTTTGAGTCTGTATTTTCAATTGCATGGTATAGAAGAGGTGAAGCTTACTACCTCTTTTTTTACTATGAAGGTCGGCTTGATCTCTTGCCCTGCACACCACCATCATTTGAAGAAGCCACAACAGCCTCTATTGCTACAACCCTGTCCTCCACCTCATTGTCAATCCCAGAAAGATCACCTTCTGAGACCTCAGAACAGCCTCGTTACCGGTAAGAAAACAAACTGTGCTTTAGAAACAATTGTTTGAAAACCTGAATAAATGGCTAAGCATGCTCTCTGTGTTTTAGTTTGCACTTTATACAAGGGAAAAACATATTTTAGATTATGGGTAATATACGGATCTTTTCTGTCTTGTACAATATAAATGTTAATATATAACATAAATTTTAATAGATTGCTAGAATAATTAATTTCAACATTATTTGTTGTAATGTGTGTAATTTAACTGTAAGTTATGTTCACATTTAATTTTAATTCATTTTTCAAATGGGACTATGACACACTCACAAAGACATTTTAAAGATGTATAGTACATATTTCTGTATATTTAAAGTCTTTGAAGTATTTTTCAGCTAATATAAAACAATGCTTCCTCAGACCCAGAGGTCCAAAAATATTAAGCCTTTCAATCCACCTCTTTGATGTTAGGTCTTACAGAGTGCCAAACCTAAAAGTGTAGAGGCATTTTGTTTATATTTTTATTTTTTAAAGTGGTGTGTGGCTTTTCTTGTTATTAAAAACAAAGTTACATATTGAGCCTTTATGTTTCCCGATTCTTAACTTGACCAGATGTGATTTCTATCCCACATATGTTTTGCCACATGGGAAAAGGTCGTGGAGTTATGCATTCTCTAAAAAGGAACAGAATTTCCATGAAAGTGTTTTTTACATGTAATTCAGAACCTGTGGTGGGTTTACTTAAACGAGAAGGAAAGGCTTGAGCCACTTGGGGGTGCCAAAACCTAGGCACCCATAAGTGATTATATCCACCTAACTGAAACCCCGGGCCGGTGCTGCTATCAGCAAAAATCTGTACCAATGTCAGGGGGCGTATCGGCTCCCAGCGGGTGTTGTCAGGACCAAGGAGGAAGCTTTAGGGTTACAGTCCAGAAACAAGATACAGGCAAGGGTTCAGGCAATATTAAGCCCAGGCAAAGATTCTAAAGGCATGCAGAAAGGGTTCAAAGTCAAATTCAGGCAAAGGTTCAAAGTCCAGGAATCAATAGTTAGGAATTAGAGCACCCAGGAATGTTCACAAACAAAAACCTATAATCGCATTGAACCAGTGTTCTTGGCATCTAATTATTTAGAATTTTGTGCCGGGCCACGTGACGTCATCACGCCACCGGCATCGGTGGTTGCCGGTGAAAGAGCAGACAACTTGTCCAGAATGGCCTTAAAGGACCAGTAACATAAAAAAATTAAATGGTTTTAAAGTAATACAAATATAATGAAGTGTTGCCCTGCACTGGTACTGCAGTGTTTGCTTCAGAAGCACTACTATTGTTTATATAAATATGCTATTGTGTAGCCATGGGGGCAACTAGTCAAAGGAGAAAAGGCTCAAGTTACACAGCAGATAAGCTTAGTAGAACATAATGTTATCTGTTATCCATTACTTATCCTATGCCATGTAGCCGTTTTTCAATTTCCGCCATCTGCTGGGCTTAGTAGGATTCCATGCGGCCAGCCATTCTGCGGAGCACTCGTCCGACATCTGGCGTAGCTTCCTCAGTAGGGTCCATGGCCCGATTATAATGTCAGGGGGCCTATTGGCTCCCAGCAGCAGTTGTCAGGACCAAGAAGGAAGCTTTAGGGTTAAAGTCCAGAAACTAGGTACAGGCAAGGTTTCAGGCAATATCAAGGTCAAAGTCTAGGCAAAGGTTCAAAGTCAAGTTCAGGCAAAGGATCAAAGTCCACTAATCAATAGTTAGGAATTAGAGCACCCAGGAATGTTCACAAACAAAAACCTATAATTAGGCATCAAACCGGCGACCTTGGCATCTAATTATTTTGATGTTGGTGCAGGGCCACATGACGTCAGCACGTTGCGCCCGTGCCCCTGCTACCCACATGGTAGCGGTGGCTTCAGCGTTGTGGATGGAAGACGTGCTGGCCAGCGCTCAGGTTCCTTACAACCGTCCCAGGGTTATACTAGTGAGCACAATGGAGAGATCTGCTTCCGTCTTCTTCTGTCTTTGCATGGCTGCACATGCACAATAGAACGAAGAGCCGAACTTTAGCTAAAAAGTCAGCTACTTCGTTAAAATGCGCATTCATTAGTCCGGGGATATCGAAGACAGATGAAAACGGAAGTAGATTGCTCCATGTTGCTCACTCGTATAACCCTGGGCCAGTGCAGATTTCTGCTGATAGTAGCACCAGCCCAGAGTCTCAGGTAGATACAGTCACTTGGGGGTACCTAATGTTTGGCATCCCCCAAGTGCCTCCAGCCTTTCTTTCTCCTTTAAATGCCCATAGAGCATGTGTAGCTTTATTCTAATACTGGGCATCTGAGAAAGGACCCCTTGCAAGTATACTCATTTGTTGGAATGAATCTCCAAATAGCTAATTTAGAGATACTGATCTTCCTCCATAATAATGTGCAGTGTCCAGTGAGAGCAGTACTTAAAGCAGTGGTCCTCAAACTTGGCCCTCCAGCTGTTAAGGAACTATAAGTCCCACAATGCATTTGCCTGACTGGCTGTCAGACTCCATCATTGCATTGTGGGACTTGTAGTTCCTTAACAGCTGGAGGGCCAAGTTTGAGGACCACTGCTTTAAGTACTGCTCTCACTGGACACTGCACATTATTATGGAGGAAGATCAGTATCTCTAAATTAGCTATTTGCAGATTCATTCCAACAAATGAGTATACTTGCAAGGGTTTGAGGACCACTGACTTAAAGTTTTGTTTTTCACTGGTACACGGGTACATGATGTTTACGACCAAGTCTTCAAAAGTCCTGAATGCTAATTATTTTTTCTCCAAGTCATCTTGGGGGACACAGGGACAATGGGTATAGCTGGTATCACTAGGAGGCAGGACACAACCTTAAGAAAGAAACTAACTCCTCCTACACTGGCTATACCCCCAGCAGGCAGAGTTTAGGTCAGTTTGAGTTGTGTCCTCAGGAGGATAGGACTTTTGCTAGCAATTTGGGGTTGTGTTTGTCTCTTTATCACTGTGTAAAAGACTCTGTAGCACCCTACAACGTGGGATCTGCCACCGTGGTCACTGGGTGCTGTGCACAGACCACCTAGCCACCTTATCTCCTTCCCTCAGGAGACCAGGCTAGCCGGCAAGCAGCAGGAGAGAGAGACACCCTCTGCCGCAGGGACAGGTAAGCAGGAACAGGGTTTTCCCTGAGACTTCTCTATCTCTCTCTCCCCCTTCTCCCCCCCATTTCACTCCTCTATGCTGACATATGAGAGGTGCTCCGGCACTATGCTATGTGGAACAGAGCTCTTTACTTCATCTGAAGCTTAGTCTCTGGGGGGGGGGGAAGACGTAACAGGGTCTGCCTTGTCCCCAATTAGCGCGCCCTTCCCTCGCCTGTGAACTTTCGCCCATACAATTTTCGTGGGAGCATACACTTACGCGCCCAGGGTAAGTGCGCAAGCGCGACTTTGCGGCTGCCATTTTGGCGCGTGCACAAGTCGCGCAAGACTTCGCTGACCTCCATACCCTTCAAGGGTGAACTTCTTTTTGGGCCCAACCTTGATAAGATCATAAGTCAAGCCACCAGTGGCAAAAGTACTCTACTACCGCAAACCAAAACATGTTCCTCCTTTCGAAAAGGAAGATTTTTTCGTGGCTCTCAGTCCAAATCCACGAGTTCAACCCATCCACGCCAGGCCTTCACAGGCAGAGGGCGCTTCGGCAGCAAACAAAGTTCTTCCTGGCAGAATCGGAAGCCTTCCTCAAAGACCATTGACAAGTCTTCCACGGCATGACGCCAGGTACAATCCGACCTCAATAGGAGGGAGAGTGTTGCACTTTGCCGACGCATGGACTACAATTATTCAAGACGCCTGGATTCACGAGGTCTATCACATAGAGTTCGCCTCAATGCCACCACACAGATTTTTCATGTCTCGACTTCCTCAAGAATCCACAAAGCGAGAAGCCTTCATTCAGGTTATTTCAAACCTGCTCCAGGCAAAAGTCATTACCCCGGTGCCTTCGACCGAACTCTTCCAGTGATATTATTCCAATTTAATTGTGGTGCCAAAGAAGGACGGGTCGGTGCGCCCCATCCTAGATCTCAAAGAGCTAAACAAATTCATACGCACACGAAAATTCAAGATGGAGTCCCTAAGATCTGTGATCGCAGCGATGGCTCCAGGGCAATTCCTCATGTCGCTCAACATAAAAGACACCTACCTGCACATCCCCATTTTCCCTCCGCACCAGAAATACTTGCGCTTTGCATTCCAAAATCGTGATTTTCAATTCAAAGGTCTACCATTCAGCCTCACTTCGGCCCCCCGGGTATTTACCAAGATCATGGCGGCCGCTACAGCAGAGATTCGCAAACAAGGAATCTCCATCACCCCTTATCTGGACGACCTCCTAATCAAGGCTCCGTCTCCTCAGGAGGCTCAACAGGCACTCCAAATCTCCATGAACAAACTCAGGGAAATGGGATGGGTCCTGAACTTAGAAAATTCGTCCCTAACACTCAGTCAGTCCATGAACTTCTTGGGCACGAGGTTCAACACACAGACAAGGAGGGTATCGCTCCCACCAGAGAAAGCGACTCGCCTCGGAGCGCTAGTACAAATCTTGCTTCAGAAACCGCGACACACGGTGAAATTCTGCATGAATGTGTTGGGAGTCATGGTCTCTACCATAGAGGCAGTTCCACTCACTCAGTTCCATCTAAGAGACCTCCAACTGAACATTCTCAATGTATGAAATCGGAGATCCCTACTACAAGAGATCCCGCTCTCTCCTTAAACGAGGCTATCCCTTCGTTGGTGGCTAGATCCAAATCACCTCTCTCAGGGGAGAACCCTAGGGGAACCCCTTTGGCGCATCCTCACCACAGACGCAAGTCTATTTGGATAGGGAGCAGTTCTAGAGAACAGAACAGCACAAGGGAAGTGGAGTCCACCTGAAAGACTTTTGCAAATCAATCTGCTCGAAATTCGAGCAATACGACTAGCCCTGATCCATTGGCAACAGGAACTGAAGGGACAGTCCGTAAAAGTGCAATCAGACAACTCCACGGCAGTAGCCTACATCAACCACCAAGGGGGAACAAGAAGCAAAGCAGGCCTGAACGAGATCAGACTCCTCTTCAGCTGGGCAGAGACCCACCAAGTCCAACTGTCCGTCATCTACATCCCAGGTCTACAAAACTGGGAGGCAGACTTCCTAAGTCGACAGTCCTTAGACCCCGGCAAGTGGTCGCTAAAAGACAAGGTCTTCCAAGAAATAACAGAGATGTGGCAACCAGGCACAACAGGGAGGTTCCAGCATTCCTAGCCAGATACAGAGACCGGCTCTAAATGTAGATGCTCTGACCACCGCTTGGGAATTCAATCTGGCCTACCCCTTCCGGCCTCTAGCTCTCATTCCCAGAACAATCAGGAAGCTGCAACGAGAACAGACCACTCTCATTCTGATCGCGCCAAGGTGGCCTCGAAGGGACTGGTTCACAGACCTGCTCAATCTCTCTGTAGCAGAACCATGGACTCTGCCTCCACTTCCAGACCTTCTCTCTCAGGGACCTATTCGCCATCCAAATCCAACAAGCCTAAATTTGACAGCATGGCTCTTGTGAAAGAGATCCAGACCCGAAAGGGTTTCTCCAGGGCTGTGGCTCGCACAATGTGCGCAGCCAGAAAACCAGTCTCAGCCAGAGCATACCACAGGGTTTGGTCCACCTACCAACAATGGAGCACCAGGCATAAAACCAGTTTCAAGTCCTTCTCTGTTCCCAATATCCTGGAATTCCTTAAGGAAGGGCTTTCCAAGGGCATGTCGCTCAGCTCCCTCAAATCTCAGCTTTCCGCCCTGTCAGTCCTTTTCCAAAGAAGACTAGCACTGATCCCGGATGTCAGAACCTTCATCCAAGGGGTGGCACATGTTGCACCTCTGATAAGAGCACCCGCTCCCGTCTGGGATCTCACCTTAGTACTAAAGGCACTTCAACAACCGCCTTTTGAGCCCCTGGGATCTATCTCTCTACAGTGGCTCACCTGGAAGACTGTTTTCCTCTTGGCCATCTCCTCAGCGAGACGTGTCTTGGAACTCGGTGCTATCCTGCAAACCGCCCTTCCTCATTTTCCACTGTGATCGAGCGGTCCTTCGCACAATCCCTTCCTTTTTGCCCAAGGTTGTTTCTGACTTTCATCTGAACCAAGAAATAGTTGTGCCATCTTTTTGCCCCGCACAAGCTAATCAAAAAGAAAAGGCTCTCCACATTCTGGATCCAGTGAGAGCACTAAAGTTCTATTTGTACATAGTCAAAGACATCGATAAGTCGGATTCCCTACTAGTTTTCCCTTTGGGATCACACGAAGGAACCACAGCCACAAAACAGGCCATGTCCCGTTGGATCAAGCAAGCTATACTACGAGCTTACACAGCACAAGGCCAGGAACCTCCAAGTAGGGTCACGGCTCACTCCACCAGAGGGGTAAGTACATCCGAAATCAAGCCTCAGCGGATCAACTGTGCAAAGCTGCAACGTGGACCTCGGTCCACTCCTTTTCCAGATTCTACCACTTTGATACCTTTGTGGCCTCTGACACCCGCTTTGGCAGAAAGGTGCTTCA
>CM044431.1:99831499-99845607 GCA_024363595.1 Xenopus borealis
GGCAGTACTGTTGCTCCAGTCAATATCTGGGTAATCAAAATCCCCCATTATCAATACTTTACCCAAACTAGCAGATTTTTCTATTTACATCAGGAGCTTAGCCTCCTCCTCCTCACTTACATTAGGGGGGTCTATAGCATACCCTACAATTAATTTGTTGGACTCTTTACAATTGGTGAAGGATTCTACCCATAAGACACCACATAGCTATAACCAGAGCAACTCTTTTCTACAGTCTGTCACATAATCAAGGGTGGAAATTTAGGGGCAGATTGAAATGTGAATGAGAAGTGATTGCTTTGACCCATGTTTTTCAAAAAAATAATTTGCCTTTAAGCCTCCATTAAAGGATCAGTTACTAATTCGATGATATCCAGAGTAGTAGTGTTGCATGGGCTGGCCCAATGTTCAGATGAGTTCATGGAAGCACAGCACATTTTCTAGCACCTAACGCTGCTCACGGCCCTCCGTGGCCAGCTTTCAGTTATATACTTGCAACTCCTTCCTCCTGTCTCTGCAGTGATGTTGTGGTGAGTGTAGAGATTGTTTGCTAAGGGTAGGTTTAAGACCAGCGCATCACACTCCCTAAAGGATGTGGGGTCCACCTTCCAGGGGTTTAAAGGGGAATTCAACCACTCGGGCGCAAACCTCACATGCGCAGTAGTACAAACCGGCAAATGCGTACTACTGTGCATGTGCCGCCAAGCATCGACGGATCCAGGAAGCAGACGTTGCTGAAGAAGATGGTGCCCGGGAACCTGCACAGAGTGGTAAGTAGCAACTTAGGGGCATTTGCCCGCGAGGAGAGGTAGGCCGGGGGAGAAGAGGTTAGAGCCAGAGGGATTGAATTCCCCTTTAAAGCCCACAATTTAGCAACCTATAACTAACATTTTGGAATGGGATATAAAAAAACAAACAAGGTTGCAGGCATTGTGCCCATCTACAAGGGATGTGTATTGCATTGCAACTGTGGCTGCATTTGGACTACTGTCCAAATCCCCCACCACTGTACAGATGACAGTTTTTTCCACATACAAAATTCATGCCATAGCTAAAGGGTTCAATGCCACAGTTAAGCTTTAAATGCCAGTTTGCGTTTGCAAAAGTTAGCATTTTTAAAGGGGTTGTTCACCTTTGACTTAACTTTTAGTATAATGCAGAGAGTGATATTCTGAGACAATTTGCAATTGGTTTTCATTTTTTATTGTTTGCGGTTTTATAGTTATTTAGCTTTTTATTCAGCAGCTCTCTAGTTTGCAGTGTCAGCAATTTGGTTTCTAGGGTAAAAATTACCCTAGCAACCCTGCATTGATTTGAATAAGAGACTGGAATATGAATAGGAGATGGAATGAATAGAATGATAAGTAATAAAAAGTGGCAATAACAATACATTTGTAGCCTTACAGGGCATTTGTTTTTAGATGGTGTCAGTGACCCCCATTTGATATACTAAAAGTTAATTTGAAGGTGAACCACCCCTTTAAGTAGACCATAAATAATGTTTTTCTAAAGTTAAAGGAAAACTATACCCCCCTGAACAATGTAGGTCTCTATAAAAAGATATTGCATAAAACAACTCATATGTAAAACCTTGCTTCATGTAAATAAACCATTTTCAGAATAATATACTTTTTAGTAGCATGTGCTATTGGGTAATCCTAAATAGAAAATTGCCATTTAAAAAAAATAAGGACAGCCTCCTGGGATCCTAGGATTCAAAGGTGCACACAAACATACCAAACAAACTAAAGTTAGGTCACATGAGCCAATTAACGGACAGAGTTGTGTCTTTTGCTTCAACACTTCTTCCTGTTACAGTTAGAGTTGAAATATTTCTGGTCAGGTGATCTCTGAGGCAGCACACAGTAAGAGATGTAAAGGGTCAATATTTACTTGAATATATTTACCAGTTTGGTAAGATTCTTTAATATGCTCCTTAATTTGATATAAACTGTTGCTCAAGTATTCAAATTGGGGGTATAGTTTTCCTTTAAGAAAAAGAATTTCAGTTTTTCTATTCATGTTTCCTAGTAGAAGAAGGAAACACCTTCCAGCAGTTTTTTTCCAGTTTTCAGATCCTTCACTGGAAACAAAGACTTTTTTCAACTCCTTTACATTTTCTATTAGGGTAAGGTCACACGGGCAGATTTGGGTAGATTTAGTCGCCAGTTCTGGCAACTTTTCATTGAAGTGGACGGAAGGCAGTTTGGGGAGATTGTCGCTGAGAAGAAGACGACTAAATCTCCCCGAATCTGCCCATGTGACCTTACCCTTAAACTGGCCATAGATGCAAAGATCCGCTTGTTTGGTGACATCAACAAACGAGCGGATCTTTCCCCGATATGCCACTAACTGGCAGGGCTATATCTGGGTAATCCGAACGTTGGGCCCTGTGGCCAAACAAGCAGATTACGAGAAGCGCATTGGACTTCCGAAGGGTCGGTCAGAAGAATATCTGATCTTCCCAATCGATATTGTATCCAGTTATCAGTCAGGAAGACCCGTTGGAAGCCCCCATACACAGGCAGGTAAGCTGTCAATTTGGTCTAAACGGCCTATATCTACAGCTTTATCTGCCTGTGTATGGCCAGCTTTACTGTTCTAAATTGATGCATTGTTGATACATTTGTGATCTTTGGCCCTGTTGTGACGAATCCCTGAGTTTAATGCAGCTGTTACAATTCATACAATAATCAATCTACAATTTAATACAATCAACTAATGTAGCAGATTGTAACAGTTCAGATTCTGCGCCTGGATTACTGATCTGCCAGACTGAAGCACCAGAGACAGTAACATGAATGATGTAAAAACCTGTAAAAAATAAAACACGGAAAGAAAGTGCTTTTCTTGTGAACAAACTGAAAACAAAAGAACTGAACTGAACCGAGGGGGTTATTTATTAAAGTTTGTGAGGGTTATTTTCTACCTCAAAAAACTCACAATTTAAACAAACTCAAATGGTTGCTTATTTATAAAAAAAAATCCAAATATAAAAAAACTCAACTGAATGCAATCTGGGAAAAAAACTTGAAACCTCAAATTTATCGAGTTTTTGAGCACTAACCAGCGTAAAACACCTGAAAATCATGAAGGCAAAATACATCTTCAAAAGGGACCTCTGCCATTGATTTTTATATGAATTTGACAGGTTTTCGCTATATTCTTGGTATGTATTTTAAGATTCTGACTTTTAGGGTTAGTATACACAAGCAGATTCGGGGAGATTAGTCGCGCCAGCAACAAATTGCCTCTTCTTCGCGGTGACAATCTCCCCGAACTGTCTTCTCACTGCCCTCCGCCTGCTAAACTGAAAATCGCCTGCAGCAATTAACACATGGCCATTTGTTTACCGAAATCACCTGAAGTTGTTTGGGCAACTTCAAAAAAGGAACAGCCAAGTGTGAATTGCCACAAGCGATTTTCAGTTTAGCGGACGGAGGGCAGGGAGAAGGCAGTTCGGGGAGATTGTCCTAATCTCCCGAATATGCTTGTGCAGACTGACCCTAAAAGTCAGAATCTGAAAATACATACAAAGCATAAAGCTAAAACCTTTCAAATTCATATAAAAATCAATGGCAGAGGTCCCTTAACCATTTGAAGATGTTTTTTGATTGACCCTTACTCTGAAAATTTTTTTAAATTAAACTAACCTTGAAAAACTTTTCAAGAAAACACAACTCAACCTTTAATAAATAAGCCCCTACATGTTTGGAAGGTGAACAACCCCATTAACAGTTTAGAAAGATGGTTCCTTGTTTTATATAGAATTCATACAAGTAAGAAAATGAAATATTAATTTTTAAAAATGGTAAAAAAAATAGAAAACAGTAGCAAAAAGGTATTACTTGCAGTACAGGTATGGGATTGTAGTATATACGTTTTTTTGAAAATGAACTGTCCTTTTAAATTATTGAGAAATTATGATCTCAGAGACTTTTATATATGTGTTTATCATCCCTGCACATTTTCACTCTTTGGAAAGAACTTTCCTACAAATGATTTTTGATTTAGTATTTATTTTTGCTTGATTATTCAAAGCTCTATTACACTATTCTATTTGTCACTTTTAAGGAGCCACTGACACCTGTAAGCATTCTTCACTTTTATATGACCTATGCTGTGCTTTTAGTTGTTTGAGTATGATCTTTCTATACAGTATACTCCGCAGGTGTTTGAATATAAATATCTTTATGCAGTGTTTATGCATTGTATAAGGAAAAGCTAACATTGTATAACATAATACATATGCCTTGATGATTTTACCTACCTAGTGAAAGATAATTACTTTATCCAGTGTTTTTCTACTTCATTAGTCATTTTCAACACAAATGCAATGCTTTTATAAAGATGATATGTATTTAATGGTCATGTTTTGATATGTTGTTTATCCAAATACAGTTTTGGAAAGCGTAGCTGTTTTGTTTCTGCTATATCAAGTCAGTATCTCAGTCTTTGTTTCTCTGTGCTTGTCTGCTTACAGGACCAATAACATCAAAAATTTGAATGTTTTAAAGGGGTTGTCCACCTTCAGATAGATCACCATAAATTACGACTTTTTCCAATTACTGTCTATTTTCTATTTGTAACCATTTTTCTAATATTGAAGCTTAAAGTGTCATTTTTCACCTTCTATAGCAGCTCTGGGAGGAGGAGGTCACCGACCCCCCCCCCCCAACTGTTCTAAACTGATACATTTAATGGAAACATTTCTTATCTTTGTCCCTGCTGAGCAAAATCTCTGGGTTTCATTACAGGCAACTGTTAGGCTAAGGCCAGACGGGGAGATTCGGGGGCATTTTGTCGCCTGGCGACTTCTCGCCGCGACTTGTAGCCCCCGAACCTCTTCTCTGCTATAATATAACAATACCTAATACTTGACCTTAACTAAGCGTCATACATCCATTCAATACTACTGGGTTTATGTAATGCTTAAAGGGGAAGGAAACCCCCAGTCAAACCCCCCACCCCCCAGTAGGCCCTCCTCCCCCCCGGCCTATTGCCCCTAAGTCCCTACGTACCTGATTGAACTCCGTGAACTTTCGGCGCATGCGCAGTAATACCGGAGTCCTACTGTGCATGCGCACCCCATCGCCGTCAGTTCCAGGAAGAATCTGTTAGAAGAGAAGATGGCCCCTTCGAACATCGCTGGAGGGGACCTGCTTGAAGGGATAAGTAGGGACTTAGGGGCAATAGCCATGGGGGAGAGGTAGGCGGGGGGTGGAGGAGGGAGGGGGGCCTACTGGGGGGTGGGGGGTTTGAGTTAGCGCCTGGGGGGTTTCATTCCCCTTTAAATGTTTTTTTAGTAGACTTAAGGTATGAAGAGCCAAATTACACAAAGATCCCTCGTCAAAAAAACCCAGGTCCCAATGATTCTGGATAATAGACCCCATGCCTGTATTACTTGCCTTTGAATACTTGTCATCTGGGTAGTTAGAGGTAAGCACTGTAAGATGTAAGGTTGCATTTATACTACGGGTACAGAAAGTGTACAGACTGCTTCTATTCAGTTCATGCAATTCCATCATAGTTAATTTCAGGGTAATATTCCAGAAATTTAACAATTCTTTTTAGTATTCCATTTAACTAAATAGAGGTCAGTGAGTGTGGTATTGCTGAATGAATGATGCACCTGCATTTGAATGATGTGGTATTAATGGATTAATACAATTGTCATAAAAATTAAAGGATTGTGCTTGGATTCAACATGCACGCTACTGGGGGGATGTTTATAAAGCTGCATAAAAATTGGCAAATATTTAAACCCCAAATAGCCCACAGGAACCCCAGAAAATACTGTTCAAATGCAGTGTATTCACAGTGCAATGTATTGATTTTAGGTGTATACAAAGCCCTATGTAAAATGACAAAGTTAAGAATTGGTTATCGTTTGAAAAACCCAGTGGTATTTACCAACTCTTTTATTTATTTTTTTGCACTGCATCTTGCATCAGAATTTCTTTGCTGCATTCAATTTTAGGTGGTTTAAAATAATAGTGGAAATTGAGGCTTTCCTTTTGAATAATATATATAACCTTTATAATGCTGAAGAAATAAGGCATAAGAATGTAAAAGAGGGTTACAAAGTGCTAAACACTTATCAATTTGCACCCCCCTCACCAGTTGGACTTAAAGGGTTGTTCGCCTTTAAACTAACTTTTAGAATGAGTGATATTCTGAGACAATTTGCAATTGTTTTTCATGTTTTTATTATTTGTGGTTTTTGAGTTATTTAGCTTTTTTTATGTAGCAGTTCTCCAGTTTGCAATTTCAGCAATCTGGTTGCTAGGGTCCAAATTACTCTAGTAACCATGCCTTCATTTGAATAAGAGAATATGGAATATGAATAGGAGAGGGTCTGAATAGCAAGATGAGCAATAAAAAGTAGCAAAAACAATACATTTGTAGCCTTACAGAACATTTGTTTTTTAGATGGGGTTAGTGACCCCCATTTAAAAGCTGGAAAGAGTCAGAAGAAGAAAACAAAAGATTGAAAAAAAAAGTTAACTTAAAGGTGAACCACCCCTTTAAAGAACTTGTGCTTTTTGTATGAATAACGTACTACCTGCACGGCAGCGCTGTACTCATGAGTGCCAGATAGGGTTGCCACCTTTTCTGGAAAACAAATACCAGCCTTTCTCTATACTTATCTTTTTTCCTATTAATAACATTGGGATCAACCATAATTTTTACCGGCCAGGCCGGTAAAATACCGAGCAGGTGGCAACCCAAGGGCCAGACTGGGAGTAGCATGTAGTAGATTTTGTGCCCCTCCAGTTACTTACAGGGTATTTATGAAGGCCCTGTTTTTTTTGTTTTGTGGTGTAAGACCATATGATCATTATGTATGGCACGGCTGTTATGGTGTATTGCAGGAGAAATCGATGTCCGCAAATTACTAGAGTTCTTGTAAACATTACCACTTTCATTACATTACCTGCTAATCATCATAATCATTTATTGAATTACATAGTGCACCATAGTGGTTACATGGGACTGTAATTACATTATCATGTTTTAATATTTGTTTACATCGGCTGTCCATATCACTCCATTCTCTCATTCTATTTTTTTTCTACCTTTCATCTGCACCTCTCCCTTACCTCTTGCATCAAGTTCGCAGATGGGAGATACTGGGTGTACTCTCCCCGCCTGAGACGCATGAATTCCACATCCACTGACTCTGTGAGTGAGTAAAGCTGTTGCCTTAACTCCTTTATTGCCAAAGGGGTCTGCAACAGACTGTGTAGGGGTGGTACAGACATAGTGTAAATTGAGCAGATTTTTTCATTATATCTTGGTCATCTCGGTGATCGTTTTTCCTGGTAGCTAAATAATTAATTGGTGTGAAATTTGCCCTTCTGGTTGCACAGAATGTGATATAGCTCCTATATATTCTTTCTCTTCTTTTTTCTTACTTTGCTACTGCTCCTGCATGGCCTTCCCTTCTTACCACTTTCTCAGCCTCCAGATGACCGGAGCTGGGTTTACTCCCCACTCCACTATAATACCCAGGTACAGCCTGTCTCGGATGAGGAAAGTGACAAAGTAAGTCAAAGCAATATATTTGGTATAAAACAATACATTTATGGTGTTTAGTCATTACAGATGTATTTTTTAACAAACATTTGGGTAGATTATTTTTGGAAAAACAATAACATTGCCTACATTAGTTCCCACAGACTGCAGCTTTATGCTGTGCAAGGAATGCCATCAGCCTCCGCATTTCACTAACCTACTTTGTCAGCAGTGTTCATTTACTAACCTCTTAGTTAAGACTTTTATTTTCAGCACTGGAACAGCCTAAGGGCAATGACAGTTGGAGTTACTTGTAGCCAGCTACTTGTCGTGACTACAAAATAGACAGTAATGATAATGGTCTCTGCTAAAACACTACGTGGACTACAGATCAGTGCCAAATTAATAACAGTAAGAAAAGCAACATAGTAGAAAAAGATGGAAAATCAGAAAAAGAAAAATGCACAGTTGCACATTTGCTGACATCATATGATAAAATGAAGTACGCTGAGAACAGTATTTAGTAAGATTATAAAAAATGCAGCCCTCTGGTACATCTCACATTTTGTTATAGATATCTTGTATATCATATAAATGAAAATATAAATATAAGAAATTCTCAAAACTGAACAGCATATCTGTTGTTTTTTTTTTTTTTTTTTTGTAATGTACATTTGAAGTATTCACTTCTGAATTTGGACCGTTAATGCCAGTGATTGTAAGGAATCAGCAGGAATGTGGTAGTAGATGAGCACTGACGTGTGATTACTGATGTCATGGGTAGATTTGTATATGATCTGATATGGTTTGTTTGTCTATCTTTTCTGGTCTGTGGCTGATTAGCAAACTTGAACTAACTGAACTTGAATTTTATTTAATAGAATGGAAAAATGCTATTAGTAATATTACCTTATTGTAACAAGATCCCTATGAATGCAAGTTCATCTATTGGCTGCTCCCTGGTATGTGGTTTAATGTTTATTCCTTTAAAATTGTTTTTTTTCTGTCTTAGTAATCACTCTATGCAGATTCCTGTGAACTCGGAATGTCTTCTTTCAGCTTTGCATCAAATCTCTCAATGCTGCAGTGAAGAAGGAAGAATATTGTTGCAGAAATTCAAACAGCTGAGTGTGATTTGCCCACACTCTATATTCTTACATGCACTATATCTGTATTTATACAAATTGCCTCTCATATCCATTCACTCAAAATTATGCACACAATAAATCCATGGGGTCATTTCTGGTCAAATTAATTTGTTATTCTGTTTAAAAAAATGTAACTCCTCTTCTGCAAGTTTGTCTGGCAGCTAAAGGGTGTCAATCATGTGTTTGTATCACAGTTAACATACAGTGTAGAATTTCCTGCTTTAAGATTTCAAGTTTTTTAGGTTTTTTTTTTTTTGCTGATATATTAACTGTTACTCTTTTGATTGGACCTTGGTGTGATTTAGTCTGCAAACAATTTAGACATAACCCTACCTTACATTCCTGTTTGTAGCTTCTAATGTGTGAAAAATTAGTTGTGTGTACTGTTCCGCTAATATCACTGAATTTCAGTGAAATGTCAAAATGCACGTGAAATTTAGAAGGACCAATTAGAGGCAGATACTCTAGATGCTATATTTTAGAATATATATATATATGTTAAAGTATATATTTTGCTGTGCATTGAGATGACTTTTAAGAAGCATTCATCAGGTCTTTATGGCTTAGTGGGTGCAAAATATGGTAATTTGTAAAGAAGCGTAAGGTGTTGCTTCTTTTCTGCTAAACTTCCTAGGAAACTTCAGCACTGCAGGTTTTTTAGGAAACCAAATAATAAACTGTTCTGTCGGCAAGGTGAAAACCGAAAAGTCTATCAGTCATTTGAGAGCCTTCCTCCAATTAACTGAATTTTGGAGTGGGAAAGAAAGTCAAAGCTGAAATGAGAGAAATCCTTTACTTTTTCCTTTGCAGAGGGTATGACCTGGAGCCCCCACTGATCATGTCCAAGGCTCCATAGGCACTATCCTCTTAATAGCAAGCCTAATTAACAGTGAGGTGGACTTTTATTTAAAATAAATCTTACATGCGTCATCCTCTATTTACTGCACTTCCCTGCATGATAAAATGTAATTATTTTACTTAAGATATTTTTACATTTTAGACCTTTCCATTAAGAAGCCACAGCTGTAATGACAAAATACAGGTATGGGATATATAATACAGAAAACCCCAGGTTTAAATAATTCCAAATAAGTAGTATTTCCACAGTTTTTACTACTAATGCTCTAAATCTACAAATAATGTACAAATTAGGTAGGTTCAAGTGCAGAGAAAAAGGAAATCATTAAAAAGAACTATATGGTTAAAATTAATTTTGTGGGAGATGGCCTTCCTTTATTTCAGAACTTTCTCGATAAAGGGTTTGCATTAAATACCGTACCTGATACGTCATATAAAAAATTTGAATGTACCTGAAGTAAAGAAACAGCCGATGCAGTTCAACACACAACATATCTAGCAGTCACTTGATATTGTTTCTACTAGTAGTATATCTATAGGCTGTGGGGAAATGTATTTAAATGTTCAACTATAAGAAGTTTAATTTTCAGTTCTACCAATAATATCTTGGGGGTCAGTCAAGTGTCGTATTGCCAAGATGACACTCTATCTAACTACTAACAGTTGTCATTGTTGACACGATCATTTCTAATCATTTATTTTCTGAAAGAGATCCTTCCAGGTCCTCTCCAGTGGAGTTCACGGCAGCCATCTTCTCCCGGGCGTGCTTCTTCCTATATACATTGGCGTTTGGTGGCACATGCGCAGTAGGAGGCATTTGCCAGTTCGGATCTTCTGTGCATGCTCCAAAAGTCACAAAGTTTTCGAAAAAAGAAATCAGAAACTTCAGGACTTTTGGCGCATACGCAGTTGATCCTAACGAGCAAATGCCTCCTACTGTGCATGCACAACCAAACGCTGATGAATACAGGAAGAAGAGCACTCTGGAGAAAATGGCTCCCGTGAACTCCACTGGAGAGGACCTACAAGGAGAGGTAAGTAACACGTTAGGGGCATTTGCCCAAGGCTAGGTAGGCGGGGAGGGGTTTTTGCACCTAGGGGTTTAGTTCTCCTTTAAGGATTTATGTTACTGTGATAACCAATATTTACTATCATTTTCGAGTCACAGCTTAAGCAAGTGATCCCAGCACCTGCTGTTTTGGGGACCCACTTATATTTTGGTAAACACATTAGCTGTTTATTTGAAATTATTAGCAAACATATTGTCAACAAATTGCATTTATACAATCCTTGGAATTTAAGTTATTTTATTTATATGTCTTAACTACAGTGCATTAGTGCAGGCATTAATGGCCAGGCCCTGATTTTACTTTTATTCCTGTTTTGTGTGTATGAAACAAAAACATGTTTAATAAGCATGAAAGTAGGGGAGAAGGCTTAAGAGGTTCAGAAAACCTATACAAAACTTTTCAGGGACAACCCACTTTGTCTGGGAGGGGTTGTCATACATACATGATGTAGGGCAATAGCCCACAGAAAATTCTGGGTGCCTTCTCCCCTTCTTTTGTGGATTATATTGAGATTGGAGCAGGATTGAGGATGACCAGTGTCTGGAACCAAGTGGTGCACAGAAGTTTAATTTTCATAAACATTTTTGGTAATAGGATGTATTTGGTAAAGAGTATTACATCTTTTATCTGGAATGCTTGGGACCTGGGGTTTTGCACATAAGATTTTGATCACCATAACTTAAAGGGGTGGTTCACCTTTATGTTCACTTTTTGTATGGCCAGTTCTTAGCAACTCAGTTTATTTTGTATAGTTTATTTCATAATTTACTTCTACTGACTCTCTTCAGCTTTTAAGTGGGGGGCAGTGGCCCTGGCAGCCAGAAAACTATTGCTCTGTCAGGCTAAAATGTAATTGTTATTTCTTATTATTTATCTTTCTATTCTGGTCATCCCCTATTCATCTTTTAGTCTCATACCACTGACTGGTTGATGAGGTAAACTGAACCCTAGCAACCAGGGAGTTATTAAATAAAATGCATCTGGAGGTGCTTAACACACTGGCTCCCCCAGTATTTTAACTTTTGTATTCCTTTAAAATGTTAATGTGTCAACAGTGACCAGGGCATAAAAGTGTTGTCTGAATCCTTGTTTCCTGAGTGTGATTTGAGTTGGTGGGGGGGGGGGAAGCAGATTGTTTCCTGATAATTGGAAATATATTGAACTGCCAGAGATCCTTAAAGGGGTTGTTCACCTTTGAGTTAACCTTTAGTTAACCATTTGTAGCCTTACAGAGCATTTGTTTTTAGATGGTGTCTGTGACCCCCATTTGAAAGCTGTAAAGAAACGGAAGAAAATTGCAAATCATTAAAAAAAACTATGAAAAATAAATAATGAAGACCAATTGAAAAGTTTCTTAGAATTGGCCCTTCTACAATATACCAAAAGTTAACTTGAAGGTGAACCACTAAGCATTCAACAGTTTGATGCTTGATAAAGCTACCCCTTAATTACTGTATTGTTGCATGCGTCCTGTTTGTTTGATTCATAGTCATTAACCCCTGGAACCCTCCCTAGGTCAGTACTTATTCTTTCACAAATGTATGCCTAAAATTAAATATTTTCTGCATTAGTTTCAACCTTGTCACATTTACATGCTAATGGTATACGTCCCTTTAGAAATGGCTTCATCTCTTCTTTAGTTGACATTTATGTACTTACACCCGTACACCACACAAAAGGCAACTTTATACTAAAAGAAAATAAGGCACCACTATGGATATACACCTGCATCTTTTAAGACTTCTCACAATTAGTTACTTTTATTCTACTTCAATGTAAAACATTTAACTTTTTTCATTTCAATGTTTAATCTTATTTAAGATGCTTTAACCTTCACATGTACTCTTTTAAAGTAGCAGCACTAATTATAATTACATAAAAGTTATATTTGTACAGTACCAAATTATAGAATTCACTTCAGGTCTGCCATCAGGCACTGACCAGTTATCCATGTTTAAGATCCTCTCATAGGAGCATATATTTACCTTGTCTGTAAAAAAAAGAACAAAAACTGCAATATAAATACTTTGTGCTGCTTCATTAAGAGTGTAAGTAGGGTTATCCCTTTGTCATGTATTAGTTTGCAAGTCTTTTGAACATTTTGTGTTTCTGTGCATTGCTTTTTGTATTATTAATGCAGTGAAAGGTTCTATATTTATATTGTTTATGATCTGTTGAAGCAGTAACTAAGGCCATAAAATATTTCTGTTTTGAGAAACATTGTGTACAAATAGATTTGTTTTATTAGTATTATTCATTTTCTGGACAGTATGCCAGTGTACTTTTTGTAATTAGACTGTGTTGTGAATATAAAGCAAAAATGTTTCAGTATATTATATCCATTAAATAAAAGCCTGAATATAATAACCTGGATTAGCTGAGTAACCAGGCCAAAATCTGCCATTATGTGATTTTGGCTGTAAATTGTAAATAATCCAATATGAATTCCTGTTTCTTGGTGACAGTGCACCTTTTCTGATGGCTGCTATTACATAGTGACTTTATCAGAGTTATCTTACTGTATTAAAGCATTCTGCCAATGTTTGTCAAATTTCTTTTTTGTGTGCAGTGTATTTCTCTTACGTTATCACTGGGGTAAACTTTTGCATTGGGCTCCATAGGAAATCATATTTAAACATCTGTTTTTATGATCTATCACTTGACTTCATTATAAAATTATTAGAACTTGCAAGGATATCTGTATCTTCTAAAACACCTTGCAGACTTATTCATAGTCATTGAATAGCCTCTCCCCTGTAGTTCTCTATTTTTTCTGAGTGCTCTTTTTAACCTTAATAGTACAATTTTTTTAAAAATTAATGTTTGGTCTGCAATTTATCTTGCAATTTTTACTTATGGGTGAAAATGCCCAAGAAGTTGTTTCTTATATTGTGCAATATTCCTATAGATTACTGGTAAAGCATCTCAAAAATTATAGGGATTGGTCACCTTCAAACAACTAGTTGTTTTCAGATAGATCACCAGAAATAACAACTTTTTACCAACTACTTTCTATGAGTGATTGTTTTTTCTAATATTGAAGTGTAAAGTTTTTAACCAATAGGTGCCCTTTAAAGGCAGCTGTTAAAATTGATATAATAGTTGCTAATACTCCAGTGTTGCTGCTGAAATATGTATAATCTAAATGTTGCAAAGTTGTAACAGTTTAGAATCTGCACCTGAACTACTGAGCTGCCAGACTCAAACTCCAGAGACATGAACATTCAACATTAATCTTAGATTTTGGAAAACCATAAAAAAATAACCAATGGAAAGTAATTGAAAAAAGTCTATATTTCTGGGGAACAATGTGAAAACAACTGAACTGAAAAAGTCTTTGGAAAGTGAATACCCCCTTTAAGTAAGTTGAGCAATAGAAAGATTTTCATTCAAACTGTCTCATATTGCTATTGGTTTGAATGGATTTTGGCAGTTTTCAGCTCCCAAATTCTTTCCCTTCTTTTGTGGATTATATTGAGATTGGAGCAGGATTGAGGATGACCAGTGTCTGGAA
>CM044431.1:99847895-99863300 GCA_024363595.1 Xenopus borealis
CAGGTCTGCCATCAGGCACTGACCAGTTATCCATGTTTAAGATCCTCTCATAGGAGCATAAGAACAAAAACTGCAATATAAAACATTGAACTTTTTTCATTTAAATTTTTAATCTTATTTAAGATGCTTTAACCTTCACATGTACTCGTTTAAAGTAGCAGCACTAATTATAATTACATAATAAAAGTTATATTTGTACAGTACCAAATTATAGAATTCAATATTAATGGCATCTTAACCACAAATGGCCATGAAAAAAGGGGGAATAATCAATGCACATTCCCTGGTCCCCGGTTTTCAATAATAATTTAGTATTTGATCAAGCGCATATATTTCAAAAATGGGGGCTTAAGTAACAAAGTTATGCCCATAAAATTGGTAAGCCACCCTACCACGTCACAATAAACCCTGTGGTCCTAACTATTTACCTCTGATCATATTTTTCATATGCTGGCATCTTTCCTACATGGTTGCATTTCTTGGTAAAATTTGTTGCATGATGTGGGCATGGTCTCTGTTTTAAGACTGATCCTCCCCCACCACTAGCTTTTATAAGGAGAGTAATTGCCAAGATCATTGCTTTAACAGGCTTAATCCTCCTCAGATTGCAGCTTTTATAGGAGGAAAACTGCCTGGGCCCCTGTAAGCAGGTCTGGACTGAGAATTAAAATAAGTCCTGGCACTTCCGGTACACAGAGGCCCAATCAGCTCACACAAAGGCCCAAACGTCCCCCACCAACCCACTAAATACTGACTTTCTATGGCACCTTATAGCAGCCTCTCTGCATTTGGCAGAACCCACAGATTACCAGGCTTGCATGTAAGCCTTAAAGAAACTGGGGCAGTATCCACTTTTCTCAGTGGCGTAACTACTTGCTGGTGGGCCCTGGTGCAGGATTTGTACCTGGGCCCCCCTATCGGGCTCTCCCCCTATGAACTGCACATTGGAGTTCTCCTAGCCTCTCTGGTGGGCCCCAAGAGGGAGCGGGCCCTGGTGCAATTGCATCCCCTGCTCCCTTGGTAGTTACGCCACTGACTTTTCTTCGCATTTCCTTTTGACTCCACTTCAAAATTTCTGTTTTCATGTGCACATCTTAGGTGAAACACTGGGCTGCACCATTATATCCTACTTAAAAGGGAGAACTAAAGGTATAATTACTGTGGGATGCCAAAATGTTAGGCTTACCTGATACCCTGGGCCAATGCATCTGGTAGAGACAAACTGTGCTGACCAAGGGTATTTCTGTAGAAGCCCATTGTTACCAATGTCTTCAGTCCTCTTTTTGTTCTGGTCTGGGCAGGTGTTATGTGCATTCAAGTAAAAAGCCAAACTTAAACTCAGAAATACTACTTTTTCACTCTACTGCTCTGGGCCTGAATAAAAGGTGGAATATGATTGTAATAAATGAGCAACAAAGAATACCCTGGGTCAGTGCACTGATTGGGGTGTTAGGAAAGTGACCTAAGATTTGGCACCTGCCAGTTATTATACCTTTCCTTCATCTTTAATAAATATACACTTTTTATACTAATGGTACAGAGAGTTTAAACTTTACACTTATGCATTCATCTTTATAAATCTGTAGTATTTCCTTCCTAGACCAGTATTTGTTTGTGTAAAGAAAATCAAATCATGGAATCTGTTACTTTGTGCCAAAACAAAGGGGCAGATTTACAAAATTTGTGTGAAGAATTTGAAGTTCGATCGAATTTGTAAAAAATTCAAATTTGAATCTTCGAATATGCAAATTAGGCAAATTCGACCATTGAATATTTGAATAATTAGAATATTTGAATTTAATTTTATTCGAATATTCGACTAATCAATGGTCGAAGCTCTTCGATATAGTATTTTGGTTTAGCAGAAATTTTTAAAGGAACAGTAACACCAAAAAATGAAAGTGTTTTAAAGTAATGAAAATATCATGTAGTGTTAATCTGCTCTGTTAAAACTGATCTGTTTGTTTCAGAAACACTACTACAGTTCATATAAACAAGCTGCTGACTAGCAATGGCAGAAATTGAAAAACGGCTATATGACACAGGATAGGTAATGGATAACAGATAACATTATGTTCTATAGTACTTATCTGCTCTCTGCTGTGTAACTTGAGCCTTTTCTCCTTTGAATAGCTACCCCCATGGCTACACAGCAGCATATTTATATAAGCAATAGTAGTGTTTCTGAAGCAAACACAGCAGTTAGTGCAGGGCAACACTGCATTATATTTTTATTACTTTAAAAAAAAAAAATTTTTTGATGTTACTGGTCCTTTAAAGTGGACCTGTCACCCCAAAAAAATATTCAAAATCTTATTTTATCACATTAGTCAAGCAAAATGAACATATATTACACTATATAACTTATTTTAATCTTGTTTCCTTCAGTCTGGGAGTTCAAAATTATAGCAAGCGGCAGGAGCCATTTTGTGGACACTGTTATTAAGACAAGCCTTGCATCATCTCAGAATCTTGTTTGTTCACCAGAATGGGGGACCCGATGTCTATCCCCAGGTCCTGGCTACAAAATTAAATGTTTAAGAGAACTGGGGGAATGTGTGAGGAGCAGTTACATATAGGAAGTGGTGAAAGTAATTATCTGCCCCACCTCTATGCCTAAGGCATAGAGGAGTGCAGACAATATTTGAGTGACAGCTGAGATCTTTAAATGAGCTTAAAACAGCCATGAATGCTTTAATAAAAATTTGAAATTGGTTTTCATGTTTAATTTGAAAAGGACTTTTATTATACAGATTTTTGTGTCTGGGTGACAGGTCCACTTTAAAAGTTGCCTCAAAGCTTCTACTTTGCAGCATCTTATCACCCCACATATCATTAGGTACAAATATAAAAAATCCTATGATGACATTTCAAAACCCCAAAAATGTGGTAAAAGTTGCAAAAAAGTGTGCAGACCCCTGAAAACCATATATTTATGGAAAGTATGCATCCTGGCAAATCCAAAATAGATAAATATGCCTCTCTATTCCAAACAATAAACCGGGTCGCATTGACACACTGAAGAAGTAATCACACGTGTGTGTGCACTCTACTGGGGGGGGGGTAGTGCAGCGAGGACTTTGTAGCTGGGAGGCCAGGGGGATGCTGCAGACCTGGTGCATCCAGCAATTCGTCAGGTTTTAAGTGGTGAATGGTCAACCTCAAACTTGATAGTACATGATAAATTTTGATATACGAATACTCACATGAATTTTGGACTATTCCCTAGTCGAAGCACACTAAAATGACCTTGAAAATGTAATTTTAAAATTAGATTTTTCAATTTGAACCTTCATAAATCTGCCCCTTAGGGTTGCCACCTGGCCGGTATTTTACCTGCCTGGCATAAAAATGATGGTTGATCCCAATGTTATTAATATTGAAAAAAGATATAGGAAATCCAGTATTTTGTTCCAGAAAAAATAGCAACCCTATCTACACTAACCTAGGCATATAATAAGCATATTGTCTGCAGGGGCGCTCCGCCAATCAGGCGAGTTGAGGCACTCGCCTCAGATGGCAGCGCCCCTCTGATTACCAGGGGTGGCAAAAAAGCCACTCCTGGTAACTAAGAGGCGATTTTTGGGTTTTCAAACCTGGAAATTCAGCTCTTTTAGTGCAGAGCGCGCACTTGTGCCGTGGACCCTCCCTACCCCTCTTCGGCGTTGAATAAGTGAGCACCATGTGTGGGGGGGGGGGCGGCATATCGAAGGCCGCCTGAGGCGGCGATATCGCCAGGATTGCCCCTGATGGTCTGCAACTACAAGCGCAGTAGCAGGTCAACTAATTTAGCCTGATAAATCCCATTCATCAAAAACGCACTGATTGTGTTCATCCCTACTGTAGTCAAGGGCTTTCTGGATCCAGTTGTTGCATGTTGTGTCTGTGCAAAAACAATGAGCCATACTGTCATTGTAAATATTGCACACTCTTTATATAAATGTAGGGACCCAAAGAGGTTAATCTGCCCCTGGCTTCCCTACCCTTCCTCCTTTTCCCTAGTTGGTGGGTAAAAGCCCATGTATCTAGTAAAAGAATTTACATATCCAGTGTTATTGGCCAAGAGGTGTAATGACCACTTCCTAAAACACTTCAGTATAGTGTGTGGAAAGGTTTGGGTCTTCCTCTGGCTGCTGGTGTCCTTACCTACTGGATGTGCCCATTGAGCCTGGGTACACTAAGGCACAGTAAAGCCATTGTCCTAAAGGGACAGCACCTTTAGTGTATGAGTCAGGGACCAGGGAACCCCGTAAATGAGGTTAGTTAAAAACAGGTTATATCTGTCATAGATTCTAGGAGAGTAAGTTAGAGAGGGCAATTAGCATGAGCAGCTTTGTGCTCCATAAAGGATCTGTAGCAGGGAGTAGCTTCCCAAAGCTGGACAACAGTGGATAGAGACATAGGGGCAGAATCACTAAGATCCGAAAATTCGCCAGCGTAGGCTTCGCTAGCGTTCACCGCACTTCACCAGACGAATTTTCGCAAGCGCTACGCAAATCCACTAAAGTGCGAATTTACGCTCAGGTCGGCAAACGGTAGCGTAGTTGCGCTAGTGTTACTTCGCTAGGCAGAGCGCTGTTACGCTAGCGATGCCTAATTTGCATACGGCGGGAACTTTAACTTATAATAGAAGTATATGTTACAGCCACTACATTACACTACACAAGCCCAGGAAACCTTTAATAAATTATATTTAGTTGTCCTATTGCCCTACATGTGCCCCCTGTATAGTTGAGTTGCCATATGTTATGAAATGTAGGGGGGAAGAAGGGTAACCCCCCCAAAAAAATGATCAATCTTTTTCCGACTATCACCCTCCTATGCTAAAATACGCCAGCTTTTTTTGGGGACTTAGACAAAATTTGACATTTTTTTTTTCAACCTCCTATCTATTGTATTGAAGTAACATCTAGCGTAAGTGCTAACATTGAGGAAAATGTTCATCTTAGTGAATTTGCGAAGTTACGATCCTTCGTCAGTGCACAACTTCGCCTGGCGTAAGGGTGTGAAGTTGTGCAAGTCTATCTACTTCACTATTTGCCAGAGTCCTTGTTAGTGAATTTGCGACGTTGCGAAATGACGGCACACTGGCGAATTAGTGCTAGCGTTAGACGCTTCGCGCTTTAGTGAATCTGCCCCTTAGACTCCTTCTCTCTGACCACTTGACTAAAATGCCTTATGGCCTCAGATTCCTAAGTTGCCATCCTTTACCTGTTTCAGCCTGCTAATATATCACATATTACCTCCATACTGTAAGTAAACCTAGGGATAAACTATCATTCTTATGTTTCACCATAAAAACCTTCTGGCTTCCATCCTTTTCTTTTTATTGCACAGTAGCCTGAGAGTTGTAGTTGCTCTACATCACCTGCTGAAATCTTCCACTTAGTGAAGGCCCTGACCTGAAGTGTTGAGTCACATGTAACCCATGCTCTTATCACTAGCTGGTAGGGTTGCCAGTGGCACCTTTTAAAAAATTTTTTTTACCGGCAGTGGTGGGGGCGGTAAGAAACGGTGTGTGGCGTGATGTCAAAGGGGGCGTGTTGTGACATAAAAGGGGGTGGGGCCACAACCCGCAATTGGCCCAACCCTGAAAACAGGCAAGTTTTCTGCAGATTGGGGGTGGGCCAAGGGCCTTTAATAGGTGTATTACAGATTTCCCTGGCCCTCTCCACATCAGCACTCATCGGGTTAGCTCCTCCCCCACCTCATTGAAGAACTACTCCCTCAAGTAATTAAATATCCAGCAAAGGCACTCACCCGCGTCTTTTTTTTTGGCTGGTCCGTTTTTCCTCGTTTGGGACTCCCGTGCACGAGTCTGCTGTCGCATAAGGAAGTATACATATTGCGGACACGTTCTGGCGTCTCAGGCCTACGTTCTGGCGTCTCAGGCCTTTCTGCCCAGCCACTTCCCTGCTGTTCCTGCGGTCTCCTGAGTAAGTGATCTGGGGTACGTGTCCTAGGCAGAGAGCCTTACTTGTGATAATTGTGGTTGTTTTTTCTCTTAGGCTTCTCTTTTTTCTGGATCACCAGCTGCCACCCTCAAAAATCTACTCTCAGGTTGAGGTATATAAAAAAAAAAACAGTGAGGAAGTCTTCAAACCTAAATCAAAAGACAATGACTCATCGCCAGGAACCACCACAGCTACTGAGGTGTCAGATTCCTGTATGGCGTGTGGGGAACCAGCTCTTCCTGATAAGAAGTTATGTCAGGCCTGCCTGAATTTGGCAGCAGGAACATCAGAATCGGGACATCTTTCCTTTTCAATGCATCAGTCAACACCACTCGATTGGTTTCTAGATCACTAGCTCTGTCAGTCTCCGCTCGAAGAGCTTTGTGGCTGAGGTCTTGGGAGGCTGACATTGCCTCCAAGTCGGTCCTCTGCTCTCTACCCTTCCAGGGACAACTTCTCTATGGAAAAAAACTGGAAGAGTTAATTTCCAAAGCAACAGGAGGCAAGAGCCAGTTCCTGCCTCAAAAGAAAAGGAAACAACGAACAAAAAGGTTCTTCAGCAGCAAGACTCCATTTAAATCCAGATCTTCTGGGAACTCTGAGTTTAAGGGCAGGAACAGGAAAGAATCCTTTAGGTCCAATAATTGGCAAGGGGTACAGTCTCACTCCTTTCGACAATCCAGTTCCAGAACTACCCCAACTTCCTTTTCCAGAAAACCCTTCTGAAAGAAGGGGTCCCCAGGGGTTAGAAATAGGAGGAAGACTACAATTTTTTTCTGGCCACCTGGGAAAAATCCACAGACGAGCAGTAATAATTTCAAGATCATCTTCCTCCTCCAAGATATACAATATCCCCACTGCCAAAATGAGGGGAAAAAAGAGAGGCTTTACTAGTTTGTCTCCAACAACTGTGGGCTCAAAGTTATAATCCCAGTACCTCTTCAGGAACAAGGGAAGGGAGTTTACTCTCACTTCTTTCTAGTAAGAAAACAGTCAGGAACGTGGCGTCCGATCTTAAATTTGAGGAGTGAACCGACTTCTACGAGTTCAGAGATTCCGAATAGAATCATTGGAATCAGTAAGAGCAGAAATATGTCCAGGGGATTGCATGTGCACACTGGACATCCAGGATGCCTACCACCATATCCCTGTGGCAGGGGTCCACCAACACTTTCAATTTACTTGTCTTCCTTTCGGGATTTCAACAGCTCCACAAGTGTTCTCCAAGATTCTAGTATCTGTGGTGGCCTTTCTGAGATGGCAAGGTGTGAGAATATATCACTACTTGGATGACCTCATCCTTCTGGCATCATCAAGATGCCAATCAACCACAGGGACATGGTGATAAAAGTCCTGCTAGACCATGGCTGGTATCTAAACTGGTCAAAGAGTCGGTTAGAACCAGTTCAAGAGGTAACCTTCTTGGGCACAGTTCTGAATACCCTAACAGCGGTGGTAAAACTGTCAACCCAGAGACAGCAAGATCTCCAATTGCTGGGCTCATGGATCCTCTCTGCATCTTGGGTTCCAGCAGCGCGGTTATCAAGACTCCTGGGTATGATGACATCATCCATTCGGTTAGTGGCCTGGGCACATTGGCACGAGGTTCCTCCAGTACCGGTTGATCAAGACTGGAGGAATTTTCAACCCGGAAATCTTAATACAGATCGATCAACCCTTGAAGGAAGCCATACAATGGTGGCTTCAGCCACACAGACATTCTACAGACGTTCCCCTGTTTCCAGGGAAATGGGTCACCTTGACCACCGATGCATCAGGATCAGGTTGGGGCGCGATCCTCGAAGGGAAAGCAGCACAAGGACGGTGGCAACAGCCCTTATCAGACGTGCCCTCAAATATACTAGAGATCAGAGGCATTTTAGAAGCGCTCACCTTTTTTCAGGACGATTTAACGGAAAGCAGGGTCAAAATCAGAAGCGACAACACTACAACTGCAACTTCAAATGCAGGGTTTTCTTTTCCAGAAGGAAGGAACCACAAGCCTTGGCGGTGGATGCCCTGGTGCAACAGTGGCCAAAGAATTTATGCTACATCTTTCCGCTTCTTCCTCTGATTCCGAACAGAGTACAGAGCATAAGTCATCTTCATCGCCCCAGCATGGCCAAGGAGACCTTGGTTCCCGACACTCCTCAGTGCAGTCTCCATGGAGGTTGCCCCTATCCAGGGATCTTCTGATTCAGGGACCATTTGTTCACCTGGATCCAGGTCGCCTAGCCCTGATGGCTTGGAGATTGAGCGGAAAGGTCTAGAGGCACATGGACTTTCCAAAGCGGTAGTTGAGGTTCTCATGAACTCAAGAAAAACAACTACCAACTCAAGATATTGCAGTTTCTGGAAAGCCTTTAAGGAAAAAAGAAAGGGCTGTGATCAGTCTTCAGCCTCCGTATCGGTGGTTGAACTAGAATTCCTTCAACAAGGCCTGGACAGTGGGATAAAGATCAACACCCTCAAAACACGTTTCAGACATCTCAGCCTTTTTGGGAGTTCGGTGGGCTCTTCATCCGCTGGTAGTTAGATTTTTCAAAGCGGCAATCAGGATATTACCGGCTAAAAGGCCCTCTTGTCAAGTATGGGATCTCCCGTTAGTCCTTCAATTTTTATCATCACAACCTTTTGAGCTGATTCATGACGTCCGGACTACTGACCCTAAAGACGGTTTTCCTCGTAGCAATCACATCAGCTAAGAGAGTTGGGGAACTGCAGGCACTGAAATTTGGAGAAGACAGCCCAGTGTTTCTTCAGGAAAGAGTTATCCTGAGGTTCGTTTCATCCTCCAAACCAAAAGTGGTCACCAATTTCCACATCAGGGACGAGCTGTCTCTTCCTTCCTTCCGGGAAAGTAATCAGAAGGATGGAGAACATCCTTTACATTCTCTGGATGTTGGAAGAGCAGTAAATACATACTGTTCATCGACTCAATCTTTCAGGAAAACCGACAGAATGCAAACTCCTACAACCTCAGTTCACTCAACCAGAGGTCAAGCAACTTCATGGGCAGCAGAAGTTGGTTCTCCATTGGAAATGATCTGCAAAGCAGCTTCCTGGGCTTCCCCTAATACATTTGCTTCACACTACTGTCTAGACGTAGCATCGGCTAACTGCCCAATTTGGGCGGAATGTTCTTTCCACTGTCTCCTTTGCACATTAATTGTATGATAAAATAAATAAAATATTTTTTCTACCACACGTTGTATTGCCCACCCTTGTCGGGAAGCTTGCTATATCCCGATGAGTGCTGTTATGGAGAGGGCCAGGGAAAAGGGAAAATTGCTACATACGTACCGTGATTTTCCTTTCCTGGTACCTCTCCATATCACCAGGTACCCTCCCTAAGTACTTTTTACAAGACGCGGGTGAGTGCCTCTGCTGGATATTTCATTACTTGGGGGAGTGGTTCTTCAATGAGGTTGGGGAGGAGCTAACCCGATGAATACTGATATGGAGAGGTACCAGGAAAGGAAAATCACGGTAAGTATGTAGCAATTTTCCCTTTTACCAGCAGCTACAATGCCAGCCTAGGCAGGTGTTTTACCGGCTAGGCCAGCAAAATACCGGCTAGGTGGCAACTCTACTAGCTGGACATTAACTACTTTTGGTCTGCCTAGCCAAAATTAGCATTACTGAAATATGGTGGGCTTAAAGTAGGGTTGCTGCCTTTTCTGGAAAAAAATACTGGCCTTCCTATATATTTCTTTTTTCCCCTATTAATAACATTGGGCTCAACCGGCCAGGCCGGTAAAATACTGGCCAGTTGGCAACCCTAGCTTAAAGCCAGGCTGACTTTGTCATTAAAATATTTACACACAAGCCAATGAATAGGTTGATGATTACATTAGTAGAAAGAAACCTGGGAATACTCCACATTACAATTAAAAATATAAAATAAAATAAAGAGCAGTACCACCACAAAAATTCTTATGTTGGTCAACCTACTGAATATTTACTCTGGCACTATATTTCTAATGGAGAAATATACCTCCCAACTGTCCCTTTTTTGGAGGGACAGTCACTCTTTTGAGAGCTCAATCTACAGTCCCTCATTTGTACTGGAAAGTCACTCTTTTCGCTGCACTGACCAGCCAGAAAAAGAAACAACGTTTCTAACTTAATTGTCTTTTAGCAGAGAGCGGCTAACAGGTGCAAATAAGATATTTTGTAACAATTTTGAGATAAGAAAATAAGCAATTGTAACAGTTTAGATTAGGAGAAATATTTTCAAACTATCATAACCTGCCAAATTTTGTAAAATGAACATAATTAGGGGGTGTGGCTACAACAATGGGCATGGTCAAAACATTTTGCAAATTGCAGGGCTACATGCGGAAAAATTTTTTGACCCTCTTTTTACTTCCAAAATGTTTGGAGGTATGATTGTAACAGTTTAGATAAGGAGAAATATTTTCCAACTTTCATAACCAGCCAAATTTTGAAAAATGAACATGGTAATTATGGGGTGTGATCACAAAATGGGCGTAAAAATTTAGCCAAGCTACAAGAGAAAAACATTTTTGTCCATCTTTTTACTTCCAAAACATTGGGAGGTATGTATTAATTAAGCATACTCGCTACAACTACCAGACTGTCGTTATTAAATAAAGTTTTGTTTTTTCAAAGAACCACATAAATGCTTACAGAGCAATGGTCCAATGAGAGAAAGGTTCCAGAAGTTTCCTTTTCGTAGGCCCTCCCTTTCCTGTAGTATGTTACGTGACTGTGATCCTAACATCCTGTGATGTTAACAACATATTAATAGCTGTGCTTTTGTGCTACAATGTCCTCAGGGTCCCGATCGCCAGTTAGAAAGCATTATACCGGCAAACAACGAATGAGGAGCAGTTGTGAAAGTAGTTCCAGCGACAACGAGAGAACTTCACGATACTGCGAAAGACAGAAAGGATACCGTTCCGCATCCAACAGCGATGACAGTACCCAGAGGAGAACGAACGTGGACAGATCCAGAAACAAAGAAAGTGCATGGAGACGGAGACACCGGGATGGATCTGACAGTCAGGAGAGTCCAGAGGGAAGGAGACCGGGCAAATCGAGCAGTGAAGAGAGAGTTGAAAGGAGGCGGAAGAAAAACCGCGAGAGGTCCAGGTAACCAGGGGAAGGTTGGTATATCAAGTAGTGCAGTGATTTTCAACCTTGTGCCTCCAGCTGTTAAGAAACTACAAGTCCCACAATGCATTTGCCTGACTGTGGCTGTCAGACTCCTTCATTGCATTGTGGGACTTGTAGTTCCTTAACAGCTGGAGGCACAAGGTTGAAAATCACTGAAGTAGTGAACTAGACTGAGTTTATTAGTATGCCTTGCACAGGCTAGTCAGAAGCACAGGGTTGAATATAGTCGTGGTCAGACGTTATAGGATCACGTTAAGACTCGTTTATATATCTGCAATGGTAAATCTTGAGTACAGAAACAAACATTAATTCTGAATTTTATTTTGGGTTCAGCTGCTTTACTTGCGTGTACAGGACATATATCTCATTGGTGCAGCCACACTAATGTATTCGTGGCAAGACTGCCTTCAAGCAGTAATGAGAAAAAACTATGCAACCAAGAAATAACATTTGTATTTCTTCCTGAAAATCGAACCAGCAGAAACTCACAGACCACATCTATATGAGCCCCCACAAACATCCACAATGTTCCTTCTAATAGAATGTTAACATAAAATAATATACAGTAACTGTATGTGGTAAAGCTCCAGCTGCTTAAAATGGGTTAATTTACAGTTGACAGTACTTCAATATTACAGTATTCAGGGAAATACATCTTTTGAAAGGCTATTTTTTAAAATATTTTATGGGGATATAATATAGACAAATAGGGTGTTTTTTTCTGGGTATTGTTCTAATGCAGTATATATACATATTTTCTGAAGCAACCTGCTTTGGCATACATACAGGTTGCTTGGCTTTACAGTAAAATTATTAGACCTCACACACACACATTGCTCTGTTTTGCACTTTTGTGGGGTTATTTATTCAAGTTTTATTATTGAAGTTTTCACTGAGATAAAAAAAAAACTCAAATTCTTCGAGATTTATTATGCCCTAAAAACCTGAATCAAAAAAATACGGTTTTAGCTTGAAAAACACATCAGTTTGAGACATTCAACATTTTTTGGCCTACAATGTGATCAATTGAGGTATTTGTGTTTTCCCCCTGATTGCATGCAATCAAGTCTTTTACATTTGAGTTTTTCCCCCATAAATAAGCGAACATTCGAGTTGTGCGTTCATTTGAAGTAGAAAAAAAACTCACAAAGTAGACCAAACCTTCACTGCATTACCTAAATGCCTTGCCCTGTGGATATTCCTTGTTGGTTAAAATACATACCCTGACATATTGGTGGACCTCTCACAGAAATGGGCAGCGCATGGTTTTAGTAGTCCTAGAATAAGGCCATCTTCAAAAAATACATAGGAAAAAAATATTTATTTTGACAACTGACAAAATATTTTGTTGAATTGCTTTGCAGATCTGATTCTGGAGAGCGGAGCAAAAAGAAAAAGCGAGAGAGAGAGCACAGAAGACATGAAAGAAAATGTTCTCACAAATCAGAAGATGACACTAGGCGGAAGCCACAGAACAAACAGAAGAAGAAACGATCTAGGTCAAGAAGCTCTGTGTCTTCTTTTGCCTCTTTATCCCCAACAAGGTCCCAGAACCCTAAGGAGGGAAATAAACAAAGTGTAGAGGAACATTTAAGTTTGAAGGCAGAGAAAAAACAGAAAAAAGAAATGATGAAGGCAATGGAAACACCAGAGGAAAAAAGAGCCAGACGTTTAGCTCAGAAGGAGGCGAAAGAGAGAAAGAAACGTGAAAAAATGGGCTGGGGGGAAGAGTACATGGGTTATACAAATACTGACAATCCATTTGGAGATAATAACCTTTTAGGTACATTTATCTGGAATAAGGTTAGTGTAAAACAAAGCAAATCTCTGTTTCTACAGGATGGCATAGTATTTAATAGGAAAATTGTCAACAATATAGATTGATTCAAGGGGTTTTGTTTATGGGATAAAGAAAATGAGTTTACAAAAAAATGTGATGGAGGTAATGTAACCCTGTAATAAAAGTGAACAAGGATGGAATGCATATGGCTAAAATGGAAGTGCAGGAGGGTATTCTGACAATTAAAAAAGCAGCATTCAACATGAGTTCAACGAATAGGGCTTGTGCTGGACTTACTTTTTTGCCTATTGTTTTAATTGTGAAAGCTCTATGGTTGAAACTTCTCCATATTAGGTCTTTGCATGGTATTTAAATAGATTACCAAGACACAGATAGCAAAAACAGTCATAACAATGAGGGTGGCTATAATCAAAATGTTGCAAGGACTAAATATGGAGTACCTACAAAATGTATGTTTAGCAGAAGCCCTATTCCTTGAACTCATGTTGAACAAGGTGATTTATTGCCTTTTAAAGGAGAACTAAACCCTAAAAATTAATATGGCTAAAAATGCTGTATTTTATATACTGAACTTTTTGCACCAGCCTAAAGTTTCAGCATTTCAGTAGCAGCAATTATCCAGGACTTTAAAGTTGTCACAGGGAGTCACCATCTAGGAAAGTGTCTGTGACACTCACATGCTCAGTTGGCTCAGAGCAGCTGTTGAGAAGCTAAGCTTAGGGGTTGTCATCAAGCAGAAAATGAGTTTGTCCTGTAATATAAGCTGATGCTACAGGGCTGATTATTAAATGAACAGTAATACCAACAAATTAAATTGTTTAAAAGTAATGAAAATATCATGTAGTGTTGCCCTGCACTGGTAAAACTGGTGTATTTGCTTCAGAAACACTACTATAGTTCATATAAAAACAAGCTGCTGTGTAGCAATGGTGGAAATTGTAAAAAGGCTATGTGGCACAGGTTAAATTGTGGATAACACCATTATGTTGTACAGCGCTTATCTGCTGTGTAACCTGAGCCATTTCTCCTTTGAATGCCCTCATTGCTTCAGCAGCTTATTTATATAAACAACAGTAGTGTTTCTGAAGCAAACACGTCAGTTTTACCATTACAGGACATATTTTTATTACTTTAAAACACTTTCATTTTTTATGTTACTGTTCCTTTAAATTCTGATGCTTGTTGAAGTGGTTTCTGTTTATGTAGTAATTATTATATTGTGACATATATATATTGTATGTGTACTGTATATTTTGAGTGAGTCCCTAAACTCAGTTAGTGACAGCAGCACAGAGCATGTGAATCGGCAGAAAAGAAGATGGGGAGCTACTGGGGCATCTTTGGGACATCACAGATCTTTACTGCTAAAGGGTCTTTATATTTAGGCCCGCCATGTTCGTAATGTATTGCTGTTGCACTATTTTTTCTGATTTGTCACCATTATAAAGGACAACTAAACTTTGGGGGGCAGGACACCATTGTTATTACAAGAAAGATAACCATACCCTTTTGTGTTACAACAATGCATTAGCATTTATAGATACAGTAGAACCCCCATTTTACATTTTTCAGGGGACCAGAAAAAAATGGTGTAAAATGAGGGAAAACTTTAAATCAGGGAAATGTATTATGCATAATATATAGGTGGGACCACAAAACAACAATGTAAAATGAGGGAAAACTTAAAATCAGGGGATGTAAAATGGGGGTTCTACTGTATTTTATTTCTGATACAGTGACTCAGTGGACCAACACAACCTTAAATACTTTTGGCTTTTGCTTATATCCGCCAGCGCATCTAGTTCATATTGATTAACAACACTGGAGAGAGTTGGCTGAAACAACAAAAAGCAAAAGTGTTGGGGGTTTAAAAGTCTGTCAGATGCTACTGTTGAAATCCATAACGGGTCTTGAATACCAAACAATAAGGAGCAGATTTATCAAGGGTTGAATTTCAAAGTTAAACTTTTTAAAAGGGTTAAACTATTCAAAGGGGTCTTTCGATCAGAAACAGACTATTTTTGATCGATTAGGCCCAATTTCGATCTAATAAAATCGTTCGAATCGAATAATTCAAGCGATTTTCACAAAAAAAGTAACATTTTCAAAAACACTCCTTAAAGGTTCTAGGAAGCTAAAACAGAAATTTGGCAGGTTTATGGTGGCGAATGGTTGAATGAGAATTTTTTAAAGAGGCAGTACTTCGAATGGTCAAATTTTTACATTATAATCATATTTTTTAAATTCGACTCGAATTTTGGCCTATTTGGTAGTCGAAGTACACAAAAATTACTTCGAAGTTCACATTTTTTCACTTCGGCCCTTAGTAAATCTGCCCCTAAATAATCAAATACACCATCCATTCAGTACAACAATTAATCACTTAGCCAGTTAGTCTGACGGTGGTAGGACAGCTTTTCAAAGGATTAATAAATGATAGGATACTGTACTTCATAGCAAATAACAATACTATGAGTTTGTGCAAGCATGGTTTTATGCGTAATAGAT
>CM044431.1:99868158-99884857 GCA_024363595.1 Xenopus borealis
GCTGAGATTTTTAAATGAGCTTAAAACAGCTATGAATGCTTTAATAAAAATTTTAAATTATAATTTGTTTAATTTGAAAAGGACTTATTATACAGATTTTTGTGTCTGGGCGATTGGTCCACTTTAAAAGGGTCCATTTCATGGAATTTTGATGTCTGTACATTTCTTAGATCGAAAATTCGCATACGGGATGGCCGTGCAAAACCAATAGACCTGTTAGCAAAGTACATCAGTGCAGAAGATGATGACCTTGCCGTGGAAATGCATGAACCCTATACATTTTTGAACGGGCTTACTGTTTCTGACCTGGAAGATTTGCTAGAAGATATTCAAGTAGGTTGCTTAAATTCAGTTATTGGAGTAGTGTTGCTAAATATAATTACATGTAATACAGTTTTATATACATTTTTTTTCTCTCTACTGTATTAAATCTGTACTTTTTTTCTAGATCTATATGGAGCTAGAACAGGGGAAAAATGTGGATTTCTGGAGAGATATGACTGTCATCACTGAGGATGAGATCTCCAAGTTGCGCAAGTTAGAAACTTCTGGAAAGGGACCAGGTTAGACAACACAGTGGAAATTTGTAGTGTTACTGTATAATAATGTAATGACTGCGATGCCAATGATTATTCAGCCCAATTTGTAAAATGTTTGTGAAGAGCAAAGCTGCTCTGATGCAACTGTATAAAAATATTTCTGCAGGAAACAAGGGTTTACAGTTGTGCTCTTAAGTTTACATACCCTGGCAGAATATATGATTTCTTAACCATTTTACAGAGAATATGACTGATAACAAAAACTTTTCTTTCACTCATGGTTAGTGGTTGGCTGAAGCCATTTATTGTCAGCCAACTGTGTTTATTCTTTTTAAATCATAATCACTACACAAACTACCCAAATGACCCTGATCAAAAGTTTACATACCCTAGTGATTTGGCCTGATAACGTGCACACAACTTGACACAAAAGTGTGAGAATAGCTATTAAAGGTAACCATCTTCACTTGCGATCTGTTTGCTTGTATTTAGTGGGTGTGTATAAAAGGTCATTGACTTTCTGGACTCCTCCCCTTGCATTTACTGCTGCACTAATATTTTTTGGATTCTAAATCAGGGGGAAAGCAAAAGAATTGTCAAACGATCTGCGGGAAAAGGTAGTTGAACTCTATAAAACAGGAAAGGGATGTTGGAAAATATCAAAGCAATTGAGAATGCCAATCAGCAGTGTTCCAACTCTAATTAAGAAGTGGAAAATTAGGGGTTCTGTTGAAACCAAACCATGGTCAGGCAGATCAACTAAAATTTCAGCCACAACTGCCAGAAAAAATTGTTAGGGGTGCAAGGAAAAACCCACAAATAAATTCAGGTAAAATACTGGAGGAAAATTTGCACTCATACAGCCCGGAAGCTGCTCGTGGGACGTACTTGGACATTCCAACACGCCAATGATCCAAAACACAAGGCCAAGTCGACCTGTCATTGGCTACAGCAAAATAAAGTGAATCTTCTGGGGTGGCCATCTCAGTCTCCTGACCTCAGTATCATTGGGCCACTCTGGGGAGACCTCAAACGTGCAGTTCATGTAAGACAGCCCAAGAATTTACCGGAACTGGAGGCTTTTGCCAGGAAGAATGGGCAGCTTTACCATCTGAGTAGGTAAAGTGTCTCATCCACAACTACCACAAAAGTTTTCAAGCTGTCATTGATGTTAAAGGGGGAAATGCACGGTATTAAGAATGGGGGTATGAAAACATTTGATCAGGGTCAATTGGGTATTGACAATAAATGGCTTCAGCCAAGAAAAGTTTTTGTGTTATTTATATTATCTGAAAAATGGTTAATAAATCTTATGAGCACAACTGTATATGCTTCACAGCTGGCAACAAAACTGAAATACTAACTTCATTTTTGTCCCTACTACTTAAGCTTTAAGGCATGTTATTGACCTTGATCTGCAGTCAGAACACACACTTGTGCTGCTGCCCACCTAAGCATGATCTGCAGAGATGGTGGGGTAAGAATTAGGAAAAGTGAATTAAGACTGTCCAGCTGCTGCTAAGGTACAGCTTCCAGTGCTACTGGTTAAATGTCCAATATATGACTAGTGCTTGTTGAGAGTCACTGCATTATTATTATTATATTGAGTAGTTTTATTTTAATGTAAAGATGCAGGGAAGTAATTTGTCCCCTCAGTCCTTTGCATTGAAGGGTCATCATTAATCTTATATTGACACTAATTTATAACCTTATTTGTCTCTGTGGTTCAAAACTGCCAAGTTCTAGTATGGGGAGTATAAATGTATTGTACACTTCTCACCCTGAATTTAAGGTACTCCAGTATTTTCAAAAAATGCTTTCTTTAAAATAATCATTTATAATCCTTGTGTGTTTGTATCCAAGAAGCTTTCATTTGTGATTGGAGTGTTGCAATCCAGAACTACCCAACCACAAGGCAGTGCCTAATCAGGGATACACATTATGTGGCTTATGTGACTTGTAGTTCATGAATTCCTCCTTGTGACCAATGTCCAGACATTTTTATCTGAATATACATAATCCTGATCTATGTATTTGTTGGCCAGTCTTGCCCTGCAGATATGTAGCCAAAATATGCGTGTTTGTCAAAATGAATGTACTCCGTATTGGTTTTATTTGTCTAGTTCCATGCTGCCTGTACATGTAATTTTGGGGTAAATTAGCTTTGGTAGACAGGTAAGACAGACACCAGGGGGCAAATTCACTAACCTGTGTAGCTGCGCCTGCGTTGGTTTTGCTAGCGTTCAGCGCACTTCTGCAGGCATAGTTTCGCTAGTGCTATGCAAATCCTCTAAAATGCGAATTAGCGCTCAGGGATGCGAAAAGTAGCGAAGTTGCCCTACCGTTACATCGCCAGGCAAATCGCATTTATGCCAGCGATGCCTAATTTGCATACGGCGCAAAGTTAAAGTATAATAGAAGTATATGCTGCAGCCACTGCATTACACTACCCAAGCCCAGGAAACGTTTACTAACTCAAATAAAGGTGTTCTATTGCCCTACACATGTGCCCCCTATATAGTTGGGTTGCCATATGTTAGTAAATGTGGGGGGGAAGGAGGTTACCCTAAAAAAAATTACGATCTTTTTCACCCTTAAAAAAAAAAGTAAAGCACGCCAGCGTTTTATTGGGACTTAGAAAAAATTTCTACTTTTTTTTTTCCAATCTCCTATCTATTGTATTGAACTTCGCCAGGTCTGACCCTGGCGAAGTAAAGTCTAGTGCAAGAGGTAACGTTCAGTAAAATGGGCATCTTAGTGAATTAGTGTAGTTATGTCCCTTCGTCAGTGTGCAACGTCTGGCATAAGGGTGTGAATTTAGTAAATTGGCGAAGTTGTGAAATGACGTCACTCTGGCGAATTAGCGCTAGCGTTACACACTTCACTCTTTAGTGAATTTGCCCCCAGGTCTTCAGGCAAAAACACAGGTTTATTTTGGCAAACTCTTTCCAACAAAAAGTCATAGGAACACAGTTCATTAGCATTTCAACTGCACAAATTCAAAACTTTTTCCCACTCTGGCGTTCACACCATACAGGGTGGTTTCACTTTTTGATAAACCCTGCTGACTCTCCTCCTGGGATACCAGCTCACAAGCCTCTGGTCTGTCTCACCTTCTGGCTTTCCTCCATCACTTAGACTCTGTTACCTGGCAACAACTTCCTCTTCTCCTTACTAGTAACAAGTAACCTTCATGTTCTGTATACCCTGCTCAGAGAAACCTTCCTAACAGTTAAATACTTTTGCACGGGACAGCAATTGGATTTTTTGTTCCTTCCAGAACACTAACTTCCAGGGCCAGACTGCAAAATGCTTTCTGTAATGCAATAAACAAAAAAGCCAGCACCAAGGGACTTTGCAGTGAAAAAAGCTTGTATTAAAACATATTATGTAACATACAAGCTTTTTTCATTACAAAGTCCCTTGGTGCTTGCTTTTTTGTTTAGTGAATACATATGCAATTTTAACATGTAAGGGCGAGGCAACTAGAGTATAATATTGCTTCCACTTCAAGCGTATCCTTGTTCATAAAGGAAGAAAATGCATACAGAATGGTTAGGCTAATTGCGCTTGGAGTCAGTATATTAGAAGCAGCACGTATAGCTTTTATGTAATTCCATGTTAATGGGACCTTGGCTTGCCAGATATTGTAATAAATTGCAACTATTTTTTTTGCACAGGGGAAAGAAGAGAAGGGGTGAATGCCTCTGTCAGTACAGATGTACAGACTGTATTTAAAGGAAAGACTTACAACCAGCTGCAAGTCATTTCCCAAGGGATTGAGAGTAGGATTAGGACTGGAGGACCCAATCTTGACATAGGATATTGGGAGAGTCTTTTGCAGCAGCTTCGGGCATACATGGCAAGAGCCAGGTAAATTGAAATTAAATTACATACAGTTTGAATTAACAAATGCTGGGCTGGTATATACATACTCTGCTTGTCCTATACTCCTATACCCCCTGTGTGTGTGCCATTGTCTGCTTGCCCTACTCTGTGCCTTGTGGGACATGAGCCTGGTAGGGTTTGTTCTAGGGGTTTATAATTTGGAAGTTGTTAGGGACCTCTAAGGTGTTTAATCGTGTACTGGGAGGGTGTTATCCACAAGGGAGGAAGTGGCATATGGCTTTAGGTTCAGGGCCGATATTAGAAATGAACGGACCCATACAACAAAATTTTTCAGGCCCTCTGGGCCCCGCCCACTATGAATCCACTAGGTTTTCCCCAGCCCCTCCCAATAATCTGTCCACTCGTTCCACCACATGCCGAATCCTAGCACCAGGCAAGCAGCAGACTGTTTGGCATTACGGCAGATTACCCTATCCACCTTTCTAATAATTGAATCCCCTATAACTATAACCTGCCTTTCTTTCCTTGCAATCCCCCCTCACTACCTGTATTAGAACCACTGCCTCCCAGGGTGCTCAGAGAGTCGGCCTGCTCCATACATGCCAGTTCAGAGCTTTCATCCCCAGCATCTTTAGCCAAAATGGTGAATTTGCTGTTTTGGACAAGCCCTACATCCCCTCCTGACTGTCACAAACCTTCCTCCCTCTTTCGACCTCCACTGCCCCTTCTCCTCCCCTCACTCCACTAGCCCCTGCCAGTGGTTGCTCTGTGAGTCTCCTTTCCTCCCCCACATTTGCTGCTGCCCTCAGTGCTGCAAGTTCCCCCCTTAGGGCTCTTACGATTGGTTAAAGCTGCGCTCCCCTGCGTTCCGTTATGTAGCGTTCAGCCGCAGGGAATCGCGGGAATAGATGCAAGCAATTCTTTTCAATGGGGTTATACTCGCACAAGCGCATGTAGGCGCTGAACACAGGAAAAATGCAACATGTTGCATCTCAACCTGCGTTTAGCACCTACATGCGCTTGTGTGAGTATAGGATTGATCCAACGTGACACGGCTGTCAGATGAAAACGCTGCAAGCTGTGCCTTCATCCAACAGTCGTGTCTTGTCGGATCAACTCTGCGACACCATCCAACTTTCTATTACTTGTTTTTGTCGCATGCGTTTTGACTCCCAGCATCGTATGCACAGAAAACAGACCGAAATTGTCCGTGTAGTTCTGCCCTTAGATGACATGCAATACTCGCTTGTGCAATGAGAAATTTATGGAAGTTTCAATCCACAGAACAGAGAGGCTGATCAGAATTTACCTGATTAACTCCTCCCTCTTTATTAGCAGACACAGGGAAAGAGAGAAAAAAAAATGCTGTTTGCTACCAGCAGTAAAACAACCCCTTATTAAAGGACCAGTAACCTCAAAAAATTAAATTGTTTTAAAGTAATACAAATATAAAGCAGTGTTGCCCTGCACTGGTAAAACTCGTGTGTTTGCTTCAGAAGCACTACTATTGTTTATATAAATAAGCTGTTGTGTAGCCATGGGCGAAGCCATTCAAAGGAGAAAAGGCTCAAGTTACACAACAGATAGCAGATAAGCTCTTTAGAACATAATGTTATCTGTTATCCATTACTTATCCTGTGCCGTATAGCCGTTTTTCAATTTCAGCCATTGCTACTTAGCAGCTTGTTTATATGAACTATAGTAGTGTTTCTGAAGCAACCAGATTAGTTTTAACACCGGGCAACACTACATGCTATGTTCTTTACTTTAAAACACTTTAATTTTTTGGTGTTACTGTTCCTTTAACTTTTTTAAAAAATGTTCCCCTTAGAAACTATTTAAGGATTTAACACAAAAAGAAAATAAATGCACTAACTGTATCTACCAGTTTACCCCAACAGAGAAAAGAAAAAGATGTTTGTCTCAGTCAGAAACACCCAGAGCACACAGCAGTCATTTGCACTTACTCCCTTCTTGGACCCAGCATGCACAGCAAAGATGTTCATGTTTTTAACACTGCTTAACACTTAATTCACATGCAACACTTGCTTAGCAGCTCCCACACACGCTTGTGCAATGATAAATTTATGGAAGTTTCAAACCACAGAACAGGCTGATCAGGTTTAAATGGGCGTGGTTTAAAGGGGTTGTTCACCTTCAAGTTAACTTTTAGTATAATGTAGAGAGTGATATTCTGAGACAATTTGCAATTGGTTTTAATTTTTTTATCATCTGTGGTTTTATAGTTATTTAGCTTTTTATTCAGAAGCTCTCTAGTTTGCAGTGTCAGCAATTTGGTTTCTATGGTACAAATTACCCTAGCAACCCTGCATTGATTTGAATAAGAGACTGGAATATGAATAGGAGATGGACTGAATAGAATAAGTAATAAAAAGTGGCAATAACAATACATGTGTAGCCTTACAGAGCATTTGTTTTTAGATGGTGTTAGTGACCCCCATTTGAAAGCTGCAAAGAAACAGAAGAAAATTGCAAATCATTAAAAAACTTGGAAAAATAAATAATGAAGACCAATTGAAACGTTTCTTAGAATTGGCCCTTCTACAATATACTAAAAGTTAACTTGAAGGTGAACCACCCCTTTAATATATATATATATATATATATGTGTGTGTGTGTGTGTGTATATATATATATATATATGTATATATATATATATTTTCAAGAAGGACCCGCACTCAATGATGTAGTTTGTGCTCAAAAGTGTTTTATTCACAAATGCATGTCCAACGTTTCGGCCCACGTTGGGGCCTTTCTCAAGGATAATTTGCATGTGTACAAGTGCAGACTTAAATCCCCTTCAAAATTGGCGCCAATTATGACGTCATAGGCAGCATCAGCTTTACAAAAAAATTTACATTCAGTAATTTGTATATAAAGTGCAGTACATATATTTTATATATATATATATATATATAGTGTAGTTTATCCAAGATGATTGAAGGACCCGCACACCTTTATCAAAGGCCCTAATGTGGGCCGAAACGTTGGAAATGCATCTGAAAATAAAGTAACACGTTTATTTCACTTGAGAAAGGTGTGCGGATCCTTCAATCATCATATATATTGGAACTTGGAGGCACTCACAGGTCTTCATAAATAAGAAGTTTATTGGGTTATCACATGTGTGGGAATATGTGATAACCCAATAAACTTCTTATTTATGAAGACCTGTGAGTGCCTCCAAGTTCCTGAATCAATATGGGTGAGTGCCGATAATGGTCCGCACTCTCGGGACTTATAAAAATCATAATATTTATTATAAATGAGTAACGTTTGGTTAGATCCCTAGCCTTTCTCAAAGTAAGAAACTGAACATTAAACCGCCTCAAACATACACTGTGGCGGGAAGAAACAGCTGATAAAAAGTTACATGATCAGTCATTGAAGTACTTTCACTTTAAATATTTAAATAATCTAAAATCCACATATAAACCAAAACTAGACACTATATATCCTCTAGTTCTTTACAATTACAGTTAAAAACAAAAAATATATATGGCAACCCTTGGAGAGGTGTGTGTGTGTGTGTGTGTTTTTAATGTGCAACCCATTTAAATCTGGCGCCATTAAGATCCTTTTTTTAATACATTGGTAATGTTAGTACTTTGAGTATTATCACTTGATAAGTATATTCATTATTGTAACCACTCTTTGGACAAAAGAGGAGAAACTGTTAAAATGCTTTTCACTGATTTTAGACTTCGTGAGCGCCACCAAGATGTCTTGCGTCAAAAACTTTTCAAACTGAAGCAGGAGCAAGGTGTTGAAAGTGAGCCTCTGTTTCCCATCATAAAGATGGAGCCTGAATCGCCAAGTAACAGGTATTGTAGAAAAAGCTTGTATTTTGAGATTTTTTTACATTCACAAGTAAAGTGACATTCAATACCCAGCCTTCTGGATTCAGTTGAACAGTGTAACGTGTCCACACATATTGCTTGATTCACTTGCAACCAGATGTTTTTTTCTTTAAAATGTGGTCCTAAATGAAGCTTACCTGCTGAAAAAAACAAACCATACAGACAGCATCCTTGTCTGGCTCTTATTAGTTGCTGGCACATGTTTTAGTTTTCATTTGTTTAAGTAGAATAAAGATTAAGGGGCAAATTTATCAAGGGTCGAATTTTGAATAGCAAAAACGTTGAAATTCAAAAAGACCAACCAAAATGAATTTAAATTTTTTTATTGAATAGGTCTGTTTTCGATCGAATCGAATTTCTAATTGAATTTAGACTATTACCTAGTCCAAGAAGACTAAAATAGCTTGAAACTCAAATTTTCACTTCGACCCTTGATAAATCTGCCCCTAAGCTTCACACTAGTATGGTTTACATTCTTGTAGATGGGCCATCAACAGTGCATCAGACAGATATATAATGTGTGGGCAGCTTCTATCAAGGTATTTTAGATCAGAGCATGGCCAAAAGATACCGGCAACTGAGATTGCCCAAATCCCAATTCTGGCCAAGATATGGGATGACTTTTGGCCAGCTTAAATATATTGCAATATATGGACAAACAATCCCTGTGTTGTTTAACAGCATTTTTAGTAGCTTAAGGCACAAAATGTTTCAATAATCTTAATATATTGATAATGGGTTGAGTGTTTGTTGTATTTTGTGGTCACAGCCTTATTGCACCCCTGCTTAATGCTGTTATATATATATATATAAATCTCTCTCTATCTATATATATATATATATATATATATATCTAGCTATCTATATATATAGTAATAGAAGATAACAGCACTCCAGGGATTCATATCCAGGCAAAAAGGTTTAAATAAATGGTGGGTTTATTGTGTCCGACGTTTCAGTTCCTATTGGAACTTTCTTCAGGGAAAAGTTCCAATAGGAACTGAAACGTCGGACACAATAAACCCATCGTTTATTTAAACCTTTTTGCCTGGATATGAATCCCTGGAGTGCTGTTATCTTCTATTACGCTGTCTATAATCCTCAACTAGCACCCTGGTTTGTTTCAGTTGGGCTCATGGAGTGCAGCAGAAGTTTGAAGGGTGTATAACATATTTAAATAATTTGGTACTTCTCATTTTGGATTTCCCAGGGAAAATAAGGAGGAGCCTGTATCCAGTCAGTCTACATCATCTACTAGTGCAGTACCAGAGCAGTCTGAAAATGCTGTAGAGGGAGAAGTAAAGAATGAAGGGGAAGGTGGGGAATCTGTGCTGATGGAGGAAGACCTTATCCAGCAGAGTCTAAATGATTATGATGCTGGCAGATACAGTCCAAAGCTTTTTGCCGTTCAAGAACTACCTTTTGATGCTCATGTAGTTGACTTTGAAGAAGACCAACAGAGAACAGTGCTCTGCAGACAGCAACTCCAAGTCACAGGTATATTTATAATAGTCCTCTTGGAGTCAGAAAGGAATTTTATCTGTCCCTGAGGCAACTAGAGATGGCTTCATATGGAGATGAACTTGATGGACTGGTGTTTTTTCAACTAATTAATAATTGCTTTGGCATGTTATTGGGACTTTACGTCTGACACTATCCGTATGGGGTATGCCTGACACCAAAGGCCTGCCCCAATTGATATCTGGATAGTTTGGAAATCCTTTCAGGCAAGGAGCACATTCACATGTTGCCCTAGGTTAGCTGCCAGCCTAGTATGACACCTGTTTGCTCCAACCAGAGGTGTCTGATGTAGAATATCGGAATCTTCTATTTTCAAAAGTGCACAAAAAGGCAACATCTTGTCTGTTACACTGCTTATTGTGAACTTATAACATAAATATGTAATGTGAACATATTTTCACAACAGCCATGATCCAAAAAAAACAGATGAGGATGTCAACTGTTTGATTCCACTACTGTTCCTGGCATACACATTGAGATCCCTTTTTTTTTTTTAAATTCATCACAAGTACTGGATTTTCTAGCCATGCAAGTGTCAATAAGTTGCTAACTTGATCTGGAGGGGTTGAGTCAGCATCTTTTATTGCCCTGTGTATAGCCATCTTAAAGGAACAGCCCAGGGTAAAATTAAAAACTGGGTAAATACATAGGTTGTGCTAAATATATAATGTTTCTAATAAAGCTAGTCAGGGAAAAATGCTATAAACTATAAAGTCTGGAGTGACTGGATGTCTAATATAATAGCCAGAATCCAATTTCCTGCTTTTCAGCTCCCTAAATCTGAGTTAGTCAATGACTTGATGGGGGGCAACATGGGACATAACTCTTCAGTGAGTCTGCAATTGATCCTCAGCATACAGCTCAGATTCAAAAGCAACAGTTATGGCCCATTTGGCCCTCCCTCTAGTCACTGATTGGATACTGCCTGGTAACCAGGGTAACCAGTCAGTGTAAACCAAAAGAGCTGAAAAGCAAGAAGTAATGTTCTGCTCTGTTAGGTTAGACTTAGTCATGCCAGCTGTTATACATTACATTTTTGCCTAACTAACTATATTGAAAACATTTTGTATTTTGCACAGCCTATCTATTTATCCAGTTTTTACTTTTATACTGAACAATTCCTTTAAGTCTGCCTCCTATCATTCTACCTCATTGTCTCCCATTAGAATGCTTAATTCTTTAATACAGCTATAACTTCACCTGCAAATGTCCCTTTAATTTTGTAGGAGATGCAATTGAGAGTCCAGAAGACATTTTCATACGAAAGGCAAAGGAAGGGATGGATGGAGATGAAGCTCAATTTAGCGTGGAGATTCCAGTAACCAGCAAAGCATACCTTTGGGCTGACAAGTACAGACCCCGAAAACCACGGTTCTTCAACCGAGTTCATACTGGATTCGAATGGAACAAATACAATCAGACCCATTATGATTTTGATAACCCTCCTCCCAAAATTGTGCAGGGCTATAAATTCAACATTTTCTATCCTGACTTGATTGACAAAAGATCTACTCCAGAATATTTTCTTGAAGCCTGCCAAGACAACAAAGACTTTGCCATCTTGCGCTTCCATGCTGGCCCTCCATATGAAGACATAGCTTTTAAGATTGTCAACAGAGAGTGGGAGTATTCTCACCGTCATGGTTTCCGTTGCCAATTTTCAAATGGGATCTTCCAGCTGTGGTTCCACTTCAAGCGATATCGTTATAGAAGATGAGCTGGCATGGACTACAGTGTGAACATGTGCTTGCTTTTATCTTTTTTCCATCTTGGAATAATGATAGAACTCCACATGCACTGTGAACCAGATGTCTTTAAGTACTATGCTTTCGGTAGAACTATTAGCATCTGCTTTGTGTCTAACCTTCCCATCAGTGATGCTGGAAAAGCATTCTTTCTGGGGATATTTTGTACAAATAAACATGAAATTTAAATACAAAAGTGCTTTTCTCTTTCAACATTTTTATTGGGTTTTCCAAAAACATACAGAAAATGACTTTATCACAGCATAAATTGACTATGATTAAGATTAAAAGAAATTAATGTTTATATTGTGCTGATTCCAACACAAGGAAATGAAACTAATGTGAAAACATGAGAATTATATTTACCTCATATAAAGGTAATGAAACCTAAGCCAAAAAAGAATAATGTTTAATTACCAAAGTGCTTTTATATTTTGTTGAAGTGCTTTATAGCAAGAGTGTTATTATTATTCGATACAAAGGAAGGAAGTAATTTACCAGTCTTAAGTATCGTAGGGTGTGTGAGGATAATAGATCTATGATTGTGTTTGACAAGTAAATTGACGTATTATCTGTCTATAAAACAGTGCTGATCTGGCAGAAAAAAATCATCAGAATTAATTTTTCTCTACTTAGAAAAGAATTGGGCAGCACACAGCAGCAGCTGAAAACTCCTGCCCAGGTTACCACATTAGCCCTGTTCAGAACCAGCAAAATAGAAGGGATTTTGGCCACTATGAGAAATTAAGGTGGTCAGTCCTGAATAGTGAAGGGCGAATCTGTCCCGCTTCGCCCAAAAAATTGCGAAATGCAAAATGATTTTGAACTGCGACACTTTTGACACGGTCGACAATTTTTATATGCGCGTTATAGTCAATTGGCATCCAAATAATATTGTGCAAGCCAATTTTGACACACAACTGTTTTGTTTTGTAACAGCGAATTTTTGCCACAGTTTCGCAAAAACATCTGCGGCTGTGAAATTCGGACATTCGCCGTGAATCCATGCCTGGCGAATAAATACGCCTATCACTAGTCATGAACATTTATTGATGTATGGCTGATCAATGTAGCTCTCTACTAGCATCCCAGATACGCTTAACCAAAGAGGATCTGAGTATCGCTCAAGCATCGCAAACAACTGTCCCTCCTTCTAATACCAACAGCCCCCTGCCCGCTGGAACATCCAGTCCCAAATGAGGGAGAAATTACCTCTGATGCTGTGGAGAAAGGTTAATATTTGACTATCCTCAGACACAACTGACCTGTTAATTACCACAGTACTGAAATACTTAAAGGAAACCTATACTCCCAGAACTTACAGATAGTTTGAGTTGTTTCATGCTATATATTTGTATAGATGCCTACATGGTTCTGGGATATAGTTTTCCTTTAAAGGAATTGTTCAGGGTAAAATGGGTGAATAGGTTGTATGTGTAAAAAAATAATGTTTCTAATTTGGTTAGTTAGCCAAAAATGTAATGTATAAAGGCTGGAGTGACTGGATGGACAGCTCTATTGGTTTCCACTGATTGGTTACCAGGCAGTAACCAATCAGTGATAAGGGGTACCACATGGATCATAACTGTTTGCAATTGATCCCCAGCATTCAGCTCAGATTCAAAAGCAAACACACTGAACACTTATCTCCCATGTAGCCCCTGTCCAAATCACTGACTGATTCTACGTTAGAGAGCAAAAACATAATTTGTGTTCTGTTCTAGACTAACTATATTAGAAAAAAAATTTTGGACATACTATCTATTTACCCAGTTTTTTTTTTGTACACTGAACTGTTCCTTTAAAGGGAACAAGACCCCACGGGGGTTCAGGCAACACAATTCTCTCTGTAGGTGTTTACCTCTCACACAATTAGACAGCTTCTAGTTGAATTGTGCTCCATTCGCCAACCGCTCCATAGTCAAAAAAGGAGGATTTCTCAAAGGGCAGGGTTTTGCCTATATCTGTTGTCTTATCAGTTTTGCCTTGTCTCCCACCATACATTACTGGTCCTCTAAAGAAATCCGCAAAGCCCTGAGGAGAATGCATCAGGTTGACTTCAACTGATGTATATTAGTTGTGTCCTGCCTCCTAGATGTACCAGCTATACTCACTGTCCCTGTTTCCCCCAAGCGACTAAAGAAAAAGATTTAACGGTGAGTACACAAAATCTCCTTTTTGGTATGGGGGAGCAGGCCCGGACTGGCAGTCTGTGGGTTCTGGCAAATGCCAGAGGGGCTGCCATAAGATGACATAGAAAGTCACTATTTAGTGGGCTGGTGGGGAGCTGATTGGGCCTCTCTGTCTTTGGAATGCCAAGGCCTCTTTTGACTCCCAGTCCAGACCTGTGGGGGAGGGTCCAGGGTTTAGAGAGAAATCCCCTGCAGCCAGCAAAAGTAGGTAAAAGAGGAGGAAGATGTGAGAAGAGGATTTGAAGTGTTTGCGCATCCATGTCTTGTTAGTAACTGGAGGACAAAGGTGTGGCAAGTAGTTGTAAAGCAGGGGTGCCCAGGACGTTGATCGCGGTCTACCAGTAGATCGCAGTGATGTTGCTGGTGGACAGCGATCTGGGGCCCAGCTTCGGCAATGAGCTAGGGAGGGCGGATGGTCTGGCTTGCCTGGGCTGAAGAGAAGGAGCGGCACTAAGAGGAGGAAGGAAGGGCGGTGAAACTACTCCCGCCCGCCTTCCTCCTTCTGTTTACTGAAAATCTCAGCACTTGCTCCCGGACACTCCCCGCATTCCCTTGACACTCCGGTTATTATGGCATCACATTGGGGTAAGTGCAAATAACTCTTGTGTGTGGGGAATCATACAGGAGCCTGTAGCAATGCCTCTCATCACTGGAGCTGCGTGAAGGGGCAGCCATGGCCTCAGATGCGGAATAGGTGCTGGAGATTGTTCTGGGCTACGTCAATGGGCCCGTCTGGACGGTGCAGTGTTGGAATTCATGGAGAAGTGCTCAGGAGGGGATTGAAATAGGGGGCAGATAGGTGGGGAATACATTAACAGGGGCAGATAGGTGGGGAATACAGTAATAGGGGGAAGGGAGTGTGTTCAAACTTTCATAACTTCCCAAAATGTGTAAAATTAACATGGTAATTAGGGGGTGTGGCCACAAAAATGGGCATGGTCCAAATTCACTGCCCATCATTAAGGTAGATCTCCTGATGGGGCCAGGCGTTGAGAGTAGATCCTAGTGTAACAAAGTCTGGGCACCCCTGTTGTAAAGTGTATCAGAGCTTGAATGTGTGGATGGGAGCAGGGAAGAAGATATGTAAATAAAATACTGACAGACAATAGGAGGGTTAAATGAGGTAACTAGGGTGCACCATGCATGCAAATAGAACATATGTGATTAGCTTTGTCATTGTTGTTACTAGCAGGTAAATTGCAGTATCATGTCCTCAACAAAGTATGACTGCAGCTGGTGGGTTGCTCATGTTCAATGTCTCCTAAGACTGAATTCAGTCCATGTAGAAAGTAATGTAGTGATAGAGTCCTCTGTGTTGTCTCTCCTTGTAAGGGCAGGACTACACCGACGATTTACCTTCATTTTCCGCAGATGTGGCGTGAAAATGAATGCGATAGCATTTGTGCTGTGGTAGAGGTGTTGTGTTTTGTAGCAGAGGATGAGGAGAGTATAACAGTGCTTTATTAGCAGGTTCATGCAGCCATTACATAACATGAGTAAATCTTATGTAACCCTTTCTTGGCTGTATTAGAACCAAACCAACTAGCATGAGTAGAGCATGGGCTACATGCGACCCTCTTTCATCAGGTAGGGCTTTCGCTAAGTGGAAATACACGTGTGAGGTAGTTGAACTACAACTCAATACTGCAAGGTGTGTAAAATAACAGGTGTTGGACGCCAGGGGTTCTTTGCAAACAAAATAGAACAATGTTTATTTACAAGACAGCACCACAGGGTAAATGATACTCACAACACAGTGGATCATATGCAGCTACATGTATGCAGAGGAGTAGCAGGTACAGCAATGGAAAGACTCTCAGGTAGGATTAGTAAGTGGAGTTGATAGGATCACCATCCAGGATATCAGTACCTCATGTGGTCCAGATCCCAACAGCAGATTTGGGTCAGGGGTTAAAGAACTCTTCCTGCAGTCCCTTTCAATACTGAGGTCCCTTCACTTCAGGCAAAGTAGAGCCTGGGGGAGAGCTACTCCCTTCTATCCTCCTTGTTGGAGCTTGAGCTGCCCGTGCTATCTTTCCTCTCTGAACTCACTTATTCTAGAAAGTGCAGAATTAACTGTCACTAACTAGTCCTCATTCACGGGGTCCCTGTATCCCGGACTTCACTAAAGGTGGTTGTTTCCTTGAGGGCCGAACACTTCTGGGGCCTTGTTGACTCCCAGGATTAGTGGAACCTCTGCCCAGATCAACTGCTGCAGGCCAAAGAGGAAGTGCCCCTCCCTGCAAGTACTTTTATTACAGCACTGCAGGGGGTGGTCACAACCTGTATCAATAATTTGTTACATGGGATTTAGCCCAGTAACAGGAAAGAGGAAGGTAAGGGTAAGGGAATGAAGCCATAAGGGCCATGCTACTTATGGGTCCCTACACTTACTTTCACTTTCAAGCTGTACAGAAAGTTCTGTGTATGCACAGTGACACCCACAGGCAATTTGTATAAACACCACATTCCCCCTATAGTAGGAAAGCATTTGGACAGGCTCTTCATGCGTATGTGCAGAAAAATGTTTTCCTCATTGAACTAGCTCATTCACTTACTTTTATGTAAACTTACATTTGCTGTTCAGTAGAAAACTTCTGTTGATTCAAAAGTGTCTGGTTAGGTCTGGGCATGCAACCAACTCATTTAAAGCAAGTCTATGGACAACCAGACCCATTTTAGATTTTTTTCAATAATAAAATGTGTGTATTTACAAGAAGAGAACTACACAATTTTTATTTGCTTGTATAGGACTTTGGAGTTCACTTCTTGTGCATTTGTGAACTATCTGTAAGTATCTGACCTGTAGAAAGGTATAACATATTGACTGGCAACTAATAAGGGAAAGATGGGGTGGTAGTTTAATTTTAGTCAGAAGGGACAGAGGAGGCTAATGAGGGAGGAAGGTTTGTGACAGGAGGGGAAGTAGGGGGCAGAAGGGTAGGGGGGCTGGTCCACAACTTGTCCAAAAC
>CM044431.1:99906470-99952693 GCA_024363595.1 Xenopus borealis
CAGACATTAAATGAAATAACATTATGGTCACTATTACCCAGGGGTTCAATGACTTGCATAATTAAGAGATTTTAATTGTTTTTAGGTTCAATGTAGGCCTAAGCAGTTAAGTGATCAGCCTTTGGCAACTTCTTAAAATCCTGGATAAATCAAATAATCTCCTGGTGTCCTTGCATATTTAGTGTACTGTACCTAGTGTATAATGGCTGCCTTGCTTGCTGTAAAGTGCTTGAGTTTCCATTATGGGTCAGCATTTACAGCTTGGGTTAGGTATATTTTTCAAGTGGTCAGGTGTTTTGAAGGACATAATCACTTTTTCTTTTTTACTGAATTTTCAGTTATTTTATTGAGTTATTCTGGAGTGCTGCTGTTCATTATGTTCATTGTTTGTAAATCATTCATATCATTCATAGTGCGATTAGTGTTAGTATATCTGTATGTTATTTTGTGTCAGTACTATGGTCAAATTACCACTCACCAAAGTGAGAACAGAGTACCTTTAGTGTATGGAATTGTTACAAATTTTATGCAGAATACAAATAGCCAGTCAATCATACCCGTGACAGCCTTGACAGTAAATAATATCTACTCATAAGTGCAAGTATGAATGCATAAGTACGAGTAAAAAGTTTAAATGTATATAATGTGCATTAGTTTCTTCTATGTGTGTGTGTGTCCATTTCTCAGGGGAGAGAGCCTTCTGTCCATCCAGGGACAAGAGAGAGGACATATTTCTCTAATATTATATGTTCCAGAAAAAATACCTCCTTCAGTGGCTATACACCCACCCCCAAGTATCTATATAAGGCAAGAGCATATGTTAGAAGGCCCAGTCCTTCCCAAATTACTTACAAGTATGTCTGAGTAAGACAGGTGTATGCTGCATTTTCTTTTGCTTGACACACGTTCAGATATCATTGAAATGGAGGGTTGCATTTGTAACAAGTATAAACACACTTAGGGCTCTTTCTCACAAGCGCTTAAAGTGACTATAAAAATCATAGGAATGTGTCAGTATGAAGTAAATGCAGCATAAGAAATATTTCCCCTCAAAGCCCCCCAAACCTGCGCCGTAAACCTGCACCTGGTGGAAGCATGATCCTTCCATAGGCTGATTACAAATGAAAACAGGACTTCAGTCTATGGAAGGATCGCTCTGCCTCCAGCCTTGCATCAGTGAAGAAACCCAGAAGTGCAGTTAGCAAGTCAGCTTAGAAAGGTGCACAGGTCTCATGGGGGCCTTGGGGGGTATATTCCCTGCAACATTTTCTTCATGCTGACACGTTCCTATGATTTTTATAGGAACGTATCAGAATCGTTTTAAACCTGCATTCAGCCACAGGGGAGCACAGGAATAAAATCATACTATTAATTTAAAGGGGCCCATACTGACACAGGCACATGTAAGCTCTGAATGCAGGTGGAATGCAACATTCTGTGTTTGGCTTATATGGGCCATTTTAAAGAGTTGTTTGTTTCTTCCTGTGCTCCACTGTGGCTGAACGCATTTAAACTGAATGCAGGGGAGCGCTGGTTTAAGCATACTGTACCTCCCAACATTTTGGAAGTAAAACGAGGGACAAAAATTTTATTTTTGCACATAGCACTGCAAAAATGTTTGACCATGCCCATTTTTGTGGCCACACCCCCTAATTACCATGTTCAGTTTACAAAATTTGGCAGGTTGTGAAACTTTGAAAATATTTCTCCTTCCCTAAACTGTTACAATTACTTATTTTCTTATCTCAAAACTTTCCAAAGTATCTTATTTGCACCTGTTAGCTGTTTTGGGCTCTCTGCCAAAAGTCAATTAAGTTAGAAACGTTGTTTATTTTTCTGGCTGTTCAGTGCAGAGCAAAGATGGACTTTCCAGTACAAATAAGGGACTGCAGGTTGTGCTATCAAAAGAGGGACTGTTGGGAGTTGGGAGCCATTAGTTGCTTTAAAAAATGCATATACAGTAAATGGCCAAAATGCATTTTTTCAGTTTGAAAATCGCATAAAAATGTCATAAGTAAGAGCCCTAAGGGACCTTTTTGGGGAGTTAAATCACCCCAATTATATCAAGTTATATCTATGACTAGTGGGCATCCTGGTAGACTCCTGGTGTTCAGAACATTTTGCAAAAGCTGGTTACTTTAGTTTTTTAGACTGTCCTGACAATGTTATATACTTTTCCCCTAAATTGAAAGAGCAAAAAATTTTCAAAATCTGTCTGGCAATAAAAGTACCAAAGTGACTGGCAGTGAAAGGGTTAATGTCAACTACCCTTTTAAAGGAAAGTTTTAAAGGGGTGGTTCAGTTTTAAGCTGACTTTTAGTATGTTTATAAAATGGCTAATTCTAAGCAACTTTTCAATTGGTCTGCATTGGTGTTTTTATTGCATTTTCAGTTTGCTATTCTATGATTACTTGTTTGTGCCCAAAAATTTATGTTGCATAGTGTGACTACTGATCAGATATTCTGAACACAAATCACACTAAATAATCACTGTTCAATCTGTTGGTTTTAGACTGAAGTTGTTGGTTGGTTGGTTGATTTTTATTTGGTATTGTTTGTTAGTTGATATGAGTTTTAGATGGTATTGATTGTTGGTTGATAAGAGTTTTATTTGCATTATATAGCTATGAGATTAATTTGGTATTTATTGTAAGTGCTATAGAATATTGAGACATGTTTGTGTTCCAGAAGTTCCCCGGGACTTCCAGGGAGTTCAAGAGTTCAGGGGGTTAGGCATAGAAGGCACTTCTTCACCATTTTCCACTGGCAGAGCAACAGTTGATTCAGTCCCATATTATGTGGCATGGACAAACATAGTATCACTGAACACACAGGGTGGATTTTTGTTTTTGGCCATAGCATATGACTTCAAGTCAAGAAACTGACCTTCAACTCCACTCTTTACTGTGTCTGCACCCAGAGGCACTGCATTGTGCTGGGTCCAGACGCACAGAGATAAGTTTGGCTTGCATGCTTATGCTCTGTATGTTTGCAGCCAGACTGACAAAGTGTCTCTGGGTGAAAACCAGGCCAGGATTTGTGGAGAGGCCACCTAGGCCCGGGCCTAGGGTGGCAGGATTTTAGGGGGTGGCATGCTATACCCACATTGGTTCAGAAATTTACATTTCCTGTTTGCCAATTCCCATTGCTCCTTCCCAATGATGAAAATTTGAGCAAATAAAATTGATGGGACAGGGGTGACAAATGTCATCGGACCTAGGGGAGACCGCTATGTAAATCCGGCCCTGGTGAAAATACACTAGAAAGTGGAGCAGAAGGGCACTGCTGAACTGCATTATCAGGATGAAATCTTTCCCATATATGGGCTAACTTAAAGAGATACTGACATGGGAAAACATGCTTTTTTCATCAGTTAATAGTGCTGCTGGAGCAGAATTATGCATGAAAATCTGCTTTTCAAAAGAGCAAACTGATTAATTTAATTTTGAAATCTGACATGGGGCTAGAAATATTGTCAGTTTCCCAGGAACCACTAATCATGTGACTTGAACTCTGATAAACTTCAGCCACTCTTTACTACTGTGCTGCAAGTTTGAGTAATATCACTCCCCTCCCTTTTCCCCCAGCAGCCTAACAACAGAACAACGGGAAGGTAACCAGATAGCACCTCCCTAACACAAGATAATAGCTCCCTGGTAGATCTAAGAACAGCACTAAAAAAACTTCACTAGTAAAACTTCAGGTCCCACAATGGGTAGGAGAAACAATAGCCTGTCAGAAAGCAGTTCCATAGTGCAGCACTGACTCTTTCTGAAAGCACAAATGACCTGAGATGGCTGCCTACACACCAATATTACATCTAAAAAAATACACTTATTGGTTCAGACAGGGCCGCCATCAGGGGGGGACAGGGGGGACAAGTGTCCCGGGCCCGGGACTGAAGGGGGGCCCAGCCTTGCTGCAGTTTTCGAAGAGCCGGGCCCCCCTTACCAGCGCTGGTTATCGCGGAAGCGCCGAAGTCCTGAATCGGCGAAAAGACCGGAGCCTACACTAAGTCCTGAAGCGACGGAAATTAACAAAGTCACGAATGGAGCCGAAGCTGAAGTCCTGAAGCAGCGAAAAATACCTGATTCATTAAAACAGCTTTTTTTTTAAAGTTTTTATTTTTTTTTTATATTCAAGGGAAGGAGTAAGGAGTACATGCAAACACTTAGTTCACAAATAGTAGTAACAGTTAACACTTTTTCTATTGCACATTCAATAATAAAAATACATAATAAAAATTACATAGTCATGATTACATGAATTTTCCATGGCACCCTCTAGCTAGGTAGGTAAGCTTGATGGATGGGAGGGCTTTATTATTTATGTTGACCCATTGGGTTAGTGTGTGGGGATTATTGCCCATCCAACCCATAATTACCAGTTTCTTGGCATAGTACAAGGTTGTTCTCATGAGCAATCTCATTTAAATTCCCCTTATGTGTTGCCCCTGTTTTGGAGTGTTTGTAGGCCTGGTCTTTAGGTGCACCCATACATTCGGGGTATCATTTTACATGGGGAAAACCTGTTCTTTCAAATTCGGATTCATTTGAAGATTTTTATAGGAGTATTTTTCACAAATTCACTTCTGATTTTGTTTTTAGGATACCATCTCCCAAAAATTGAGTTTTAGGGTGATCTGTATGACAGCAGCTACATTTAAAGCAAAAACGTCACCACAGCTAAAAACCTAGAGGTATGCGGTTTATAAAAAACTTATGAGGGTATTTCACTTCCATTGTTAGATATGTCACATTAACCTAGAGATGACCTTACCTTATCTGTTGTGTTTTAATGTAACATTGTACAAAATGCTATTTTGTTATTGGGGTGTCATCTGTAAAGGAAAATCAGGATACTAATAGATATCTGGTATAACTGGATTCAGCAGAATCAGGGCTTTTACAAACAGTAACATTTTTTATCAGTAAATCTAATTCTTCTTTGAAAAAAACATTAAAAAAATACTTTATTCTTTATTTCACTTTTTTTTTTTTTTTTTACATATTTCAATCAAATTGTTTTATAACTCCATGAAAGTACAAAATTTTGTTTCTGAGTCCAAGCCCAATTCATTATGGAAAAAACAATATATACTGTGCCTTATTTCATATAGGTTTTCTTGTCAGAAAATGAGTGCAAAATGTCTAAAAACTGCTTGGCAGTAGCTGTTCACATTTAGGACAAATCGGCTGGCAGGGAAAGGGTTAAAGATCAACAAAAGTGGAAACAATGTAATTTTTATTTTTATGCTTGACTGTGGTGAAGGGGTAGGTATTACAACAGGATGAGCACAGAAAACCAACAGTGTTGATTTTCTGTTGTAACTGAAAGAAGATACATTCAGATCCCATTCCTGGAAGTGCTTGGTCCTGGGTCATTTTTGTTTTTGAATTTCAGGAATGCACAATAACATTCACAAGAAATTAAGCAGTTCAAGTTTGAAGTTTAAAGTGAAGTTTACAAAGTGGCTGCTGCCAGTAAATGCTGAGCGAACTGGGAATTGCTTGGATTTTTTTTCTGGGTAGAAAAACGTGCATGCATGTTCAGTTCCGAAATCTTTTGGCCATTTCTAATGGTAGCTGTATACATCTATTAGTTGAATTCTTAATTAATATATATATATATATATATATATATATATATTTATAGGGATGGGATTTTTTTTTCACCTTCTGGATTAACAAGAAACTGAGTAGGTATTATATGAAGTAGATTGAACTTGATGGAAGTGTGTATTTTTTGAGCCTTGACTACTTTGCCACTATATCAGCATATACAGTATTGATCCAAAACTTCTAACTTTCCCTTTTCTGTTTCCTTCATCCCTCCTTTCCTTTTTTATATTTCTTAGAAAGTAGCAGTGTCCCTACCCTCTGTTCCCAGAACAGCAGCTGTTCTAAAAGTATAATGTATTGAAGTTTCCAGATGCCAACCATGGCTCCAGGCGTTTAAAAACATTATTTCTTCCAGTATAAATTACTCTTTTACAATAGTAGGGACTGCAGTCACAATGTTGCTGAAGCCACCAGTTAAGAAGTGTGAAAGCCATTGTAGGAGTTAATCTTGGCTTTTCATGTCCTAGAAAAGTTTTCATATTATACTACCTTGCAAAGAGAAACAGTATGGCTTCACTACTAAAGAACAGTTATTTTTACCTGTCCATTCAATATTTCTAGCCTGAGTTTCCAAACAACTTTTATAATCCTGAACTAGTATGCAAGTGTTTTAGATATCAAATGAATTCTAGTATTAAATGTTACACATAGATGTGGATCAGTAAAATACATTTAATTTCATATTCCAGAGTGCATTACTTCAAGAAGTACTGTTCAGATACAATAATTCTAAGCAGCAGTGAATAAAGGTATGCTCTGTATACTCAGTATAACAGTATAGAGATGTAGTACCGTGTTAGCCATTCGAAAAAAAATTATAAAATGTAAAGTTTGGTGATACATTTTATTGGCTAACTGAATAAGTAACAATTGCAAGCTTTCAGAGCACACAGGCCCCTTCGTCAGGCAAAATGTGCCTTTTCAATGTTCATTTGTATTTTGCCCGACAAAGGGGCCTGTGTGCTCCGAAAGCTTACAATTGTTACTTATTCAGTTAGCCAATAAAAGGTATCACCAAACTTTACATTTTATAACAGTATACTCAGAAAGAAGTATATTGTGTCTGTTCAATTAAATAAAGCAGGTATTTAGCTGCCCTGAGTACAGTGCTATGGATTACTGACTTCATAGAATGCCAGAGGCATTGATGAATTGTATATACATAGAGTATTTTTATATCAAGAGATTAACTTTGGGTGTTATACCCACACCTTCAATACATATGAAGGTTTCTGCCTACTACTTGGTTTACACTCCTTGCAGAGGAACCTTTGAACTATGGTAGCCATAAGGAAGGTAACATAAAGCACAACAGTCATGTAGTGTATTTATCTGTGACTTTACCACTGGAGTAATATAGAGGGTGCTGTGCTGCACCTGCAGCAGTTTCTCTCCATTGCCTGTTCTGCTATTTCTCTCTCTCACTCTCTCACTCTCTTGTACAGCTAGGGTTGCCACCTTTTCTTGAAAAAAATACCCGCCTTCTTATATATTTCTCTTTTGTTCCTATTAATAACATTGGCATCAACCATCAAAAATACCGGCCTGACCGGTAAAATACTGACTGGGTGGCAACCCTAAGTTATATGTTCATTGCTGAATAAACATGCAGAAAGTTACTGCTGATGTGCCGTCTGTTTCTGGAGCCTTAGTATCACATACAGAATGCTAAAAGGCTACATAGTCAACACATGGTGTCAGAAATTTTTCAAAAGCATAGCTATCAGGAATAGGGACATGTGCTCTGCCTAAGAGGTAGTTGGATTAAACATTTCTGCAAATACAAGAACCTCAGAAGTCTCCAGTAAAAGTGAGTACCAGATACTGATCCTGCCAACAAAATCTGTTTGTTAAGCTGCATAATTATGGATAATTTCAAACCTCCACAGCCTATGTGTATGAGTGGCAAGGAAGACTGCTCTTCCAATTGATGACATCTCTGCCCTTAAACATCCAATGGACCGCCGCATTGAATCTGAGTTAAAAAAGTGTTATATGTCTTCAGGTGTGGCCTGTAAGCCTTCTGTAGCACTGGTCTCGGTTACTAAAGCTCTCTCTTTATGGGCTGAAAATCTTGAAATGGCAGTCAAGGATGGGCTTCCGAGGGAGAAGATTTTGGAAGGCCTTGAGAATTTTAGATTGGCGACTAATTTCTGTCTGGAAGCATCAGTACATCTCGTGCAGCTCTCCGCTCGTTCAATGGCATTTGGGGTGGCTGCCCATAGAGCCCTCTGGGTCAGATCATGGTTTGCTGATACAGCTTCCAAAAACTCATTGTGCAAGATGCCTTATGAGGGTAAACGCTTATTTGGTAAATCTTTGGATGAAATTATTTCCAAATCTACTGGTGGGAAGAGCACTTTTTTACCACAAAGTAGGCGTTTTCGTGACCAGCCCAAGAAGCTGTCAGATTCTTTCTTCAGGAGAAGAGATGATACCAGAGCTTACCGCCCTGGAAGGGAGAATAGAACTTCTACCTGGCGTTCAGGTCATTCCTCTTTCTTCCGGACACCTAGACTCAAGACTGTCCGTTCTCCAAAATCCAACACCAAAGCTCAATGACAGTCAATCTGTCCTGCCTCCAGTAGGGGCAAGATTGCTTGCCTTTCAGGAGGTTTGGGCGTCCGAAGTTCAAGACGCTTGGGTGATCTCTACAGTTACCGTTTAGAATTCCTTCAAAAGCCTTCTTTAAACCATTTCGTTTCAACCACCCTGCCAAGAGATCCCGAGAAAAGGGAGGCCCTACATCAACAATTCAACAATTACTCCTGAAGCAAGCAATTTCTCCTGTTCCACCTTGCGAGCACGGAAGCGGATTTTATTCTCCCCTATTTTTGGTAACCAAAACTACGGGAGATTTACGTTTTGGATTTACGGAGGTTAAACAAGTTCCTCAGAAGACAAACTTTCAAGATGGAGACCCTTTCAACCATAAAGGCAGTCGTTCGATCGGGAGATTGGCTGGCGTCCTTGGACCTAAAGGATGCATATCTGCATCTCCCTATAGCCTCGGAGCATCAGAGGTATCTACGGTTCTCTTTCCGGAATCAGCATTTTCAGTTCCGCTGCCTTTCCTTTGGTCTAGCTACCTCTCCCCGGACCTTCACGAAGGTTTTGGTGGTGATCATTGCCAAGTTGAGACAGGAAGAGATAGAAGTTTATCATTACTTGGACGATCTTCTTCTTGTGGCCAGGGACTCCACATCTCTCCTTGCCAGTCTCCACAGAACCAGGATTGTGCTGGAGAAGTTTGGTTGGCTCATAAACCTAGCGAAGAGTCAACTAATTCCTACCCAATGGATGATTTATCTTGGAGCCCAAATAGACACCTTGTTGGGGCTTGTTTATCTCCCTCGAGAGAAGATCAGTCGACTTGTTCTTCAGGTATCACAGTTTTGACAACTACCAGTAGTACCAGCAAAAAAAGTTTATGAGCTTGCTGGGTCTTCTGACATCTACAATAGGCCTTGTCAAATGGGCCAAATGGAGGATGAGACCGATCCAGCTTTCTTTTCTATATCAATGGGATCCCTTGAGTCAAGATTGGGCCCAGAGAATTCGAATTACTCAAGCTTGCAAGAGACATCTGCGATGGTAGTGTGTGCCCAGCAATCTCCGAAAGGGGCTTCCTCTCGAGGAACCGACCTGGATAGAAGTATTTACCGATGCCTCGGGCATGGGTTGGGGTGCACATCTATTGGATTTTTCAGCTCAAGGGAGATGGCTAGGGGAATTGTCCCGTGTTCCTTCCAACATACCGGAACTAAGAGCTATTTTTCAGGCACTACTCTCCTTCATGGATTTACTTCAAGGCTGTGCTGTGAAGATCAGAACAGACAATGCTGCAGCTGCAGCTTACATCAACAGCTCAGTCGTCATCTCCTATTGAAGGGGGAATGGAGTTTGAGTCTTTTGGTGGATAACCTCCATTTGGGGGCTTCCGGAGGTGGATCTGATGGCAACTCACCTGAACACCAAAATACCAGTTTTTTTCTCCAGGACTCTATGTCCGGGAACGACTGCAGTGGATGCGTTCTCTCAGAACTGGAGTGGTCTCTTTGCATACATTTTTCCTCCGATCCCGATGATATTGAGGGTCCTTCGGAGGGTCCACATTACCAATATGGAGCTCATTGCGATTCTTCCCGATTGGCCGAGACGACCCTGGTACCCTCTACTGAGGAGTCTTTCGATATCTCCACCGTTACCACTACCTCAGCACCAAGATCTCCTAACCCAAGGCAATTGGGAGCATCCGGACCTGGTGGGTCTCAGATTAAAGGCTTGGAGATTGAGAGGAGGGTCTTGATTGAGCAAGGTTGCTCTGAGTCTGTCATTGATACCTTACTGAAGGCCAGGAAGAGCACTACGATGGCTAAGTATCACAAAATCTGGGATATCTTTTGTGCTTGGGCTTTGAGCAAATCTCTCGACCCAGTAGCCCCGTCTGTGGTGGAAATTCGGGATTTTCTTCAGGTTGGTCTTGAGAAAGGATTGAGTCTGAGCACATTGAAAGGTCAGATTTCTGCTTTGTCTGCTATCCTTGAAAAGAGATGGTCTAAAGAACCTTTAGTGGAAAGATTTTTTCATGCAGTTACTAGAATCAGACCTCCATCAAGATCTGTCTGTCCATCTTGGGATCTTCCTCTTGTTCTGAAGTGTATGTCCTCTCCTCCTTTCGAACCGTTGGACGGCATTTCTCTTTGGTTATTGACTTTGAAGACGTTCTTTTTGACAGCCCTTACATCTGCTCGTCGGACCAGTGAGCTTCAGGCTCTTTCTGTGGATCCTCCATACACGATTTTTCATGAAGAGAGGGTGTTTTTGAGACCAGTTCTTGAGTTTTTACAGAAGGTTGTTTCTTCCTTCCATATTAATGAACCGATTGTTTTGCCGTCCCTTGTTCCTTCAACTTCTTGTCAAGACGGATCATCACCTGTGGATGTAAGAAGGTGTCTGCTGTTTACATCAGTAGAACTGAAACAATCAGGAAGTCCAGAAGGTTGTTCGTTGTTCCAGCAGGAAGGAGGAGAGGTGATGCTGCTTCCAGGTCTACGTTGGGTTCGTGGATTGTCAAAGCAATATCCAAAGCCTACGAGAACCAGGGCAGTGCACTACCCAAGGGAGTGAGGGCTCACTCTACATGAGGTGTGGCGGCCTCCTGGGCAGCGGAGGCAGGAGTCTCCTCAGAAGCCATCTGCAGGGCAGCAACATGGCTTACCCCAAATACGTTTATTAAGCATTATAAACTTGATGTTTTGTCTCGATCTCAAGCCCAGTTTGGGCAATCTATTATTTCTTCAGCTATGTCTGTTAATTAAAAAATGAAGCATTGGGTGTTTGTGTTCCCTCCCTTAATGATTGCTTGGGTACTACCCATTAGTGATGTTTTTTTCTTATGTTGACGGGGGATGGCCAGGAAAAGAGAAAATTGTTTCATACTTACCGTAATTTTCTTTTCCTGGCCATCCCCCTAGTCAACATGCCCACCCTATTTTGTGACTTTGTATTAGACTGATTGGTAACTAGGAAGAGGTGGGATTTATAGGTTTGAAAATGTAACCATTTCTTCTGTCCAGGCTGGGAACCAGCAGGGAAATACCCATTAGTGATGTTTTTTTCTTATGTTGACTAGGGGGATGGCCAGGAAAAGAAAATTACGGTAAGTATGAAACAGTTTTCTCTTGTCCTATATTCGGAGTCACAGGGCCCCTGGTAGTAGCCATATCTTTCCATGGAGATACTATTAGATATCTATACAACATACCGCAACAATTAGCGGTAATTAGCAACGATTATTTTGATTAATGCTAAATAACTCAAGACTATCAATAAGAAATTTTGCTTTTAAGAGAGCTCAGGATTTGATAGCTGAAGACTGAATAACCCAACAGAAAATATACTTTTTATTTCCCAGTCTACAAAATGCACTCAAGATTGGACTACCTATTAATGACTCAGGCCTGTCTCATTTTAAACTGCACAGCTTAAACATAGGGATAAAGAGAAAGCAATCTTATGGACGAAACAAAAGTTTTCTGAACAGGGAGACAAACAGCACACCTCACTGGCCAGGAAATTAAAGAGCAACAGACCCAGGCTAGAATTACCTCTATTAAAACTCCCTCAATAAAGATGTCACTATAGAGGAGCTAGCTCGCGTACTTGAAATGCCTGGGTAAATCCCCAGGGCCGGACTCCGGTATAGATGCTATAAATTTTTACCCATATTTTCATTCCCCACTAAGTAAACCTGTTCAACTAATTCCTTAAAGTGGACCCGTCACCCAGACACAAAAATCTGTATAATGAAAGTCCTTTTCAAATTAAACATGAATTCCAATTTCAAATTTTTATTAAAGCATTCATAGAGGTGGGGCAAATAATTACTTTCACTTTTCATTCAGCACTTCCTAGATACCACTGCTCTCCACACATTCCCCCAGTTCTCTTAACCATTTAATTGTGTAGCCAGAACAAGGGGATAGACATCGGGTCCCCTATTCTGGTGCACAAACAACATTCTGAGATGATGCAATGCTTGCCTTGATAACAGAATGGCTCCTACCCGCTTGCTATAATTATGAATTCCCAGACTGAAGAAAACAAGATTAAAATAGTTTATAAAGTGTAATTAATGTTCATTTTGCTTGACTAATGTGATAAAATATGATTTTGAATATTTTTTTGGGGTGACGGGTCCACTTTAAAGGAAGATCTTCTGTCTTGGGTTCTTACCTCACGCTTATCCCCAAGGAAGGAAAGGACTCTACCAACCGTTCCAGTTATAGGCCCATAGCTCTTCTTAATTCAGACCTTAAACTATTTTCAAAAATTTTAGCAAACAGACTGGCTCCCATTCTTCCTAATTGATCAGTGGAGACCAAGTGGGGTTCATTCAGGGTCGTCAGGCTGCGGACAACACAAGATGCACTATTGACCTGATTGAAGTAGTAATAATTAGTCAACCCCAACAATTTTCCTCAGCCTAGATGCGGAAAAGGCCTTTGACCGTCTGAGTTGGCCCTAATAATTATAGGATTATTTAGTTCTCCGGCAACCCATGTGAAATTACCAGGCCAAGCTTCCAAGTATTTAACTATAAATAACGGGACTAGGCAGGGTTGCCCCTTGTACCCTCTCCTATACGCTATTAGTATTGAGCCACTAGCTGCTGTTATTAGAAACACCCAGGACATTTCAGGGTTTACCATACAAGACTCCATATTTAAGATATCTCTCTTTGCAGACAATGATTTGCTTACAGTGACAAATTCCCTTATGTCTCTTCTGAATCTACACAAAGTTTTAAATATCTATAGTAAAATCTATAGACTGAGGCTCTCGCTATACATATCCCCCACCAGCTGTTGTCACGTCACTATAGCTGGAAAACAGACTCAATTTCGTACCTAGGCATACATATCACTCTGACTTATTTGGACTTATATAGACACAGCTTTGTTCCTATGATTCAGCAAATTAAGTTACTTTTACAAATATGGTCCAAATTCTCTTTGTCATGGTTTGGGAGAATTTTGGCCATCAAAATGTCAATACTGCCAAAACTCCTGTACCTTTTTGAAACACTCCCGGTTACATTCTCCTCTAGGACACTTATAGATCTTCAATCTCTGATTTTATATGGGAAATCGAAGGCACAGAATAGCGGCAGAGGTCTTGATAAGCTTATGTCTCGTAAATCACTTTACACCTTGTTTCTGAACAACCCAAAATTCCAACCAGGAACTTGTCCCTCTTTTATCAACAAATGGAAAGTTACAGATACCCAAAGAATAGGCGACCTGATTCACACTCTTACAAAAGAGATTCTGTCCTTTGAGGAGCTAGCTCAAAAATGACTCCAAAATATGAATATTTTCAGCTACAACACTTTGCTAAACCATATAGTGACAGTGCAAAGGCAAATCTACCAACTTGCTTTGAGTTATTGGCTAAATGAGGTCTCCCAAAAAAGGGACTGATCTCTAAAATATACCAACTGCTTTCCGAGCCACAGGTAGATCCTCCCCCTAGATTAAATTATATGATCAAGAGGGATGCCCAGTTTAATCAACCCTTATCGGACCATGACTGGGTGGCTATATGGGATAACATGAAAAGGATGTCACAGTGCTCTAGACAAAAGGAGCACATTTACAAGATACTGATGTTTTAGTATCATACTCTGGCCAAACTTCATACCCACTTCAATGACCATTCCCCACTGTGTTGGAGGAATTGGGGGAAGTTGGCACCCTCCCACATATATTATGGTCTTGCCTGGCTATCATCCCACTATGGTCAGAAATGTATTGAGCAGGATCTTGCAGATCACTATCCCCATGGACATGTGTACTTTTCTGATGGGCAGACCATTCTCTAAAGTAGACAAAACAGGCCAAGCTTTGATGAATCAGATTCTTACAGCTACCAGAATCTCACTTTACATGGAATTAAGCAAAGAGTTAAGGCTAATCAGAAGCTTGAATATGGTATCGACAAACTACATAATAGAATTCCCCATTATTTAGAGACTTGGGCACCATGGGAAATGTTTGCCTCTGAGGATTGACCTAGGGAATATGGGACACCATATACTAAGATTCAGAGGACTAGGTCCTGTCTACCACATCTTTCTCTTGCCGGTGTATCTATTCTTCAAAGATAACAATGTAATTCTATTTTTCTTTTATTTATGCTATGTTGAGTTTCCCATGTAAGTAACTTGAGCATTGCACTAATGTATGGTTAGAACAGCTGACTGTATGATAATACTGCTATGCTTAATTAAAAAAAAGTTACCAAAAAAATGGTGTGAACTATGAATCTAATATCACAAAAAAACTATATAAGTTTAGACATAATTTTAATTCCAAGGGTCTAGTTTACTTACTCGAAAATGTCTAAATTGCCAAAAGCGCTATGTTGATCGCACTACACATCCCCTAAAAAACAGAATAACACATCTACTCTATTAATAAGGAAAGTTATAATTCCCTGTTAGGCAAACATTTCAAGTATTGCACTTCTAGAGGTTCAAAGGACTTAAAAGTTCAAATAACAGAAATATTTTCAGGCCCAGACTTCAAGAGAAGCTTTTTGCACATTTGAACTTAATGCACGCGCCCCTCTGGGTTTGAACTCCAGATAGGATATTTCACATATTATCTGATATGTAAATTTTAATTTGTACCTCTTATTCTATGAGTTTGCCCATTGTTGGTCTGTCTGTTTTTCTTGGAGAGACTCATACATAAATATACATATTGTGGTATCCATTAATTATATATTTAGAGTAATACTTTGCATATATATATATATAATATTTATATATTCTCAAAAGCTCCAAGCAGTACACTACCAAATTTCCAAAGCATTGCTCCACAAAATAGCATACTTCTGATTTCAAGGCCAAACATTCCACTTACAGTAAACCCTAGAAAATTATGCATTATTGAATGAACAGATTCTGTGAATCCAAAATGGGTAAATGTATCTATGTACTCCAAACTGACCAGCTTCAATTCTTTCCTAAATTTATAATGCCACAAACCTTTCCTAAATTTGGTGATTTTGGTGACATTTCCGAAATCTGCAAATTTTCTATGAAACTGCAGCAAAAATGTCCAGCAGAAAAATTCACAGAGACAAAAAAGTCTCAGAGAAAAACACCCATAAAAAAGTCCATTGACTTTAATGCGTTTGGACAAAAAAGTTGCCACAAGAAAAAACGCCTATTGACTTTAATGCATTTGGAGTGAAAAAAATTGTTTCGTCTGTAAATAGTTGCGTGTAAAAAAAATGTTGCCGCCCATTGACTTCAATTAGTTTTGCAAATTTTGCCATTTCATATTAGTAACATAGTAAATTAGGTTGAAAAAAGAGACACGTCCATCAAGTTCAACCCTTTTTAATTTTTTTTATTTCCGACTCCAAAAATCGGACCAGTCCCTGGATCAACTTGTACTATGAGCGATCTTCCATAACCCTGTATTCCCTCACTTGCTAATGTATCAGCCTGTACAACTGATTCAGGGAGAGAATTCCACATCTTCACAGCTCTCACTGTAAAAAATCCCTTCCGAATATTTAGGTGGAATTTCTTTTCTTCTTATCAGAATAGGTGACCTTGCATCAGCTGGAAAGACCTATTGGTAAATAAAGCATTACAGAGATTATTATATGATCCCCATATATATTTATACATATCACCCCTTAAGCGCCTCTTCTCCAGTGTGAACATCCCCAATTTGGCCAGTCTTTCCTCATAGTTAAGATTTTCAATACCTTTGGCCAGCTTAGTTGCCCTTCTCTGTACCCTCTCTAATACAATAATGTCCTGTTGTACGGCATAGTCTAGATGTGGCCTTAAAAGTGCTCTATAAAGTGGAAGAATGACCCCCTCCTCCCATGACTCCATACCCCTTTTAATACAGCTCAAGGCCTTATTTGCCTGATGCTGCTTACTGGCATTGCTTGCTACAGCCAAGTTTATTATCTACAAGTACTACAAGTTTCTTTTACATAATGGATTTGCCTAGGGCAGTCCCATTAAGGGTATAAGTGGCTTTACATCCCTGGTGGATGACATTATATCTCATTTGCCACTTAGCTGCCCAGATTGCCAGTTTGTCAAGGCGTAAACAAGGCGCCAGGGCCTGATGGTATACATCCACGGGTTCTAAGAGAGCTTAGTTCAGTTTTAGACCATCCCCTATTTCTGATTTTCTCAGATTCACTTTCATCTGGTATGGTGCCTATGGATTGGAGGAAAGCTGATGTCATCCCAATATTTAAAAAGGGATTACGATCTCAGCCTTGCAATTATAGGCCAGTAAGTTTGACATCTGTGGTGGGCAAATTATTTGAAGGCTTGCTAAGGGATCACATTCAAAATTTTGTCCTAGGGAATGGCATTATGAGCAGCAATCAGCATGGCTTTATGAAGGATAGGTCATGCCAGACAAATTTGATTGCTTTTTATGAAGAGGTAAGTAAGATGCTGGACAGTGGGGGGGCAGTAGATGTGATATATTTGGATTTTGCCAAAGCGTTTGATACCGTGCCCAACTAAGGTCTGTTGGGCTTAATGAAGTTGTTTGCACATGGATAGGGAACTGGCTACAGGATCGGGTACAGAGGGTGGTTGTTAATGGTATGTTCTCTACTTGGAGTAAGGTTCTTAGTGGGGTCCCTCAGGGCTCGGTGTTGGGTCCACTTTTATTTAACTTGTTCATTAATGACTTAGGGGAGGGTGTTGTAAGTAATGTATCCGTGTTTGCGGATGACACAAAACTATCCAGCCCAATTAATTCCATCCAGGATGTGGCATCCTTACAACAGTATCTTGACAAACTGGCAATCTGGGCAGCTAAGTGGCAAATGAGATTCAATATTGATACATGCACCTGGGATGTAAAAATATTCAAGCCACTTATACCCTTAATGGGACTGCACTAGGCAAATCCCTTATGGAAAAGGACCTTGGAGTCCTTGTAGATGATAAACTTGGCTGTAGCAAGCAGTGCCAGTCAGCAGCATCAAGTGCCAATAAGCTGTATTAAAAGGGGCATTGAGTCACGGGAGGAGGGGGTCATTCTTCCACTTTATAGAGCACTTGCAAGGCCACATCTAGAATATGCCGTACAGTTTTGGTCTCCCTCACTCAAACAGGACATTATTGTATTAGAGAGGGTACAGAGAAGGGCAACTAAGCTGGTAAAAGGTATGGAAAATCTTAGCTATGAGGAAAGACTAGACAAATTGGGGATGTTCACGCTGGAGAAGAGGCGCTTAAGGGGTGATATGATAACTATGTATAAATATATAAGGGGGTCATATAATAATCTCTCTAATGCTTTATTCACAAGTAGGTCTTTCCAGATGACACGAGGTCACCTATTCCGTTTAGAAGAAAAGAGGTTCCGCCTAAATATTCGGAAGGGTTTTTTTACAATGAGAGCTGTGAAGATGTGGAATTCTCTCCCTGAAACTGTTGTACTGGCTGATACATTAGATAGCTTTAAGAAGGGGTTGGATGGCTTTTTAGCAAGTGAGGTGATACAGGGTTATGGAAGATAGTTCATTATACAAGTTGATCAGGGACAATTCTGATTGCCTTTTTGGAGTCAGGAAGGAATTTTTTCCCCCTCTGAGGCAAATTGGAGAGGCTTAGGATGGGTTTTTTTTTGCCTTCCTCTGGATCAACTAGCAGTTAGGCAGTTAAAATTAAAAAAAAAAAAAAAAGGTTGAACTTGATGGACGCAAGTCTTTTTTCTGCCTACCTTACTATGTTACTATGTATCATGTTGCAAGGATGCCACATCCTGGATAGAATTAATTGGGCTGGAAAGTTTTGTGTCCTCTGCAAAGACTTATACATTACTTAGAATACCCTCCCCTAAGTCATTAATACCATTCTCTGAGGGACTCCACTAAGAACCTTACCCAATCCTGTAGCCAGTTTCCTATCCATGTGCAAAAAACTTCATTAAGCCCAACAGACCTTAGTTTAGAAAGCAGTCATTTGTGGGGCACGGTATCAAATTTGTCTGACATGACCTATCCTTCATAAAGCCATGCTGATTGCTGTTCATAATGCCATTCTCTAGAACAAACTTTTGAATGTGATTCTTTCACAAGTCTTCAAATAATTTGCCCACCACAGATGTCAAATTTACTGGCCTATAATTGCCAGGCTGAGAACGTAATCCCTTTTCAAATATTTGAATGACATCAATTTTTCTACAGTCTATAGGCACCATACCAGATGAAAGCGAATCTGAGAAAATCAGAAATAGGGGCTGGTCTAAAACTGAACCAAACTCTCTTAGAACCCGGGGGTGTATGCCATCAGGCCCTGGAGCCTTGTTTACATTAATTTTTATTAAAGCTTTTGAATCATATCCTGAGTCAGCCACTGACTAGAATGAGCTGAGCCATCAGTGCAGCTGTGAACTGATTTAGCACATTTGCCTTTTTGGTATCTTACAACCATATTGGTACCATTATTTAATAGAGCAACACTCTCAACCTGCATCTTTTTACTATTAATATTTAAAAAAACTTTTTGGGATTAGTTTTTGCCTCCACCGCAATTAACTCTTCATTTGCTTTCTTTGCCTTCCAAATTGCTGTATTGTTTATATTCATTAAATGCAGCTTTTGTCCCAAAAGATTTGCAGTTTTTAAATGCCTTTCTCTTTGTTCCCATTAACTTATTTACTTCAGTATTAAGCCACATAGGATGATTCTTAGAGCTTTTACATTTACTCCTTAAGGCAGTGATCCCCAACCAGTAGCTCACGTGCAACATGTTGCTCTCCAACCCCTTGGATGTTGCTCCCATTGGCCTCAAAGCAGGTGCTTATTTTTGAATTACTGGCTTAGAGGCAAGTTTTGGTTGCATAAAAACTAAGTGTAGTGCCAAACATTCTCTCCTGTAGGCTGCCAGTCCATATAGGGGTTACCAAAAAGCCAATCAGAGCTCTTTTTTGACATCCCCATGGACTTTTTCATGCTTGTGTCGCTCTCCAACTCTTTTTTAAATTTAATTGTGGCTCACGAGCAAAAAAGGTTGGGGACCCCTGCCTTAAGGGAATAAATTTAGAACAGTAATGATTTAAAATCATTTTAAATGACAACCATTTCTGTTCTGTGGTTTTAGCTGCAGACTTAATGCCCCAATCAATACTCTGAAGGGCAGCCCTAAAGGCACTAAAATTAGCTTTTCCAAAATTCATGGTTTTTGTTGCCCCAGTATATATTTGTTTTTTGCACCAGACATTAAATGATATAACATTATGGTCACTATTACCCAGGGGTTCAATGACTTGCACATTTGCTATAAGTTCTGGGTTATTTGAGATCACTAGATCCAGAATAGCATTTTTTCTGGTAGGCTCCTCAACAACCTGTGCCATAAAATTGTCATGCAACAAGTTTATAAACTTGTTCCCATTAACCGATATGGCAGCACAGTTGCTCCAGTCAATATCTGGGTAAAATCCCTCATTATCATTACTTTAACCAAACTAGCAGCCTTTTCTATTCTCAAAAGAGTCACTGTTCATCCACATCTGCATTGTTAGACTAGGGCCAGACAATGCAGATCTCAGCCTGCGTTTCTCTACTGCTGCCTGATGTACCTGCACCCAAATATATTGCCTTGGCTCGGGTGTAGACAGACACGGCAGATTTTGGTACAGAAAAGCAAGATTTTGCATATCAAGCTGCTTTGCCTACATCGGAGCTGAGGCAATGTATTCGGGTGCCAGTTGAAATTTTATTTACATTTGACAGACATTTTATGAACACTCTGTGCTCTCTCACTTCTGCAGATCTCTTCCAATGATTGAAATAAAATGGCTAAAATACAGTGTTCAAATTTGTAATAAATCATTTCAGACAAAAAAATGCTAGTAAATTGCCTTAAATGTGTATTTACATATGTGAGTGCTGTAAGAATGTGAAACACAAGTATGTGTGTGTGTAAATGCAAATGAGTGTTAGTGTAAAAAAGTAAAAACTGTATGTTTGTAAATGTATGGTACTTACCACACAGTCTGGAATAGCAGGAGGTTTTCTGGATCCAGAGGAAGGCTGCCATCATGAAAATTGTAGGCGTGGAGGCATACAGGAGGGCACAGGAAGCATATGCAGCAGCAGACACATTATTCCCACTAGTCTGCTACTGCATGGGAGCCCCTGTGTGTTTGCCCAGAAGTGCTGCAGAACATAGAATTGACTTTCTGTGGCATTCAGAGCCATTTATTCACAAAACATAGATTCTACATTGTACAGCACTTCAGTTTGAGGAGCAAAGGAGCAGTTATTGCCCAGTCACCCCTAGGAAACAGCAGACACGGAGAAACAGTGTCTAGTCATGCCTTTACTTCCTGTAACCTCTTATTTGACTTTCCAGTGATGCTGCACATGATGGTATGACTCTTCGACATTCAGGGGACTGTATAGTGTACACCTCTACAAAATGTAAAATTGGGGGGTTGCCACATTTGATGCTGCAGTAATTGGACAAATGTATGAGACTCCTAAATGGTTGCCTTTTTCTTGGGACACCACAGGCATCAACTAAAGATAGTTGGGAATGATGGAATCTAAATTGGCCCCTATGAGATAATTCATACAGGCAGAAAAATAAATCATACTGACAACTGACATGCACCAGGAACATATTCTGAAACAAATCCATCTGCAAAAATGGACCAAATGATGTCCTAAACATTTAGCAAAACTTGTAATACTTACCTCAATACTAAAAGGAGTTGTAAACTAAATTCCTGCAGTGGGTCGGGTACCCACGTATTACACACAAAAAAAGGCTTATGGATAGAACTTTCGGGTGTGGGTACAAACACAGGTCTCACAGGTACACAACAACAGAACTTCCTGTTTCTTGATGGTCAGCAAGAGTCAAGAGTGAGTTTATTGTCATTTCATCCAAATACCTTTGTACAGTACACAGTGAAACGAAACAAGAAACAACATTCCTCTAGGTGGACAATGGTGCTACACACAACAAGTACCAGTTTGTACAAGCTAAGTAACTGGTGTTGTGGGACCAGGTGAGGTTTTCCGCCAGGTGGACACCAAGGAATTTGGTGCTTTTGACAATCTCCATATTAGAGCCATCGATGTACAAAGGCAGGTGGTCAGTCCTAGACCCTAAAATCAACAACCATCTCCTTTGTCTGTTAACCGCTGCACCTTCTCTCTGTATGTTGACTCATCATTATTGCTGATGACACCCACCATGGTTGTGTCATCATTGAATTTTATGATGTGATTTGTGCTGTGCGTGGCTGCACAGTCATGGGTCAGCAGAGTGAACAGTAAAGGACTAAGCACACAGCCTTGAGGGGCTTCGGTGCTCAGTGTGATGGTTCTGGAGATGATGTTTCCAATCTTGACTGACTGAGGTCTGTCAGTCAGGAAGTCCCGAACCCAACTACAGAGGGAGGTGTTCAGTCCAAGCAGGCTCAGCTTTTCTATCAGAGGCTGAGGAATGATAGTGTTGAATGCTGAACTGAAGTCTATGAACAGCATTCAAACATAGGTGTCTTTTTGGTCCAGAAGAGAGGGAGCCAGATGGAGGGTGGTGGTTATTGCATCGTCTGTTGAGCAATTTTAGCTGTGTGCAAACTGTAGGGGGTCCAGTGATGGTGGCAGCAGGGTTTTGATGTGTTTCTTGACAAGCTTCGGAAAGAACTTCATGATGATGAGGGTGAGTGTTACAGGACGGTAGTCATTGAGGCAGGACACTGATGACTTCTTTGGCATGGGGACAATGGTGGTGGTTTTGAAGCAGGGAGATATAAAAGATGTCAGTGAAAACATCTGCCAGCTGATCTGCACATTATCTTAGCACTCTGCCAGGGATATTGTCTGGTCTTGCAGCCTTCTGTAGGTTTACTCTTTCCAGAGTCATCCTCACGTCAGCCACCATCAGATGCAGTGCCTGGCCACTAGGCAGAGTGATGGTCTTCCTCACTTCTGTGTTGCTCTGTGCTTCAAACTGCATAGAAATCATTTTGTGTATCTTCATCAGAGGCATCACTGTCACAGGCAGATGGTGTTGACTTGTAGTTTTGTGATAGCCTGGATGCTCTGCAACATGAGGTGTGTCGCCATTCTCCTGGAATGTATGCCGATGATTGGGTTACGGATAAGGCACTTGCGGGTCAGCTTCAAGCAGGTAAAAATCCGAGTTGTGGGTCCTGGTGGGGGTTGCGGATCGCAGGTCTTGAAACATAACAAAATGTAACTGTATTTTGTTATGAGAAAATTGGTCAAGATACTGAATCCCTTTTTTTGCAAGGCACTTTTTACTAAGGTTTGTGAGTTAGAGTCCTGTTTAACTCGTTTGAATTCGAATAGTGACTTTTTAAAAAAAAAAAAAAAACTCAGATATGACCATATTGATAAAGATAGTTGAATGGTGTAAATTAGGAATTTATTTTCCTCAAATCAAGTTTTTTGGGCTTGAACATCAATGAGTGCATTCAAATTTTTGGGTGCGACTCTTTTGGGTATTCGGCTGCCACACTTGAACTCAAATTGATCGATGATGAACTTCGTGTCTGCCATTTTTTTACAGGAACAGGAAGCACTCCATTGGCCATTTTATGAGCATTTTCACTTGTTATTTGGCTAGGCTAGATGGAGGTACTTTTTGAGCTGCCCAAATAACAGGATCACAAAAAAATGGCCAATCACAGGAGTAAGGATGAGAAAAAAGAATGACTCTACAGCACCAAAGAGGTGGAGGGGAACAGGTGGGTGACTGAGTTCCCCACTATAATCCTCAGTGCCAGCAGGAGGGCACAGAGAGGGAGTTGCAGGGAAGATGGAAGAAGGACCCCAGGACAGGTTGGGGGGCACCCCAGGAGGTAAGAGGAGGACCCCAGGACAGGGAGAGGGGAACGCTGGAGGAAAGAGGAGGAAGACCCCAGGATAGGGGGGGCATGCAGGAGGGAAGAGGATGAGGACCCCAGGGCAGTGAGGGAAGGCATGTAGGAGGGAAGAGGACCCCAGGGCAGGGTCTCAGGGGGCCAGCAGGTGAGAGGAGGAGAGAGCCCACAGGAGAGGAAGAGGAGAATGGTGGGGATGAGAAGATGAAGATTGGGGCCCAGATTTTCCAGTGATGAGAATGCAGCACTGGTGGAGGAAGTGCTGGGATGATGGAATGTGTTGTTTTGGGCTCAGTCTCATCGCATTAATGCTGTCAGGTGAAAACAACTCTGGCAGCAGGTAGCAGACTGTGTATACGTGCTTCGGTTAATTGAAGTGGTGTATTAGTTCCAAGTTGGCCACAAGGAGAACAAAAGGCCAGCAGTCTGGCAGAGGGCCTCTCCCTCCACTCAGGATGAAGCCCTATTAGTGCCTTCTGGACGCTATGGGCAAAGAGGTATGTCAAGCGTCGAAGGTGAATACCAGGAAACAGATTGGAGATATAAGTACACTTTGTCAAAATATTTTAGTCCATTTTTGGGACTTCCCGATCATTTGACCAAATCTGAAATTTCACATTATGCATTTCAGTCTTTTTTTAATCTCCTGTTTTGCACTTGAGGAGTTTCTCTCTCTTTTATATACATAATTGGTGTTTCTTTATCTACTACTTATTTATGTGCAGAGGTAACATCTATAAAACGGAAACCATTTTTATAAGAATTTCCCCAACATAGCACAAATGTTTATAAAGTGAGTTTCCTTCAATCTGCAAAAGTAATTTGTCAAGCATCATATGAAGTGCCTAGACCTTGCATTTACTTAGAGCAGCTGTGTTGTCATATACTGAATTATTATACTTGCATAATTCCAAATAATGACATTGTGTCTTGTACTATATCTTTAACCATTCAATTCCCCTTGCTCTGCCATGACATTGAGTTAGTATTTGTAATGGCAAAATATTTTGGTAGTGGGATGATGTTTCCGAACCAGGCTATGTTTATTTCCAAACAGACCCACAGATTGATGGTAAATTTCCATTCCAATGTTGTCGTGCTATTGGCCACCCCACCCGAACATGTAAAAACACACCCCAATCTAATGTTCAAACTTAGCTTGACCAATTTAATTCTGAACCATGTGTTTGTTATGGGTTATACACAATGGTCATTTACTTATACATTTTTTCTTATTTTTAGGTGATGCTGCTGCTGCCGCTGATTGGGAGAGAAGCACATATTAAAGGGCATCAACTGGGTGAGCCACCAGCAAATGATCTCATGAAGGCGATGGTGGCTACCATGCAGCCATTCTTCAGCCAGCAGTGCCGCCAGGATCGCTAGATAAGACGATGGATGGCTCAAATAGATGGTCACTTACATGACATCAATTTGACCATCCATTGTGGATTCAAAGACCTGGCTGCAGGGGGCGTGGCCGCATGCAGAGAGGGTAGGAAGCACTTGCTAGTGCTCCGGACCGGTACCCACAAACCAGCCCAGTAAAGTGCATCCTATGGGAATAAAACAGTTCCTGCAGGTTTCCCAGTGAATCCAGAAGTCACCCAGCATTAAAACGCATCATGGCGATGCGAAGAATCCGCGACCAAAACCCTAAACAGAAGCGCTCACAAACGGAGGAGTGGAAACAAGATAGCGGACGCAACCACGCCGCACCACCTACAGAGCCCGAAAGTGAGGTGAGCAGTCACTTAATAAACAAACATACAGCGCAGAAACTGGAGCGCTTTGTCAGAGAGCCCTGCAATAGCACCAATACTAGCAAAGCAGACTGCCTAGGAACAAGTGCAGCAAACAATAGCATAAAAGCACAGCACACCTCATCAACAATGGAGGATAGCAGGAAACAACAAGAGCCAGGGGGCATGGAGACTGTTACCATGGCAAGTAACACGACCCCCATACACATCACGGCAGAGGAACAATACACTCTGGCAGAAATAATCTCACTACTAAATAGCAATCATGCTGCCACTATTGGGAAAATAGATGGACTCCAATCTGACTTTAATATACTTCGCCATGACATCCAGAACATAAGAGACCGCACCCAAGAAGTGGAAAGAAGAGTGGGGGACCTGGAAGACACAATCACACACATCCAAGCCCAGCTTCAATCCATGGAGCAACGACTGAACACCAAAGAAGCAAAGGCAGACGACCTGGAAAACAGGCTTAGACGCAACAACTTTAGAGTACTTGGCCTGCCAGAGAGAGTAGAAGGGGGACGACCAGAGGCCTTCCTAGAAAAATGGCTCCAGGAAACCTTCCCCACAATAACTTCACCCATCTTTATAATAGAACGCGCCCGTAGGGTACCAGGCAGACCTCCACCACCAGGAGCACAATCAAGACCCATGATTGCACGATTACTTAAAGGAACAGTAACATCAAAAAAATTTTCAAAAAAATTCATTAGTATAAAACGAAAAAAAAAACCACCAACACAAATAAAACTTAAAATAACAAAGTCTTTATTAAGAAATAACTTACAGAAATTCCACTTCCTGTCCTCTTCAGAAAAAGGCAACAGGGCGACCATCCGTCTTGCAGCACTCGATTTCTCCTCCTGGCTATTCTAGTGACAGCGTGAAGAAGCTTCAGCAGGGAAGAGCAACAAGAGCGGGGAAGAGCAACAAGAAGACAGCATGCTACTTGTCCAAGTCCGACACTGATCTACTGCTCCCTCCGCAGCCTCCTCCAGATGTGAGTGATAAGGCAGCTGAAATTGGCAGACACAGGGCAGACCCCCTCCAAAAGCTTATTCCCCCTTCTTCGCTCTCCCTGGCTTGGCCGAACAGTGCTCCGTCCTGCAGAGCTCTCCTATGTCTACCGAACTCTACACTTTAGGTGAGATCGGGACTGAGAAACCCGCTGCCGCCTCCCCTTAGAGTTAGACTTAGACTTAGAGTCTAAAGAAGCCCTGTATATAGCCAATCCAAATGCAGACATCATGGCAACATGGAAGAATGCACACGCAGCACTCCTCCTAGCCCAAACAGATATGGTAAAAAAAAAGCCTACTATATCAAAAAACAAATGTCTTGGAGATAAATGTGGTAAACTCCTAGCCTACCTAAGCAGGGACCCCAACCAGTTAACAACAATACCCATAATAAAAACCAGAACAGGGGCATACACAACAAACCCCAGGGAAATAAACGATACATTTAGGGAGTATTACTCAACTCTATACGATTCAAAACTAGAATTTGAAGAAAAGGAGATACTGAGATACCTGGGGAAGGTAGACTTGTCAACATTGGATATGCAAGGGAGGAAACTGCTAGACGCTCCTATAACAGCCCAAGAAATCACAGATGCCATAGCATCCTTTCCAAGGGGGAAAACACCAGGGGTTGATGGGCTCCCCATGGAATGGTATAAGGTACATCAAAAGGAACTGGCACCTAGTCTGGTCAAACTATTTAAAGATGCCAGAGAAGGTACTGCCCTGCCAGAATCCATGAACAAAGCCTTAATTATAGCCCTTCCAAAGCCAAATAAAGACCTCAAGGAATGTGCATCATATAGACCAATATCTCTAATGAATTGTGATGCCAAGATACTAGCAAAAGTCCTAGCCAGGCGCCTTAACACAGTTATTACACAAATAATTGACATAGACCAGTTGGGGTTTATTCCTACGAGAACCACAGACATAAACATTAGAAGGCTCTACACAAACCTCTCGGTCATCCATGACAACTCTAAGACTAGAGTTATTGGTACCCTCGATAATGAGAAAGCATTTGACTCAGTGGAATGGCCGTATCTATGGGCAGGGATGAAATGTATGGGGTTCCCTGACAAATATACGAAATGGGTACAAATGTTGTATAGGGACCCGCAAGCCTCTATCCATACAAACTATAACTCCTCACAAACATTTAAGCTACACAGGGGGACTAGACAGGGGTGCCCTCTCTCCCCCTGCTCTTTGCAGTGGCCTTGGAACCCCTGGCTTGCATGATACGGCAACCAACTAGGATAGAGGGGCTTAAAATGGGAGGTTTTACAGAAAAAATATCCATGTTTGCACATGACACGCTACTTTATCTAGCCAATCCAAACCAGGATCTAGGGAACGCTCTGGATATTATAAACGAACATACCGCATACTCAGGCCGAAAGGTTAACTGGAGCAAATCTGCACTTTTTCCAATAGACCCCCTACCAAAGCCCCCCCCCCCGACATTACCAGAAGGCTTAAGCTGGACAGACAAGTTCAAATACTTGGGCATTAACATCCATAAGGACCTAGGTAAATTTGTGGAACTTAACCTAAAGCCCCTGATACAGGCTTTGGAACACAAAATAAAAATATGGTCCTGTCTACCCCTATCCTTGATAGGGCGCATAAATTTATTCAAAATGGTGATGCTACCCAAGTTTACTTACTTATTTAGGCAAACCCCCGTAAGGGTCACAAACACTTTCTTTAAGAAACTAAGAGGCATTCTCATACAACTATACTGGCATCCCTCTACACCAAAAATAGCCATGTCAAAACTACAACTCCCAACGCAAGCAGGGGGACTGGCAGCTCCAAACCCATTCTTGTACTACCTAACAGCAAAACTGGTTATAGCAAAATGGTGGATGACCCCATCCCCAGATAATCCGGCCACCCGTTTAGAGGCCCAAAACTATAGGGTCATATGAGGAACTGAAAAACCTCCTCTATAGAGGCTGTAATTATACAACCAACGCAACTCCACTTATGAGAGAAGTAGTGTGGGCATGGGACACATCACAGGGTCTCCTTCCTAAACCAAATGAGCACTGCTCAGGGCTCACTCCAATCTGGGGCAACCCTAAACTACCACATATGAGAACCATACCTGACCCCCAAGTCTGGGCCAATTATAGAATAAAATACATTCAAGATATATTGACAGAAGGCAAACTAATGGAATTCCAAAACTTTAAAGAAAAATATGACTTACCAAACAAAATGTATTTTAGGTATATTCAGCTCAGACATGCTATACATTCCCAATTTAAAGGTGGCTACCCACCTAACCCAAATTGAAGAAAGGGCTATAACCAGCACACACACCAAAAGCATGTCAAACTTTCATGCCATTTTAATAACCGCGGGGAAATCCCCACTGGGTAAGTTATTTGAAAAATGGCGAAATGATATACCAGAGTTGGACACAGAAGACTGGAAAGAGGTTCTCAACTCAATCTTTGACCATATAGTTGCATCCAGAGACAAAATGGTACAATATAAATTCCTGAACAGAGCATACCTCACCCCAAATGTACTGGCAAAAATGTCCCCAACTCAGGTAGATGAATGCCCCAGATGTCACCTATCCCCAGCAAATTTTAATCACATGGTTTGGTCTTGTATTAAGATACAAAGGTTTTGGAACGAAATAGCTCAGTATATTTCCGACATGATGGATATTCCTATTATGGTAGAGCCGCGGGGAATGCTTTTGAATCAGGTAGCTGACCTAGCCCCAACGGTAGCGGAGAAGGCACTGATCTCCATAATGTTTGCCTATGCCCGTAAATCTATCACCATGAAATGGAAAGCACAAGTAGCCCCAAGTATTCAATTCTGGGAAACCCAAATCATACATGCAGCCCCGTTATATAAACTTCTCTATACAAGAAGGGGATGCCCGGGAAAATTTGATAAAATATGGTCCCCATGGGTAGACACACACACTGGTCCCAACTAGAGCCAAGACAGAAATCCTAAAATAAAAGATGAAAGCAAACTTCAGTTCCTCTTAAAAACCTTCACTAATGCAGGAAACATGTAACACAAAACTAAGAAGCAGTGCACAAGTTAAGTTAAAGGGGTTGTTCACCTTTGAGTTAACTTTTAGTATAATGCAGAGAGTGATATTCTGAGACAATTTACAATTGGTTTTCATTTTTTATTGTTTGTGGTTTTATAGTTATTTAGCTTTTTATTCAGCAGCTCTCTAGTTTGCAGTGTCAGCAATTTGGTTCCTAGGGTACAAATTGCCCTAGCAACCCTGCATTGATTTGAATAAGAGACTGGAATATGAATAGGAGAGGGACTGAATAGAATGATAAGTAATAAAAAGTGGCAATAACAATACATTTGTAGCCTTACAGAGCATTTGTTTAAGATGGTGTCAGTGACCCCCATTTGAAAGCTGCAAAGAAACAGAAGAAAATTGCAAATCATTAAAAAACTATGAAAAATAAATAATGAAAACCAATTGAAAAGTTTCTTAGAATTGAAACAATATACTAAAAGTTAACTTGAAGGTGAACCACCCCTTTAAATTTATTAAAGTTCCACAAAAGGTACAGAATAATAGTACATACATGGAATAAAGTCATAGAATGTAGATATAAACTGTGAATATTAAAAGGAAAACTGACAGTGATTTTTCTGTGTAAAATTGTATATCACACATGTCAATGTACTTTACTGAAATAAAGTTTTGTTAAAAAAAAAAAAAGACCTGGCTGCAGTGTTGGCTGCCCAGCCTCACAAGTCACCAACCAGGGGGCTCTGCTGAGGTTCAAGCTCCAGGCCTTTTTGGTGGTCCTCCTCCACCCCCTGATGCTGCTCAACAGTGGAGGGGAAGGGGACAAGATGCTGTCTGGGGGGACAAGCAAAAGTGCCATTAGCTCCAGTCTGTGTCCCTGTTGCCACATTCCAACTCATAGTGGCCTCTGCCTAATTTCACCTGGCGACAAACTTCATGTAGTCTTGGCCTGCACTGGTAAAACTGATCTGTTTGCTTCAGAAACACTACTATAGTTCATATAAACAAGCTTCTGAGTAGCAATGGTGGAAATTTAAAAAAGGCTACATGGCACAGGATAAATAAAGGATAACAGATAACATTATGTTCTACAGAGCTGTGTATCTGCTGTGTAATCTCAGCCTTTTCTCCTTTGAGTAGCAGCCTCCATGGCTACACAGCAGCTTATTTATATAAACAATAGTTGTGATGTTACTGGTCCTTTAAAGAGCAAGTTATGGGTGTATGTTATGTTAATTTAACAAAAGTTTCCCAACATGTCCACAGGGGTGCATTAGGAATCTGATGCAAAAAATGCTTGCCAGTAACCACTAAACCCTTTGTAAAGTCCTGCCCTTTAGTAGTCAATGGGGGCTGCTACATATTGAAATGCATGTTGAGACAGCATTCCTCCAGTGTTTTATAACTATGGTACATATTTATATTGAGTGTACAAATGTTTATGTGGTATTCAATAAACAAGCAAACTTTTGTCATGAATACATCTTGTTTTTTATTGTTACCAAATGTGTCGTATTTTGCCAAACATTTTCTCAGTAAACCCACAAAAACAAAAACTGTCTGTTTCTTTTTTTACTTTTTTCCAAACATGGGTAATATAATTTGAAACATGCAGTACAGGTACATCATTTTTCAGGGTATAAACCGAACCCCCATTTTACCAGAGTTACCACTTCAGTTCCAAGTTGAGACAAGAGAACAAGGGAACACATACACACAAATATTACTTTTGAACTAGCCACACAAAAGCCTGTTATTGCTAAACAAACACTGCCATTTGCTTACAAATAAAATAAAATACAAATAAAAGTTTCAGATATTTGTAATATATCTTAATAAGCAGAGTGAGTGGTAAATACCTGAATGTACTAGACAGTGGAAGCTGTAGTTGCGTGGGCCAATAATGTGTCACTGTCCATGTCCATGTCTGTATACTCTGTGGGTGAGCACCGACATTACAAAGTAGCGTATGATTTGTGCATTAGTGAAGCATGACACTGTAGGAAGCCAGAAATCTTAAATCACAAGCAGAGAGAATATGTTTTAATATGTTTAAAATATGTTCAGTGTGTTACTTTCCTTATCTCGGTTCTCTCTTAGTAAATCTGCCCCTAAATGTTTTAAATTGTACATTACATATAAACATCAGAATATTGATACACTAAAGAACTTCACTGTGCTGAAGAAAGATGTGCAATAATATTAATGAACAGAATACTTTTATTTTTAGCTTATGAAATATTTTCTGTTGAGACTGTTGGTTCTTTCCCAGGCTTGTCACTCCTTTAGGTTTCTTTCAAACACCACATTTTGTACATTCTGAAGCACTTTAGGATGAGTCCCAGGGCTTTTAAGGAAAACATGGATCAATTTGATTGTCTTCAAGCTATTCCAAAAACAATAAACATTAGCGGTCAATTCTTAACTCTGCCTAATATGTACATGCTGCCAACAAAACGATCTATAGTTTAATTATAACTTTTAAAATGTGTAGACATTGCTTTAAGAATTTATATCCTGACATTATAAATGATCTGCTGCTGGTATACTTTTCAGTGGCCTTTAATAAAACAAAAAATATTTATACTACAGTTTGCAGTTTCAGCAATCTGGTTGCTAGGATCCAAATTACCCTAGCGACCATGCACTGTTTTGAATAAGAGGGTGGAATATAAATAGGATAGGCCCAAATAGAAAGATGAGTAATAAAAAGTAGCAGTAACAATAAATGTATCGCCTTACAGAGCATTTGTTTTTTAGATGGGGCCAGTAACCTCCATTTTAAAGCTGGAAAAATTCAGAAGAACAAGGCAAATACATTAAAAATGTAAAGACAAAATAATAGAGACCAATTGCAACGTTGCTTAGAATTGGCCATTCTATAATGTATTAAATGTTATTGTAAAGTTGAACCACCCCTTTAGGCTTGTGACAGATTCGGGTAGATTTAGTTGCCTGGAAACTAATCGCCTGTTCTTTTGGGCGACAATCTCGAACACTTCCCGTGTTTTCCCGCTGCTAAAATGAAAAGTCCCCTGCGCTAAAGCATACGCAGTGCTTCGTTTTCCGAAGTTGGCCCGAAGTTGTCTCACAAGGAAACTGCGGGTGGTTTCAGAAAATGAAGCACCATGTATGCTTTAGCGCAGGTGACTTTTCATTATAGTTAAGTGATTAATTGCCAGGCGACTAAATCTCCCTGAGTCTGCTTTTATGGGATTCAATTCCACTGCAATATTTTTTTCCCAATATCCCCAGACTGATCAGATCATCTGTTGTAATCATTAAAATTGCAATCTGAAGCACTCACTGGACCCTCTGTCCTAATGCAGTTGCTGAACCTGCTGTCTCTGTTTATTTTTTTAGTACATACATAATTATACATAATATTTGCTGTTTTGGAATTTCTCCATATTGTTTAATTTTCAATATAATGCTCCTTGCATCATATAAGCCAAGTAGTCAAACTGGAACATATAGATAGGGCTGGATTTATGTAAGCAGCACCCAGAGGCCAGCAGGGGGACGCTTCACATGGCTGTGCAGTCCTAGTGCTGGTCACATGGTCCTAGTGCCAGACCCTGTGTACACTTGAGGGCGCTTTTCGGTTCTGGAGCTCCCAGCGCTCCTTAGAATGTGGCAGGGTGGCATGCCACCCCTAAAATTTTGCCACGCTAGGCCAGGGCTTTTGTGGCCTCGCCTCAGTTCCGGGCCTGCAAATAAAAGTGAGAGTCTTTACACACATACATTGTAAAACAGCAATATTTTGTGATATGGGAAACTAAATTTCTCACTATAACATCTGGCGGTATAACTATAAAGAGCGTATCATCATAATCATATGGCATATAACTGTATAGAGATTGCAGAGAGTTTTATATTTTGGATGTTTGTAGACCGCATTGGGAATTAGCTAAGGACAGGGATAATAGCTCTGCATTGGCTTCCTTTGGCTTCTTTTGTGATATGACCATTGACTTGACTTGAAGGCTGAATAATCAAATTAAACAAAAAACGATATCTGGAAACTTGCAAAAAATTCCCATAAGATTAAAACTTGCATGTTTCTCTAAACCCAGTTTTTATGACTTAATAGAAACATTCCAACCAAATAATTTTATTCCTATGTTAAATCTTGGCTATTAAGGTACACTTATAATATAAAGTGTTTATAAATTAATTTCTCTGTATTTTCTTTTCCAGTATTAGAATTAGCTCAGCTCTATCCTATGGCTACCACTAGGGTTGCCACCTTTTACAAATTTCTGTACCGGCCGGCGGGGGGCGGGGCCGAAAGGGGGAGTGACGTGACGTCAAAGGGGGCGTGATGTGCCGTCAAAGGGGGCGGAGCCACGCGAGCGATCGGCTGAAGACACAAGAAAGGTAAGTTTCTTATTGGATTTAGGCAAGGCAAGGGCCATTTTTAAGGGGTATTACAAATTTACCGGCAGCTACATTGCCGGTAAATTTGTAATACCGGCCCCGGCCTTGGCTGGTGTTTTACCGGCTAGGCCAGTAAAATACCGGCCGGGTGGCAACCCTAGCTACCACTAAGATGTACAGTAAAATATTTTATTTAATTAATGCATGCAGTATTTCAGGAGAACATGTCCCTATTTCTGGTACCAAATTTGAATGCCTGTACCAGAGTGGGGCAGGTTAAGCAGGAAACTGATGCTGGTCAATCATCCAGAAGGCAGCCATAGGAAGTTTTGCAGCATGAAAAGCAAACAGGCTTCCCAAGACTGACAGAAAAAATCCAGGCAGCCAGTGCTTCATACTACACTGATCAAGTCTTTGTTCTCTGCTAGTGAAATCCTGCAGGCTAAGCACTAAAACTGGTGTACCTACAGCCGCTTTGAGTGGGCACGTGCAGAGGCACCTATACTAGTGAAAGTTCAGCCAAGCAGGTCTGGATTTCTGGAAATGCATGCTGCCTAGCTGCTCCTCACTTGGTCCTAGGGTTGCCACTTTTTCAATTTTTTTTTACCGGCCTGCTGGGGGGCGGGACAAAAAGGGGCGTGCCTGTGACATCAAAGGGGCGTGCCGGTGGCGTTTGGGGGCGTGCCGGTGAGGTTTGGGGGCATGGTCAGGACGCAGCGTGTAGAACAAGAGGAGGAAAGGTAAGTATATGGGGGATTGGGGGCTGGCCGGTGGGTCTTTTTAAGGGTATTACAAATTTACCGGCAGCTACATTGCCAGTAAATTTGTAATACTGGCCCCGGCCTTGGCGGGTGTTTTACCGGCTAGGCCGGTAAAATACCGGCCGGGTGGCAACCCTACTTGGTCCTGAAGCATTGGGGACATGTGGGGGATTTGCTAGCTCTTTAAGTCTCCCACTCACCAATTCCCAAGGTCCAGACTCAATGAGATAAGACTTGTGAGTGCATATGAAAGGGTGAGGTGGTCAAATTAGTGCTATGGTGACAGGTTTAAAGTGCATTATTTCTAACCTTTGTCAGGCTTCAACCACATTTATATGGGGTTTTCTTTTTTTATTCTATTATTATTTTTATTTATTTAAATATAAATGTAGGGGAGAAGAGAAATCCTTTCCCTGTTTTTCTGTCTGTGACATCATTCCGCCCAGTTGCAGGCTGGAGAGCGACCTGATTGACGGGACACCGGAGTGCATCCTGGGAAGAGAGGGTGTGCCAGACTGTGAAGCTGCGTGTTTAGACCTTGGAACTGTGTGTGCAGACCAGGTGTTAGAGTTGAACACGTGTTGTGGAGTAAAGATCCAACCGGAGCCAAGACCTGTAAAAGCTGTTTGAGCTGTGAGATCTGCAGGAGTGCAGAAAGAGGGTTCCTGTTCCCTGCCTCTGAGAACAATCGGTGAGTGAATCCCTTCAATAGAGGTTTTGGCACGGATACAGTATCGAGCCTAACAGGAAGACAGGCCTTATGTAATTTTGCCTGCTAGGTGGGAAGCTGCTACTTTCCAAAGGAAAAGGTACGGTGGGGAAAGGTAGCGCTACCTGGGAATAAGAGCTCTGGGGAAAGCTACATTGAATTTAACCCTTCCAGAGAAGTGGTACTGTGATATCCTAACGACTGTGTTGAACAAACAGTTAGAACCTACTAGGGATTTAGGTAGTGCCCCACATATTCCCATACAGGCGTGACTTGTGTATAGTTGTTATATTACTGTTTATATAAAGTTAATTGTTGTTCATCTGCAAACTGTGTGTTTTATTTTTCCTAGGGGATTCCCCTGAGGTAAGTTCCTCAGTGCTCCCTAGGTGGAGGCACTGCGCTGTAATTCCCAGTTCCCAGTACCTATACTCATACACAAAAGGGACTCAGGGCCCCTGAATTGCAAGAAATTTTTATTTAAAGAGACAGTAGCCCAAATTAGCGTTACATAAGCATATATATCCTACAACACTTTACAGAGATTATACAATATTAACTTATCCTTCGTAAAGCCATGCTGATTGCTGCTTATAATGCCATTCTCTAGGACAAACTTTTGAATGGGATCCTTTAACAAGCCTTCAAATAATTTGCCCACCACAGATGTCAAACTTACGGGCCTATAATTGCCAGGCTGAGATCATAATCCCTTTTTAAATATTTGGGAATCCTTGCAAAAGCATTGCACTAGCAATTACCTAGCAACCAGCTTATCATCGATCTCAGTGCAACAGGAAGTGACACAGCAGATAGTGAGTGGCTGGCAGGAAAAGGAAGTCACAGATACTGGAAAAAGAAGAAAGCCTGGCATATAAAACTGCATGGTGGACAGAAAAGGAAGCCAGAGAGCTGCTGGTGGGCCCAGATACTGCACCAAAAGCATTCATTTGGATCAGGCTGGCACAGGGAAGCCACATATTCTGTCTGAACAGACAGAGAGTGTGAAAGGAATCCAGACTGGAGGAATAAACAGCAGGAGATTCCTATCTGAGCATCCAAAGGGGCTGGTAATCACACTTTATGCCTGATTGTGCTAGATTTGCCCAAAGAGAGCTCTAAAGTGTTTCCAAAGAGGATTTGTGAGCAGTGTCTCTGGCAGTGACTGGCCCACCAGGACACCAGGAAAATTCCCAGTGGGCCCCAGTCCTTGTGGGCCCCCACGACCACAGCACCATGCTCTGATTTTTTTAAATTTTTTTTGTTAGCGCTCTGGTTTTGCGATGATTATTTTTCAGCTCAATCATGGGCCCTGGCCCCTGCAGCACTGCGCTGCCATTGTCCTACTGGCCTACACCTGGCTGCTTGGCTAGTAGTACTGAACTGTCACACCTGCTCCCTGACGCGACTGTGTGCTGGTCTGGAGTCTCAGTACATGAAACCTGCCCTATGCCGTGCATACGCAATTGCGCATACATCTGTATTTGCTGTGCGACAGTGCCTGACTGATGATGATGACGTCATCACGGTACGTCCTTCACGTGATGCGTCAGAGAGGGAGGGAGCTAGCAAACGATGCTGCCATACCGATGCTGCTGGTTTTGTGGATCGATCGATTCCTGCCTAGCTACATCATCATTAGCTATCGCAATCGCTGTGCAAGTTGGGCTGGTAATAAATTGCGGAAATCCTCTTCTCCCTGTCTCCTCTGCTCTGCCAGGCCAGTTATTTGGAGAAAATACTACAGTGGCAGTGCTGGTGAGCAAGCAAATGATTAAGGGCTCTTCCAGACGAGGATATTGCAGGGAGATTTGTTGCTGACTATCTCCAGTAGTCACTCTGTCCATCTCCAGTCTTTGGCAGTAGTTGCTTAATCTAGTTGAACCTGAGATATGAATTATTTTACAGGGACTGGGATAGGAATGATTAAAATAAAAATGATAAAATAAATGAAATAAAAATAATAAAATAAATGAAATGCTCAATGTTTTTTTTTTACTTTATTAATGCAGTATTTTTAATCAATTAATGAATTACCAGTTCGTTAAATGGAATGGTGTTTATAAAATGTGTGTATAATGTAGTTTTCCTCCTTTAATTGCACATGGGCTACCTTTCAAGCTTCAGTTGTGTTTTGCATACCAGGTGTTATCACATCACATTTTGATCAGTCCCTGCCCATTGAACTTGCAATCTAAAAAGTCCCTATCTTATTCACATCAGTTCCTGCCTCAGTGAGCTTACAGTGTAAGGTCCCTATAACATTTCTACCAGTCCCTGCCCCAGTGGAGCTTACTATCAGAAGGCACTACCACATTCCCATCACTCCCTGCCCCATTGGTGCTTACAATCTGAGGTCCCTATCACATTCCCACAAGTCCCTGCTCCAGTGAAGCTTACTATCAGAAGGCCCTATCACGTTCCCATCAGACAAGCAAGTTAGTATTTTCATTACTAAATACTAAACTGACCATCAGAATGTCAACCTGCAGCAGTGCATATGGTTCTTCACAGTGAGGTTGGGGAATGTCAGAAAATGTTGTGATTTTGTGCTGATTGTGTTAATGCCTTTAAGAGTGGCTTGGATGGTTTATTGGACAATAATAATATCCAAAGCTATTGTAAGCTATTGTAATCTATAGTTAGTTGTATGTTTATGTATTTATGCAATCCATTAATGCCGAAAATGTATATATTAAATATACATACATTTGGGCAACTGCATGCTTGCTATCGATTTTGCTTGATGATAAAATTACAGTTCTGTGTTTTTAAATATAACATATTCTAGTTGCAGATTTCTGAAATCATTGAGTTGCTTGGTGTAAGTAAGACTGGTTGGTGTGAAAAAAGTTATTCAATGTTAGGCAGGCAGATTGTACCCTGACGTTATCAGGGTAAGAAAGACAATATCTGTTGTGGCTTGTTATTTGATGTTATGAAACAAAATGCATGCTATGATTCCTTCTTTTTGGTATGTTTTTAAGCATGATGCCACAGCATGATGGCATGTTTTTTGTGCATGGTGTGTCCTTTTGAAGCTCAATGTTCTCTTGCTTGTAGCACAGTTTTTCAGCATGGGCATGGTGCACAAGTTTAGGTTTATTTAGGGTTAGGGATACTAATACACAGAATGTACTCTTTATTGATAGGAGATCTACAATGTCTTCTAAAAGAGCTACTCATTCAAAAGATAAAAGCAAGTCATCCCTAAAAAGATGTATAAAACAGGTTCAGAGAAAAGGTTACAGGCTTCCAGAAAAGGGCTAGTGGACTGCACCAGGGCAACAAAAACTATGGCAACCAAACCAGCCAAGTCAGAGCTCTGCAGAGCTTCAGGCTTTAACCCATGAAGATGTCCCTTTACCAATACCAATGGCTGAATCACCATCATCTAGGGTTGAGGAGGAAGGTGAAGGCCCCTCTTGGCTTATAAAAGAACAGGAAGGTGAACAGAAAGACTCCTCTACCATCCATGTAGACTCAGATTCAGAAAGTTTGGCTGAGCCTAATGTGCTTTCCCCTGTTACTTCCACATATGCTCAGTGTAATAAATTTAAGGCACCAGACCAAACCTGCAATCTTTCTGTTAAGTTAAATTTTATGAAAGCACACCCAGTTTAGCCACTTTCAGATGCTACTCACACACTTCCTTTCCAAGCACACAAAGTATATTTCCGTTCAGTGCCTGGTGGAAGTGCAATTCAGAGAAAATGACTTTCTTTTTGTGTTAATGACCACAAACTTTACTGCTCAACCTGCATGGCTTTCTGTACTAACAGGAGAAGTAGATTTATTACTGGCTGGCCAGTTAATAGACTGCATGCCAATGAAAAAGTCAAGGAACATGAGGAATCTGTCCTACATCAGGCATCAGTAACATCTTATTTGACAGCAGAAAGGAAAAGCGACATTGAAACACTAATCAATGTAAATTTAGTTAACAAACAAAAGGAAAAAATAAGGCATAATCGTTTAGTCATAATGAGGTTAATTGACATTATTCAGCATATTGCAAAACTTGGCCTGGCTTTCAGAGGAAAGGATGAAGCTGCACATGCCTTACTAAATAGTTACTTGAACCATGGTAACTTCCTCGAGTTGGTTTTACTTCTTAGTAAATATGACTGTGTTCTACAAAATCATGTCAAAGAGGTAGTGGCAATGAGTGAGGAAAGGAAAAAGCGCCATCCTGAGAGCAAAGGGAGAGGAGGCCTAGTTACTTTCCTAAGTAAAACTACAATTAATAACTTGATAATTGTAATGGGAATGATGGTAAAGCAAATAATTATATTGTCTCTACCGCACACCTTCCTTCCACTGACCTGCAGTAGTGGTGCTGGTCCACCGTCGACCAGACGGTCCGCACACACAATCTTTAGCAGTTGGGGAGTGTGCCCCTTTTATTCATGCCACCAAAATATCAACGTTTCGGGGGGTAATACCTCCCTTCTTCAGAAGAAGAAACGTTGATATTATGGTGGCATGAATAAAAGGGGCACACTCCCCAACTGCTAAAGATTGTGTGTGCGGACCGTCTTTTCAATTAAAGCAAATAATTAGCCAGGAAGTTAAAGATGCAGTGTGTAGTGTATTTGTCTGTGACTTTACCACTGGAGTAATATAGAGGGCGCTGTGCTGCACCTGCAGCAGTTTCTCTCCAGTGCCTTTTCTGCTCTCTCTCTCTCTCATGCTCTTGTATAGCAGAGTTGCACCCTGATGTTTGGTGTGTTAAGCTATATGTTCATTGCTGAATAAACATGCAAAAGGTTGCTGCTGATGTGCCTCCTGTTTCTAGAGCCTGGGAATTACACACAGAATACTAAAAAGCTGCACAGCGAACACAACATGGTGTCAGAAGTTTTTCACAAGCAGAGCTACCAGGAATAGGAACATGTGCTCTGCCTAAGAAGTAGTTGGATGAAACATTTTTGCTACTACTCACCAGAACCTCAGAAGTCTCCAGTAAAAGTGAGTACCAGATACTGATCCAAACAAAACCTGTTTCTTAAGCTGCATAGCAATGGATCATTTCAAACCCCCACAGTCCATGTGTATGAGTGGCAATCTGTCTGAAAACTGGCACAGATGGGCCCAGAAATTTACACTATACCTTACAGCAGCAGGGCTGGAGCAAAAGCCTGAGCCCACAAAGATTGCATTGTTACAGCACAGTATTGGGGATGAGGCACTGGAGGTGTATAACACCATGGGGATTGCACAGACACAAGCTGCAGACAATCAAGGCATAGACAAATTTGTTACTGAACTGAAACTAAAAGCAGCTAACTGTGAATTCAAAGATCAGGAGGAGTGCTTGAGAGACAAAATAGTCTTCAGTATTACAAATCCCCATTTAAAGGGGAAGTTGCTTGAATGCAGAGAGTTAACTCTAGAAAGGGCAATTGAAATATGTAAAGCTAAAGAAATCATATCAGCTCAAACAACTGCAATGGCAAGTGCCACTATAGACAGTAGTGTTCATGATTTACAGATCACACCCAGAGACACACAACAAGCACCTAAATACAGTAAAGGTACTTCCTCTGTGAACCTAAAGCCTGAATCAATCACTCAGACAAAGCCATGCAGCAGATGTGACAGAAAGCACCCTCCCCAGCAGTGTCCTGCATATGGAGTTGAATGCAATAAATGCAAAAAGAGAATTCATTTTGCCAAAATGTGCACAGCCAGAAATCCTCCTACAAACACAGAAAAGCACATTAAAGACGTGAATACTTTATTCATTGCTGCTCTAGGAAAACACAGAGAAGCCAGAGACAGCTCATGGTATGTAACACTTACTGTACATGGCACAGACATCGAATTTAAGCTGGACACTGGGGCTGAAGCAAATACCATGCCAGCAGGACTGGACTGAGAATCAAAATAGGCCCTGGCATTTCAGGTACACAGAGGCCCAATCAGCTCACATAGAGGCCCAAACAGTCCCCACCAGCCCACTAAATACTGACTTTCTATGGGACCTTATAGCAGCCCATCTGGCATTTGCCCTAACCCACATATTGCCAGTCCGGGCCTGCATGCCGGCTTCAGTCATTTCCCAAATGTCAGGTGTTAAAGTAAAGCCTACAGACACAATGCTTATTGCATATGGGGGAGAACGTATTAAACCAGAAGGGGTTGTAACACTCACTGCACATGCCCCGCACAAAACAGCTCAGTTAACCTTTTGTATTACAAATGTGTCTGATGTCCCTCTCTTAGGGAAACAAGCCTGTGTTCAGCTGAATCTACTAAGAAATGTTTGTCAGCTTGCCAGACCTGCACCTGCAACTAAAGATCAATTACTAACCCAGTATTCAGATGTGTTTGAGGGACTGGGAGCAGTGCTGGACTGAGAATCAAAATAGGCCCTGTCATTTCAGGTACACAGAGGCCCAATCATCCCACTTAGAAGCCCAAACAGCATCCACCAGCCCACTAAATACTGACTTTCTATGGCAACTTATAGCAGCCCATCTGGCATTTGCCCTAACCTACAGATTGCCAGTCCAGGCCTGACTGGGAGAATTCCCTGGCACACACAATATATTTACAGATTCCAATGTTCCCCCTGTGATACACGGATGTCGCAAAATACCATATTCTATTACAGAAAGACTAAAGTGTACTATTGACTGTCTTGAACAGCAAGGTGTGATCAGCAAAGTCACCAAACCCACTCCGTGGGTAAACAGTCTTGTTATCACAGAAAAGAAAAATGGATCAATGCGGGTGTGTTTGGACCTCAGGGACCTAAATAAAGCTATATTAAGACAGCACTTCTCCATCCCAACACCTGAAGATGTAATAAGCAACTTAGCTGGAAATAAGCTGTTCTCTATCCTAGATGAAAAAGATGGATACTGGCAGATTAAACTTGACAGCGAATCAGCAGACTTGTGCACCTTTAACACTCCATGGGGACGGTACAAATTCCATCGGCTTCCATGTGGCATCAGATTGGCAAGTGAAGTGTTTCAGCAAAAGAACTTTGAGTCCTTTGGGGACATTGAAGGTGTCCATATTATTGCTGATGACATGATCATTGCCAGAAACTCTAAAGACGAGCATGATGCCATCTTACAAAGAGTCATGGACAGAGCACGCAAGTTGAAGGTAAAGCTCAACAAAGACAAACTTCAGTACCAAGTAACCAAAGTGCACTACATGGGACACATAATATCCAGTGATGGAGTCATGCCTCACCCGGAAAAAGTTAAGGCAATTTCAGAGATGCCAAGCCCACATGACAAAAAAAGTTTGCACATGAAGCAAGTATAACTGTACCTCTCAGGCTTCTGCTTTCCAAAGATACTCTGTGGAAGTGGAACCCTGAACAGCAGGATGCTTTTCAAAAACTAAAAGATGCACTAGTGTGTGCTCCAGTGCTCTCCTTTTTTGATCCTAGAGAACCAGTAGAATTGCAGGCAGATGCCTCCAAAGATGGACTGGGAGCATGCCTTATGCAAAAAAACAAACCTGTCATCTATGCATCCAGAGCCTTGACAAAGAGTGAACAAAACTATGCCCAAATTGAAAAGGAACTCCTCGCCATCGTGTTTGCCTTTAAAAAGTTCCATCAATATGTGTTTGGAACGAAATCCATATTGAAGATGGCATAGTAATGATAGGCAACAAATTCATCATTCCTAAAAGCTGCAGGCCACATATGATTGAAAGACTTCATGTAGCACACCAAGGGATCCAGAGATCAAAAGCACAAGCTCGAATGCTCATGTACTGGCCAAATATGGGAAAAGATATCGAGCTAGGAGTAAGCACTTGCAATGCATGCCAAGAAATGCGGCCCAGCAATGTGAAGGAACCACTACTCACCCATGATATACCCAGCATGCCATGGACTAAGCTTGCTGCTGATATATTTGACCTTAATGGACATTCATATCTACTCGTGACTGATTACTTTTCAAAATATCCTGAGGTGCTCAGACTGTCAGACAAATCAGCACACTCAGTTATTGCACGACTAAAAGCTATATTTGCAAGACATGGTATAACGCAGGAACTAGTTTCTGACCATGTACCATTTGAAAGTCATGAAATGATTACTTTTGCTAATACATGGGACTTTAAACTTACTTTTTCAAGCCCAGGCTATCCCCAGTCTAATGGCATGGCTGAACGGGCAGTCCAGACTTTTGTTAAAGCTGCTCAAACTGGGCTTGATCCACACTTAGCACTGTTGAGCTTTAGAAACACTCCAGTAACAAGCATGAAATATAGCCCAGCACAGCTGTTAATGGGTCGAGTGCTGCGGTCCATATAGGGGAAAGTGATGATGAGTTGGAAATAGCCAGTGACTTAAAAAATAGTGTGTGTGAAAACTGTCTGACCTGTTGCTACAGGCTACACTCTTCTGCATATACCAACCTCTTTGCTGTGTATAAAACACTACTAACTTTGGCTTGCACTCAGGTGTCATGTGAAAGAGTGTTCTCTAAGCTGAAGATAGTAAAAACCCGTTTAAGATATATGATTGGACAGGAGCTGCTAGAATAATTTTTGCTGCTTAACATTGAGAGGGACATTGTAAATAATTTAATTTATGATGATATAATTGATCACTTTGCAAAATCGTCTTTCCTCTTGCAAAAATTACTCATTTGAGATTGGTGGCTCTGTTCTGTGTGATTACATGTGTTCTAGGTGACTAAGATTTATACTCATTTATTCTGCATGTGCAGTGCTTTAATTACATTTCTTATAAACAACTTTGTTCTTTTTCAGTAATAAGGTTATTTAATATTTATGGCAACTTAATGTAATTTAATAGTATACAAATAAAAATGTTCACTGGTATGCATTTCCTTTTTTTTCCCTTGTGGGCTTTCGTCAGTATATGGAGGGGCCCTTCAGATCAGGTTCTCTGGTGGGCCCCAGGTGCCCCAGTCTGACACTGTTTGTGAGTATCCTCGTTAAAGGGACAGTACCCAAAAGAGGCGCTGAAGATAGAGATTATTGGAAGGACATTATAGAGCTTTGACTTTTTATAGTTAGCTAGACAGTTTGTTCTAGCAAGTCAGTTAGTGAGGCCCTATTGCCACCAGTTAGGAGTGCTGCATGTACTAATTGGCCATTTATTTTATATAAACAGTTATTCAGTTTAACCAATACTGTGTGTAATTACTGTATCCCTAGTGGGACCACCCATAGGCGCAAATCCTGGATCCCACTAGGTGGAGGCACTGTGCTAGTAAGTACCAGGTACCCAGTCTCTCCCAATACCACCATGGAGTGGCTCAGGTTTGTCCCGTGCCATCAGGTAAGCGCCACACGTGAAGTGTAACACCAACAAAGGGGTGTCAAAAGGGTTACATTTTGTAGGCACTGCTGAGATTACGGCTGGGACCTGGTCACGGAGAAAGAGAGATAAGATGATGTCATCTACTGAGAGTCCTCAGACTGTTTTGGAGTGGTGCAAGAGTTTGGGCCTGAACCCGTAAAAGACTGCTGTATTAGGTTCGATGATACCCAGAAAAGGAAGTTATTTACTAGATCCTAGATGCTGATGGATCTATTTGCCGGCTAGAGTGGTAGCTTCACGATGAGACCCAGACAGTGTCCAGTTAAATGTGCTTGTGGATAGTCCTGTCGAGATTAACAGAGAGACCTGTGCATGCAGTGTTGACGCAGAAGAGGAGCATGCTTATGATTAAGGGCCTTCCGCGCGAAACGCCTCAAGCAGCATGCATCATGCCTTCACTTTTAACCATAGATTAATAAAGATTTTCGACTTTTTAACCATAGTGCGGAACTGCCTTACTTCTCTCTTCTGGATTATGTGGCATGGGACACCGATTGTTTCCAGCACCCCATTCAAGTTATCTGTGAGCTGTCAGTGTGATTTATACATGCTGTGAGTCGGAGCAGCAATGCTTCTGTTTTCTTTCTGAGTATTTAAAGAGACTGCAGCAGGCCCGGACTGGCCATTTGTGGGTTAGGGCAAATGCCAGAGGGGCTGCTATAAGGTCCCATAGAAAGTCAGTGTTTAGTGGGCTGGTGGGGGCTGTTTGGGCCTCTATGTGGGCTGATGGGCCTCTTGTGTACCTGCCAGGGCCTATTTTAATTCTCAGTCCAGTCCTGGACTGCAGCAGATGTTAAAGTTACTAGTTTGTAGAAGGATCATTGCTACTGATTGTGTTGATTTCATGAGGCTGCAACAGTTATTCAGAGGGGCTTTGTCTATGGACCCCACTGCCGTGATGTGGAGATCTTTCTACAGAGGAAAGAAAGAACCCACTTATCAGAAGTTAATCCGAAGGGAGAGATCCGAAGGGAGGAAGTTAATGTTCTACGTTAAGAGAAGAAAAATTGTAGTTCTGAAAATACTTCCAGTGATACCCTAAAGGATGAAGAGATTACGGAATTGGAAAAAGAGATTGCAAAGCTCAAGTCTTGGAGCTGTCTGGAAGGGATGGGATGCCAACTATGTCCCGCTCTCTCTCCTAAAGTAAGTGAAGCTAGCAGAGAACCACCTAAGTGTTTCCTTTGTGGCCAGTTAGGCCATATATCTACAAACTGCAATAAGCAGAGGTTGCCTCTGCAGAAGTGACCTCATCTGGATGTGATGTGAAGAAGCTACCCCAAAAGAAATATCAGAAGAGATGTAGCCAGGTGAAGTGTTACATCTGTTGTTGGTACGGTCATACTTCCTGCTCCTGACTGATCGATTGAACAAAGAATCTTATGATGGATATGTGACATCCTTCCCATGTGAAGTAAATAACTCTGAGGAGAAATCCTGGGCATAACAATAACAGTGAGAGACTGGTCCTAGAAAGTGCAAGCTTTCAGGCAGGGGAAATGTCAGGGTAGTTAGTGAAAACGTTTTCCCCTGTGATTCTCCTCCAGAGATTAGGGAGAATGAGGAAGGGTAAGCACTGTTCAATGTGTTACTACTGTATTCCTAGTGAGACCACCCGTAGGTGCAAATCCCGGATCCCACTAGGTGGAAGCACCAGGTACCCAGTCTCTCCTGATACCATTGGGGAGTGGCTCAGGTTTGTCCTGTGCCATCGGGTAAGCACCACACGTGGAGTGTAACACCAACAAAGGGTTGTGGAAAGGGTTACATATTGGAATGACATCAGCTTTTCTCCAGTCCATAGACACCCAGGGGTGTATGCCATCAGGCCCTGGAGCCTTGTTTACATTAATTTTTATTAAAGCTTTTTGAATCATATCCTGAGTCAGCCACTGACTAGATTGAGCTGAGCCATCAGTGCAATTATGAAGTGAGCCTGGGAACTCAGACTCCTGTATTGTATACACATTTGCCTTTTCTATATCTGTTACAACTATACTGGTACCATTATTTAATGGAGAAACACTCTCAACCTGCTCAATCTTTTTACTATTAATATATTTAAAAAACTTTTTAGGAGAGTTCCGGGGGTGGACCCACAAAAAGGCATTTAAAAACTACAAATCTGTTGGGACAGAAGCTGCATTTAATGAATATA
>CM044431.1:99957361-100006905 GCA_024363595.1 Xenopus borealis
ACCTTTCTCAAGGATAGACAGTGCTCAACAACAAAGTGACAGTTTAAATTCAAAAAAAGGGCGCCAAAATTGGTACCTGGCAACCTGTGACTCCACCCCTGCCCCCAGTGGCCTGCACCAAAATTGATGCAGTGTGAGTAAACCCACAAAGTGTGTGTTCCCTATGTAGCCATTAGTGTTAAAGGAAAGTTGCACCTTGGTCATAACACTGGGTCAGAGGTATTTGACTACAAACATAGTCCCACTCCTGCTATTTATTCACGGGGTAACCCAAGGTAATAGAGGATAGGTGGAGTATTGAATCAGGTGTATCGACCTTCCAAATTTGCACATGACATGATAGAGGTGGGTGGGCTATTATAACAAATAAGCCACAGGTTAGAGGCAGACAGCTCTCTTAGTAGTCGCTCTGTGTCGATTAACCACAGAGTGCTTTGCACATCCAACCTAATGTCCCTTTCACCACTACATTGAGCAGCTGTTCAGCCTCCGCTGCAGATCTGCACATAAATGCGGATAATACATCGTCATCCCACCTCTGTCATGCGTGCCCATTAGGGCGTCAGTGACTACTCAGTGGCACATCACAGGGCTCGGGGATGTATGAGTGCAATTGTCATCTAACTCAACCCACATAACAATGCCGAATGTGGTAATTAAATCCACAGGGCTCGGGGATGTATGAGTGCAATTGTTATTTAACTCAACCCACATAACAATGCTAAATGTGGTAATTAAATCCACCGCTGCAGAAAGACCTCTATGAACCCTGTATGCAGAGTGCCTAGTCCCATCTGTATACCAAAGACCGCTTACGTGTGTCCGAGACCAGTGTGAAACAATACAGGATTGCGGTATGTGATGTGAGACAAATATCTAACACATTGGAAGATAACAATAAATACAAAGAGACAAAACAACTTTTAGACACTTTATTAACAGAAAAAGCGTACAGTTCAATGAGTCATACAGCCGATAAGTTTTTCAGATGGGGAAACAAATCGGGGAAACAACTCAAAAATAACAAGACACCAGGACCAGATGACCTATCAGCAGAATATTATAAAATATTAACCACTGAACTCTCCCCAATTCTAACCAACCTTTATAATAAAGTGTTACAAGGTTCTCCATTATGGCACGAGGCAAACGTAGCAAGAATCAATCTACTCCCAAAAGAAGGCAGAGACCCAACAGATCAAACATCATATCGACCCATATCATTGCTCAATCAAGACATAAACATTCTGACTAAAATTATGGCAGACAGATTACAATTGATTCTTCCCAAGATTCTTACGGAACATCAGGTAGGATTCCTCAAACATAGACAACCAGTGCAAGCCTTACATAAAATACTCAATGCTGCATACCACTGCAACCTAAAAAAAAGAAAACATGGAGTATTATTAAACTTAGATACGGATAAAGCCTTTGATAGGATATCGCGTTCTCATATTAAACGTTTACTAAAATTTCAACACTTCGGTATCCATATGCTTAATCTGTTCAAAAATCTATATCTCAATCCATGCACATTTATCACAGTTAATGGTTCAAATTCAGACAGATTTTTGATTAATAGAGGAACGAAACAAGGCTGCCCTCTTTATTATTCAACTTAGCTATAGACCCTTTACTAAGACACTTTTCATAACATTCAAATCTCGCAGGTTTCCAAATTAATCAAACCAAACTAAAAGTCACTGCCTTTGCGGTTGGCATACTACTTTTCATACAAAATCCTCAAAAAGAAATCCCACCTATACTGTCGTTAATACACAGACTTGGACAAATAGCTGGTTTTCAAATCAATGTGGAAAAATCTGAGGGAATTATACTTCATGACACTGCATCACAAGATTGGCATATAGACATCCCCTTCAAAAAAGCCAAACACTACATCAAATATCTAGGTATAAAAATACCAAAACACCATAAAGATACCTACAAACTCAATATCAGGTCAATCATTGACAAGATACAACAAAAAACACAACAATGGACACATCAACCTAACCTTTCTAGGCAGAATTAATTTAATTAAAATGATTTAGTTTCCAAAGCTGTTATATCCCATTCAAATGTTACCATATAGTATCACTCCCACAGATATAAAGCTAATACACAAAATATTTTGCACCTTTATCTGGCAAAATAAACACAATATAAACTACAACAACCAAAAGAATTGGGGAGGAGTCAACTTACCAAACATCAAGGACTATAATAATGCAGCATTACTGAGATATGCAGGGGACTGGTTATTAAACAGAAATTGCTTTACAACATTGGACCTAGATCAATATCACTCTAAACACCATTCTCCACTCCCCATAGTCAATTATTCCCCAATCATTCAAAGACAATCCTTTAACTTTAGATATTTAGAAAACTTGGCAATCCTTGAGATCTAAACATCGCCTCCCCCCACACTACTCGCCATACTTAACATGGTTAGGAAATTAGAAATTCCCTATAAGATTGTCAAATTCACTATTATGTAACTGGCAGGAAAAATGACTATATAATATCTGAAACTTAATTAAAACAAATCTCGAATTACTCTCTTTAACAGAACTAAAAGAAAAATTTCCCTTTACAAGCTCACATACTTTCCTATGTATGCAAATATTACACTTTGCAAGAGACGTAATTCATTAAAAAAAAAGACACAGGACTCAAAAACGAGGTAGATAATTTATGGAAAGCGAAAACAACAATCCGTACAACTTCACAATCCACCACACAATACGAACAACCATAAGAACAGATGCTGTAGAAACTCTCCCATTTAAATGGACATCTCTTACACCACAAATACCTATGACAGACATATTAAAATCCCACATACACATTATGAAATTATTACCGACAAGTAGATATGAAGAAATGGCTTTACAACTCCTTCATAACTCTTATCTCACACCTGACAAACGTTTCAAAATGGGAAATCTCCCCTCAGACAAATGTACCCGATGCTTAGCTACAAAAGCAGATCTTTTACATATGATGTGGGGATGCCCGCAAATACAAACATTTTGGCAGGAAGTAACCTCCTATTGGATGCAGATAGTGAACAAACCAATAGTGCCAGTCATAGATTGGACATTATTCAGTATCGTAAAATCTATTCAAAAGATAGATAAAACTGCCAGCTCAAGCCCTCTTTAGCTAAATCCGTTTGTAAAATTTAAGTGACAGCTCACCTTATGGCATAAGTGACTCGGGTGTATATACCCCGAGTCCGACACTTGAATGGATGCAACATCAAAAATAGACAATCATGGTCATCATAGTCAGAGGATATATGTAACTCACAAATCCGATTAATGGCTCGGGTGCTGTGCCCCAAGCCCGTAGCTCAAGCAAAATCCAATGGTCAAAAGAAAAGCACTCACTCCTGCAGCCAAACAGTGAGGTAAAGGATATACTTTATTCCATAAGGTTAAAAGTTAGCGTCCTAACGTGTTTCGTATCTTACGATACGTAATCATAGGTACAATTGGTTACACATTGTTACAACCTTTTAAACATACTTAAAGGAAATGACGCCTGGATTAGCTCTACTATAAACCAATCAACAGGCTCCCAATTAAAAACAAAAATTAACCCTTAACTATAGGAACATAGCCTAAGCGGAATAACTTAAATTTTATACTGCTACATGGAATACATCAGATTACCATACACTTAATGCAAATTTCAAACAACATCGAGAAACAACAAATTACATAATTCATTCTACTAAATTCTTGATGTAAAAAAAATGTAATTTATTGAAATTCGTCCATTTTAAGTTCATATATTTATTTAAATTCGGAAGATTAATGTTTTTCTAGGAAATGCATTTGTAATTTTAATATCTTACTACGTTAACCCTTTCAAAATTACAAAGACCTGGACTGATTAAAGGATATAGAAGGCTACTGAACTGAGGCAAACAAATCAGATGCAAATCACTGACTTTAACGCAACTGCAAAGCAGTGTCCTGACGTATCACACTTGCCAACTATAATAACACCAAACCTCGAAGAGGCTAGTTACAAACCGAAACTGAGTTGGGAACTTAACTAAAAAGCTGTCATCAGACTGAACAGCTGACATCAAAGCGAAGATTAAGACCTTTTGGTTGTCTTGTATCTAATGTAAAGATCCAAAATGCCTCCCTATATAGTAATCGTGACATCCTATCTCCGCCTCTTCGCAAGCTTGTCACCCTTTCTATGCCCTGGATCTTGAGCAAACCAATGTTTCCGTTATCACACTCAGTGAAATGCCTTGATACAGTAGTGGTTGCGCTACAGTTTGTAATGCTAAGTATGTGCTCTCTCATTCTACTTTTCAAACTTCTGGACGTACACCCTACATACTGTATATTGCATTTCTTACATGTCAGTAAGTATATAACATACCCCGTATTGCAATTTATAAAATCCTTGATCTCATAACTGGCGCCAGTGCTACTACTCACAATTTCCAAAGATTTTTCAACATAATTGCACGTTACACACCGTGTCGCTCCACACTTAAAGGTGCCTGTCATCTTCAACCAGTTTAAAGGCCTCGCAACCCTCTCTTGTACTTCGCTTGGGGATAAAATATTACCAAGAGTCCTTGAGCGCCGTGTCACGAATTTACAGCCATTAGTTAAAACTTTCCGTAACCCATCATCACCATTCAAGACCGGAAGATACTTTCTTACTATATTCCTAATTGCATAGTATTGCTTGCTATATGTAGTAATGAACATAGGTGTCGTGTCATGATCTTTGTTTTTTCGTTGTCTTGTATTATACAGTAATGCTTGTCTATCCTCCCTGAAGGCTCTAAGGAACGCTACTGTTAACGGTTCTAATGTATATCCACGAGCCAAGAACCGGTCTTTCATTTCTATCGACTGTGATACAAAATCCTCTATGGTACTACAATTCCTTCTAATCCGCAAAAATTATCCTATGGGAACTGCTTTAAAAATGTGTCCCGGATGACAGGAATCGGCTCTTAGTAAAAAGTTCCCTGCAGTTTGCTTCCTAAACACTGTGGTATTAATTTGTCCCATAAAACTAGTTATTTTTAAATCAAGAAATTCTATTGTGGTATTCTCAAACACAAAAGTGAATGCTAAATTATAATCATTGCAATTAAGATTTTCAACAAACTCTAGAAATTGTGATTTAGAACCATTCCAGATTATTAAAAGATCGTCCACATATCTCTTATAAAGCTTAATGTGCTCTACCCCAACAATCTTTCTTTTTAAAGAGGTGGGTCTCCTCCCACCAACCCATGTATAGATTGGCATACGTGGGTGCGAATTTCGCACCCATTGAAGTCCCACGTCTCTGCAAGTAAAAATGTTGATCAAACCTAAAAAAATTGTGTGTCAACAAAAATTGAAGTGATCGTAAAATGAATTCGATAATGTTTTCTTCATAATTACTATATTTACAAAGGTGATACTTTACTGCCATTAAACCCAATTCACGTGGTATGCAAGAATATAAACTTACCACATCTACCGTGGCCCAACTAAAAACTCCATCTTCCCATACAAACCCATCTAAAACTTGTAATACATATTTAGTGTCATATAAAAAGGAATCTAGCCTTTTAACCAAGGGCTGTAAAAACATCAATTAATTCTGCCAAATTCTCATTTAGTGAACCTATACATGAAACTATGGGCCTACCCTCTGATTATAGCCAGAAAAGTCAGGAAACTTGATAGAGATAGGAGAGATTATGAAGGTGGGAATATATATGTGAATAGATACCCTAGATTAGGGGTCCGAGATCCATTCTTAAGAAAACTTTTCAGCAAAAATATGTTAGCTTTACAAGTGGAGATGATTCGTATGTTTTTGATGAAGATACTGCTCACTCCTCTTTTCCCTTTTCTTCATCTCCACAGAATGAACGAGAGGCGATGGCACTAGATGCATTTATGGACACAAGAAACACATCTGGAAATAGCAGTCATGGAGCAGTAGGAAAAAACGGGAGAAGCATGGAATACAGAAGGTCACAGTGGCACAAGGAGAATGGCGAGTTGGATGTTTCGATCTATCCGAATCCTCAACAACAACAAAAGCCAAAAAGAATAGGACCAGACGAGGAAGACGTAGATGTGGGGCGGCGACGGGGTTATCAGTCAAAGAAAAGAATAAAGACTGGGAAAGTACTGTATTGAATCTTTCACAAAAACAATTGACTGATTATCAACTTTCGCTCCTCTCTAGAGGTTTATCATTTTCGCCTACTACAAGTTTTAATATATTTGAGACACTAGTCGATGTAAATAGATTTGTTCGGAAATTGGTTCTAAAAAAGTATTTTTGGGCTGATGATATAGGCACTTTAAGTAATGATAATAATAATAATAATAATAATAAAAACCAAGATCATCCCTTAGAATCTGTGGTGAGTGGAAATGATACCACTTTGGACTTTGATTTTCAAGATGAAACGGCTTTGTTTCACCTGACAACTCTGGCGGGAGAAAATGATGAGGGTCTTCTAAAAAGTCATGGCATTAAGCTTTATGACGTTAATAGGTTAAAGGAAAGGTCGAATTTCTATCCTAAACATTTTAGAAGCCCTGCAGTTGATCTGTTCCAAGATTTGATAGAGAAAAAGTTAAAGAAATTAGATGAGGAATCAAGATCAAAACAGTTCATTTCGAATTTATCAAGAAATGAAATGAAGGCTCTGAAAGAACTTAGTGCTGACAATGACATTGTAATACGTAAAGCTGATAAAGGTGGCATGGTTGTAGTTCTAGATAGAGTGGATTATTTTTCTGAGGTTCATAGGCAACTGTATAACACAGAGTCTTATCAAAAACTTAAATTTAATCCGCAGATCCATTTTAAGGGAGAACTTGTGGAATTGGTAGATTTTGGTGCAAGTAAAAGCATATATAATGATCGGATTAAGAAGTTTCTGGTTCCCGAGAATCCTTGTACTCCTATATTCCATGCTTTACCTAAAGTACATAAAAATAAACGGCCTCCAGAGGGTAGGCCCATAGTTTCATGTATAGGTTCACTAAATGAGAATTTGGCAGAATTAATTGATATGTTTTTACAGCCCTTGGTTAAAAGGCTAGATTCCTTTCTATATGACACTAAACATGTATTACAAGTTTTAGATGGGTTTGTATGGGAAGATGGAGTTTTTAGTTGGGCCACGGTAGATGTGGTAAGTTTATATTCTTGCATACCACATGAATTGGGTTTAACGGCAGTAAAGTATCACCTTTGTAAATATAGTAATTATGAAGAAAACGTTATCGAATTCATTTTACGATCACTTCAATTTTTGTTGACACACAATTTTTTTAGGTTTGATCAACATTTTTACTTGCAGAGAAGTGGGACTTCAATGGGTGCGAAATTCGCACCCACGTACGCCAATCTATACATGGGTTGGTGGGAGGAGACCGACCTCTTTGAAAGAAAGATTGTTGGGGTAGAGCACATTAAGCTTTATAAGAGATATGTGGACGATCTTTTAATAATCTGGAAGGGTTCTAAGTCACAATTTCTAGAGTTTGTTGAAAATCTTAATTGCAATGATTATAATTTAGCATTCACTTTTGTGTTTGAGAATACCACAATAGAATTTCTTGATTTAAAAATAACTAGTTTTATGGGACAAATTAATACCACAGTGTTTAGGAAGCAAACTGCAGGGAACTTTTTACTAAGAGCCGATTCCTGTCATCCGGGACACATTTTTAAAGCAGTTCCCATAGGATAATTTTTGCGGATTAGAAGGAATTGTAGTACCATAGAGGATTTTGTATCACAGTCGATAGAAATGAAAGACCGGTTCTTGGCTCGTGGATATACATTAGAACCGTTAACAGTAGCGTTCCTTAGAGCCTTCAGGGAGGATAGACAAGCATTACTGTATAATACAAGACAACGAAAAAACAAAGATCATGACACGACACCTATGTTCGTCACTACATATAGCAAGCAATACTATGCAATTAGGAATATAGTAAGAAAGAATCTTCCGGTCTTGAATGGTGATGATGGGTTACGGAAAGTTTTAACTAATGGCTGTAAATTCGTGACACGGCGCTCAAGGACTCTTGGTAATATTTTATCCCCAAGCGAAGTACAAGAGAGGGTTGCGAGGCCTTTAAACTGGTTGAAGATGACAGGCACCTTTAAGTGTGGAGCGACACGGTGTGTAACGTGCAATTATGTTGAAAAATCTTTGTAAATTGTGAGTAGTAGCACTGGTGCCAGTTATGAGATCAAGGATTTTATAAATTGCAATATGGGGTATGTTATATACTTACTGACGTAACAAATGCAATATACAGTATGTAGGGTGTACGTCCAGAAGTTTGAAAAGTAGAATGAGAGAGCACATACTTAGCATTACAAACTGTAGCGCAACCACTACCGTATCAAGACATTTCATTGAGTGTGATAACGGAAACATTGGTTTGCTCAAGATCCAGGGCATAGAAAGGGTGACAAGCTCGCGAAGAGGCGGAGATAGGATGTCACGATTACTACATAGGGAGGCATTTTGGATCTTTACATTAGATACAAGACAACCAAAAGGTCTTAATCTTCGCTTTAATATCAGCTGTTCAGTCTGATGACAGCTTTTTAGTTAAGTTCCCAAAGTCTCTTACTTAAGGTAAAATAAAATAATATTATTACCTGTGAAACCAAACTACTCAAACTCTTTCTATGAATATACTTTGTGATAACTTTGTACATATGTTATTTCCTTTTCCATGATTAATACATGTAACATCAACACTCATTATTTTTTAGCGTTCATATTATTTAGTATTTATTTTCTTTCTAAAATTTTGTGTTCAAGCAATCCTATTTATTTTAATTGTTATTAAAAAGTTTTAAAGAAATTCAAAAAAAATTTAAAGCACAGAATTATACAACAATATGCATGCCTTCTCAGCGGTCTCCTTTTTATTCCAATAAACATTTGTTGACTCATGTTAACAAATATGTTTGGAGCAAAGTACATTTGCAAAAAGTTGGGTAAGAAAAATCACTATGAAATATTGCGTGTTTGCTAGCACTTTGCGAAATAGTATGAGTTGACTTTTTCTGCACAGATGGATTGGATTTGTCGGCCTGAGACATTCTGTTTGCTGTTGCTGAATCTCTTAAATACTTGGATAAGATTTAGGAAATCAATTTACCACAAACTCTGAAATCATTTGTATGTTATTGCTCAATTTTTAAGTTGGTTCCTGTGGTGGAAGGGAGGGGCGGCCTAAATAGTCATTTTTTTGCATAGTGCCTTGGTAAATAACCCCTAACTGTGTGTTCATATCCTGGCAGTGTAGCTGATATGTTTTAGTAAATCAGCTTTTCCCCTTTAATGAAATAAAAAAATAATCTGCCACATAGGCCAATGAGAGCACTCCTTGCTCCAGCATCTTATTAGTACCGTTAGGTATTGTTTAGAGCAGTGATCCCCATCCAGTAGCTTTTGAGCAACATGTTGCTCTCCAACCCCTTGGATGTTGCTCCCAGTGGCCTCAAAGCACTTGCTTATTTTTCAATTCCTGACTTGGAGGCAAGTTTTAGTTGCATAAAAACCAGGTGTACTGCCAAACAAAGCCTCAATGTCGGTTGACAATCCACATAGGGGCTACCAAATGGCCAACAACAGCACTTATTTGGCACTCCAAGAACATCTTTCATGCTAGTGTTGCCCCAACTCCTTTAACTTCTGATTGTTGCTCACGGGTACAAAAGGCTGGGGATCCCTGGTCTAGAGCAAGGAGTGCTAAAACTTAGCTTGACACAGAAATGACATATTCTTCAGTGCTTTTCAAATCTTTTAAATAGTGAAACCTCAATTTCAAATGCCCTCATTTTATATATTTCCACATCTTCTATTGTTATTATATTGTTTGACCAATTTATAATGCATTTCAAAGGTCCTTATTAAAGGAGAAGTCTACCCATCCTGAGCTAAACCCCTCCCCACTTTTGTATTATAACTGTCTGTCAATTAATGGGTAGAACATTGTCTGATTTGCTATTTTTCCTACTTCATTTAATCTGAATGTTAAGTTGTAGATCATTACATCGAAAGTAACAATCTTTCGTCAGAGAGGAAAAGGGGTGGAGTTTCATGCTAAGCAAGGAAGTAGGGTTGCCACCTTTTTGCCCTGTGCAATCCGTGTAGGGGGCAGGGCTGTGATGCAGTGGGACCATGATGTGGCAGGGGCGGGGCTATGACTAGGGTTGCCACCTGGCCGTTTTTTTACCGGCCTGACCGGTGTTTTTGATGGCTGATCCCAAAGTTATTAATAGGCAAAAAACCTAAATATATAGGAAGGCCGGTATTGTTTTAAAAAAAAAGGTGGCAACCCTAGCTATGACGTGCGACTCATAGGAAATCCTACTGGGTTTTCCTAATTTGGAAAACCAGGCAGGCAGCTTTGACCTGGGCAGCCCTTCAAAAAAACAGGCTGTGTGGGTCAAAACCGGGCAGGTGGCAACAATACAAGGATGTAACTAAAAGAGCTGCATTTGAGCTGTATGTAACCCTAGCTAACACAGACTGCCAGTGGGGTTGGGCGCAGTAGCAGGGCAAGGGAATCCGGACTAGAGGTAGGCAGGTACCTGACCAGTGCTCCCTCCAGTTGTTTACCCCTATGCACGTGCCTCTGCTGCCTAACACTAGTTCCAGCCTTGGCGGTCTTCAATAGAGAAACAAAATAAAACTGTATGCCGGGAGAAATGTATGTTATTCTCTGGGCTTTTTAGAGTAATTTTAGAGGTAGAAAAAAAAGTTGACTTATTTTTTAATTGCAAATCTCTCTAAAGTACTGCAGAATGTGCCAGTGCTATAAATATATATATATATATATATATATATTTATATATTTAGGACAATAACAGTTAAAAATCTGTGGCTCCAGGCATGGCCCTGAATAGATGGTGCAACACATGCAACACATATAAAATTGTTTTTTGTTTTTAGTGTTGTGCTAGCTTCAGGCTATATCCACATCCATAAGAAATGCACAACTGAATGCTTTCGTTCAACCCAGGAACTGCTCCTGAACATCTCCAGTTTTAGCTAGTCAGAAAAAAATGTTCCTCTCAAGCTTCAGGTCTTGACGGCTTTTTTGGAGCTGGAGCTCTGCCCATCCCCTTTTCTCTGTTCATATTACTCCACCCCTCCAAGGGGTTGGTATGATTTTTTACTGCTGGTTGGTGCAGCCATCTGAGCAGAGTTGTGAAGAGCTTTTGTCAGTGTTCAGCCTCAAGCTAATTCTAGTAAGCAGGATAAAGACCTATAAAAAATAGATGTTATTACCACCCAGAACACAGCAATCCCACATCAGGAGCAGGATAACTAGAGGCAACCCTTCAAACAGTAGGTAACTAAATCTTCACTTTTTGATAATCCTAAAAATTGATCTAATTAAAATTCTTGTTGATGCTGAGAGATGTAGTTGAATGTGTTGGAATCAGTAATGTATCTTTCTGTTGTACGTGTATATGTCTAGATTAGTAGATTTGAGATGTAAGTTGTATTTAGGTACACGCTGCAAATGTATTTTTACTACTTTCAAGGATCACATGTTAGGAGCAGACTGTTGTGAGAGACTGCTGTGTCAGTAATCTTACTGCTGTTGAGCTCTGTACCACTTCATGCTAGGATGTTCTATATTACTTTCTGCTATTGGGTACTACACTATTTAATGCTGTGTGCCACCTCTAGTAGGTGGGGTGTGGTATAGACTCAATACAGTCAAATCCTAAACCAAATATGGGATTTTGTTCATCTCTAAATAAGATTGATAGTACAGTGCAATAAATGTTGTAATAGAAGTCAATATAGGGAATGGTAGAGGCACTATGTATAATTAATATTTCAGTCACACCAGTGTTTCTTGATTTACCACACAACCAGTACTCACTACATATTTACTACAGTCATTTCTTTGTAGTTTTTCATCTCAGCTCAGTTGTACAGTATATGTTATTTTAAATATTCAAACCACTTCAGACTATATTCAAACCACTTTTGTGTATTGGTCTTTTGAACTATGTTCATAGAATGCATTGTATTGTGTATAATTACTATTATGCCTAAATTGTCTAAAAGGAGCACTGTACTCTGTACCATTATGTTTCTTTGGCTGGTACAAATCTCTAAAACAACATTATCACATATTTTTTCTGCTGTGTAAGTATTAGTTCAATGTTGAGACGTTCTGTTTTGTCATTAAATTAGCCTGATGTCTAAGTCTGAACCATTGAATGTTCAGTATAACGAAAATCATTTTAGAAATGCAAGAACTTGAATACCCCAGGTGCAGTTTTCTGGTAACAGAAGCATCATCCCCGGGTATTAGGTGCAGCTTTCTGCTAAAAGGAGCATAGGCTCTGAGTATCAGGTAAGCAGGCCCGGACTGGCAATCTGTGGGTTAGGGCAAATGCCAGATGGGCTGCTATAAGGTGCCATAGAAAGTCAGTATTTAGTGGGCTGGTGGGGACTGTTTGGGCCTCTATGTGGGCTGATTGGGCCTCTGTGTACCTGAAATGCCAGGGCCTATTTTGATTCTCAGTCCAGTCCTGCAGGTAAGTGATAATTATCAATGTGATGTGTAACATTATGGCAGCTCCCCACAATTATTATACCTTTAGTACTCCTTTAAGGGCTATCTGTGTGTTAAACCACTGATTTAACCATTCTACTTTCAGTTTGTATTAGAAGAATCAAAACTTATCATCAGGCAATTAAGACCCTCAGTATAATGAATTGCTCATTTTTTTCGGCTGCAGCTGTTGGAAGAGAGGAATTTGTTTATATAGAGGACATCTGCATGGATTTGTTTTGATTGTGACTTTATGTTCAATTTCAAATTCGTCTGTTGACTTAATAGAAAAAGGCATGTTCAGCACAAACTCTGTTCATTGAACAAAAGTTGAAATATGGGGTATACTGTCCCTTTAAGATGATAATGCAAGTTTTCAGAAAACAGCAGCTGAGGTATATATTTATGACTTTTGTTATGTTTCATTTCAAACCTGTTACCCAGCAAACTGTTTACTTGTACAGTAAACAGTCAATGGAATTAACATTCCCATGATACATGATATTAATGATTTGATATTGGGAGTGATTGAAAATGTAAGATTTCTGGGAAACTCTGTGAACTTCAAAACGTATATATGTATATATATATATATATAATGGCATCACACAATTCTGACAATTCCCTTGCAAATTTTCAATTTTACCTCTTGGCAGATTGATGAGACAACCAATATCTTAGTCTTTTGCAGTTATTGGTCATCTCATCTCCCACCATAACGCAACAAATATCTTACGAAACTATGAATGTATGCCCACCTTTACAGAGAGGGCCAAAAAGTCTATTTCCTAATGAACCCCATCCTTTTTCTGCCTGCTAGATTAAATTAGATTAGATTGAAATGTGGGACTTTCCCCACAGTTTATATGAAAAACTAATACATTGCATATTTTTGCTCTCCAATGGAGAAATCGAGGCAATAAAAATTATGGACATGTGAGAACTAAACACATGCAATTTATGTATCAAAGTAACATCTTTGTTTACCACATAGTGATTGAACCTCTTAACTAATGGTCTGTGTTAGATAGGAGCTTCAAGAAGAACTAACTGCATTTATGCCTCTATTAGGGACATTTGTACCCAGTGTAAATGCTTTTAGAAGGATTTCTTTTCTTTCCTTTTAATGTCTAATTTGTCTAAAATGAGCACTGTTCTCTAAGATATTATGTTTTTTGGTTAGTAGAAATCCCTAAAATAACATTATCAATATTGTTTCTGCTGTATATAGTATTAGTTCACAGTTCCGAAATAGTTTATTATTATTAAAGTAGCCCAATGCCTAAATTTGAACTGTTGAGTGTTCAGTACAGCTAAAAGTATTTTAGAAATGCAGGAAATTTAATGTATATTAATAGATTGTGGGGAGTGTTTGCTAGAACACTTGAGAAAGGGCGTTGATCCCCTGAAACGTTGTGCAGCGATCCAAATAAATCACAAAGCTAAGCACATGTTGCTGTGTGTGTGCCATCTGATTCTTCTTGGTTACTGCTAAGTGGGAAAGAAAACTACTGAAGGGAAAATAAATCTCCAGATTATATTATGCTTTATTACTTTGTTCATTCTGTTGGTATACCGTACCACATCCCATATATAGCAGCATTATTCAGTTAAAGTTACACCTACTGTTCTGTCCAAAGACTTTATCATACAGATTCAGATCACATTGTGCCTGCACTCACCATCTACCAACAACATTCAAATTTGGACTAGCACCCTGAATTCCTGATTGCCATAGCATAAAGCAGGAAAGCCAGATGAACTAGACCAAAAATCTAAACTGGGGGCTGCTAGTAAGCAGGAAAGCCAGATGAACTAGATCAAAATTCTAATCTGGGGGGGCTGCAAGGAAGCAGGAAACCCAGATGAACTAGACTAAAAACCTAATCTGGGGGCTGCTAGGAAGCAGGAAAGCCAGACGAACTAGACCAAAAATCTAATCTGGGGGCTGCTGCTGTCCATGTGATATGAAACAGCAAGACAAACTGTAGGTAAATCCTGGAAGCAAAGGCTGATTAACTTCCCAAATCTAAAGGCGAAGATAGACTGGATATTTGTTAATGGAAAACTGACCAGTATCACATTAGATATACACGCACATACACAATTCAAAAGCCTGGCAGCCCTGGGTTGATGGAGTATGTATGGAGTATGGCAGGCCCGCCATCAAGTGTCCCGGGCCCGGGGCCCTTACGAGCGCAGTAGCAAGCGCTCACCTCTCTCTGAAGTCCTGCGCAGAATGCAGAAGTGCCGAACGTTTGCGAAGTCCTGAAGAGGCGGAAAGACCCGAAGTCACGAAAGGAGCCGACACTGAAGTCCTGAAGCGCCGAAAATACCCGAAGTCACGAAAGGAGCCGACACTGAAGTCCTGAAGCGGCGAAAATACCCAAAGTCGCTAAAACAGCTATAATTGAAGTCCTGAAGCCAATTCTACTGACACCAATGTGGGTTTTTTTTTTATCCTCTTGCCACTCATTTTTTATTTTAATACTCTATAGGCCCCTGCACCAATTTTTAACTTGTCGGGGGCCCTGACCACCAATTTTTTAAAAAACGTTTTATGGGGAGCCCTGGCACCAATGTTTTTTAATGGGGGGGCCTGGCACCAAATTTTTTTTTTAACTTATAAGGGAGCCTTGGGGGGGTTACATTTTAGCGCTGATGACTGTGTGGTCTTTTAACTTTGATGTGGAGTGGCCAGGGATTAGGGGCGGGGCTTTGGTGCTAGGGTGGGGTGGGGCCCAGGGGGCCCCAAAAATTTTGTTGTGCGGGGCCCCGTGATTTCTAATGGCGGCCCTGGAGTATGGAGATACTCTTGCACCTACAGTAATATATTATTACTATAGTCCACAAGCAGAGAAAGATCACCCTTTTAATACCTTTCTTTTGTTTTGGAATGTTTAATATAATGTTTAATAGATATGTGTAAGCACATGTACTGTACATGATTTTATAATGTACATAGGAATTGTTTGATATATACTAATTTTATTATACACTTCCATATTGTATATCCATTTTATATGTCAAATTCTTGAATACCAATACAAATGTATTGAAACAGCAGTTCTTCAAATGATGCTAGTGACTTAGGGTACCAACAGTAGGAAATGTACTAATGGACCATATTTCCTAGCAATAGTTACAAATTACTATCCATTTTTGTCTCCGTCTTTTAATAAGAAAACAAAAAACATTTTTTTACCAGGCTCAACATTTGGACTGGAAACTGGAAAGTCCTGGTTGCCAGACCAGAAAGCAGGAAAGAAAGCAGGAAAGAAGGCAGGTTACAGGACTGTTATCTGGTTTTCCAGATAACAAATCTTTGTGTAGTTTGGATCTTCATACCTTATGTCTACTAGAGAATCAAGCAAAAATTTCAACCCTACTGGCTGGTTTTGCTTCCAATAAGGATAAATTATATAAGGATGCACCGAATCCAGGATTCGGTTCAGGATTCGGACAGGATTCGGCCTTCTGGACTTCAGCGTCGGCTCCTTTCGTGACTTCATTAATTTCCGCCGCTTCAGGACTTTGTGTCGGCTCCTTCGTGACTTCGGGTCTTTTCGACGATTCAGGACTTCGGGTCATTTCGGCACTTCCACATTCACGAAGAAGATTTCAGCGCTGGTAAGGGGGGCCCGGCTCTTCGAAAACTGCAGCACGGCCGGGCCCCGGGACACTTGTCCCCCTAGTCCTCCCCTGATGGTGGCCCTGAGCCAGCCTTTTCATAATTCAGAGCTTTCTGGATAATGGGTTCTTGGATAACCCATACCTGTAGGAAAATACCTGAATAAATGACAACCAGTAAATTTTACTAAAATAATTACTTCTTAGTGACATATTTACTAAAGGATGAATATTAAATGTTGGCGTATTCTCTACAAAAATTGTCTGGGGGCCACACATGAAATACACAAACAGTTTTGATTTACACAAAAAAAACTATAATACCAGTTGGATAACCAGATGGAGCTATAGACTGGACTATGGGACACCTGGACATTAAATAGACTTATTATTATATTATTATTACTAACTGGGCAATCGGCAGAGTCCCCCTCCTCCTATATCCTTTGCAACATGACGTTTTCTCGAGAATGGAGCGTTTCAAGTTGGGCCGCATTCATATCCATCCTGGGCCAAATTTGGCCCTCAGGCCACAGTTTGGACACCCCTGCTGTAAACTGACATCTGGAGCCAAGAACAAAAAAATCATTTGAAAATTGCCTATATATGGAATTCAACAAATGCCTTGGCATGGCCAGCCTATGGGCAATAGCTATATACTGTAAATGGAGCATTGTATATATATATATATATATATCTATATATATATATATATATATATACACATTTTTGTTAATAGATATATAAATTGAGCAGATTATATTTTGACTTCTAGCACATGCTGACATGTCAGGCAGGCCAAGATGAGTTAGATAGTGTGCCAGGGCCAGCTGAAGTCTTGGTCGCTATCTTGACAAAGCCTACTAACTTATTTAAGAGTCTAGATCTGTGGAAGGAAATATTATGAAGGGGGTGTTTTCAACTGAACTGTCAAACTCAAATGAAGAGGAAGCATAAGTTGATATTACATTTTACTCAGTGGGGGTGTGCCCATTACACCTCCAATCTACACTGAGGGGCCTGTGTAAACCATTGAACCAAAACTTCACCAGTGGTGTTGCCCATAGCAAACAATCAGCAATGTTTTACATAGCATGATATATATGCCTCGCAGAGCTGCCATTGGGGGGGGGGGGACAAGTGCCCTGGGGCTGAAGGGGGGCCTGGCAGTGCCGCACTTTCCAAGAGCCAGGCTCACCTTACGAGAGCCGAAGCCATGCCACTCCTTCCGATGTCCTGAATGCTGAATACAGAAGTGCCGAACAGACGCGAAGTCCTGAAGCTGTGGAAAGACCCGAAGTCGTGATGGAGCCGACACTGAAGTCCTGAAGTGGCGAAAATACCCAATGTCACAAAAGGAGCTGACACTGAAGTTGTAAGGGGGGCCCTGTCATCAATGTTATTATAAAAATGTTTTTTGGGGCCCCAATTTTTTTTAACTTTAACTTTTGTGTGTGGGGGGATTACTTTTTTAGCACTGATGTCTGTGTGGTCTTTTAACTGTGATGTGGAGTGGGCGGGATGAGGGGTGGGGTTTGGGTGTCAGGGGTGGGGCTTGGGCACCAGGGGTGGGTGGGGCTTGGGCACCAAGTGTGGGTGGGGCCTGTGATTTCTAATGGCGGCCTTGATGCTCTGAATGTATTACAAATTGTGCAAAGCAAATGCACTGCATGGCAAATGCACAGCAAACACTTACCAATGCATTCTACAAAATGTGTTTATGAGCCCTAGAACGTACTGGCAATTTAACTGAAGTAGGCTATAGGAACTGAGTCCCATATGACTAATGAGTCTACAGTATATAGTCTGTCTTCCTGGCTTTCCCCACATCTGTTATCTGGTAACTGGTGGTGGTTCTTCTTGGTAACTGGTTCTGCTACAGTTAGTCAATGATTATCCCTCACATAAATAGATATTGACACATTGTGTGTGACACAGCTGATGTGTGTCAGTTTATTAGTCATAAACGATTGCAACATTGCATGTGACAGCCACATTCTGGGCCCCCAGGGTCAGCTGATTTTTATTATGCTGAAGATTTTTTTCTTCTCTGCACTGGATCACTAGTTATAGGTAGAGGCAAGGGACTCTTATGCATAATAATATCATAGCCTATTTTTCCCATAATGCTTTCACTATCCTGTAGTGGGCTACCTTACTTAAGACCAGGGGTCTCCAACCTTTTTTGCTCATGAGCCACGTTTGAATTTAAAAAAGAGTTGGAGAGCAACACAAGCATGAAAAAGTCCATGTGGATGTAAAATAAGAGCTCTTTTTGGTAACCCCATATGGACTGGCAGCCTACAGGAGAGAATGTTTGGTAGGACATCTGTTTTTTATGCAACCAAAACTTGCCTCTAATCCAGTAATTCAAAAATAAGCACCTGCTTTGAGGCCACTGGGAGCAACATCCAAGGGGTTGGAAAGCAACATGTTGCTTGCGAGCTACTGGTTGGGGATCACTGCTTAAGACAAAACAAAAAGCATGTCCCCTTAAGCGTTATACTTTGTCCAGGGTTATTTCTTGGGCTGCTGATGCAGCCATTTTGTGGTTAAAGGTATACTGTCATGAGAAATGTGTTTTTTTCAAAACGCATCAGTTAAAAGTGCTTCTCAATCTGGCTTCTGCACTAAAATTCAAAGACCAGTCAGATTTTCAATTTTTAACTTTGACATGGGGCTAGACATAGTTTCCCAGGTGCCCCCATGTGACTTCTGCTCTCATAAACTTCAGTCAGTCTTCAGTCTACTGCTGTGCTAGAAGTCCACCCCAGCAGCCCATCAGCAGAGCAATGGGAAAGTGACCAGATAACAACTCCCTGGTACATATAGAAATAGCACTCAATAGTGTAAACCCATGTCCCACTGCAACCCCATTCAGTTACATTGAGTAGGAGAAACAATATCCTGTCAGAAAGCAATTCCATAGTGCAGCACTGGCTTTTTCTTAAAGCACATGACCAGGCAAAATGACCTGAGATGGGTGTTTACAAACCAATATTACAACTAAAACAATTACACTTGTTATAGACAAAATTCACAAAGTTTAAGTTTTCTCTTGGTATAAAAATATTTACATAATTTATCCTTACTTTTAATAACAGCTAATATAAAATTCAACTGTGGTCATGTTACCTTTCTCTCTGTTTATTTTCAGCTTCCGATACATAATTAATGTGGATGAAAGACCAGGATGTCTTAGTCTTTGCAAGATTATCAAGACCTAGACAGTGTTGCATTTTGCACATTATAGATCTCTAGAAATTTTCAACATGTGCTATGTGAGTGGAATGAAAGATGATCTTTGCCCTGCACAGGATGTTGAAGATACCCATATTCCTACCACAGTAGGCTCATGCTTTCGATATATTAATATCTCTGCAGCAATGGAAGGGAAAAAACCCATCACATCTTTATGGTTTTCCACAATATTCTGCATCATTGGCCTCTGCTCCAATCTTTTTGCATTCTATGTCTTGGTGAATGCATCCAGGAAGACCCAAAGTCGCTCTCGTTCTTCATTTCTTATTTTCCTCTGTGGATTAGTGGTCACAGACTTCATGGGGCTGCTGGTCACTGGAATTATTGTTGTGTCCAAGCATGTTACCCAGTTTGACTGGCAAGTGCTCGATCAAAACTGTTATCTCTGTAATTTTTTTGGACTGTCAATGGTCTTTTATGGACAGTGTCCATTAATCCTTGGTGCTGCCATGGCCGCAGAGCGTTTCTTTGGTATAAACAAGCCATTTTCACGTTCAGCCACTGTGTCCAAAAAGAGAGCTTGCGGTATTGTGGTCATGGTCTGGTGCTTTGCTTTTTTCCTAGGATTACTTCCTATAATGGGTCTTGGGAGGTATACCCTTCAATATCCAAAATCATGGTGTTTCCTGACTTTGCTACAGGACTCCAAGAACAAATGGTTTGGGTTGATATTTTCATTTATTGGAATCTTCTCTGTCAGCCTCTCATTCATCTTGAATACTATCAGTGTTGTAACCCTCTGTAGGGTTTACCATGATCGTGAGTCTGTACAAAGACGTAGAGACAGTGAAGTGGAAATGATGGTCCAGTTGGTGGGAATCATGATAATCGCCAGTCTGTGCTGGCTTCCGTTACTGGTATGTTGCTTACATCACTTTTTCTTGCATAATATATACCGTTTTTACAAAACTCTCACAGAATTCAGATCCTTTTCCCTTATTTTCTTATTCAAAATCACACATATGCACATCAATTCTCCAAACTGCAACCTAACAGTTTCACCTGACTCAGGTAAGGTAATTTTTGGCATAGGAAAAGAGCTGTGACATTTGCCTCAATGTGTAGTTGTAAACTTTGTGTCAGTAATCAATGGGAATAGTCTATGGCAGTGGTCTGTAAAAAAAGTTGTAGAGCAACACAAGCATTCAAAATGTTCCTGGGGATGCTAAATATATTGTATGTTCTGTGGCTATTGGTAGCAGATAAGTGCATTGGCAGCATACTGGAGGCTCTGTTTGACAGTACAGATGGGTTTTAGGAAACCAAACTTGCCTTTAAGATTCAAAATAAGCATCCATTTGAGGCCACTGTGGGTAACATCCAAGGGGATGGTGAGCAACATGTTACTCACGAGCCACTGGTTGTGGATCATTGATCTATGATATATGGGAGGGATTATTGAATGGAACGATGAATAATGTTGCTGTGTTACAGGTTATTCCCAATGGTTATTATGACATCTGCAAAAAAAAATTTGAATTCTGTCAGCAAGACCTTTGGTGCAAAAACTGTACAAAGACAAACCATATTCACATCAAATGTGCCCAGACTTCAGGGCTTTTCTGGTTAAATGCTATGGCACAAATAATATGCTGGTATAGGCAGTGAATATCCAACAACATTTTGCTGCCAGAATTTCTCACCTACTCGTGCAAAATTTGGTTTAATGGTATCTCAGTGATGTGTGTGCTGGGGGGTTGCCCTAAGCTGTAACTGTTGTCCATACTACAGGCATACAATCAACAATGATATGTAGGTCCCCCCCCCATTACTAATGATGATACATTAAATACACATGTACCCTTATTATTAATTAGGAGAGAACCTACATATCAAAGTTGATGTGAATGGTGTAGGGACTGTGAAGGCTTAGGGCAGCCCCACTGCTTATGTAGAGTTTGTAGGCCTTACTATATGAGTCCTGCAGGAAAGAGGACCCCGTGAATAAGATAGTGACAGGGAACCTATAGAGTGAGGTCTAGACAGCAGTAGGAGCAGGAGCTGATGTACGATAACATGCTAGCAGAAAGAGCAGTTAGTTCTTCAATAAGTAAATAAAATATTGTACTTTATGGTGTTAACTGGTCATTTAATGTATGCAGTTCAATGTTTGCAGTTAAAATCCCTGTAAAGTGTAATTGCACTAGTTTATGTAAATTGCAGGAGCTTCTGAAAACCAGAACATGTATCTGTATGTCTGCCAAACATTAGCTCTCTGTTTGGCTTCAGTCAACAGGAATGTTCTTTTTTAAAATAGTCATTTTAAGAGCAGGATTAGTGAAAGTAACTTCAGTTCATCACTGTTGTTTAGTTTAGAAGACACCCAGATGTGAGTAGAAATAAAGCTGATGTAACCAATGAAAAACAAACCAATATGAATAATTATATACAAGAAACCAGTTATGCAAACAACTAAGCATGTGTTTATTTACAGGAAAGAAGTAATCTGTGAATTTGTATGGCTGCATTGATGTCAAATGCCATTTATAGAGGGTCAGGACTAGAGCTTCCAAGAAGTGACAAAAGTCACTTATACTTGTCTAGTACAGTTAAAATAATGATTGATTTCTATGAATAATTAAACTGGGGAGTTTTTTCCTGTATTTCTACACACCCCACTTTACTTTTTTTTTTTTAATTATAAGTAAAATTTTTGTGTCAACATAAATGGGTGTTTTTATTTCAAGAAAGTGCTTTTTCTATATAGTGAAGTCTCTGAGTGCAGAAAAGAAAAGCAAATGCTACATGCCTTGAAGCAATTTCCAGCAATTTAGGAAAACGCAGCTCTGCATGTGAATAAGCGCAGGCCGAGACACGGGTAAGCAATTCAGGGAGATTAGTCTCCCCAAAGAAAAGCGATTAGTCGCCAGGCGACAAATCTCCCTGAATCTTCCCATGTGGACTAGCCCTCTTTTCCAAGGTAAACAAGCCATCAAGCCATCGATCAACCATCAAAAATACAGGCCAGGCCGGTAAAATACCGGCCAGGTGGCAACCCTACCTGCTGCTTCTGGTGAGGTCAGTAATGTTGTAACCTTGTTGTATCAATTGTAGGAAAATGATTTGGTGCAACCTTCCCCACTGCAATGATCATGGCATCCTGAATTATTGGTTTGGTGGTCCCAATGATAACCTGCCAACTTTAGTAGGCATAGTTTCCAGGCATCATTGCCTTGTGCACTACATTCTAGGAGCACAAAGAGGGTGCTGATGGGGGCAAAAAGCATTACATTTTACATAAAGAGTAATTATATCTTAATGGTTCACAGGCACAGACCAAGTGCTTTTTTGGTGGCTTCTAATAACCTTATTATATTGAAAGGAGTATTTAGTCAATTATAATGCATTACGGATTGTACAGTGGGGTGCACTGTGGGAACGCGCAAGGGGAGGAAGACTAGAAATATTGGGGTTGGAGGGTTGCCCATGTCAGTCACTAGCCGGACTGAAGAAGGCACATTTACCTTTAAGAATGTTTACTACTAAGGTTCCTCCAGCTTTACACGTGCCATGAGGCGCCATGTCAGGAGTCCCAGAAACAGATTGAATATAGTGGCTGAGTATTACTCAGGGCTTACAAGGGGCAGCACCTTTCCTAATGGCTACAGATGTTGTGCTATCTTTAAACAGAAAGGACATTGAGTCACAGAGGAATATCCAGGTAACACACAGCAGTTTGAACTCTGCATGCCATTTCCATTAAGTACTGATATAAATAGCATGGTTACTTTTTGTCATAAAAGGGCTTTATATAAAGGTAAGATAAGAATCCCCAAAAATGGTCTGGGAAAGAATCTATATCAAGAGCTTCTCCCACCAAGGCACAATGGAGTGTAAATACTGTCTGTTCCTGTAAATGTCTGGGAAGAGAGTGTGACTGTGGGCTAGCAGATGTAGTAGGGAGAGATGGTGCCTATAGTAACAGTGGGATAATAGTCTCTGGGAAGGGACTGTGACTGTGGGATAGCAGATGTAGTAGGGAGAGATGGTGCCTATAGTAACAGTGAGATAATAGTCTCTGGGAAAGGAGTGTCGGATAGCAGGTATAGTGGGGAGAGACGGTGCCTATAGTAGCAGTGGGATAATAATCTCATATGGCTGTCCCAATTCAGCACATCTTTGTAGAAAGCGCACAGCAAGTCCCTCTTTACAGAACAGGACTCCATAGACTAGAGCTGACCAAATGCCTGCAACGATAAACCTCACCCTACTACTTACTCTCCTAACCCAGTTATGCTGTATTCCAGCCCAATGCGTGGGGTGTAGGGGGCCCAGTTTAAAATTTCCGTACCAGGGCCCTTAGGGGTCTAGTTACGCCACTGTAAACAAGCCCAACTTGGCCAGTTTTTCATCATAGTTCTACTCTTTTATACTCTTTTCCAGTCTTCATTTGACTATGTCTAATTTAATTAATTACTGCTTGAGCACTGGTAGAATTGCCTCCTGCTGGTATTTTACCAGGACTGGAATTACAAATTTACAGGCAATACCTGCTTCCAGGATGACCCTCTCTTGCCTTTCTCTCCCCCTGCCCAGCTCACTAAATTTCCACTGGATTGGGCCTGATCCGGACCATGCCACCTGGTGACATCATTGACACACTGCTTTTGCATCATTGCCCAGCCTATTTCATATCATAACCCTGCCCCTTGTGGTCCTACCCCCTGCCCAATCACACAGGCCAGTACAGTATAGAAGACAGTAATTTAATTAGCAGTGCACTGTATTAATAAATTTGGCAAATCCATATAGATCACAGTCCTTTACTGAGCTTGTAAATCCTATTAACTTTTTCCTTCCTAATCCACAAAGAGTGGCTCCTTGTGGGCAAATGCAGGCTAGGTTGTATAATGAGTTACACCTCTTTATCTTCATTATTTTAGTAAAAGTGAATTCTGTAATTGTTTTAGATGCTGAGCATTTTAGTAAGTTGTTATTTTCTTAGCCTACATACTGTGAAATTAATTCACAGTGGGAAATACTATTATTTATAACAGATAATACAGAACAAATATGTTATTTCACTACCTTTTATTGTGTTGTGAACCTACATAAAAGTAATTTATTGAAAATTACAAGGTTTTTAGTGCTTACAACTATGAATCAAAACGAAATCCTGTCCAGATAGAGACCTTTCTTCCATATATAGAAAGTAAGAAAATTGTTCTTTGCCATCTCATGCTCTTTGCCAGAATGTTTTCATAAAGAGGGAGTGAACACACATGTTACCTATTTGGTACACTTGCTCAATTCTGCATACATAGTAACATAGTAAGTTGAAAAAAGACACGTCCATCAACCTTTTAACTTTTTTTTTTTTTAAACCTGCCTAACTAGTTGATCAAGAGGAAGGCAAAACACCCCATCTGAAGCCTCCAAACAAAATGGCAATCGGACTAGTCCCTGAATCTATGAGCTATCTTCCATAACCCTGTATTCCCTCACTTGGTAATAAGCCATCCAACCTCTTCTTAAAGCTATCTAATGTATCAGCCTGTACAACTGATTCAGGGAGAGAATTCCACATCTTCAAAGCTCTCACTTTAAAAAACCCCTTCCAAATATTTAGGTGGAACCTCTTTTCTTCTAATCGGAAAGGGTGACCTTGTGTCACCTGGAAAGACCTACTGGTGAATAAAGCATTAGTGAGATTATTATATGATCCCCTTATATATTTGTACATAGTTATATGACCCCTTAAGTGCCTCGTCTCCAAAGTGAACATCCCCAATTTGTCCAGTCTTTCCTCATAGCTAAGATTTTCCATACCTTTTACCAGCTTAGTTGCCCTTCTCTGTACCGTCCCTAATACAATAATGTCCTGTTTGAGTGATGGAGACCAAAACTGTATGTCATAATCTAGATGTGGCCTTACAAGTGCTCTATAAAGTAAAAAATGCCCCCTTCCTCTCGTGACTCTATGCCCCTTTTAATACAGCTCAAGAGCTTATTTGCCCTTGATGCTGCTGACTGGCATTGCTTGCTACAGCCAAGTTTATCATCTACAACAACTCCAAGGTCCATAATGAATTTTCCTAGTGCAGTCCCATTAAGGATATACAGTAAGTGGCTTGAATATTTTTACATCCCAGGTGCATGACTTTACATTTATCAACATTGAATGTAATTTGCCACTAAGCTGCCCAGATTGCCAGTTTGTCAAGATCCTGTTACAAGGATGCCACATCCTGGATGGAATTAATTGTTGGATAGTTTTGTGTCATGTGCAAACACTGATAGATTACTTACAATTCATTCACAAGTCATTAATGAACAAGTTAGATAAAGGTGGCCATACACGGGCAAATAAAAGCTGCCGACAGACTGTGTCGGCAGTTTATCTGCCCGTGTGGGGGGCCCTCCGACGGGCTTTCCCGATCGATATCTGGCCAAAAGTCGGCCAGATGTCGATCGGGCAGGATTAAAAATCCCGTCGGATCGCGGCCGCATCTGTTCGTTGATGCGGTCCCGCGATCCGACCGCCCGTACTGATCCGAACGTTGGGCCCTAGGGCCCACGATCGGATCAGCCCGATATCTCCCACCTCAAGGTGGGCATATCGGGGAGAGATCCGCTCGTTTGGCAACATCGCCAAACGAGCGGATCTCTTCGTGTATGGCCACCTTTAAAGTGGACCCAATACTGAGCCCTGAGGGACCCACTAAGATCATGTACCATTAACAAACACTCTCTGTACCCGATCCTGTAGCCAGTTTCCTATCCATGTGCAAACAACATAATTAAGCCCAACAGACCTTATCTTAGAAAGCAGTCGTTTGTGGGGCACGGGATCAAAAGCTTTGGCAAAATCCAAAAAGATAACATCTACTGACTCCCCACAGTCCAGCATCTTACTTACCTCTTCATAAAAAGCAATCATATTTGTCTCACATGACCTATCCTTCATAAAGCCATGCTTATTGCTGCTCATAATGCCATTCACTAGGACAAACTTTTAAATGTGATTCCTTAACAAGCCTTCAAATAATTTGCATACTTACTGGCCTATAATTGCCAGGCTGAGATTGTAATCCCTTTTTACATATTGGAATGACATCAACTTTTCTCCAATCCATAGGCACCATACCAGATTAAAGCGAATCTAAGTAAATCAGAAATAGGGGGCATCTAAAACTGAACCCCGGGGGTGTGTGCCATCAGGCTCTGAACCTTGTTTACATTAATTTTTTGTAATGCTTTCTTGGGCTAAGCAGACCACAAATAGTTAATGTCCAGCTAGTGATAGGAGCATCTGTTACATTGGACTCACACTGCAGGCTAGGGCCTTCACTAAGTGGTAGCATTTCCTCTAAGGTGTAGTTCAATTACAACACCCATACTGCTGTTTCTCTTTACACTATCTCTCCTATAGAGACTATTACAAGCCTGTGCTACTATAGCTAAACCTCATTCACAGGGTTTCCTGGTCCCCGACTTTACTGGACCTATGCCCAGGCTCATTTTACACATCCACCCTGCTCCTCAGGTGGAAGGCAAAGAGGAAGCTGCCACTCCTTTCCCAGCACTATACCAGGTTGAGGCAGGATGTGGTCACAGTTCCAACTGGACCTGGCCAATAGCAGGGGATATGCAAATAGGAATTAGATACATAGGCTTCTGCCTAGTAACTAGGGAGAAGTAAAAAGGGTAGGGCCTTAAAAAAAAAGGGGCAGATTACATTTACATCCCTCATTTTATTAAGGCTTTTTGAATCATATCCTGAGTCAGCCACTGACTAGATTGAGCTGAGCCATCAGTGAGCCATGCATGACAAATTTTCCCAAAACGTCAGCTCCAGAACATGAATTTTGTGTAAACAGAATAATATAAATCCAGTACTGGGTAATACTGATGGTTTTACTGCAAAAATATTTGCACAGGATAGTGTTTCAATAACTCAACTGACACCAGAAAAAAATACCTCTGTTGCAGAAAAAGAGATATGACATTGATGATGCTTTGAGGATATAGTTCTTCTAGATAGTTTTAAGTTATTTAAGTGTGACTTATTGTATGAAATCTAGCAGCAGTGGGCATTTAAAGTACTTTGAAACTATTATGTATTGATCTTCATAAAATTGTAGAATATTTTTCTCCTTTCAATATATATTTTCCTCCTATTTTCACCATTTTCATTTATTCAAGTGTGAGCTTTCAACTCCCCAGTTTTCCCAGGAGTTGCCCATTTTAGACCACCCACCACTATATGGCAATCTCAATGCCATGGTGATTTCTCTGATTTTGGTTAGTTCAAGTTCATGCCTGCTATCTCTATACATTTTTGTCCATTCTGAGACCAAACTGGAAGTATTAGGCAAATGATGTTGTTTTCTACATCTATTTTATACTTGTTTTCTACCTGTTTGTCACAATTATTTTGTGAATGACTAGGGAACAGATTTGAACATCTGTGGAGAGGCAAATGATGATGAAAAAACATGTGAGTTTATGATATCACTCATTTCACTGACTTGCTGCACAATTTCCATTAACAAAATAATGTTTTTTTCACTAGTGGGTTTGATAAAGTTTGCCAGGTTTTTATAGGGTGAGTGTTTGATACTTTTATATTAAACCTGAAGCAATAGGAGTGCTGCTATTTGAATGCCTAGTTCATGTAAATATTTATTGCAAGCATTATTAGCAAAATGTTTGGGTACATTGTAGAAATGCCTATGTTTAGGGGCATAATGTTTAAAGAAATGTTTTAAGTACCACCTTATAGATTATAACTGTGGTGCAAAGATATTGTATTACATTTCATAAATCTAAACATCTAATATAAACTTTTCTTTTTATTATGCAGATTTTTATATCACAGACAGTTCTGCAACACCCAAGTGGTGAACTTTTGGAAGAAGAAATCCCCAGAAATACAGAGAAACTCCTTTTAATCTACTTACGAATAGCTACATGGAACCAGATTTTGGATCCCTGGGTATATATTCTCTTCAGAAGAGCTGTATTAAAAAGAGTTTATCCTAGCTTGAAATCTCGGCCATCAGTTGTGTCCTTATACCCAACAATTACTGCTTCTTTACGAAGAAAATATACACAGGAAACGGTGATCCAATAAAAAAGCTGCCATTCACTCTGTGAAATAATGAAAATGTGAGATGGAAAGTGCTTGCTCCAAATTGCTTACATTATCAAAATTATTATTTAAAATATATACCAAGAATGTGGCCATACAATCTAATATGTGGTTTCTTGCTATCTAGCATATAATACATTTTAAAGAAAAGGTAGTCTCAGCTGGAAGCATTTGCAGAAGTGCAACAAAAGCTAACCATCAGAAGTGCGTGTACTTTCCATGTGTGACTGCAAGTAAAGAACTGCTTACAAAAAGTTAAATATCTGATTAAAGCTTTCAACAGGATAAACGTCACCTGCAATTGGTTGGTCTTAGCAAACTATATTTATTAAAGGTTTTACATATTTGCAAGGTCTACAAACATAATGCAAACCAGTTGTAGCAGAGCAAAAGCAAACAGTGAGAAAATCAAAACAGTCACCTCACTTCAAAGATAGGCCAAGAATTGGGGATTAAGAAGAGAGGACAATGGACATTGGGGAAATAAATTTGCAGGAGTTTGCAGTTTCAATAATAAACATTACCTATGCCATTCATTTTTTCCCCATCCCTGGCAAAAGCATTTCAATAATTGTTGGGTAGGTGATGGGTGGATAAGAAGTTATTGTGGTGATATAGTGGTTAGGTTATTGTAACTTTCTGATTCTATAACAAATGAATTGTAGGAAATATGGAGCACCACGTAGAGTTAAAACAAAATGTTTATTCTTCAATTAAAATATCTCACAAATCATCAAAAATGGGAATCAGCCAAACATATTAACGCTTAACGCATTTCGTAGCCCTCCGGCCACTTTCTCAAAAGTGCCACTCTTTTTCTTCTTCTTCTCTACAGCCAAGGCTCCATTATTGGCTGCCTCATCCGATTTCCTATAATTTATTGTCTCCATGGTCTTCCCCAGATAAACCCTTGCCACCCAAAAAAATATCTCTATCAGAGGCAACTGCTCTGTCAAAAGCTACCTTGATGTCCTTGGTGTCATAACCACGTTCAATAGCCTTACTATCCCACAATTCCATAGCCTTACTCTGAAAGTCATCCCAAGTTGAACATATCCTTCAAAGTGAGTTAGCCCTTTGAGTGCTCCCCCTGGACACTTTTGTATTGATTATATGAACTATATATATGATTATATAAATTATATGGACATTATATGAACTCTCTTGTTTTTATTAAGGTTCCCTGGACATGTGTAATTAAAAACCAGTAACTTAAACCATTTGCATCAACATTTATAATAAACACCTCCATACAACTTTAAATTTCCCGCTGTATGCAAATTGACCTAAGTGCAAGATAACTAGCAAACTTTTGCTAGGCACAAATTAACTCTCAGCCGATGTAACGTTAGCAAAAAATCACCAGCGTTCAACCCCTGGAACGAAACTTGTCAATGAAGTGAATTAGCGTTTTTCGTAGCTCATTTGTTCCAGGTGAAGTGGTGCAATGGGTGTGAAAATTGGCTCGTTCCACAGCCACATATCCACATATAACTAACTACTTTAGTCTTGGGAATGTAAAAAGTCATACAAAAGCCTTTTCTGATTCTTCAACTAAACAATGCTAGTGAACTATTGGATTTAGTGAGCCTTAAGTAATCATGAATGACTCCACAATGCCCTACCCAAAGAACTACAGCTATTTTCACATTTAAAAATTTTAATAAAAAAAAAAAAAACAGACAAAATAAACATTATGAGGTTTATTTGGTAAACCTCTTTTTTTCTGGTCAAGGTTTTTTGGGCAAAAGCTCAAATTGTTAAAAAAAAATTTTTGAAGATTAATTATACTCTGAAGCTGCTAAAAGTCAGCATCTTGAAAATCCACCATCTCAAACCTGCTGAGCTCATGTAGAAGTCAATGGCAGATGTCCCTTTTACAATTTGAAGATATTGTGATCTGTGCTGGGTTTCATCTGATAATCCAAAAATTTGGTGTTTTGGGACGATAACCTGAAAAATTGAGTGGACCAAACTTTTTCTAGTTATTTCATTGATAATTCAGATAAAATCATGGATGGGTTTTTCATCAAGCTTGGTTTAAAAAAAAAAAAAAAAAAATAGATTGTTTTGTTTTTTAGTAAATAACCTGCTAAGTGTACATTTTTTTAAAGGATATGAAAGTTGTTACCCTCTCTAGACCTTACTTTACTAGATGTTGCTTATATTACCATTTCTGGTTTTATTGTGACATTTTAGTGGATGTGTGGTTCAGTGCAGCTGTCTTAATTGGGTAGGACTGATGTGTTCCTTGATGACTTGCTAGGATTTCCCATTACTGAGAGGTGGGTTGGAGAAATACAGTGGAAACTGATATATATTAATATAATAATGAATAAACATGCTTGTTTGAAACTGAATTTTCATCTCTACTACTGAATTATGCTGCATTCATAAAGTTGTGCTTAGGACAAATTCTGACATGATGAACTTAATGTATTTGAACATACTCTTGCTATAACTGGTTTAAATGTTATGATTCAACAGAATCAACACCAATTATTATAATGTGTTTTATTAACTGTTGCACATCAAATGTTTTATGTAGATTTGTGGCAGATTTTTTGTGGCATCTTTGTGTTGCTGCTCATTCTATTAAAACAACACAAGTACTCAAATGCTGGTTGGAAAAAGTGTACTTACACAATTCCATCTGCAGAAGGTAAAAAACCTCTTACTTTTCTAATACTGTAAGTTGAAATATATACTACAGTGTGGGTACTATATGAAAAGTATCATTGTTGTACAAAACAAATTGTATAATTCCAGATGATGTGCTCTTGCAAAGAACTAATTCACAAAAATAAAAGATGAAAACAGGCACTTTCTTGACATCAGAATCATTTATTTAAAGAACGTAAGGGGTCTACATGAAAAACCGAAACAAGTAGTGAGCCCAACGCGTTTTGACCATAGTGGTCTTCCTCAGGGGCACAAATAATAAAGAATCAAAAAGAAAAAGGCCTTTTTGTTTTTGATTCTTTATTGTTTGTGCCCCTGAGGAAGACCACTATGGTCGAAATGCATTGGGCTCACTAATTATTTTGGTATTTTTTGTAACCCCCTTTTTTCTGACCTAATAAAAGTTTTTATTTTGTAATTGAGAGTGCAATCCTTTCCCTTGAGTACTGGAGACCCTTACGGGGAGCCTCCCATGGATTAGCATGGATGTGTGCCTTCTTACTTTATATCTTTACTGTGAAATATGGCAGAGGAAACCATCAATTTCTGTGTAATATTAGGGGATATACAGTGGGAGAGCAATTATTTGCCATTGCAGTATGCACCTAAAAAAATAGGTGTCTTCAGAAGCTGACTTTTTTACTGCTGTAATGAATATTACTAGCTCTAGTCAGCAATTCCACTTCTTTCTGCTTACTGCTTTCCAAGGCTGTGTGGGAGGGCCAATGGTTCTTCCACTTGACCTTACAGGGAACTACAATTCCCTGTATAAGAGAGCTGTGACTGGTTGTACATATCCTGTGCTTCTGGGGATAGGCTATTATGACATGCTCACCTCCCATTCGTTGACCAGAGTGGATCCAGTGGTAGGTATAATAAAGGTGTAATTTGCAGTGTGTTTTAAATTGGTTTTTGCATTATTTAATATTATGGTTATATAGCTTTCTGAAGAAATATTTTAAATGATATCTGGTTGCTAAGGTGTCTGCCTGCTTAAAGGATCTTATAGGTCCTGAACTAAAAAAATAAGCAATAAATACATGATAGCTAACCTAATCTATGCTGTCGACAATGTAGTTACAGACTGTCAGTGATGTAGATTCTACAGTTGCAAGTTACATTTAAACCAATATGCAATACATTTGGTAACAGACTATTCCATGATGTTCCAAATGCCTATGTCTTATTTGTCAGAACAAATTCCTCAACCGTTTTTTCAACAGGCAGAAAAAGCCTGTTTTTTAAAAGAAAAATCTCAGCCGCTGATTACACCATGTTTATATTATATTTTGAGTTGAATTATGCAGTTAGCCTGAGGCTATGGCCACACTAGGCTGATTCTATGAGACTCCGCCCCAACATTTGAATTAAAGCTTTACTATATCAGGCACACAAAGCAGATTTTGGTTCCGGAAATGCATGAGTATGCACCAAAAGTATGAATTGCAGTATTATTTAAGGAGTGATGTACCTTTTATTGGCAGATCTATGGTAAAGCTTTCCAAAATGATTACAGTAAGGGATTCTTAACTTTTGAACTAGGTTTCTTACAAATGCCTCAGTTTATTAGCTGATATACTGGTAGTTTATATATGGTGACAGAACTAGGAGACTTGTAATATCTTGATACTGCTTTGGCAAGAGGATTGGGCAATGTGGCTTATGGTATAATTAACAAATTTTCAATACAAATAGTTTTATAAATGCAAATGTAGATGTAATATTGTAATTTATAAAAAAAAAAAAACTTATTTAAAAAAAAAAAAGATCCAGCCATGCCTTTCCACAAGTTCTATTCCCTTTTCTCGCCAATGCACTTTCTCTCTTCCAGATCATGGTTTTTTGTGTTATGTTTCAAGTACAAAAAAGTGGATCAGCGCCTAGGGCAGCGGGGAAATAAAAAAAAGCACTATATAGTGTAGTAACTTAGATACATCTTAAAACACCCAATTATGTACTTATGGTAGTGCTATTTCTTAAAAGCTCCCTTTAGACTCTTTTCTGTCTTAACTGTATCACCCCAAACGTGCTTCAAACAGTCCCGACGCTGTAGTAAAAGTGCCTACTTACAAGACCAAGTCTTGGGATATTACATGTAGTGGTTCCTTGTTATACTCTTCCTCTGAAGGTGTCTCTAGCTCCACAAGTGAAAAAACATACATCCCATAGTGTAATTCTATTTATTTAAAAGACATTTTTTAGTAAAATATTGCACTCACAATTAAAAGTAGTTAATGTGTTTATCAGTATTGCTGATCCTTTCTGGGATGGGCCCGGGAGTGGAGAGGTTGGTAGTCTCTTGCTGGCAAAGTTCTTTTCTCCCTCTTACTTCTCCTCATGGCCTGTGCTGTAGCCCGCAATACTCTCACTTTGGCCCGATGCGTTTCGCTGACGCCATCAGCTTCATCAGAGGCATAATTCCTACTATGCTTACTTCCCTTTTTAAAAAACTATCGCTGCCGGTTGCCATGGCCACCTCCTCGTTTTCGCTCTGCATGCATTCCATAAGGCTAATCCTTCCGTTGCCTCTATACTTCCGGGTTTGCACTGTCATAGGTCGCTGGTCACAATGGCAGCCATGCGAGCGCTTGCACTCGTAACAACTATTTATGGAGCTTCATCTACATCCTTTCAAGTCCATGTGTGTTTGTCAATAAAAAGCATTTATTATACATTATTACCACTTTGTACAATCATTGTTTATTTATTTCTCTACCTTGCATTTCTTTAAGTAAAATACCTGTGGATACTCTCCATTCCTCTTACAGTGATTCTTACACTAAAATGAATTATGTACCAACCTATTAAAATTACCCTTGAATTAATTCATTGTGCAATTAAGATATATTAAGTGCATTGTGCATTTTTAATAATCAATTTAGTTCATTAATTCTGTATATAAACTTATAGTGTACATATAAAATTAATTATGCAATATTTATAATATAAAAACATGTAAATAATATATTTGTGTCTCCTTTCCTTATTCTAAAGAAATGCTCTTAAGTTCATGTCTATATTTAACCCTTTTGGTCTTAATGTTTGTTCTAATCATGTCACACCTCTCAAATCTGTTGATACCACTTTTATACCCCAAAATTTTAAACCTTTCCCTTTGCTATTATGACTATACTTAAAATGATTGGACACACTATGATTCTCTACTCCTTTCTCTATATTTCTAACATGTTCATTTATTCTTTCCCTTACTGTCCTATTTGTTTCCCCCACGTACTGTAATCCACAGGGACACTCTATGCAATATATAACATGTTTAGTAGTATACTTTATACATTTTTCAATGTTATATAAATTTTCCGTGATATTTGATTTAAATTTTGTTTTCTTTTCTGCATAATTACAAGCCTTGCATAATGCACATGGGAATACTCCTTTCCATTCTTCCCTTTGTTTTTCAATTTTTGCTCTATCTGTTTGAATATAATTTCTTACTAATAACTGTCCTAGGTTTTTAGCCCTTCTATAAATTACTTGGGTTTTTTTTGGGAGTATTCCTCTTAATTGTTTATCCCCCTCTGTAAAAATCCCCCCTAAATACTGGGTTTCTGACTATAACCTGTCAGGCCTTTCTGGACAATGAACCATTATATAAAGCCCCCTAAATACCGGGTTTGCAACTATTACCTGTCAGGCTATCCTTTAACTCTGGACCAGCATATATTTCTATCCTGACAACATATAAAGGACTCTGGTAACTTAAGTGACAACAAGTTACAAGTTATCACAGTGTAAATCAAATCCCTTAAAGAACAAGTAAACCTTTTTTTTTCTATCTGTAAATTTGCTCTAAACAGCCCCCCAGATTAATGTACCTTAGTCCCTGCTGCAAGTCTGCTCTGGTTTCTGTGTTATCAGCAGCTTGTTTCCTCTTCTTCCTGGTGCAGAGTGAAGCCCCACCCCATAGCTTACTGAGCTGACCTTATCTCTGTGACTAGTCCTGGAGATCATTTGCATACTGTGACATAGCAGAGACCAGTGTGTGCAGCACCTTTTGCTGGGGGAAACTAGCTTACTAATGCACACACTGGCTCCCTCTTCCTCTCTATTGTGGAACAGCAGCAAATGGACTGCTCAGTAGTGGGTCTTCCAGGTTTTCTTAATTCCTGTTAAACTAGTTTTCCTTGGAGATGGTCAACACACTTTACATGGATTTAGTTGGGGAAGATGACTCTCTTCTTAGTTTGTTTTAGTAACACCAACTGTCTTTCAATCATGTCACATAGTTCACATTGGTTTGACTGTAAGTTGGTGTAAATTCTATATTGAATGCATTAATATTCTATGAACTCCGCTAGCTTTGTCTCCTCTCCTTGCCATATTATTATTACATCATCTTTGAAGCGCCGCCATAGGATCAGATTCCCAGCTAGTTTATTTTTGATGTTATACTCTTCCTAATACCCCATAAAGAGTTTGGCATAACTGGGTACGAATCTGGTTTCCATGGCGGTCCCCCATACCTGTAAATAATATTTATTATAGAACAAGAAGTAGTTGTGAGTTAATATATAAGATATAGCATCCAGAATAAATTCTTTCTGTTTTGGCAGGAGTGTTTTATCTTTTTCTAAATAGAAAGATATTGCTTTTAAACCTAGGTCATGTTGTAAAGACATATGATTTAACGTCCAACGTACATAAGTACATATCTTGTATAGGTTCAATCTCCTGTAGTATTTGGATAACTTGAGTGGAGTCTCTTAAATATGCTGGTAATGCCACCATATACCTTTGAAGAATTTTATCTACATATTCGGACAAATAGGCAGGAGGAAATATAACTAAAGGAAAAACTAACTTTTCTATATACATATTTTATTTGTATATTTGCTCTGATTTTTTGTGTTATGTGTTCTTAATCCTACAGAATGTATGTATTGATTTATTCATTATCTAATGTTTAGTTGACACTCTTGGACATAGAAAGGAATTCCCCATTTCACTGAACCATCAGATGACTCTTCTGTGCACTTTTGTAAGCAGATCAGCATCAGAAAACTTCCATCTACTGCTTCTGAAATTTCTGCTAGTACTTTAGTTCAAACACTTAACAGTGACCAGTTTGTCATAAACCTTTTACATCTCACACTGAGGATACTCTCCCTTCTATAAACTGGCACAGCATGAAGGCAGAAGCTTTCTTCTTTTTACAGAATAAATATAAACCGCCCCATTACGTTAACCCATATTTAAATATAGCCCCAGTTGTACAGCTTTCTCTATTCTGGGCAGTAAGCAACATTCTTCTAAAACAATGCTGTCCAACTACTGTGGGACTACCGAGGGCCAGAATTCTTCTGGTTTACGTGATGGAGGGCCGATTATGGAAGACAATATTGACCATTCCTAGTTTTTAAGCCACACCCACTTTAAATCATGCCTATGTTATCACAAGAACTTTAAGATCATGTCCACATTAATGGTGGTAGTACACCAAAAAGACATTGGGGGTCATTTATGAACACTGGGCAAATTTGACCATGGGCAGTAACCTATAGTAACCAATCAGATTGCTGCATTCATTGTTGTACTTGCAGCTGGCTTCAAAAAGCTAATCACTGATTGGTTGCTATAGGTAACTGTCCATGGGCAAATTTGCCCAGTGTTCATAAATGAGCCCCAATTGTGTTCACTGCAGGGATATCACCCATTGTATTGTCCCATTAAGACATACCCTTAAAGGAACAGTTCAGGGTATAAATAAAAACTGGGTAAATAGACAGGCTGTGCAAAATAGTCAGCGACTTGAAGGGGGGCCACATGGGACATAACTGTTCAGTGAGTTTGCCATTGATCCTCAGATTCAAAAGCAACAGTTATGACCAACGTGGCCCTCCCTCAATTCACTGATTGGTTACTGCCTGGTAACCAGGGTAACCAGTCAGTGTAAACAAAGAGAGCTGAAAAGCTGGACGTAGTGTTCTGTTCTGTTAGGTCAGACTTACAGTCAATCCAGCCATTATACATTACATGTTAAGCTAACTAACTATATTAGAAACATTTTTTATTTTGCACAGCCTATCTATTTATCCAATTTTTATTTTTATACCGAACAATTCCTTTAAATACATATGCCTTCCCCTCTAGACGTAACAGCAAAGCAAATAATGAAACATCTTAAGTACTCCCTATTTCCAAATGCTAACGAATCCCCAGAACAAACACCCAGAAGGCTCAACTTCCCGGTAGCACAGAGCAGGCAGAGAATGCAGTAGCTTGCAGGCGTGAACAAAGCAATCTGAGGCTGAAATTAGTTGTTAATGATTGTTAAAGGGATTCTGTCATGATTTTTATGATGCATTTTTTATTTCTAAATTACACTGTTTACATTGCAAAAAATTCATTCTATAATATAAAATGTAATTCCTGAACCCATTCCTGAAATTGTAATATTGGTGTGTAAGCAGCCATCTGTGGTAATTTTGCCTGATCATGTGCTTTCAAAATGAGCCAGCACTGCTTTCTGGCAGGCTGGTGTTTCTCCTACTCAATGTAACTGAATGTGACTCAGTGGGACCTGGCTTTTTCTATTGAGTGCTGTTCTTAGATCTAACAGGCAGCAGTTCTCTTGTATTAGGGAGCTGCTTTTTTGTTACCTTCCCATTGTTCTGTTGGGTTACTGGGGAGGAGCTAGGGGGTGATATCACTCCAATTTGCAGTAGAGCAGTTAAGAGTGACTGAGTTTATCAGAGCACAAGTCACATGACTTGGGGCAGCTGGGAAACTGACAATATGTCTAGACCCATGTCATATTTCAAAATTAAATATTAAAAAAATCTGTTTGCTCTTTTGAGAAACGGATTTCAGTGCAGCATTCTGCTTTTTTTTTTTTTTAAAAAAAAACAAATTTCCATTACAGTATGCCTTTAAGAATTCTAGTTATTGCTATCTTCATACACTTTATTACAACATTCTACAGTACCATCACTGAGATGCACCCCACCTTACCTTTACATACAGCTTAGAAAAAAGTAATAGGATCATTTCTGTATACACCAAACTGCAGCTTCATCCACATCTAATTAGTAACATAAATATCTTGTAGGGGGATTTTTTTTCAACTTAAAACCTGCAGAGATTTTAACTTTTGAATTTTTTTTACTCTCTTTCATGTGGTATGATACATAAAGTATGGTTAAAATCTGCTAAAAATCCAATATTTAAAAGCAAGTTACAATGCCAACCTGGTGGTTATAGACCTGTAAGGGTCATGAAGGATTTTATTACTCTCTCTAGGGCAAATTGAAGAAGTTTCAGATGGGGTTTTGTCATTGTACAAACACACAGCAGATCAATATAACAGGGTGCTGGTTCCATGGATATGCATATCTTATGAAACATTTAATCAATATAAGTAATTGGAACTCAAACAGTATTTTATTTTGCAGTTCTCGGTACTAATTGACAGTTTATTTGTTTTTAAATAATCTCAAAACATCAGGCTCAGTATGAAGAAATAGCTTTTAGGATTGTTATGCCTTTATGCCATAGAAATTTAAAAAAATACATAGATATAATTATGACACAGCATAATAGTGAAAAACTGAAAAGTTTTACTCAAGAGAACTGCTAGTGATATAAATGCGGGTTCTTGGTCTCATACCTGCCCTAAAGGTTGCAACGTTTGCAACCGGTCTAATAACCATTGCAACTGGTGTTTATTTTCAGATAGTTGACCTGTAAATGCTACATGGTGATAAGTTGCTAGGCGTTATCAGACCTGCTCCAAACATAGCAACATTATTAAATTACTTTTTACTCTGCTTTAAACTAACCACATATTACAGTAACTTATTCTGCATAGTGAATATACACAGTAGATAAGCAAGTGCTAAGAAGTAAGTTTGAATCAAGGTTCAAGGAGGTTAGGGACTTTTTCAGTGGACTAGACACAGGAAACCAACCCTCTCCATGAATGCCTCTGCATTAACTTCTTGGCTATAATGTTTTGATGTTTGAAATAACACTAACTAATGTGTGCCAGCAACTTGCCGTCCTGTTGCCATTTTGTCAGATACTTGAGACAGAAGCAACCCAGATAATTAAGGGACTTTGTTGGAACATAACTTAAAGGGCACCTATCAAAGCCAAAATCAAACACATAATAACAATCTGACCAGTACAACCTAAACACGTTTAATCAAACTACATATATAGTTTTTTTTTTTTAAAAACTGCAGGTTTTAAAAAAATCCCTTACTTCTTTCACTGAGGGAGTCCATACAGTGACCATAACAGTGACTATAACATGCAAAGTCCTGAGTATTCTACCCAGAATTGCTCAAAATAAAAATGTGTAAGCGATCCAACGGCTGAGCTCACCCGTTAAAAGTGTGTTCCCTCCTTTGCTGCCACTGTGAGTTGCCGGCTGCTTCACGCCGGTTCCGTATTATACTGTTTATACTCACATATCTTCGGCGCCACTGGTAGGAAAACCTTCACACTCTGAGGAAGTGCCGAGAGTGCGGCAAGAAACGCGTCAGTTATGTAGCAAACCCACTGTTAACACTACAAGTGTATTCAAATAAAGCCACGGATTTTGCAAAGAAATAAGTGTGAAGGTTTTCCTACCAGTGGCGCCGAAGATATGTGAGTATAAACAGTATTCTACCCAGAATGCCTAGCTTTAGTAAACTCTAGAAGTATCACGAGATTTCTCTATCTTATCCCTTGCAGCTGATATCATTATGCAAATGAAGGGCACACTTCCAGAAGGTGGCAGCACTAACAGAGAAGTTTGGCAGATTTCAAAATAGCTTAGGTTTATTAGGCAAACAAGAAATTTCAACTGAGCATGTGCAAGATTTCAGAGCTACAGTTGGCTGTGAAAATATAGCTAGGAGGAGTCAGTGAAATCCAAGATGCCTGCCTCAGCTAGAACTGCAGTGGAGATAGGGGAGATTTTGCAGAAGGTATAGTGAGCTGATGATTTACATTATACAAACAATTCTAACTGTTTTAAATATCTGATTTCTTGAACTTTCACATAGTACATTTACTTAGTAAATGATTTTAGTTATGATTGTTGCCCTTTAAGTTGCATTGGACTACACTAGTATAAATAGGAAATGACACAGATACACTGTGCATTCATACAAACTACATGGGCAGAATGGTTCTGGGGTTTAGTTAATTTTTAACATTAATAAGTTAAAAACAGTAAAGTTTTGGACTGCTAAGAAAAACGAAACATCCACAAAACTTGGGGGAAAAAAACATTTACGGGTTAACTGGTTAACAAACTGAACGAATAAACAAGGTAGCATATTGCACAGTTTGTTAGGCATGTGTTTTATAAACACTTTTGATTCTGTGTATTTATGTTAAGTAAATTTAGATCCCTTGACTTTCTCTTTATTGTTCTTAGCAATTAATAAATATTGTCGTTGATTTTTTGGAACATGAAAGAGTCATGAGTCACTAATCTTTTAAATAGCTGCATAATCCTTCCACAATTAATATGTTATTTTAAACAGAGAACAGTCAAAAGACACAAATGCATTCCATGTAGGAGTGTTTTTCCTGCTGTGATGATGAAAAGTGAGTCTCAAAGGAAACTGGACATAGTGAATAGAAGCTTCAGTTTTCTGCTTGATGAATTGCATCCCACACTTCCAGAACAAACTCAGATGGAAAAGCAAACTCGCCCAACACAGAGTCCAGTCCCCGGCCAAACTCTTCTGGATTTTGCTTCTCTTTGGCAATCTCAACCAGAGTTGAAGCTTAAGAAAAATGAAAAGATCAAAGGGGTCTTTTCAACAAAGCATGCAAAATGATCAAACATAGTTCACTGTTTGTTCTTTTTAGGTATCACTTAACTTTGTATGCTGTGGTAACTCTCAATTTAGAACAGTTCGAATTGAACAAGCATGCATTGATATTACATAGTTTAATTAATCAATATTATTTGTATTATAATGGTACAATGTTATGAGTTAATGCCAGACTGCCCCCATATAGCATACAGTTTTGGTCTCTAGTGCTCAAACAGGACATTATTGAATTAGAGAGAGTGCAGAGAAGGCAACTAAGCTGGTAAAAGGTATGGAAACTTTTAGCTATGAGAAAAGACTGGCCAAATTAAGGTTGTTCATGCTAGAGAAGAGGAGCTTAACTAGGTGTGTGATAACTATGTATAAATATATAAGGTGATCATACTGTATTATAATCTCTCTAATGCTTTATTTACCAGTAGGAATTTCCATCTGAAGCGGGTCACCTATTCCTATTAAAAGAATGGAGGTTCCGATTAAATATTTGGAAGGGATTTTTTACAATGAGAGCTGTAAGACAAGTGGAATTTTCTCCTTGAATCAGTCATACAGGCTGATGCATTAGATAGCTTGAAGAAGGGGTTGGATGGTTTTTAGCAAGTGAGGGATAACAGGGTTATGGAAGATAGCTCATAGTACAATTTGATCAAGGGATTAATCCGATTGCCATCTTGGAGTCAGGAAGGAATTTTTCCCCCATGAGGCAAATTGGAGAAGCTTCAAATGGGTTTTTGTTGCCATCATCTAGGCAGGTTAAAATAGAGTTAAAAGATTGAACTTGATGGACATGTGTCTTTGTTCAACCTAACTTACTATGTTACCATGCTACTATGATCAGTAACAGCGCTTATCATTATTATCTTGAAAATCTTTTTATACCTCATAGCACAATATATACTCCAAGAATGAATACTTAGCCAACAGATTTAAATCGTATTAAGTGGCCTATAAAATAATCTTACCAAACTTGAATTTTTTTTTAAAAAGATTGATTTTTATTGAGTTTAACCAAACCAAACTTGAATTTAGTTATCAGTTTTTTTATTTCTTTTACCTTGAGCCACCTTTTTGTGATGGTCAGAAACGGACTTTGTCTGTGCCCTTGGTTTGTTTGAGTGCACTGTGAATTATATGGTCCCAGGGGCAGCCCTTAGCACTTAAATCAGCAATTTTGTATTAAGAATTACCCAATCATACATACTTGTACATATGTAAATATTTTTATGAAAATTGTTTATTTAGATGAAGCATGGTCTTGTTATACTTAAAATACACATTTATACAGACATACAGTATATACAAACTATTTGTGTATTTAGGATTTTCTCATATATAATATACAACTTACTTATATAATACAACCTGACTGAAAGCTAAACTGAAGAGCCTTGCAGTAAATGCATTGACAGAACTAGTGGCATTACTTTGGGGAACTGGGTCCCTACAATACCACCTCATCCATGAAATGAAAACCTGAAATATCACTTGTATTGCAGGCCACCGTGACACAGACAGTCAAATACTGGATAATTTGTCAAGCTAAACTAGTACAGGTGTATCTGTATTGTTAATGTGCAAAACTCTGTGTCTTTGGAAATGTGTTAATTTCTTGCTTTAACTAATCAACTTTCTTTTTTAACTAATCTAACCCATCCAAGAAAAAACAATACTGAGAAAGCAGTTTGTTTCCAGTTGTTCAGCTATACTAATACATAATCAATCATCAGGCTGGTTTTCTGGTCATAATGGTGAGGTTGATGTTAAATGTATACTGAAAATAAATGTATGATGCAATTATTAAGTCTCGAGCTATATTTTTCCATTATGTTAAAGAAAACAGTAGAAATAAGCATTAGTGCTGGGATGATTGGAATGTTTGTTAAATAAACTGGTCAAGTAGCAGATGCTAAATAATTTTTCATTATTTTCTCAAAATGTTTATATTTACTTTTTCTTATATTCTTCATTAAAGGGGTAGTTCAAATAAATTTTTAGTATCTTACAGAACGGCAAATTATTAGCAATGTTTCAATTTGTCTTTTTATAGTTTTTTCATTATCTACATTCTTTCCAGTTTTTAAGATGGGGTTATTTGCTGTAAATAGTAACATAGTAAGTTAGGCTGAAAAAAGACACACATCCATCAAGTTCAACCTTTTTAACTATTTTTTTATTTATTTTAACTGCCGAACTTCGAGTTGATCCAGAGGAAGGCAAAAAATATCATTCTACCTACCTCCTGCAGCCTTCTTGTCTATGTGTAGGCTGATTGGATACCTTCCTATTCCTGGAAGTTATCCTGCAATAGGTGAGAGTTTAACTATGAAAAACCTCTTACCCAAATCGACATCCCGGATCCCCATGTAGCTTTCTAACAAGTCATCCACTTTGCATGATGCCTCTTCTTCTACTTCACTCGGCTGCAAAAAAAAGTGAAAATGTAAAATTAGCTCCCAGAATAATATTTGCATAATGTGTTCATCAAAAACATCTAGATGCCCCTCACATAGCACAAGGACTGTGAGAGTAATTCTATAGTTTAAAAAAATGGTTAATTTAAATGATATTAAAACTTTGACTCTCCCCTTCAAATTAATTTTGACTGTAGGCCAGAACAAGGGAATTGTTATGGCCCATTGCTTTAGAAAGTACACTAGCAGGTGTTCATCTATGTAATTTGCAGAGTGTGGGGTGTCATAATACAAATACCCCAGTGCAATGTATTTTACATATAGTTTAATATTGTACATGAGACTGGAAAAATACTTATGGCCATATAGTTCAACCCAAGGTCCCTTACACACAGACGTTTCAGGATGCAATGGCTTTTGATGCGGTCCACTGCCTGGGAATGCAGGAGTTACCAGAGGTCGTTATTTTATTTAAGTAGGTTTTACTGATGGAGACAAGTTAACCCACAGAATGCAAGTAAGACGCTGCATGTTTCCTCTACATTTTGGAGTTCAATGTGGCCCTAAGCGAGTTCACCACACTTATTTTAGGTATCTATATCCCAAATTAATATAAAATCCACATACATGACTAATTGGGTGTATACATACATACTTGGGATGTATAATACAGACTGTAATGGTTTCTATGCAGCTATGTAGAATGCAATGTTTAAACCTGCCACCAGTAAACTACATTGTACTTTGTCCCATTACTTGGGAGTACTTTTGCTTCGTTCCTGCATAAATTTAGACATTGTTAGACACTGTGAATTGTTCCTATTTCAAAGCAAACTTTACAGGACAGATTTACTAAGTGTTTTTGTCAATAGAAAATTGACCTTTTTTCGATCGAATAGGTACGTTTTCAATTAAATAATAATCGTTGGAATGCATCATGCAATTGTAAATGCAATTTGAAAGATTTTGGCCAAAAAACTAGATTTTCAAAAAATTTAGGTCAAAAGGGTCAAATTTTTTATTTTTAAAGAGACAGTACTTTGATTTTTCGAATTTTTAAAATTCGATTCAAATTTTTTTCAATTCAATTTGAATTTTGGCCTACTGGATAGTCGAAGTAGCCAAAAATTACTCTGAAATTTCAATTTTTTTATTCCAATTTTCGCTTCGATCCTTAGTAAATCTGCCCCTACATTTTGACACTATACTGTAAGGTTTGCCATGCCACCATATAACCTGCCACATCTGAAATTCACATGCTGTATAAATGATAAGTATATTCCTTTCAAATGCAACATGTCTGAGTGGAAACTAGTATGGCTTGTAGCCAGTATCATATCCAATATTAATTGACCCTCAACACCTGGGATATATTAATAAACCTCTGTTGCAAATTCTATAAAATTCTCCACAAAAGCAGTTTAGCAAGACTTGTAATATTTGTCCTTATAGGAGAAATTAACCTGTATCTGGGCAGGTAGGCCGGGGGGAGGAGGGAGGGGGCCTATACAGGGGAGGGTTTTTTTCAGATACAGGTTGAATTCTCCTTTAAATGATGTTACTGCCCATCAGCCCAACGCACTACCATTCCAAAAACAAATAGAATTATTAATAGCTACCACTTCCTCCACAGTGGCCATGCCTTTATTTCTCAGGCGGAGAGTTTCTCTTCCACTTGACACTTTAGTTTCAGTTGAGCACTTGCTGGATCTGCCTCTCTGTCCAATCATATCTGGAGAGATATGGAGAAAGAATAGCTGAGGATAAAAAAATTATCTTTGTCCACAAAACGTTTATGGGCAGATTAATCAAAGGTCAAATTTCGAAATCAAGTGATTTTCAATGTGAAATTCAAATGGGAGGTTACTTAAGAAAAAATGTAACGGTCTAAAACTAGAACCAATATTACAGACTCCAAAACGCGAATAGAATTTGAATCGAATGCGACTAAACTCAAATCTAGTTTTTTCTCTGAAAAAACTAGAATGTTAGGAAGGCTATTCGAATTTGTAAGTTTTGACCAAAAATACAATTAGAAAATTCTAATTTACTATGCGACCCTTAATAAATCTGCCCCTTAAAGTTGATGCAGTTTTTACAGAGGTATATAGACAAGAGCTATTAAAGCTAGTCCTTGATATTTTTAATTATATTAGTTTTAGCCAATAACAATAAAATAATTCTTTCACAATAGGGACAACTAAGTTCATTATTGCTTAATGAAAATGAATCTGTATGCAATTAGTTTTTGCAATTTTCCTAGACAAGGATGTCTAAAATATGATCTAATAACATTATTGCAATAAAATGTTAATATAGATACATGATCTTCATCTGATCAGTACAACCCAGTTCTACACATAACAGAGAATTTCCTATCATGCTTTTAGCATAATTTTTTTCTTGGCGTGAAACTTGAGAGCAGACAACGATGGGTTAACTGTGCTTGCTATTTTGGGGAGTCGGCATAAAAATTAGTTTTTGAAATGTACATCTCACTGTTGAGGTACAAGTAGGGTTGCCACCTGGCCGGTATTTTACCGGCCTGGCCGGTATTTTTGATGGCTGAGCCCAATGTTATTAATAGGAAAAAAAGATAAATATATAGGAAGGCCGGTATTTTTTTCAAGAAAAGGTGGCAACCCTAGGTACAAGAAAAACAAATTATGGTAAGTTAGGGAATTCTCAATCTTTATGTGTAAATATATTCAGTATTGAAAAAAGAAGGAAGGATTTGTTTAATGCTAAACAGTGTCCTGGACCGGTACTTTTTTGAAGAAGAGGCGCACAAGCCCAGGGTAACATGTAAACACTGAAATCAATGGGGGATCCCAAAAGGGTTGTTCACCTTCAATGTCCAAATTTTATGAAACCACTAAAAATGTGATCACTGTGTTAGACAATCCATTTTCCATCAAATGAAGTAAATAGGTAATTGTAAAAGCTAGTTTATATAGCATTTAAACCTGTCCTTCTCCTGTCTCTCTGATCAGTTTTCTAAAGAATGGGAGTGGCCTGTTTTATACCTGCACATCCTATATGATTACATCATCACTCCCAGGCTTTGCCCTTACTTGTTTCCTATTGGACACTGATACTGCCCTCCCCTTGTAATTCATTGGTTGCTAGTGCACATAACCTCAAAGGCCATTGGTTAATTTCTCCTAAACTACAGTTGGGGAATGTCTCCCTTGCATTGGCTGCTACCTTGTGTGCATTACTTGAGTCTCACATAGGTATAAAGACCCAGCATATCCCAAATCTAACACATTTTACTATGCAAATCAGCATATACATTAAGCACATATTTCTGTGTATTTGGCCCCATGTCCCCAAACATAAACACCCCAGCCTTGTGACAAACAAGCACACAGCCATACACATAGGGCTTTCACCTGGCTGCTATTTTACCCACCAATCAGTAAAATTATGCACTTTGCCAATGTTATAAAAAGGGCAGAAATATAAACACAGGAAGGGCAGTATTTTACCAACTTTGCAATTTCAGCCATTTGGTTGCTAGGGTCCAAATTACCCTAGCAACCATGCACTGATTTGAATAAGAGACTGGAATATGAAGAGCGCTTGAATAGAAAGATAATACCGTGGCAATAACAATAAATGTGTAGCCTTACACAACATCTATTTTTTTAGATGGAAAGCTGGAAAGAGTCAGAAGAAGAAGGCATAGAAGTAAAATACTATTTAAAAAAATGCAGACCAATTAAAAAGTTGCTTAGAGTTAGCCATTTTATAAACAAGTCGGCTTAAAAGTGAACCACCCCTTTGAAACTTTCCTTTAAAGGGGTAGTTGACATTAACTCTTTCACTGCCAGTTCACTGCCACCGCCATGGCGGCTCTCACCAGGAGCTCCCTCCCGGTGCGAGTAAGCCAGCGCAGGCAGGGGGAATTTTTTTTTTAACTACTAGAACCCCTAACCGGAATGTGGGCTCTATCAGCCCGCACCTTGCGCTTTGCCTGGCGAACTAACGGTAGCGCTACTTCGCTAACGTTCGCCGCCCTGAGCGCAAATTCGCATCTTAGTGAATTTGCGTAGTGCTGGTGAAAATTCACCTGGCGAAGTGCGGTGAACGTTAGCGAAGCCAACACTAGCGAATTTTCGCATCTTAGTGAATTTGCCCCCTGGAGTCTACCAGGATTCCCAATATGCATAGATATACAAAAAATTTTGCGGGTGAACTGCTCTGCGCATGCGGGCTGGCACCGTCCTTGCATATACATACCAGCATGGGTGCTGTATTATTGGACACTTCATTGGTTGATTTGGGGGGCTCTGGACAGCAGTCCCTATGGGCCCTGGGCCCCCCAGTCCGACCCTAAGTTGGTGTGTAAAATAAATCCTGTTACTTCATCAAATACTGCTAAAATGTAATGTAAGTGACACAGGTAGAGTTGTGTGTGTTTGGAAAGGGACAATGCAAAGTCAATTCAGTTAAGTATACAGACAAAATAAGAAGACTGTGCTTAGGTGATGTGCTTGTATTGCTCATTTATTTGTACAGCCTGTTGTGCAGAACTTTTACCATTTAATTTTAAAGTATCATTTGAAAGACACACTCCAGAACCAATATGAACACACTAGGGTTGCCACCTGTCCGGTTTTGACCCGGACAGCCCGGTATTTTGAAGGTCAATACTTCCTGCCCGGTTTTCCAAATAAGGAAAACCGGGCAGGATTAGCGTGATTGACGCAGCGATCGGCCAATCAGCGATCGCTGCATCATAGCTCCGCCCCATGGTGTCACGGGCCCGCCCACTGACGTCATGGACACCGCCCCCTGTCAGGGTTTAGCCACGGCAAAAGGCAGCAACCCTAGAACACACCCTCTCAACACTTATTCCTTCTAGAAAATGGCAGCCACTTGCAACTTACCCCCCAAACAATGAAAAATGTCAGTTGAGCCCTGCCTGAAAGTGACTGAGCTCTCCCTCCACACAAGGCCATTCTCCAGCACTCCCCAAGTACAAAAATGTCAGTTTTCTCCTCACAAACCCCATTATAAGACAGCCACCCTCCACACACACACACTTCTCCCTACTCACATGTAGGGTTGTCACCCGGCCGGTATTTTTACCGGCCTAGCCGGTAAAACACCCGCCAAGGCCGGGGCCGGTATTACAAATTTACCGGCAATGTAGCTGCCGGTAAATTTGTAATACCCTTAAAAAAGACCCATCGGCCAGCCCCCAATCCCCTGAATACTTACCTTTCCTCCCCTTGTTGAACGCGCAAAAAATGTCACAGACCCGCCCCCTTTGATGTCATGCGCCTCCCTTTTTTGGCCCCGCCACCGCAGGCCGGTAAAATTTTTTAGAAAAGGTGGCAACCCTACTCACATGTCCCCCCACAAGCCCTCCTCACTCCTTGTGAATCACACAACAGCTCAACCCCACACAAGTCTGTGCACCCACACCCTCCTCTTCCCTCCTGTGAAAATGACATGCCAGCCTCCCAAAACACACAAAACACCTCCTTCAAGTCAGCCCCTTCACATAACACACATCTGCGTACATACATGCTGCCACACCAAATCCTATCAGAGGAGTCCTCCTCTCCTCACTGGCCCAGCCCAGTGAGTGTGCAGTGTGTATGCAAATTAATCACACTGACTAGGGATCAGAAGCTGACTGACAGGAGAAGCAGCCAATCAGAGCTAAGCTTCAGAAACTTCTGCATTTGTGCACTTCCTGCTGCGGAGTGTGTATGATATAAAATAGGGAAGTACAGGAAGTCACTGTAGCGTTTTTTGGGGGTCTGCGACCTCCCCCCACTGGGGGCCCATGATGAAGGGACCCCATCTGCAAAAGGATCCATCTGTGGTGAATATCTCATCAACTGCACATTTTTGGTTAAACATTAGGGTTGCCACCTTTTGCTGTGGCCGAACCCGGATAGGGGGCGGGCCTATGACGTCGGTGGGCGGACCTGTGACATCAGGGGGCGGATCCGTGCCATCATGGGGCGGGGCTATGATGCCGCAATCGCCGATTGGCCGATCGCTGCGTCAATCAAGCTAATCTGTC
>CM044431.1:100019201-100029409 GCA_024363595.1 Xenopus borealis
TCTATTGCCTCTGTCCCTCCGAAATAAAGTATAGCCGCTGATATTAACTGCCCAGTCATGTGACTCATTCGGCCACACCAATCACATCATATTTTCCCCCCAGCACCAGCACCTCCAGCTCTCCTATTTTAGCAGTCAGATTCCTTGAATTTGTAAACATACATTTAATACTGGTACCGTGTTGAACATATGACATGTGGTCCTCCTTGTCCTTAACAGTACCCCCAACCAAATCTCCTCCCCCATTTTCCATTCCTTTGCCCACTATCTCATCTAACCTGTCTTCCCTGTACCTATTATAGAACCCTCCCCCCCCCCTCGCCTAGTTTAAAATCTCCTCCTCCCGCTCTGGACTTCTAACTTTTAGCATTAGCTATTGCACTCACTGCACTTAAAGAGCCAAATTTCCATTAAAAATCAATGCTAGTCAGCAGCTGTAAGCACAAGCAAGGTTATGAGCTGTATTAATAGGGGTATAGATTTGCAGGTGGAGAGGGTAATTCCTCCCCTTTACAAAACACTGGTAGGGCCGCATCTAGAATATGCAGTGCAGTTTTGTTGTAAAGCATCTGAAGGGGATTTCTTTAGTATTAGCCCAGTGACACTTGTGATCATTATAAAGGTTCTAGTCAGGGCTGGGCCAAATGGTAGGCAGAGTAGGCACGTGCCTAAGGCACAAAGCTGGGGGGTGGCCAGGCACGTACCTTCTCTGTTGCCTACCCCATGTCCGGCCCCTCTCTCTCCGGCTGGCTTTGTTTCCGGCTAATTACTTATGTGCATGTGGCAACTCCGCACATGAGCGCACGACTCCTCGCATGTGCGTGCTCTGCCAGCACTGCAGCTGCCAGGTTTCCTAGGGCGCCTGGCTGGCATGGCCAGCCCTGGTTATAGTTAGATGTATGTTTTAGCTATATCTAACCCCATGCAGCAAAAAGGGGGTTCTGGCAGAAGCTAAAAACCCAAATACTATAGGGTAAAGGCCAATTCATTTGGTTTGCCAATGGTCACTGGATTTTGGTATGAAGGAATCTAATTTCTGGTAAACCGTGTGGCTTACCTTGGGGTTTACCCTCGAGAGCATTGATCTCAAACCAGTATCTCATGAGCAACATGTTGCTACTCCGTTGTTGTTGCTCCCTGTGGCCTCAAAGCAGGTGCTTACTTTTGAATTCCTGATTTGGAGCCAAACCATAAAAAGCCTCTTGTAGGCTGTCAATCCACATAGGTGCCACCAACAGCCAATCACAGCCCTTATTTGGGAACTTTTTCCATGCTTATGTTGCTCCCCAACTCTTGTTATATATGGATATGGCTCATGGGTAAAAAAGGTTGGAGAACCCTGTTCTAGAGACACATCTTCTTTGGATTGTGGACAAGTTTTCTTTTTTTCCTATGAACATGCCTATTTGGCATTAAAAGTGTTGATCTGAGGCAGCTCAGCCAATGCTGCACCCCATAGCCCAGTGTTCGTGCTCTGAAGTGGTCAGGGGGGGGGGTCTGCATCACCGATTTAAGAATAGGAATCGTGGCTCTTGCTGAAATTGCCACTGCATTGCCACCCCTGTAAACCTGTCACCTGAGGTAAGTTTCTCAGCTCACCTTATGTGACCCTGTGAACGAAATAATAATAATAAATCCTTTTTCAATAAAAGTAAGCAGGGACTCTCCAACAAAACATCAACAAAATGGAAACCTTTCACAGGCATAAATCAATAATAGGCTCTACAGCATAAGATAAACAATACATTTAAAACTATAAAAAAAAAAAGCTGTTCATGCTCTGTGTGCTGATACATTGATTAAAAGTATCACCTTGATAAAAGCATATCCAGCTCCATTGTCAGTGATGGTTAGGCCTAGGGCATCTTCAGTCTTGGTTATCTCTACCTCTTTCGTTTCACCTCTGACATGAGCAAAGATGAAATCCTCCAGCCCAATCTGGCCACCCAACAGTTTCTGCATGTCTACTTTATGTGTATTCAAGGTACAGAACAAGATCTAAAAAAAAAAAGTAATAATTTTAATAATAACATTGCAATCACAACAAAACATAGTTACTTAACTTTTAGTATGGTATAGTATGTCCTACTCTTTCAATTCAATTTTTCAAGCAGTCTTTTAAAAAAATATGATATATATTATATCATAGTTTTTTTTAAATATTTGCCCTCCTCTTCTATCTTTTTATGTCACTGACCCCAGCAGCCAAAAACTATAGCTTTGTGAAGCTACAATTTTATTGTTATTGTTACTTTTATTAATTATCTTTCTGTTCTTTTCCTACTCATATGCCAGTCTTTTATTCAAAATGCCAGGTTGCTGGGTTAAAGATGGCTGCTGAAATTCTAGCCTGGAAAAAAACAAATGAAAACCAATTACAAATTACAGCGATGTCTACATTATAATAAACATTTATTTAATCCTTCGGGCCAGTTGAACAAGTGCATCCTCTTGATAAAAAAAATATTATGTTATGTTATTTTGGCTCTGCTGTGGCTAAACTGTGCTAATGAATTTTGGAAATGGAGAAGCACATTAAGGATTTACTGTAAATCAGATTAAATGTATGATATGTAACTTTTAAGCAGCAAGGAAAAGTAAACATGAACAAGTTAATAAGAATAATTACATCTCCAAATCTAAAGCAGACCATTGAAAAGGGGAGAATCATACATTAAGGCAATATACGTAAAACAAACTTTTTTGGGAGGCTGGATTCAGCTAGATTCCATTAAAATGTATCCAGGTATCAAACAAAAGAAGAATTCAAATTTTTATATTTAAATGTAAAGGGATATATACCGCATTTTGACATGAGCTTATGTTGTGTTTGGTAGCCGAGGATGTTCATGCAGCCATTACATAACAGCAGTAAGTCTTACTTTCACTTTCAAGCTGTACAGAAAGTCCTGTGTATGCACAGTGACACCTACAGGCCATTTGTATAAACACCACATCTTAGTTAGTTGGGATTATGTAGATCATTTCAGCGTGAAAGGAAATCATAGTGACAAACCATTCCCACCAGACCTGAGCCAAGCCATCCAGGTGGTCTAGGCAACCAGGCTAGCCACTTCGCCCCCATCATGGAGCATGTGTGAATGAGCGTATGTTCGAGTTGTGACCATGAGCGGAGGATGGGGAGAAGTGCACATAGAGGCAAACAGTGGTGGGCAAACAAGGGTCCGGACAAGGGGTAGGTGAAAGAAGAGATACCTGCTTGGCGCCCCCACTTTGTTGTGCCCTAGGCACGTGCCTCTTCTGCCTACCCCTAATTCCGGCCCTGATTCCCAACATATCTAAAGCAACATATATGGTTTTTGTGAAAGAGTAGAGGGGTGTGTGTGTATGCTGGGTTTTAATTTGGAGGGGTTGAACTTGATGGACTTTTTCATTTTCATTTTTTAACCAAATTTAACTATATAACTGTAACAGTTCCCGCATCATGCTCCATTGTAGAGTGACTTGAAGTTCTTCTGCTCTACAGTGGGTAGTGCCCATATTCTCTGGAAAGCAGGACTTCAAGTCCCATAACCCATCACTTTACAATGAAGTTGGGGTTGTATTCGAAGGGGGGTGGGAACTAGTCCCTGTAAAAAGAGATAAAATACCATGTTTTACTTTCAATCTGGTATGTCTGTATAAAAAAATATTATTGGATAAATAGTTTTTGGGTAAATTAAGTCCAGCTTTAGAAAAGATTTTCCCTTTAAAGGAATTGTTCAGTATAAAAGTAAAAACTGGGTAAATAGATAGGCTGTGCAAAATAAAACATGTTTTCAATATAGTTAGTTAGGCAAAAATGTAATGTATAACAGCTGGAGTGACTGCAAGTCTAACCTAATAGAACAGAACACTACTTCTTGCTTTTCAGCTCTCTTTTGTTTACACTGACTGGTTACCCTGGTTACCAGGCAGTAACCAATCAATGACTTGAGGGAGGGCCACATGGGTCATAACTGTTGCTTTTGAATGTGAGCTGAATGCTGAGGATCAATTGCAAACTCACTGAACAGTTATGTCCCATGTGGCCCACCCTCAAGTCGCTGACTTACTCAGATTTAGAGAGCTGAAAAGCAGGATGTTGTGTTCCACTCACTCCAGTTTTTATACATTACATTTTTGGCTAACTAACTATATTAGAAACATTTTTTATTTTGCACAGTCTATCTATTTACCCAGTTTTTATTTTTACCCTGAACTGTTCCTTTAAGATCAAATGTTAAAATTAAATGTAGTGGAAAGTCTTCATACAAAATAAAAATAGTAATTAATGAGGAATTTAACTCGTCATTACATAACAATCATTCATTTGAAGGGATAGTTAGTTTATATTACCATTTAATATTTTGCAAAGTAAAGGTATTAAGTGAATAATTTGCCAGGTGATATTGATTGTAAGTAATAACAAGTTTCTTAGATATTAATTTCTTTGTTTCAATAAGATGTTTAAAGGGGTGGTTCACCTTTACGGTAACTTTTATTATGTTATAGAATGGCCAATTCTAAGCAACTTTTCAATTGGTTTTTATTATTTATTTGTTATAGTTTTATAGTTATTTGTCTTTTCATCTGATTCTTTGCAACTTTCAAATGGGCGTCGCCGTCCCCTTCTAAAAAAAACAAATGCTCTGCAAGGCTACAAATGTATTGTTATTGCTACTTTTTATTGCTGATCCTTCTATTCAGACTCTCTCCTATTCACATTCCAGTCTTTTATTCAAATCAATGCATGGTTGCTAGGGTAATTTGGGCCCTAGTTACAAGACTGCTTAAAATGCAAATTGAAGAGCTGCTGAATAAAAAGTGAAATAACTCAAAAACCGTAAATAATAAAAAATTAAAACAAATTGCAAATTATCTCAGAATGTCGCTCTCTACATCATACTAAAAGTTATCTCAAAGGTGAACAACCCCTTTAAGTACTATTTATAGTTTGGTGTAATATGCCTGTGAAACATAAGCCTTTTGAGCCCCCTTTTCCTCAAATCTGTAGTCACAGCACTTTTATTTATGCAAAATATTAGTAATACTAATAAATACTAATAATCCCACAATGGTTACATAATATCATAATCTAATATTATCTTGCAAAGGCATCTGATAGAGTGCCACAAAAAAAAAATTGCTGTATAAACTAAAGACTGTTGTGCTTGGGAAAGCTACATAAACATGGACTGAGAGTTGGATGAAACTTGACAGCCTTTATTTCAGTTTTTTAAATATTTGTAATAGAAGCAATATTTCTTAGAGTCTAAACTATGTGTTCATGCTCAAACACAAGTTCTAAATCTAATTGTTGTTAAAGAATAAGTAAACAGCCCCCAGAATAACATACTGTACCTTTCTTCCTACATTCAGTCTTATTTTGTTTCTCTGTCACAAGCAGCTTAACTGCAGCTCCTTAGCTATTTCCTTGTCTAGTGTGAACCTCTGTCTTTTCTGAGTGCTTCTCCCTTTCTCTCTTGACCCCTGACTAACCAATGTTTAAAGGGGCCCAAAAAATAACTCACTTGCACAACTAACTTTTACATCTCTGTAATCTCCCTGAATGTGTAAAATATGCCCCTCATTGGGAGTAAAAGAATTAACTATTATAAATCTCAATACAAATAAAATCTTTGGAGGGGCCCGCCTACTCGTGTTCTCCACTCTATTAATTTGGTTACTGGAGACCAATATGGAGTTGGGTCCATTTCATAGTGTTACGGATTCTTGAATTTGATTACTTATCCTACATCTGCACCTCATAAGTCACATTCCAGTATTTTGCAATTATTAACAAGATCCCTACTTCCATATAATGTCCGTATTTATGATTGTTCAGTGCACAGCAGTTCATTCTATCTGGGCCTGTCTGCACTGCACATGCTGCAAAGGAGGTGTGAAGGTAAGGGTGAGTGTACACATATTCCAGTGGGGGGGGGGGCAGGTTACATTTTTGCACAAGGGCCAGTGGTTCCCTAGTTACACCACTGTGGTTGTTTCTTCTTATAGCCTGCGGTTCTGGATACATGGGGCAAATTCAAAGTGCAAAGTGGGTAACGCTAGCGCTAATTCGCCAGCGTGACTTCATTTCGCAATTTCCCAACACTCTGGTGAATTTTCACTAGCGAAGTAGACTAACGCAACTTTGCATACTTACGCCAGGCGAAGTTGTACACTGACGAAGGGTTGTTACTAATTCACTAAGATGTCAATTTTACTGAACGTTATCTCTTGCGCTAGACCTGGCAAAGTTCAATACAATAGATAGGAGCTTGAAAAAAAAAAAGTTGACATTTTTTTCTAAGTCCCAAAAAAACGCTGGCATGTTTAACTTTTTTAAGGCTGAAAAAGATCATAAATTTTTTTAGGGTAACCTCCTCCCCCCCAACATTTCCTAACATACGGCAACCCAACTATATAGGGGGCACGTGTAGGGCAATAGAACACATTTATTTGAGTTATTAAAGGCTTCCTGGGCAGTGTAATGTAGTGGCTGTAACATATAATTCTATTATGCATTTAACTTCTCGCCATATGGAAATTAGGCATCGCTAGTGTAACTTCGCTTTGCTTGATGAAGTAACTGTAGTGCAACTTCGCTACCGTTCGCCTCCCTGAACGCAACTTCGCATCTTAGTGAATTTGTGTACCGCTGGTGAAACTACGCCTGGCAAAGTGCAGCGAAGGCTAGTGAAGCCAACGCAGGTGCAACTAAACAAGTTTGTGAATTTGCCCCATAGTTAGGGACACAAGTCTGTCAGCTATTGCTATATGACTGCTTTATTCTGGCCAAAGTCACAGCATCACCCCAGAAATGGCCACGAGATGTGTTTTCAAAACCTGAAACATGCTTATAGTGACACCTTCTGCCAAGATCTTGTTTTTCATTTTCTGCATTAGTGGTGATATCTGATCCCCTAGTTAAAAGCTAGGGTGTGGTGAACTTAGATGGGCACAGAACCCCAAAAATATAATTACAACGTTTCTAGACTACTTTTTTGTTAAGCTTTAGATCTCCTGTTTAAAAAATAGGAATTAGGGACATGGCACCTTTAGTGGTGTTTGAGTGTTAAAGTGTATAAAAACCTTGAGAACCATATACCTGTAATATATTTCCTCACGTACATGGTACGCAGTGAAGGGCATTGAATGATAACATAGAAAATTAGTTAATAGTTACTCCATTTTAATATTAAAATTGGGTAACAATTAAATTTTTGTTAAAAATGTATGTAACAAAACTCTCGTGTGTTGTATGTTTTAATTGCTACATAAAAATGTACAGGGATATCCAACCCATAGCCCTTAAACTCACAGCATTAGAGTATTCAGCATTTAGAAATTGATGTGAGTTGTAGTTAGTATGCAAGTTTGCACCATTTAAGATAATGCATGTACACTTCCATGAAAAAAAACTTAGAAAGCATCAATCCTAAATATGTTTTTACTTACTGTAATTAATGTCTTAATACATTTTTCCAAAGAGATCTGTTCTCTAAATTCTGCAACAGCATTACAATAATTTAGTTCTACTGACATCCATGCACTCATAAATGGATAGTTCTCTTGATCTTATATGTGATGCTGGTTGAGGATTTTTATTTGTAGTTCATAACAGATCTGAGCCATAGATTTGAAATAAATTCAATAAAATTGATGAGGGCATGACAGGAATACTATCGCCCGTTAGTAAATAAATAAAAGACTCTCTTTTGTGATACAATTACTAGGTGAAATGCTGAATAATTAAAGAGAGTTTCTATTTCTTTCCAGCATTTGTCTCAAGATTACTGAGCAACTTCTTAATAAGCTGCACTAAGAATTTAAATAAAAGTGATTTATAAAATATCAGAATATGGTATCTATATGCCCAGAACTAGTAAGTAGGTTTCCAAAAGAAACACCACTCATATCCAATTTCCATATACAGCTGTATTTTGTGCAATAGGAAATAAAAAAAAAATATTTTTTTAATTCCATGAAACTCTTACCTCTGTTGGAGAGATTTTGAACACCTCTGCAATTTTAGCATAAAGCTCTTTGACATTGGTAAAGCCTTCAATCCTTTCTGTTGGGCTGCCATGTGCCAGCTGAGTGTGAAACACCAACCTTGGTCTAATCCGGGGAGGGTGTGGTGTTGGCTGGCTTTGCGTTGGAGCAGCCGGCAAATTTTCTGCTCCGTCTTGATTTCTCTGCGTTTCCCTTCTGCATTCCTTCTGCTCAGGGGCCACACCGTTCTCCATGAAGCCTACCTCTGATTGTTGTGTCCCCTTTTTGGCTTTCTTTCCTGAGCTGCGCAGCATCCTTCCCTTGCCAGGAAGGGGTGTGTATGTGGGACACAATGACTGTCAGGCTGAGATAGATAAATTATAGATGCTGGGTTGCTCTCTTTGAAGTCTACACCTTGTAAATAGACACCAAGTGAGGTATACAGTGCTGGAAATTGTATCCAACAACTCAGGTTACCAACAGCAAGACTGTCAGTTCTAATCCCATGGGATAAAAGACAATGTAGAAGCATATATTAAATCAATTTTCTTTGCCGTGCACATGGAAAGATGTTCTCACTTGGGATGTAAGTGTATCCACCAATTACACAGCTACGCCTTAACCCATTATGTGGCTACAGCACAGGTTGAATATTACGCTGACTATAAAAAGTAAATGGCACCGTCCCTTCTGCTATAGAAATAAAGAGACTTCACTGAAGGAGACTGCAGTTCCTTTGTCAAACATCCATAAGGAGTTTGTTAAATGGATTATCAAGTTTACTTTTAGTATGTTATTAAATGTCCCCATGGAAACCATGGTCCCTAGGAGACAGCTCAGATTGCACAAATAGTGCATAGTATTATCCAAGTGGCATATAGAGGGCCCACAATATAAATAAAATGTTCAATTTTTGGGCTGACTCTTTGCCCCCTTTAATACAACACCCCACCCCCATTTTATGCATCATAAAAGCAAGTAAACGCTAGAAAGCCCTCCACTTCATAATGTGGAAGAGATCGGTTGGGAGAAGAGAGCATCGGCATGCTAATGCAGTACTCTTACAATTAGGATTCAAAAACAATAGATATCTGGCTGATATCAACTGGACACCAACAATTAACATTCAAGAAAATCTGCTTTGAATGGTCATGTGTACTTTTAAATTGACTTTAATTTTTTTGCTTTAAGTCATAGAAACAATGTTAGCAGTTTTCTACTAATGGGGCTTTTTGGATAAGCACATTCCTTTAAGATTTGCTGTGTGTGGTAGAAAATCCAACTATGAAAGAAGCCCTGTCATTTGTAATTTCAACAGAATTATTATGCTATATATGGACAAATGTATGTGGACCCCTGCCTGACCAACATTCTAGTTTTCAAACAAAGGATATTACTATTACAACTTCTACTTTTCCCAGAAGGCTTTCCACTAGAATTTGGAACATTGTTCCTGGAATATGCTTCCATTCAGCCACAAGAGCATCACTAAGGCTGGGCGCTGATGTTGGGGATGAGGTTGAGCTTGCAGTCAGTGTTTTCATTCATTCCTCAGTGGTTGATTTGGGTTAAGGCTCAGTGCAACCATTCAAGATCTTCCTCTTCTATTTCTCAAAAGTAGTCCTGTATGGACCATATTTTTGGCAGGCTCCTGACTTTAATAGCTACATTCAACAATTATACTTAGTATACTATTTATTAAATTGAGTAGGATAGAAGCATAATCATTCCAGTACATTCCCTTTGCTTTTGTCAACCTTTTCCAAAGTAACTTTGTATTTATGTTTTACCAATCATTCTGCTAACTGCATGCTCGCATGTGTACAATTTTCACTCCATTCTCTGGCTAACTTATGACTAACTTATTTTCTGAAACCTTGAATAGTTCTGAATTTATTGATGAAAAAAATAAAACCCAAAAAGACACCATAACAAAGCTTGGAAAGTAAAAGCTGGCAAGGTTATATAGAAGTCAGTGGGAATTTAACAACTTTATTTTCCCAATTTATTAAAACATTACACATTTTCAGCCTTATTGAAAGTTAGTGGGACAACATATTTCCCTCTGACCTACGTTTTTTTCCCTGTGAAAAATGTACACCGGAATATATTGCTGCATTTTTTCTTAAAGGACCAGTAACATCAAAAAATTAATTTGTTTTAAAGTAATATTAAAGGAAAACTATACCCCCCAAACAATGCAGGTCTCTATAAACAGATATTGCATAAAA
>CM044431.1:100031864-100050871 GCA_024363595.1 Xenopus borealis
CTACATGATGTTTTCTTTACTTTAAAAGACTTACATTTTTTGGTGTTACTGTTCCTTTAAATAAGCTAGCACAAGGTTTTTTCCCCCCACAAGCTTACATTTTATAAATCTGCCCCATAGCATTTAAACTGCACAGTACATTGTTTCTACAACAGGCTTTTGCCCTCAAGTCTACTTCTGAAATAAAATATACTGCAGCTTAGATATGCCTTCAGGGCATTGCTGTTCATTTCACCTTGGTATTGCAGGTCATGCACAAACTGGTTCACATACTTCTCTTGAGCCTAATGCCAATGTACATATTGCATTAACTAAGGTCTAAATACAGGGTTCAATTTTGCACCTCTGTGCCACTATAATCATACAAGGCAGAAGGCATGAAAGTATATGTCCATGATATACTCATATGATCCCAGAAAAAATACTAGATTGTAATAAGCATGACAAACTGAACCCATTTTTTTCTGTTTAGTGAATTGTCTTTCTAGTATATGAGGCCCTACATTTACAAGGACTAACCCTTCAATAGGAAATGTGTATTCTGGAGTCTTATTCAGTTTTTAACAATTTATATTATCAGTTACAATGGTTTGCTTCATTTTAGGCCTGTAAATGAATTTTAAACTTAACTTCAAATCACAATCCTCTGGCAGGCATTGAAGCCATACCAAATTCCAATTGTTTTCAGGATCTTCTAACCTTAGAATATTTGTTTGCTCAATAACAAAAACAAAAATGTCTAGAAATGCAGGGTTCAAAACTGCATGTATTTTCTGGCATTCTGAAATTTCAATATTAAATTTTGCAGGGTGTGAGTTATGGAATCAATATTACTATTTTAGTCCTATACCAGCAAAATAGATGCATGCAAAGTGCAGCACTTTACATATTTACCCAATAATCAACCTTGTGACTGGTGTAGCTCTGGAAATACAGTGAAACCTGAAGTTTACATCCCCTGATTTAACTTTTTTTCTCATTTTTAAAATTTTTTATTAAAGGTAAATTTTGATTTATTTTAATTGTAACAAAACAATCAACAAACATTTGTATTTAACATCAGATTTGTCTCGGTTTTGTTCTTTAAATGGAAGCAGGATACTCCCCTCTGCAAGTCTTAATAAAGATAAAGTTTAGTACATATAATACATCAATCCCATTCCTCCAAATCCCTTGGTTCTGCCCCTGGCCCTGACTCTCACCAGGGACTCCATATTTTTTAAAACTTGGTGGAATTACCTCTAGCTTCGTAAGTGAGTTTAATTTTAGGTATTGTTTGATTAATCCAGGAGTTTCTTGTGGGTGTGTTGGGCCCCATCCAATGCATTACTAAACATTTTTTTGCATAAAATAGTAGGACCCGAAGTCTCAATCTTGCGTATCTTGTAGGTACTAAATGCTCCACTATTCCCAATAGACATACCATGGGGGAAAGCACCTGTGGGTAGTTTAGCATGTTTGCTAAAGTCATCATTATTTGCGACCAAAAAGCAGCTATTACTGGACAATCCCAAATCACATGTAGGAAATTAGCAGTGTTTGCTTGACATCTGGGGCAGGCTTCATCCTCTCTCCTACCCATCTTCTTTAGTTTTTGGGGGGTTATATATAATTGGTGAAAATTTTTATACTGAATGAGTCTATCACGTATTGCTATCAGACTGGTAACATATTTCCTCTTGCTTCGTCCCAATCTTCTTGGGTGAGCTCTGGTATACCTTCTTGCCATTTTTCTTGTGCTAGGTTAAATGGAGGGGGAATATTTGTGAGCATATTACGATATAGTTTAGACACCAGTTTGTTGGGAAGTTCTGCTGCTAAGGTTTCTTCTAATGACAAGTTAGAGCGGGTGAGAGGTTACCAAATTGGGCTTTGAATATGGGTCGAATTTGGAAGTACCTGAATAGTGGTAGATTTGATGTGTGGCATTTGATTTGGAGGGCTTCATGAGTAATAAAGGTGTCATTTTGCAGTAAATCTCTTAGGTATTTGATACCCTGGTTCGGCCAATACAGAAAGTCATCCAGTTTGCGGATATGGTTAAGGTTTGAGTTACCCCACAATGGGAGGCTTCTGGTAAGTCTCACTGGGTCTTTTTTGAGGATGTTTAGGGCTTGAGCCCATGCTCTATGAGGTGTGGACATCGTGGGTGGGAGAGTGCCCAGATCTGTCAATTTGCGGTACGGTAAGTTTTTAAGGCCTTCTAGTGAACCTACTAGTGTTGCTTGTAGCGCCATATTGGGTTTGTATGGGTCCGGATGAAACCACCAATGTAAGTAGTATAGTTGGGCTGCTAGATAGTATAAATGAAAATTAGGCATGGCTAGGCCCCCATCCTCTTCTTCTGCTGTAAGTTTTACCCAGGCAATTCTAGGGGTTTTTTGGTTCCAAATAAAAGGGAGTAATAAGCTATTAATCCTTTTGAAGATAGATTGGGGGATATGGATTGGGGTGTTGTGTAAGTGATATAGTATTTTGGGGAGGTAGATCATTTTAATTAGATTGATTCTCCCGCATAAGGTTAGTGGAAGGTTTGCCCATGCTTTGTCGTCAGCAAGTTTTGTGATTATGGGCTCTAGGTTTTTTTGTACATGTTGGTTGAGATCCATATGTACATTAAGACCCAGGTATTTGAATTCCGTGACCCATTTTAGCGGAGCATTAGCTGGGAGATTACTGGGGGCTAACGGAAATAGTAGGGACTTGTCCTAATTTATTTTCAGCCCAGATATTGCTCCAAATTGTTCCACTATATTGAGGAGTGTAGCTAGATAGTTTTGGGTATCTGCTAAATATATGAGCATGTCATCTGCATATAAAGATATCGTTGATGGGACCACAATTAAGGCCATTTATTTGGTTTGATTCGCGAATTGCAATGGCAGGGGGTTCTATTGCTAGTTCAAAGAGGAAAGGGGGCAGCCCTGGCGGGTGCCTCTAGCTAAGCAGAATGGGTCTGATGACAGGCCATTGACTCTTATTTTTGCAGTTGGTTGGTGATATAGCATTTGAATCCATTTAATGAAGTAGTTACCCTGATCAAATCTATGGAGGATTTCCCAGAGGTATGGCCATTCTATGGAGTCAAATGCCTTTGCCGAGTCTAATGAGACTACTGTTCTATTACCCATTTCCCTATGTTGGATAGATAAATTAGTATATAGTCTCCTAATATTGAGGTTTGTTGATCTGCCCCGCATAAATCCGGATTGATCAGGGTGTAAGAGATCTATTATGTATCTTTGTAGTCTTGTGGCTAGTATTTTTGCGAGGATTTTCGCATCTGGGTTTATGAGGGAAATTGGGCGGTAAGAGCTACACTGGCTAGGGTCTTTTCCTGGTTTCGGAATTAGTACAATAAGAGCTTCCCCAAATGTGTGAGGGAGGGTACCATTTCAAATGAATCCTGATTATATTATAGTATTTCAATAGATGGGGGGCTAATTGCTCTGTTAGGTTTTTATACTAATTGGATGGTAGGCCATCTATACCTGGTGTTTTATTATTAGGAAGAGATGCTATGGCTGCTTTGATTTCCTCTATGGTTATTGGCTGGTTTAGGGCAGTTTTATCTTGGGCATGCAGTCTGGGAATTGTTATACTATCTAGGAATTGAGTGTGTAGATTGCTAGGGTGCAGTATGGTGGATTGGTAAAGGTTTTGGTAGTATATTGCAAATTCCTCCTATTTGTTTGGGGTCTGTAATTATTGTTCCGTCTAACCGCCTTATGTTTGATACTGCTGTTGTAGAGTTTTGTGTTTTTGCAAAGTATGCTAGCAGTCTTCCATTTTTATCTCCTTGCTCAAACAATCTTTGGGATTGGTATAGCAATGCTTTTTTTGTTAGTGTTGTGTTTTGTCGTTCCAAGGCATTGCGTTTTGCTTGTAGGAGAGCGTAGGACTGTGGTGTAGGGTTTGTAATGTGTTTGCTTTCTGCTTGTTCTAATTCTTCTTCTGCTTGCTCTATTAGGTCTTGAGTTTGTCTCCGTGCGTGTGTTATGGCTTTCGTTAGTACTCCCCTCATTACTGCCTTACTTGCATCCCATAGAATTGCCTGGGGGGCAGTGTTTACATTTTGTGCCCAGTATTCTAAGTATCCGTCTGTATTGGCCTCCCTTACTGCATTGTTGTTCAGCCATAAAGGACTTCACCTCCACAACCTGGATTCTGTTGGGGTGGACCACCGAAGAGAGAGTAAAAGTGGTGAATGGTCAGAAAATATACGTGGGAGAAAATGTGTTTTATCGATGAGAGGGAGAATATTATTTGTCACAAGTGCTAAGTCTATTCGGGAGAAGGTGACTTTTTTTTATCATTTTACATCGATATTTGTGGTCAAAGCTATTTATTGGGGTAGATTTATCAAAATGTGAGTTTAGAGTGCAATACTGAATTTTGGATATTTCACAGTAAGTAACAACATAAATCCAAAGCCACAAGGCTAAGCATTCCCAGTACTATTCCCGGAATCACAGCTTTAGTATTCATATATAGGGGTAACTAGATTTGAAATCAAGGCAAAACTTCTCAGCTTCGTAATTATATATCGCTCACCCTTAAGTTCAAATGGCCTGGGTGCAAACACTCAGGACCAGCTGCTTAAAAGGAGAGGGGGGAAGAAAACACCCCCAGTTTTCCACATGAAACTTCAATTTCGCTTTCCAAGAATATAAAACATGAAAACATGGTTATCCTTACCCCATACTGGTTGTGACCCGGGTGCAGCAGCCCAAGTCCGTAACTAGGGGGAACATTGCCAACACAATTGCAGTAAGAAGCAGCACAGTCCTGGGTCTTTGCTCACAGATCGCTCAACTCCAGTGTATAGTTAACATTAACAGACTTTATTTTAACATACAATTAATTGTAAGCAGCATCTGAGATGCACCTCAGATGCTGCTTACAATTAATTGTATGTTCAAATAAAGTTGAGAGTTGAGCGATCTGTGAGCAAAGACCCAGGAGTGCACTGCTTCTTACTGCAGTTGTATTTCACAGTTAGCAACATACACACAGTGGGTTAACAGATATCTGCCTTTCCATCAATGGCAACTTTGAGGGTGGTGGCAGACGGGGAGATTAGTCACCCAACGACAAATCTTCTCTACTGTGTGGCGACTAAGCTCCCCAAATGCCTTCCTGCTATTTTCCAAATACTTTGGAATTCCAAGTCACCGGTGATTCTCATTCTTGCCAGTGGGAAGGCATTTTCGGGGAGATTCGTCGTCCGCAATAGAGAAGATTTGTCACTGAGCGACTGAACTCCCCATCTGCCACCACCCTGAAGGTACAAGCCTAGACAACCATAAAACAATCCTTGCGGCTACAGTAATGCCCATATCAAAGAGATGCAAATAAATAGATTTTTCTACTTACCGTTAAATCCTTTTCTCTTGTCCTACATTGGGGGACACAGGGACCATGGGGATGAAGATCCTGTTGCTTGGAGAAAGGACACTAAAAGGTTAAAGTTGCTCCTCCTCCTGCTCTGGGCTTCATCCCCCGCCTACTTCCTCAATCCCTCAGTTTTCTGATCGAAGAAGTATGACGGACCCCAGCAAAACCCAGGTTAGAGAAGGAGTCCCTCCACAAAATCGGCTGAACTTACTCGTTCCACCTGCCTTAAACTATGAAATTGAAGAACCATAACTTTGAACATAACTTGAACAATACAGGGAGGGAAGGCCTGTGCCCCCCAATGTAGGTCAAGAGAAAAGGATTTAACGGCAAGTACTCTTGCCTAGATTGGGGGACACAGGAACCATGGGGATGTCCCAAAGCTACCCATGAGGGCAGGACTATAACCCCTGGTGTTCAGGTAACAACAGCCTGTAACACCTTCCTCCCGAAGCTCGCTTCGGCTGAGGCAAATGTATGCAGTCTATAGAATTTTGAAAAGGTGTGAAGTGAGGACCACACCGCTGCCCTGCATACCTGTTCTGCTGAAGCCTGGTGGCGCATTGGCCACGAAGTTCTGAGTGAGCGAGTGGAATGAGCTCGGACTCCTAATGGTGAGGCAATCCCTCTCACCTAGTAAGCCTTGAGAATGGCTGATTTGATCCATCTTGCTATGGTGGCTTTAGATGCCTTAGATCCTCTTCTTGGCCCCTCAGGTATGATGAATAGGTTGTCTACCTTCCTAAAGTCTTTAGTAACAGTGGTGTATGTCTTGAGAGCACGGACCACATCTAGGTTGTGAATCTTGGCTTCCAGCTTTGTCTTGGGATCAGGGCAAAATGACGGTACTACTAAGTCCTGGTTAAGGTGAAACTTCGATACCACCTTAGGTAAAAATTCCGGAGTTGGTCTTCGTACTGCCTTATCTTTGTGAAACACTAAGAACGGTGATCGACAGGACAGAGCAGCCAGTTCAGAAACACGTCTTGCTGAAGTCATAGCGAGTAGAAATGTAACCTTAAACATCAGCATGGACAACGATATCGAATCTAAGGGTTCGAACGGGTGGTCCTGCATAACTGAAATTACCAGGTTGAGATCCCAAGGCGGAATTGGATGGCGATACGGGGGTGAAATTCTCAGAGCTCCTTGAAGAAAAGTCCCGACGTTTGGTAAAATGGCGAGTTGTCTTTGGAAGAGAATGGATAAGGCTGACACTTGTACCTTAAGAGAGCTAAGCGCTAAGCCCTTGTTTAAGCCTTCCTGAAGGAATAATAAAAAGCTACCTTCTTCCCAGGACTGTGGGTCTTTACCCTTTGATTCACACCAGGAGATGAAAGTCTTCCATACCCTATAACACACGTCAAACACAAGGCCCGCGGGCCAAATCCGGCCTGCGAGGCCTTGCAATGTGGCCCGCGCCGCTCTGTCATCACTGCTGGAACGCTGCTGCCATAGGCGGATTTTAATTAAGGCTTGGGGAGGCTAAGCCTCCCCAAACCTTAGACCATTGTACCATACCTTATCTGAAATATTGAACAGGAGAAGGTTCTAATATCAAGTGATTAATGTAGCAAGGAACCTGGCTGCGTTCTGTGGGAAGGGTGTTCTCGAGAAATGATGTGTACAAGTAAGACATTAACAATCCAGCCTGATAAAGTCCACCTTGCTGTACCAGGAGTTCAGTCTTCCTTAGTTCCTACACTCAGAATCTATTGCTCTTCCCTGCCCTACTTCCCGGACCCAGAGCAATTGCCCAGCCAGCAGGGGGAGGGGCTACACGGAGCAAAATCTACAGTGCAGGGAAACTAAAGCAGAGCTGCAGGTGTGGATTGGAATATAAATGAATAATAATCATCCTGTTAGCTGCTATTCATGCATTAAAGGTGGCTGCTTTTCTACATATATACATTTTTTGCGGATTTGTAGAAAACCACCTACTAATACACACACACAAGTCTAAGCCTGAGACATTGAGTCTTTTGAGGCTGTAAGAGTTAATCTTGCTAAGAAAGGAGTTTGGGGTGTCAGGAATATGAATTCTACTGGGATTTATGGGGTATGTTTTAGTGGGAGGGGTTATTTTGGGGGCTTAAAAAGTTTTAGAACTGCAGCAAATTAAATGTGGTGAAGTGATGTGAGGGTTGTGCCTGCTAAGAGAGAAGATCTGTGGAACAGAAAAAAATATACTGGGAGTTGAGTGTAAGGTAGCTGTGAGTATTGCATATATTTAATATTAAAGGGCATCTGTTGGGCAAAACATTAACCTTAACAGTGCTGTTAACCAACTCACATGCTATCAAGCAAAACAGTAATATTGACAACCTCCATGCTGTTTTGCGGGTTGCTACAGCCCAAGAAATAAAACCAAACATTGACTCATTGATCCGGGGAAAACGGTGTCAGACATCTAGCCAGAAAACAAAACAATGAGCATTTTAGGTACATTCCAATATTACTGTTTTGCTTGATACCAATATTACTGTTTTGCTTGATACCAATATTACTGTTTTGCTTGATAGCATGTGAGTTGGTTAACAGCACTGTTATGGAAAAAGATTGTTCCACTCATTAAAATAAATTCACATTTCTGGTTAACATTGTCAGTTTATGACTGTTCAGTAAACCATTCGGCCCGCGATTTAGGCTGGGTTTTAGATTTCGGCCCCTTCTCTGATTGAGTTCGACACCCCTGCCCTATAATATATGCGTGCCGAAACAGGTTTTCTGGCTCTAATTAAGGTTGGTACTACCTCCTGTGGCACTCCTGATCTGGATAGGATTAGGGCTTCAAGCGCCATGCCGTTAAAGCCAGCCAAGGTGAATTCGGATGTAATATCGGCCCCCTGAGATAGCAGGTCCTTCCTGTCTGGAAGGTGGAATGGAGTATCTAGGGACAGACTTATGAGATCTGCAAACCAGCTGCGGCGAGGCCAGTAAGGAGCCACCAGAATGGTCTCTACCTTCTCCTGCTTTATCTTTTTATGACCCGTGTCAGAAGAGCCAGAGGGGGAAATACATATGTCAGCTGAAAATGCCACGGTACCACCAGTGCATCTGCCTCTAGGGCTAGCGGATCCTTGCTTCTTGCGAAGAAGCTTGGAAGCTTGTTATTGTACCTTGATGCCATCAGATCGACGTCCGGAGTCCCCCACCTTGAGAGAATTAGCTGGAACACTTCTGGGTGCAGGCTCCACTAGCCCTGGTCTATCTTTTCTCGGCTGAGAAAGTCCGCAATCCAGTTTTCCAACCCTGGAATGTGCACTGCAGATATGGCTGGAACGGTGTTTTCTGCCCAGGATAGGATTCTTTGTGCCTCTGCAAGTGCCGCTGGGCTCCTTGTGCCCCCTTGGTGGTTGATGTAGGCCACGGCTGTCATGTTGTCGGACTGTACTCTTACTGGTAGTCCTCTTACTTTGTCGGACCAATGGAGTAACGATAGTTATATCGCTCTGAGCTCCAAGATGTTGATGTGGAGTAGTCGTTCTGTTAGGGACCAGCGGCCCTGAACCGTAAAGGTTTCCCAATACTCCTCCCCAGCCTTGAAGGCTGGCGTCCGTTGTGATGACCGTCCACGTGTGGTTGGGAAAGGGCTTTCCCGAGTGAAGTGTTGTTGGGCGAAGCCACCAGTTGAGTGAGGTTTGCACTGGTTCTGCCAGAAGAATTTTGCGATCTAAGCGCTCTTTGTTTTTTCTTTGGTGCTGTAGTATCAGTCTCTGTAGTGGTCTGGGTGTGCCTCTGTGCATAGGGTATCACAGGGAAGGCTGACACCATTGTCCCTAAGACTCTCATGGCTGACCTTAGGGAGACTTGATCTGACTTTTGAAGGATTGATAGTAGGTTGATCATCGACTCGCTCGTCCTTGTGGAGGAATGTTCTTCCCGCTGAAGTGTTGATGACACGGCCTAAGTACTCTGTACACTGGGATGGGCTTAATCGTGATTTCTGTATGTTTATTAAAGAACAAGTAAACCTTTTTTTTTTCTATCTGTAAATTTGCTCTAAACAGCCCCCCAGATTAATGTACCTTAGTCCCTGCTGCAAGTCTGCTCTGGTTTCTGTGTTATCAGCAGCTTGTTTCCTCTTCTTCCTGGTGCAGAGTGAAGCCCCGCCCCATAGCTTACGGAGCTGACCTTATCTCTTGGACTAGTCCAGGAGATCATTTGCATAATGTGACAGAGCAGAGACCAGTGTGTTTAGCACCTTTTGCTTGGGGAAACTAGCTTACTAATGCACACACTGGCTCCCTCTTCCTCTCTATTGTGGAACAGCAGCAAATGGACTGCTCAGTAAACTAAGGGGCTGGGCTTCACTCTGCACCAGGAAGAAGGGGAAATAAGCTGCTGATAACACAGAAAACAGAGCAGACTTGCAGCAGGGACTAGGGTACATTAATCTGGGGGGCTGTTTAGAGCAAATTTACAGAAAGATAAAGAAAAACATTTACTTTTCCTTTAACCAGCCTAGCGTAGTTAAGGTGTTCGTCACCTCTTGGAGATGTTTCGTTGCCAGGTGAAAGGATGGTTCCTTCACCAGGAGGTTGTCCAAGTATGGTATGACTTTCATTCCTAGTAATCGAATCTCCTCCAGAGCTGCCGCCATGACCTTTGTAAACACTCTGGGTGCCGAGGATAGACCGAAGGGTAGTGCTACGAACTTCCAATGCTCGCCTTCTATTGAAAAGCGTAGGAATCTGTGATGGTTGGAATGAATGGGAATATGTAGGTACACATCCTTGATGTCGATCACTGCCATAAATTCCTCCATTTCCATGGACAGTAGGACCGATTGAATAGATTCCATCTTGAAATGCTGTTTCTTTACATGGAGATTGAGTGCCTTTAGGTCTAGGACTGGACGGAACGATCCGTCCTTTTTGGGTACTATGAACAGATTTGAATAGAAACCGAACCCTTGCTCCTTTGGGGGAACCGGTAGTATAACTCCTGAGGTAACGAGTGTGCGAAGAACCTCCCGAAAGGCTGATCGTCTGGGTTCTCCTGTGGGGAGTCTTGAGATGAAGAAACGCTGTGGAGGTAGCCGGGTGCGAATTCTATTAAGTAGCCATGGGAAATTACTTGTAATACCAAGGGGTCTTGGATTCTTTGTCTCCACACCTCCCAAAAGTTTCTTAAGTGTCCGCCTAGGAGGTAGCCTTCGGGGGTGGGCACCTCCTCATGCCGTAGAAGATTTGTCCAGTGAGGGTTTGGGAGCCAATCTACTTCCTGTCCAGGAAGAGTTCTGTTTGGATTGGAATCTGGGTCGGGTGGTTGATTGCTTTTCAGTGTGGGACCTTTGTCTCTGGTTCTGACCTTGGTGAAAGGGTCGAAAAAATGGCCGTCTTTTGAAAGTAGGCCTCTTGGATTTGTTCTGTGGGAGTAAGGTGCTTTTGCCCCCTGTAGCTTGAGCAATGATTTTCTCTAGTTCGGCCCCCAATAATTGTTTACCCACGAAGGGGAGACCGACGAGTGATCTTTTGGAGGTGAGATTTGCCGACCAGTTCTTTAGCCATAGGAAGCGTCTGGCTGCAATGGATTGTGCTGATGCCCTGGCCACCAGGTTAGCCGCATCGAGTGCTGCCTCACACATATGTGTTAGCATCTGCTATTTGTGATAGGAGTAGATCTGTGGAAGGATCATCTGAACCGATGAGCTGTGCCACTTGTTCCACACAGACCTCCATGGCTCTGGAAACCCAAGCCATGGCAGAAATTGGTCGCAGGGCACCACCCGTGGCTGTGAAGATAGTTTTACAGAAGCCCTCGAGACGTTTGTCAATAGGGTCCTTGAAGGAAGCCGTGTTAGCTACTGGGATGGTAGTGGTCTTGGACAGCCTGGAGACCGGTGGATCTACTGCTGGGGGCGAAGACCAAAGGTCGGTACATTCCTGTGGGAATGAATAGGTTTGGATAAAGCGTTTGGACAATTGTACTCTGTGGTCCGGAGTTTTCCACTGCGTCTTAACTATGTCGTCTAGCTGTTCATATGCAGGAAAAACGCAAGAAGAATTTCTCTGTCTTTTGAATATGTTCTTGCTTGGTTCTGTTGAAGTCTGGACAAAGTGCCTGCAAAACGGCCTGAATTAGATTTTCTACCTCTCTAGGCGCTTCCTGCTCCTGATCGGATTCCTCGTCAGATAGTATTTGTCCCTCTTCCCCCGAGGCTTCCTCCAGTTCGTCTGGGGATGCCGGTGTGATGGTGGTGGGCGTTTAGGTGCTGGATTAGAGACTGCCCGGTGAGGCTGTGCCGACAAATGCTCTAGTACGTTGTCTAGGGTCTCAGGAATTCTGGCTAGATTCTGAAGACCTGCTAGGGATAGAGATAATGCACGCACCAACTCAGACTCCGAGCTCTGTTGAGTAGCCGAAGCTGCAGCAGAGCTGGCGTTTAGGGACAAGTGGAGTTGCGTGGGAGCAGTGGCTATTGTATGATCCTTACAGTTGCCACATAACGGCTCAGTCGAAGCGGTAGTGAATTTTTGCTTGCAAGAGCTACATGCAAGGAAGGCCACAGAAGTGGGGAGTGTAGCTGCCTGTTTTGGAAGGGACTGCCCCCCTGCCAGGCTAGTCATTTTTATATTTTGTGGAGGGAAGGTATCACTTACCTTTGAACCAGCCATCCGTGCTCACTTTCAACATGCCCTGTCTTCCTGGGACACTGGTGCGGCCTCCGAGGAGCGGGAACCTGTGCCAAGGGCAGTGTGTGGGGGGAGAACCCCAGCCTACAGCCTCTGTAGAGCGGGAAGGCTATGAGCATTGTCTTGTGGGCTGGAGGGGTTCTGGAAAGAAAACTCTGGCCCCTGTAGCGGCATGGTATGATGTACCACTTTTCCAGCCACAGTGTCCGTCCTCACTCTGAGGACACTAAAAGAAAACTGAGGGATTGAGGAAGTAGGCGGGGGATGAAGGCCAGAGCAGGAGGAGGAGCAACTTTAACCTTTTAGTGTCCTTTCTCCAAGCAACAGGATCTTCATCCCCATGGTGCCTGTGTCCCCCAATCTAGGCAAGAGAAAACTGGTTTGGGTGCAGGGATAGCAAGAGTTCCCAAGGAAATTAGACTCTGCTGGATCAACAAAGGGACACCTGGAGCATTGGACTATGGGATTTCATTAATTTCACTCCCTTCTCTATCAAAGAGGAGAATCATCTACAAAAACAGCTAACTTCGATCTGACAGGCTGGGACTGTCTTTTGGGTGTGGCTGTCTTGGGAAATATGCTTGTTTGAATGGTCTTCCTTATATGTATATAAAGAGCATTGTAAATACTTTGTTAGGCACTTCCACTCCCCTCCATTGCATCTTTCCCTATCCCTTTCCTGTGCTCCATCATAGTTAGTTCCCTTTTTATTTTATACCTTTTAATTCCTTTGTAAATAAATACCACTTATTTAAAGATCGGGCTCTCATTATCATTAGCTTGGTACCTCAAAATAGAGCAGATCCAACATTAGCTTGATAAATAACTCACCCACATTCTATTCATTCCTATGGGATTTTTTAGAACTGTATTTATCAAATGGTGAGTTCTACCTTTCACCCATTGATAAATGCAATTCTAAAAATCCCATAGGTGTGAATAGAATTTGTGTGAGTTTTTATTTATTAAGCTCAAAACTCACATTTTGATAAATCTGCCCCATTATGTATGATACATTTATCTGATTTTACATTTTGCTGGATTTTGAACCATTTTTTTTCTGGTCTCCTGAAAAGCTTAAATAGTTTTTCTACTGTAATTAATATCTACTATAATCATTTCTGAGGTATATAATCTTATTCATTGTGAAAAGGACTTCTAGTAGAAGCCCCATTTAACAGGGGACAAGAAAACAATGGTGTAAAAACCAGGAAAATTATAAATATATAACTGGGTCCACAAAAAATATGTAAAATGAGGGAAAACATAAAATTAGGGCATATAAAAAGGAGGTCTCACTATATTAAGCATCCATGACCTTTTGGATGCATATTGTTACCAGTAACAGTTTCCCTTTAATCGCATCAGGCAATAGGCACCTCCTATGATTAGCTGAAACCGGGTTTAATCTACAACTACAAATAATGCATAAAAAAAGACAAAGTGGTGGAATGTTGTTCCTTAACAGAATGCACTGAGAGACCAAACACCTGAAGCTAGTTCCAAGAAAGTAATGGTCCCCTTTTTATAAAATCATTAAATACCAAGACTCTAGTATTTTTGCATATTGTACTATGTTTTACAATGATGTAAGCAAATCACAATCTGGTCTCACAAAGCAATAGAACTTTAAGGGACAAGGAAAGGCAATAAAATAAAATCCCATTTTTACTTTATTTAATGAAAAAGAAATCTAACTCCAATATACTTTAATTAGAAAATGTGTACCGTTTTTATAAGAAACCCGACTGTATTCAGTGAAATTCTCCCTTCATTTACTGCTTTTTATAGGAATTGCCAGATGTTCCCTAACTGCTGAGAAGGGAAACAATCATACTTAAGAACAGCAGGGGGAGCCCCTGCCTTACTTCTCAGCCATGCAGAACTCCAGCAGTTTGCAGTCGGCGACTGTGTAGAGATTTGTATTGGATTTTATTTTTGCCTTTACATCCCTTTTAATGTGTTCAACTCCAGCTGTAGGGACAAAGATCATGGAGCCAGATTTAAACAGATGAACTGGGATTGTATTTGCAGGATTATTTTCCTGCAGCCACTGGTTCTGCAGAATTGGAGAAAGTTTACTAAATACTAAAACTATAAAATCCACATTAGATTACATGACAACACAGGACCCAGTGTAGTCTGTATATTCTGATTACTAATCAGTCTTGCTGTATTGCGTTCTGGCAGATATTATTCTACTTGTGCTGTTTTGATAATTTATGACATTACCTAAGTTAGAGTCCTGCATCGGGTTGGGTACCCGTGGGTTGCCCACAAAAAATGGCGGTACCCTGCGGGTTGCAGGTAGGAGTTTCAGGATCGGGTATGGACGCAGGACAGTGGTTCTCCAGGTTTGCAGGTGGCGGATCGGGTAGTGGATATTCTCAAAAGCAATTTTTACTCTTTTTTTTCTTTTCTGATGACGTCTACTTCCGATGATATCACGTCCGGGTTTACAGCAGCACTTCCTCCTTTTTTATCTGAGCATGCCAACTTCCGCCCAATTCTGATGATGTTACTTCCGGGTTACAACTACAGCACTTTCTGATTCTTGATGGTCAGCTGGTCTCGGATGAGGTACTTGCGCGTCGGGTAGCGGGTCAGAACGCAGGTTGCGGGTCCGGAAAAATGGGCCTGCACAGGACTCTACCCATAGCAGCCCAGATCACACTGAGCATGTGCGCAGTCTTGGTCTTGCAAAGATGACAGCCCCCCTGTGCCCAACTTTGAAAGCATAATCATTTGTTTGATTAGGCTTGTAGTGCAGTAAGTTCATGTTTATGTTTAGCATACAAAATACAGCATTTCTAGTCTTTCTAAAAATAGACTTTCCTTGTCCTTTAATTTAATTTTTTTCTTCCTCTGGATCAGCTTGAATTGTGTCCACTGTAAATCATATGTGCTCAGTTCTCCAATGACAACTATATGCAGTCTTTCATTTACTCAGTAAAGAACACCCTAACACTTTAAACTAACTTTTTCACCACAACTGTTTTTCTAGGTCTTTCTGTACTCTTCTGTAATGTCATCTAGTGCAGTAGAATGTTTTTTTCTTGTATGAGGAATTAGGGATCACCTCTACTTGAAATACACTTTAAATGTTCTGTGAGGGAGGGGGGGTCGGATTTCAATTGCTAAATAAATCATACAGAGTTTGAATCATTGTTTAAACCAAAACATTTATTTTATGAACAAACTATTCTAAGGCAGTACAACACACATTTCAGACAAATCAGTGAGAAATTTTACAACGTCATCTAAAGTGGCCTGGCCTAATTTATCTGTAATTGCCTATGTTTAGCAAACTCTTGCTTTCAGGATAGGCCAGACATAGTAAATGCAGAAACAAAATGGAGCATAATTAATCAAAGCGTTACAGCCTTTATTGACATGTTGTAATTAGTAGCTACAGTACATTCCAGTTTTTTTTTTTACTTAAATGAACATGTCATCAAGGTCTATGTTATTTTTTTTCATATATAAACAATTTTTAAACTGGAATTCATCTTAGAGGGTCCATTAATCTATTTTAATAAAATATTATCCTGACAAAAGAAAGGAAAAGTGCAGTTCTGAATTCTTATAACACTATGGCTTAGGCATCAACTACGAAAACAGGTTTAAACAACCAATAAGCAATTGCTCAGGTACTTGTTTAATTACATATTCTGTGTATATGTTATTATTGTCATAATTAGAAAATTTGTTTAAGTATAGTAGTGTTCATTTTTTCAAGGCTGTCAATTTGTATACTGTAGGATGTTTTCTCTTTTAGTCTAATTTATATTTCTTTATTTATATAATTTAAGTTATTTACTAATATTTTAAATCTTCTTTTAAACGCTATGAGCTTTATCAGGACAATTTAAAATATGTATATTTGTACTTTTCAACGTGTATGTATTTTATCTGCTTAACCTGAATTCTGCACCTACAGATTAAGATGGAATATTTAATGTACAATGAGACTGAAAGAGCTGCCATGTTAAGGCTTAATTGCGATTTTTGTATAAATAGATAGGAATTGTATAACTGAAAAGGCATGGTCATCATTTTGATCATAACAAAGTTTGCTACTGATTCTGCTTCTACTCTTAAAGGAACGGTTCAGTTTAAAAATAAAAACTGGGTAAAAAATGTTTCTCGTATAGTTAGTTAGACAAAAAATGTCATCTACTAAGGCTAGAGTTAGCGAATGTCTAACAGAACAGTAAGCAATTCATGCTTTGCAGATCTGTAACTGAGTTAGTCAGGGGGGCACATGACACATAACAGTTTAGTGAGTTTGCTTTTGAATCGGACCTGCATGCTGAGGATCAATTGCAAATACTTAAGACCCATATGCCTCCCCCCTCAAGTCACTGGTTGGTTACTGCCTGGCAACCTAGAAAGCTGCACAGGAAATAGTGTTCTGGCTATTGTGTTAGACTTCCAGTCACTCCAGCTTTTAGACATAAAATTTTTGGCTAACTAACTATATTAGAAACAATATGAACACCCCATTTACCCAGTTTTTATTTTTATACTGAAAACTTATTTTAATGCTTACATATTTTTTCCATCAATTTCCTATATGCCAGTCAATCTTCCCCGTTACACATAATTAAGTACCAGACACCTTCCTGCCCTACTTTTTTAAAATGTTGAAGAGCTGATAGAGGTTCTCTCTGCTTCGGCCACTTTCCAAATCACAGGTGGTCACTAAAAAGACACAAACAACACAATCAAGCATCTATGCACTGCCCACAATAGTATTACAAGAAACAGTAAAAAGGGCAAACATAAATGAAAGATAATGGATAAAAAGTGAAAACACAAATGTAGCGACACAGCCTAGACACATAGATAAACGTTTAAGAGAAAATATAACCCCCCCTTTTTATTTGACAGGAGCCCATCCAGCTTCGGATCACATGGAAACTTAGAAGAGACAGGGTGGACGGTGCAGCTGTGCTCAGAAAAGTAGAAAGAACTTACTAGGAGTTAGAGGTAGGGAATTGCTTACCTAAGATTCTTTTTTTTCAAACAGTGGAATCAGGTGTGTTTGTATAAAAAACATATATGCATATATTTCTGGCACTATGGGGCTGATTTATTAAAAAAAAAATTCTATGACATGACAAAACGACATAGAAAAAAATATGGATGAGAAAAACAAATTTGAATATTTTCTGAAACCATGAATAGTCGGAACTTATTAACTAGAAAGACTGAAAAGAGTTGCCAAAAAAATTTGCAAGTAAAAGCTGGGAGGTTCAATAGAATTTAATTTAATAAAGTTAATGGGAATAGTCCTTAACAAAGTTTCAAATATGAAGAAAATGTTACCCAGAGAGCATAACATTTTGCATCAAAGTACATTTATTGCAGGAAAGCCATGCACTACCTCAGGTGTTAGAATGCAAGAATATTTTGTTGTGCATTCTTTCTTAAATAGCATTCAAGATAAAAAATAAAATTGCTGAGCATTTTGTTCTTTTTATCAGTAATTTTTTTTCTTTTCAACCATGAGTAAATAGGACTCTATATATGCACTTTTTTTTTTAAACATGAGCCCAACTGCATGAGGTCATGTCAACAAGGGTGGTGTACCCAGTATTTTCCCATTAAAACTAGTAAGCAAATAAAACATGTGCAGTGAGGAATGGTATATTGTCAGGAAATATATGGACTAGAAAGCAAAGTGTGGTTTCTGCAGTATTTTGCTTTCTTCTGTAGATTGTGATATCAAGCAAGGTATATGTACCACCAGCAATACACTGCAATTGTGTGTGCAGGAACAGTAACACTGCAGTAAGTAAATGAAGGGAATACCATCAGATAAAGGACCTATATGGAGGATAAAAGTAACCAACAACTGATTATTTTGACCCACAAGAAATTACATATGGTAAATAAAATGCTATTACTTTGAAATCACCTCATGTAGAAATAAAGTAGGTACCCTATTTGACAACACAGGCAATGTATGGTGACATAAGAATGAAGTTGTAAAGAATTAAGTTTGAACATCTTTAGCATAAGTGTATGTCAAATGTAGGACGCAACCACATGCTCTTGAAGGAGAGGCTTCTAACCTAACCAAAAAATCATTTAATATGCTATATACAATGTAGGAAACTCCTTTGAATTGGAAAACGCTTGTGCCGATTGTAAAAAAAACAAAAAAACAAAAGCTTTGTGTTAACAGATGTATTTACCATTGTTCAATGGAAAAAACGAATTCTACAAATATTTTATTTACAGTATATAAACTGTAATTGTAGTATGTGTATGTTAAATAGAGTGATAAGCAGCCTTAGACATGGACAGGTTGCATATACAATTAGTTTGGTGGAAATCTGTGGGACCTCCATAACAAAATATGATAAAATTTAGTAGCCCTATCAAGGCAAAATTATGAATTCTTATAATGGCTGCCTGTCAGAGATCCAGATAATTTTAGGAAACCTGGCCACAAAGCAGTAATTCTTTGATTAACAAAGGCTGTTCCTTATTCCACTTCTAGCTTACTCATATAGGCATTATGCACAAAAGCGTACCTGTTTATCCGGGACAAAGCCTCTTTTATCTTGATAACCAGTTTTTCATGTTGAGTTGGGTTACCCTCTATCAGATTATGAAGTTTGGCCATGTACACATCAAGGTTTCCTAATGTTGGCGTCTCCCCTGTAACTAAAATGCTAAACATTAGGTTTATTATAGTTGTATTAAAAAGGTCTCTGCAAAGTATTTGTTGCCATTCTATTAATTAAAGCTGAAAAAAAATTCTCAGATACAATCAAAAATACAAGTATTGAAGGAAATAGACTGTTAGAAACAACAATCTGTACATGAACACAAGTTGGGAAACTGGGCAGCAAACTGGAAAATGAGGTTCAATGTTGATAAATGCAAGTTGGCAAAAATAACATATGCACTAAGCAATCATATTGAATTATTTAGGAAACAGGGGCCCAGGGAAAGTGC